>JARQOD010000002.1:184581852-184638473 GCA_033576555.1 Oophaga sylvatica | reverse complement strand
TTAAACCTCATAAGAGACGTGGTCAGAATTGTAAAAATTGGCCCGGTCTTTAAACGTGCAAACAACCCTCGGGGGTAAAGGAGTTAAAAGTTTTGGTGTTATCATCATATTCTCTTAAAAAAGGCCAAGTAAGCAAAAAATTCTGCTGGGGTATGTAAAATTTTGAGCACAACTGTACATTGCTGGAATCAACTTATCTGTTTCAACCTCATGCTTCTGTCAGATTACAAAATAAAACATGCTGACGGTTTTCATTTAAAACGGACCCGCCATCAGTCACGTGACCAGTGTTTGCTCTTATTCTATTAATAATGTTAACTTTATTGTCTTTATCAAGGTGGTATGCTCATGAGAATCTCTGAGGGTGTCTCTTTAAGCTGTATTAGATTTTTTACTCTATGAGCAATATCCCCTTGATAAAGACCATGAAAATCTACGGTATACTAAATATAGGCAAATATTTCTGAGACAATATGTCAGATAAAAAAAATAAATTGAATATTCAGGGGAGAAACGGAAATAAAATAAGAGCAAAAACTGGCTGCTTTTTCCTGTACGTGATGACAATTCCTTTTTACATTTCCAAATTCTATAGGAAATCCCATAGCTACTAACATGCAAATGTAAATGTATGTAAACAAAAAAGTGCATGGAAAACATCATCCATACGGATGTTTCTTCTATCCTCTGCCCCTGGGATTTGTGCAAAGCAAGTAACAATAAACTTTACATTTCCTTAGACCTTCGGGAAAGTTCTAATTAGAACTAAAAAATTTTTTTCCAATTTTTCTGTCATCGAAATAGGTGTGCATCCCACAATACAGTGAGTACTATGTAAAAAAAGGCAAGTACCAAAACTCATTTAAAACAAACTCATTATTGGCACTAAGAATGCGCTTAGGGGAAGTAAATCATACTGTTTTTACAATGTAAGATGATAACCACTTGTGTTGCATCTCAAGACGCAGCTATTAGATCTAAATGGTAGCTATTTTTACAGTTTAGTCATGTCAAACAATTAATTTTAGTACAGTTTTATGTGCCTAAAGGTACTGCCACACTAAACAATCCCGCTAGCGATCACGATAACGACGCATACTAATGCGATAGCTAGCGGGATTGTTTCTATATCGCTAATTGCGGCCACATTTAGCGATATAGTTAACGACGCTATCGCCGTTAGCGATCTTCTTAACGACTTTAGCGGTACAAAAGTACCGCTAAATCGCTAAGAAAAGGTGCAACACTAGCGATATATACTTACCCAGCGGGAGCGCCGACGAGAAAATAGGGTCCGGAACGATTCCAGCGACGAGCGAGATCACAGCAGGAAGCTCGTCCTGGCAGATGCCGCACTGAACAACATCGCTAACGGATCGCTAAATAGTGACGTTTTTTAGCGATCCGTTAGCGATATGTTCAGTGTGGCATACCTTAAGGCAGACTCAACATTGGTCCAAGTACAATGAATTGTATTTCACTGTTATCTAGAGATAAATAAAGCAGAAATTACTGATTTAATCTGTAGGCAACCTTTAGCTCTGAAACAGATAAGGACTGAGAGTTTTAGTTATATGACTACAATACTGTAGTTTAAATGTTCAAGGTCATCTACAGTTGATAAAGTAGAGATGGGAATTTTTTTGCATATACAGTAAGAAAAGCTGTGGCAAAAATAAAGAGACCACTGCAAAATTTTCAGTTTGTCTGATTTTTCACTTCATAGGTATATTTTTGAGTAACATGTAAATTGCTCTTTTATTCTATAAACTACTGACGACATGTCTCCGAATTTCCAATCAATAAATTTTGTATTTATTTTCAGAAAATGAGAAATGGTCAAAATAAAAAAAAATTAAGTGCTTACAGACCTCAAATAATGCTAAGAAAACAAGTTCATAATCATTTAGAAGCAACAATACTAATATTTTAACTCAGGAAGAGTTCAGAAATCAATATCTTGTGGAATAACCATGATTTTTAATCACAGCTTTCATGCGTCTTGGCATGCTTTCCACCAGTCTTTCACACTGCTTTTGGGTGACCTTATGCCACTCCTGGTACAAAAATGTAAGCAGTTCTTTGTTTGATGGCTTGTGGCTATCCATCTTCCTCTTGGTTACATTCCAGAGGTTTTCAATGGGGTTCAGGTCTTGATATTGGGCTGGCCATGACAGGTATTTGATGTGGTGGTCTTTCGTCCACACATTGATTGACCTAGCTGTGTAGCATGGCATGTTTTCCTGCTGAAAAAAACAGTCCTCAGAGTTGAGGAACATTACCTGAGCAGAAGGAATCAACTGTTTTTCCAGGATAACCTTGTATGCGGCTTGATTCATACATCTTTCGCAAAGATTAACCTGCCCAATTCCAGCCTTGCTGAAGCATCTCCAGATCATCACCGATTCTCCATCAAATTTCACAGTGGGTGCAAGACGCTGTGGCTTGTATGCCTCTCCAGTTCTCCGTCTAACCATTAGACGACCAGGTGTTGAGCAAAGCTGAAAATTAGACTCATCAGAGAAGATTACCTTACTCCAGTCCTCTATGGTCCAATCCTTATGGTCATTGGCTAACTTCAGCCTGGCTCTCCTTTGCTTCTCATTGATGAAAGGCTTTTTTCTAGCTTTACATGACTTGAGCCCTGCCTCTAGGAGCCTGTTACAAACTGTTCTTGCTGTGCACTTCACCCCAGCTGCAATTTGCCATTCCTTTTGTAGGTCAGTTGATGTCATCCTGCGGTTGCTGATTGACATTCGAAGATGGTGACGGTCATTCCGGTCAGTGGAGATTCATTTTCACCCTCTGCCGGTCTGTAGATTTGTTGTCCCCAATGTCTGCTGCTTGACCTAGTTGTAATAGACTGCCGTCTTAGAAATTTTAAGGATGGAGGCAACATGACGCTCGCTGTATCCCTCTGCTAGTAAAGCCTGAATTGAGCCCTTCTTTTCCTCACTCAAAACTTTTCTTTTCAACTCATTTGGCATGGTTAAAAGTTATTTTTTCATTCCTGTTACTTTTGGGATATTACTAGCACTTGTTTTGCCATCCAGCTTGTCCTATTGCAAGAAGATTGTGAACACCACAGCAGTGTTTTTTTATACTTTCATTCGTTAAATAAGATTTGGTTCAGGTGATCACCTAATCAGAAGCACAATAAGTAGAATGAGGTGTACTCTGGTTGGAATTCAACTGAGACTGGAATGGAATGGCTGTCAGACATGTAGAGAAGCTGATTTTTATAAAACTGTGCAGTGGTCTCTTAATTTTTGCCAGAGCTGTATTTTTTCTACAAAGAGAGGTAAATAAAGCTGCTGCAGCTCACCACATTATCAGAAATTTTGTAGCGGCATTTTTTTCTAGCTAATACACCAATTGCTAATGCTAATCAACATAAATCCAATTAAATATCAACTCTCAAACCTTGGCTGTACTATGAGTAGATATTCAATAACACATTATTTTATGAACATAAAGTCTTAATATAAATCAATTCATATTTTAAGTAGTTACAGCTCTTAAACCTAAAAATTAATCGTTGTTTCATTTTTTTCATTAGGTTTGTTACAGCTCTTAAACCTAAAGATTAATCATTGTTTCATTTTTTTCGTTAGGTTTAGGGATTAGAGAATTCTTGGATGTTCGAGTTCGTCTGGTTCAGCAAAACTAGAGTTAAAAGTTTGATTCGTTATGTGACCTTGACCCCAAACCTGAACCCAATACAAATCAATTTAACTCGAACCTTGATGAGTTAAAATGGTAGTAAAATGGTTATAGTAAGGGCTAAAGGGCTGCAAAAGGAAGCTAACTGGGATAAGAGCAGGACAATTGCCCTGCAAAATAATTTGGACAAGGAAATAATTTAAAATAACATAGAATAAAAAAAAGAAAAAATTCTAATCTTGAACCAGGAGGCGGAGATCCAAGTGGAGGAGGAGGTGTAGGTGGCGGTGTACGTGGAATAGGCGTAAGATGAGGAGGTATCCAACACTGTTTTTGTGGAGTGTTTTTATTGATCTTTTGGGGGTTACTGTGAAAACAGGCAGTATAATAATCTGCTGGCCACTCTCCCTGTAACAGGCCATGTAATATTCTGCACTTTTTGGGGTTTAAAACAATGAGGAAAGCATCAAAAAGGGGACATGACTGTGTTGTTGTTGTTGGTGGCAGTGTAGGTGTTGCAGAGAGAGAGAGAGACAGACTGTGGTCGATCTGTGCCTGCTATGCACCCAAATGAAACACCTTCTTCTGGTGCGAGCAGGCAACATGAATGGTGAGGCAAGAAAAAGTAGAGGTGGTTTTAGATTGGTTGGCAGAGAGTGCCTTCAGTTCCTTCCCTTTGCTTTCCACTCGGTCCCCTGCTGAAAGCACAGATTTTGCACCTGCAGCCCATGGGCACCTGTCTTCCATCTCACCCCCTTGCAAATCAGGCAAGCAGTCTGATCCCCAAATCATGTAGCAGTCACTTCTGCTTTTTCATGACTCTGCTGGCTGTGTTTCCTGTGGGCCATCCACCTGGACATGCCTCTCAAGTGGAAGAGACTGAGTGCACTGATGTCCAACCAATTGTTCTGTTGGAGTATGAGTATTTGGTACTGCAAATGGTCAGTGGACCACCGCAGACCATCTCTGGTGATGATGATGATAATGATGATGGTGATGAAACCTAGGAGCCAACTGCTGCAGTTTTTGCTGTGTGTAGTCCAGTAAGGAGGGCAGAGGTGAGGATTGGGTGCAACATCATGCAGAGGATTATTATTATAATTTTTTTTGAGCACCATAAATTCCATGGTGCTGTACATGAGGAGGAGTTACATACAAAACACAAATACAAATTACAGTTAATACACTAATAGTGACAGGTACAGACGGGAGAGGACCCTACACTTGAGAACTTACATTCTACAGGATAATGGGGAAGGAGACAGTAGGTTCGGGGTTGCAGCAGCTCTGGTGTTGGTGAGGTGGCAGAGGGTCATTACAGGCTGTAAGCTTTTCTGAAGACATGGGCTATTAACCCCTTCACCCCAAAGGGTGGTTTGCACGTTAATGACCGGGCCAATTTTTACAATTCTGACCACTGTCTCTTTATGAGGTTATAACTCTGGAACGCTTCAACGGATATTCGCGATTCTCAGATTGTTTTCTCGTGACATATTGTACTTCACGTTAAAAGTAAAATTTCTTCGATATAACTTGCGTTTATTTTTGAAAAAAACGCAAATATGACAAAAAATTTTAAAATTTTGAAATTTTCAAAATTTGAATTTTTATTCCCTTAAAACAGAGAAATATATCACACACAATAGTTAAGAAATAACATTTTCCACATGTCTACTTTACATCAGCACAATTTTGGAACCAAAATTTTTTTTTGTTAGGAAGTTATAAGGGTTAAAAGTTGACCAGCGATTTCTCATTTTTACAACAAAATTTACAAAGCCATTTTTTTTAGGGACCACCTCACATTTGAAGTCACTTTGAGGGGTCTACATGGCAGAAAATACCCAAAAGTGACACCATTCTAAAAACTGCACCCCTCAAGGTACTCAAAACCACATTCAAGAAGTTTATTAACCCTTCAGGTGCTTCACAGGAACTAAAGCAACGTGGAAGGAAAAAATGAATATTTAACTTTTTCGCCACAAAAATGATCTTTTACAAACTTTTTTTTATTTTCACAAGGGTAAAAGGAGAAAATGGAAAGATAAGGTTGTTATGCAATTTCTCCTGAGTACGAAATACCCAATATGTGGGGGTAAACCACTGTTTGGGCACACGGCAGAGCTCATAAGGGAAGGAGCGCCGTTTGACTTTTTCAAACTAAAATTGGCTGGAATTGAGATTGGACGCCATGTCGCGTTTGGAGAACCTCTGATGCGCCTAAACAGTGGAAACCCCCACAAGTGACACCATTTTGGAAACTAGACCCCCTAAGGTACTTATCTAGATCTGTTGTGAGCACTTTGAACCCCCAAGTGTTTCACAAAAGTTTATAATGCCTGGGTGTGAAAAAAAAAAAAAACAATTTTCCACAAAAATGATTTTTTAGTCCCAAATTTTTGAATTTTCCCAAGGAAATTGGACCCCAAAAGTTGTTGTCCAATTTGTCCTGAGTACGCTGATACCCCATATGTGGGGGGGGAACTGTTTGGGCGCACGGCAGAGCTTGGAAAGGAAGTAGTAACGTTTTGGAATGCAGACGTTGATGGGTGTTATGTTCCGTTTGCAGTGCCCCAGATGAGCCTAAACAGTGGAAACCCCCCACAAGTGACCCCATTTTGGAAGCTAGACCCCCTAAGGAACTTAACTAGATCTTTGGTGAGCACTTTGAACCCCAAGTGCTTCACACAAGTTTATAATGCCATGAAAATAAAAAATCCTATTTTTTTCCCACAAAAATTATCTTTTAGTCACTAATTTTTTATTTTCCCAAGGGTAACAGGAGAAATTGGACCACATAAGTTGTTGTCCAATTTGTCCTGAGTACGCTGATACCCCATATGTGGGGGGGAACTACTGTTTGGGCGCACGGCAGGGCTCGGAAGGGAAGGAGCACCATTTGACTTTTTCCAACCAAAATTGGCTGGAATTAAGATTGGATGCCATGTTGCATTTGGAGAGCCCCTGATGTGCCTAAACAGTGGAAACCCCCACAAATGACCCCATTTGGGAAACTAGACCCCCTAAGGAACTTATCTAGATCTTTGGTGAGCAATTTGAACCCCCAAGTGCTTCACACAAGTTTATAACGTAGAGCCGTAAAATTTAAAAATCATATTTTTTCCACAAAAATGATCTTTTCACCCCAATTTTTATTTTTCCAAGGGTAACAAGACTCCAAAAGTTATTGTGCAATTTGTCCTGCGTGCGCTGATACCCCATATGTGGGAGTAAACCACTGTTTGGGTGCATGGCAGAGTTTGGAAGGGAAGGAGCGCCGTCTGACTTTTTCAACGCAGAATTGGCTGGACGCCATGTCGTGTTTGGAGAGCTCCTGATCTGCCTAAACAGTGGAAACCACCATAAATGACATCATTTTGGAAACTAGACCCCTCAAGGAACTTATCTAGATGTGTGGTGAGAACTTTGAACCCCCAGGTGTTTCACTAAAGTTTATAACGTACAGCCGTAAAATAAAAAATCTTTTTTTTTTTTTTACAAAAATGATTTTTTCGCCCCCAATATTTTATTTTCACAAGGGTAACAGAAGAAATTGGAACCCAAAAGTTGTTGTCCAATTTGTGCTGAGTACGCTAATACCCAATATGTGGGCAAAAACTATTCTATGGGCACACGTTGGGGCTCGAAAGGGAAGTAGTGACGTTTTGGATTGCAGACTTTGATGGAATGGTCTGGGGGCGTCATGTCGCATTTGGAAAGCCCCTGATGCGCCTAAACAGTGGAAATCCCCAACAAGTGACCCCATTTTGGAAAATAGACCCCACAAGGAACTTATCTAGATGTTTCACAGAAGTTTATAATGTACAGCCGTAAAAACAAAAAAAATCATTTTTTTTTTACAAAAATGATATTTTCGCCCCCAGTTTTTTATTTTCCCAAGGGTAACAGAAGAAATAGGACAAATTGCACAATAACGCTTGGGGTCCAGAGTACGCTGATACCCCATATGTGGGAATAAACTACTGTTTGGACGCATGGCAGAGCTCAGAAGTGAAGGAGCACCGTTTGACTTTTCCAACGCAGAATTGGCTGGAATTGAGATCAGACGCCATGTCACATTTGGAGAGCCCCTGATGTGCCTAAACAGCGGAAACCCCCCAATTCTAACTCCAACCCTAACCCCAACACACCCCTAACCCTAGTCCCAACCCTAACCACAAACCTAACCCTAAACACCCCTAATCCCAACCCTAACCCTAATCCTAACTTTAGCGCCAACCCTAACCCTAACTTTAGCCGCAACCCTAACCCTAATGGGAAAATGGAAATAAATACATTTTTTTTATTTTATTATTTTTCCCTAACTAAGGGGGTGATAAAGGGGGTTTGATTTACCATTTATAGCGGGATTTTATGATTGGCAGCTGTCACGCTAAAAGACGCTTTTTATTGCAAAAAATAGTTTTTTGCATCGCCACATTTTGAGAGCTATAATTTTTGCATATTTTGGCCCACAGAGTCATGTGAGGTCTTATTTTTTGCGGGACGAGTTGACGTTTTTATTGGTACCATTTTTGAGCACGTGACATTTTTTGATCGCTTTTTATTTCGATTTTTGGGAGGTTAGAATGAACAAAAATCAGCAATTCATGAATTTCTTGGGGAGGCGTTTTTATCGTTCCGCGTGTGGTAAAATTGATACAGCAGTTTTATTCTTCGGGTCAGTACGATTATGGAGATACTTCATTTATATCATTTTTTTATGTTTTGGCGCTTTTATAGAATAAATACAATTTTATATGAAAAATAATTATTTTTGCATCGCTTTATTCTGCGAGCTATAACTTTTTTATTTTTTCACTGATGATGCTGTATGCCGGCTCGTTTTTGCGGGACAAGATGACGTTTTCAGCGGTACCATGTTTATTTATATCGGTCTTTTTGATCGCGTGTTATTCCACTTTTTGTTCGGCGGTATGATGATAAAGCATTGATTTTTTGCTTTTTTTTTTCAAGGGGTTCACTAAAGGGGTTAACTAGTGGGACAGTTTTATAGGGGGGTCGTTACGGACGCGGCGATACCAAATATGTGTACTTTTATTGTTTTGTTTTTTTTATTTACAGGAAGAAATGAATTATTGGGGAATATTTTTTTTTTTTTAATTTATTTTGGATTTTTTTTTTTAAAACATGTTTATTTTTATTTTTTTTACTTTTTTACTTTGTCCCAGGGTGGGACATCACTGTATTTTATCAGATCGCTGGTGTGACAGTGTGCACAGCACTCTGTCACACCAGCGATCGCACAGGCATAGCTGCAGGCTTCTCAGTGCCTGCTCTCAGCAGGCACTGAGGAAGCCGCCTCCCTCCAGGACCCCGGCGCCATCTTGGATCCGGGTCCTGGGAGGGAGGAAGCCCTCAGAACAGCGCGATCACATCGCGCTGGTCTGAGGGTCTCAGGGGGGGCGCAGGGAGCCCCCTCACTGCGCGATGCTTCCCTGTGCCCCCAGTACACCGCGATCATGTTTGATCGCGGTGTGCTAGGGGTTAATGTTCCGGGAGCAGTCCGTGACCGCTCCTGACACACAGTCACGGGTGTCAGCTGTGATAATCGCCTATGACGTACTATCCCGTCCATGGTCAGATTGGCACGGGTTTCATGGACGGGATAGTACGTCTAATGTCAGAGAGGGGTTAAGTTCCGCTTGAAAGTACCAAATTAACAAAAATGTTTAAGTCACTTATAAGGCCACTTTTAAAGTGTATCAGATGTCCCATACCAAACAGGAATCCACAGAGTCAAAAATCATAAACACTTCCGATTTTTTGTCTGGATCTGTGCCTTATAGGCTTATGCCTGACAGCTATTTAATTATTGGGAAGATTTGGGAGTTGTTCTCTATGCAACCTCTAAGTATTAAGTGTGGGTTAATGTCTCATACCGGGTTCCCACTTTTTAACTTATGGGTAATTTTTTACTTTGAGATTTATAAAGATTTATTTATATGTATACATATAATTTGGTGTGGAAGTTCATATAGTTACATTATCGAAGTGTTGAAAGTACCAAATGAATTTGGATGTGTTGGCCACAGAATTCTAAAGGATCGGGATAGTCGGGAAAGTGAGCAGCAATTGGAGTGTGAATTAACTGAGCACTTTTTAAGGCAAAGAAGAGGTCAGGGAAGCACTGTGGAGATTATGTAGTGGAAGTTATGGACAGACTTGATAGGTGTGATAATAGAGATTGGCATGAGCATTAAGTGCTGGCTCTGTTATCGAAAACAACATTTAAAATCTAGTAAAGAGAATAATTTTGAGTCAATGGGAAATCTGTAGTATTTCAGCGAACATTCAAAGAGGTCTGGGGGGCAATGAAAATGTTTATGGTATGGAAAAAGTACTGAATGGAAGGAGAACAGTGGGAAACCCTTGGGTACCCGTAGTAGGCCCTCGAACAGGACCGGAAGTGCAATACCCGAGCACAAGGGCACCTCCAATGAACCCGGACACGTGGCAGCTGTTCCAGAGGACCACCAGGGTAACGTGAGATAAGAAACCGTGGAGTGGATAAGACGCGAGGTGAGAAGTCCTGGATTCAGTAGATGGTAGCAGGCTGGCTCCAGTAACCTGTCAAAGTCCTGGTTGAATAGTGATGGCGGAACGGATGACACTTGCACAAGTAAGCAGAGTTTGAGGGATAGCGGTACAGGATACACTTGATCTGTGAGAAATAGTACAATCGAGTACGACTAAGACTATGGCAGACAGAAGATCACAGTCAGAACGGAGCTAGCAATGGTAGAAACACGTTGCATCGGAAACACTTCCCCCCATGGTGGATGGCCAGATATAGTATAGTGCGTGGCTTGGTGATTGGAATTTTTCAAAAAATGCACGCTGTCCCTTTAAGAGAGATGGTAGAGGGTGGCCTCGTGTCCTAAGCATTCTTCCTGGAGGCCTGCTGGCAGCGTGCCAGGAACTGGGGGAGGAAGCAGGATGCTGGGAAGCAGAGGGAGCAGAAGACCCCAGCTCGTGCACACGCTGCTGCAAAGGTACAGCTTGAAGAGCAGAAGGTGAGTGAACAGGACGGAGTGCAAAGCCAGCACGGGGACCGAGTGTAACAGTATCCCCCTCTTTACACCACCTCTTTTTCAAGCCTGCATGAAGTTTTTTAAGAAGAAGAGGAGCCTGGATGTTCTCTTTAGGCTCCCAAGAAACCTCTCCTCAGGACCAAAACCCTTCCAGTCCACCAGGTAATAGGTCCTACCTCTTACTTTCTTAGTGGCCAAGATATGTTTTACCTCAAAAACATCATCCTCAGAGACCGGATCTGGAGTAGTACCCGGATCCTTAAAGAAGGGGCTCAAAACTACTGGTTTGAGGAGGGAAACATGAAAGGAGTAAGGCACACGTAGGGAAGTAGGCAATTTCAGTTTGCAAGAGACCGGGTTGATTTGTCTCAAGACTTCAAAGGGACCAATGAAATGGGGACCCAATTTGTACGAAGGCAACTTCAAACGGATGTTCTTGGAGGAGAGCCATACCTTGTCTCCAAGACGAAAGGTGGGAGCATCCAAGCGTCTTTTGTCCGCATGCCTTTTCATACTTTGAGAGGCTCTCTCCAAAGCAGTCTTGGTATCTTTCCAAATGTTCGAGAAATCTCTGTAAAGTTATCAGCTGCCGGAACACCAGACGGTCCAGAGAAAGGAAGAGGAATTCCTGGTTGGAGTCCAATCACAATCAGAAAGGGAGATTTTCCAGAAGATTCACTTACTTGGTTGTTGTAGGAGAATTCCGCCCAGGGCAGCAATTCTACCCAGTTGTTATGATGAGCGTTGGCGAAGTGACGCAAGAATCCAGCCAGGATTTGATTGATCCTCTCCACTTGCCCATTGGACTGGGGATGGTATGCTGAAGAAAAATCTAGTTTCTATTTTCACTAGTTTACAGACTGCTCTCTAGATCTTAGAGGTGAACTGGACGCCCCTGTCGGACACGATGTGGAGAGGAAATCCATGTAGACGAAGATGTGCTGAATGAAGTGAGCGGCCAGTTCTGGAGCAGACTGGAGACCAGATAGCGGAACGAAGTGAGCCATTTTAGAGAAGCGGTCCACCACAACCCATACCACTGAGCAGCCAGAAGAAATGGGAAGATCCGTGACGAAATCCATCGCGATGTGCTGCCAGGGAGCAGACGGGATCGGAGAGGCAGAAGCCTGCCGGCTGGTAGTTGTTTATCAGTCTTGTTACGGGCACATGAAGGACAGGCTGCGACGTACTCCTGGATATCCTTACCCATGGTAGGCCACCAGTAGTAACGGGAGATGAGTTGCTGAGTCTTTTTCTGACCGGCATGGCCAGCCAACTTAAAGACTGACCCCACCGCAGGACACGATTACGCTCAGAAGCGGTCACGAGAGTCTTCCCTGGGGGAAGCCGGACAAGATCAATGGAGGCAACAGAGACTAACCTTGAAGGTTCAATAATGTGCTGAGGTTCTTCCTCCAGTTCAGGAGGCAAAAAGGCTCTGGAAAGTGCATCTGTCTTGATGTTCTTGTCAGCTGGGCGGAAATGAAGGACAAAATTAAAACGAGCAAAAAACAACGCCCACCGGGCCTGACAGGGATTCAGCCTTAGAGCAGATTGGAGGTAGGCAAGGTTTTAATGATCGGTGAATATGACTACCTGGTGATGAGCTCCCTCAAGAAGATGTCTCCATTCTTGCAGAGCCAATTTGATAGCCAATAGTTCCCGATCTCCAACGGAGTAGTTCCTTTCTGCAGGAGAAGAAACCTTGGAAAAAAACCACAAGAGATCTTCCGACCGGTAGATGCCTTCTGAGTGAGAACTGCTCCTGCACCTATAGAAGAAGCGTCTACCTCAAGAAAAAATTGCTCATTAGAATTTGGACGATGGAGAACAGGTGCGGAAGCGAAGGCTTTTTTGAGAGAAACAAAGGCCTCTTCTGCCTCGGAGGAACATTCCTTGGTGTTTACACCTTTCCGGGTTAAAGCTGTGAGGGGAGCCACTCGGGTGGAAAAGTGTGGAATGAATTGCCGGTAGTAGTTGGCGAACCCCAGAAACCGTTGTATAGCTTTTAGCCCAGACGGACGAGGCCACTTGAGGACGGCAGACAACTTCTCCGGGTCCATCTTTATTCCTGTGGAAGATACAATGTACCCAAGGAAAGGCAAAGAGGATTGCTCAAAGAGACATTTGTCATATTTGGCATATAGCCTGTTCTCTCTCAGTCTTTGTAAGACCAGGCGTACTTGCCTCCGGTGTGAGGCCAAGTCTGCAGAAAAAAAATCAAAATTTCGTCCAGGTAGACAACGACACAAGTATAGAGCAGGTCCCTGAAAATGTCATTAACAAATTCCTGAAAGACCGCAGGTGCATTGCTTAGGCCAAACGGCATTACCAGGTATTCCTAGTGGCCATCACGGGTGTTGAAGGCTGTTTTCCATTCGTCTCCTTCTCTGATTCGGATCAGGTTGTAGGCCTCTCTGAGATCCAATTTGGTGAAGATCTTGGCCCCTCAGAGACGATCCAACAGCTCTGAAATAAGAGGTAATGGATACCTGTCATGTGTGCATTGCCACGAAGATCGTCGCGGTTGCACATTTTGACTTCTCACAGCTGAGCTGCTGTTTCTTTGTGTTTGGCAGCTAGGGAGTTAATTCTGTCTGTGCTCGGTGCTGGGACTGGGTGCAGTTTCTCCCGGCTGCAATTGATTATTTGTTGATTGGTT
This sequence comes from Oophaga sylvatica, assembly GCA_033576555.1. Lineage (NCBI taxonomy): Eukaryota > Metazoa > Chordata > Amphibia > Anura > Dendrobatidae > Oophaga > Oophaga sylvatica. Next base: position 184,625,093 of record JARQOD010000002.1, on the reverse strand, counting down.
TCCTTTAAATTCCTGGTTGTCTGCTTGGGGAGTTGCCAGTGAAACCTTCATGCAGACCACAGATAGGAATGAATCTGTATAGACTTTAGTTGTGAGCTCCTTAGTTGTTCTAAGCTCAACTTGGTTAGAGTTTATTTCCCAGACCATTTATGTTCCTTTGGTGTTTGAGTGTGTATGCAAGCGAGTGTTATCCTGTCTGTCTTATATGTCTAATCTGTGTATTTAGCTGAGATCAGCCCATATCCCTTTGGTGGTAGTCAGGATCCTTCTTAGGACTGATTACAGGGTTCAGGGTCTGATAGGAGACAGGGTTAGGTTGGAGACTTGGACCTCTTAACCATTATCAGTACCTCCAAGGTGAGGGATTAGTTAGGACCCCAGTTTAGGGTCAGGTTAGATCCCGGTCCACCTCTTTCCTGTTTCAGCTCATCAAGTCCTCAAGATTAACCCTGAGTTCAGCAGATATCGTGTCAGGTAAATCTATTCTATACTTACATGCTGATGTTGCTATACTAGTTGTTGTATAGAGTGTTGTTCCTGTATTAATAGTTTACTGACATTGTATACATATCATTAGACAGCGTGACATTTTCACTGGCCATAAAAATTATCTCCAGTTACCATGGATCCAGTAGCCCAGCTGGCTCTGCAGTTGCAGGGATTATCCATGGAGCTGACAGACATTAAGTCCAAAGTTTTGTCTCCCCTGGAGCAAACCAGAGTTGAACCTAAAGTAGCTCTCCCGGACAGGTTCACTGGTGGGCGAGACAAATTTTTCACCTTCCGGGAGGCATGTAAATTGTATTTTCGGCTTCGGCCTCGATCATCAGGGAGTGAGGAGCAGAGAGTGGGAATTGTTATCTCACTTCTGCAAGGGGACCCTCAATCCTGGGCATTTTCCCTTCCTCCGGGATCCCCGGCTCTACTGTCTGTAGATCAATTTTTTACTGCCCTGGGATTGGTATATGATGACCCAGATCGGGTCTCTCTTGCTGAGACAAAATTACGTAAGATACAGCAGGGAGATCGTCCGGCAGAGGAATTTGCTTCTGAGTTTCGTAGATGGGCCACAGATACTCAGTGGAATGACCCAGCTCTTAGGAGCCAGTTTTGTCATGGGCTTTCTGATAAATTAAAAGACGTTTTGGCTCAGTATGAGTCTCCTCCTTCTCTGGAGGCTGAAATGGCCTTAGCTATCCGTACTGATAGACGGCTTCGGGAGAGGGGTGAGGTAACCCCACTCCCTGTTGTTTCTCCACCTACCACTAAAGTCCCTTATGTTGAGGTTCCCCTTGTCTGTTCGGATGAGCCTATGCAGTTGGGAGGGACATCATTTCGTAGGAGGGATTGGCGGTACGCCGCAGGACTAGAAGATGTTTTTTCTGCGGGAAAGAGGGACATTTTGTTGGAGAATGTCCATCCCGTGCCTTGTTGAGCCAAAAGTCGCCGGAAAACTGTTAATCCCAGGTTGTGTGGTGGACGACAACCTGGGAGTATGTATTTCATCCGCCAGTTCTTCTCAGTTCCTTGTACCAGTGGAGGTGGTAGTTGGTACGAGAGTGGAGAGATTGTCTGTTCTTCTTGATAGTGGTTCCGGGGCTAATCTGGTTGACGCTCAGTTTGCTCAGGCTCAAGGTATGCATCTGAGAGTATTGGTAAAACCGATCCCTATATTCTCCATTGACGCCAGGCTCTCGGCCAAGGTAGCTTTGTTCATGAGGTTCATAACATTGACCTTCGGGTAGGGGCAATACATAGGGAACAATTATCTTGTTATGTGTTGGAGGGTCTACCTACTCCCATTGTGTTGGGACTTCCTTGGTTGGTTAAACATAACCCTGTGATTAATTGGCAGTCCAGAGAAATAAGCCAATGGGGTGAGTTTTGCAAAAGCAACTGCATGAACACAGTCATCAGTGCGGTCGTGCCTAGTATATTGCCTCCTTTTTTGGAGGATTTTGGGGATGTTTTCTCTGAGGAGGGGTGTCAGGAGTTGCCTCCTCATCGCGTGTATGACTGCTCTATTAATCTCCTTCCTGATGCTAAGTTGCCTAAAGCTAGGTTGTATAATCTTTCTGGTCCTGAGAGGCAGGCTATGAAAGATTATATTTCTGAAAGTCTGGCCAAAGGGCATATTAGACCTTCATCTTCCCCAGTAGCCGCGGGGTTCTTCTTTGTGAAGAAGAAAGATGGAGGCCTACGCCCTTGCTTGGATTTCCGCGAACTTAATCGGATTACTGTTCGAGATCCGTATCCACTCCCTCTTATTCCTGATCTCTTCAATCAAATTGTTGGCGCCAAATGGTTTTCTAAATTGGATCTCAGGGGGGCGTATAATCTGATTAGGATAAAAGAGGGGGATGAGTGGAAAACGGCGTTTAACACGCCGGAGGGACATTATGAGAACCTAGTCATGCCTTTTGGTCTGACTACTGCACCAGCAGTATTCCAACATTTTGTTAATGACATTTTTCGTCACCTTGTGGGGCTGTTTGTGGTTGTATATTTGGACGACATTTTAATTTACTCGCCAGATCTTGTGTCTCATCAGGAGCATGTGAGACAGGTGTTGCAGATCTTGCGAGACAATAAACTATACGCCAAACTGGAGAAGTGTGTATTTGCCGTACAGGAACTTCAGTTTTTGGGTTTTTTGGTGTCAGCCTCCGGTTTCCGTATGGACCCTGAAAAGGTGAGAGCAGTGCTTGAATGGGATCAGCCAGGGGATCTTAAGGCTCTGCAGCGTTTTTTGGGGTTTGCTAACTACTACCGGAAATTTATTTGTAATTTCTCATCTGTCGTCAAACCTCTCACTGACATGACAAGAAAAGGGACGGATTTTTCTAAATGGTCGGACAAAGCTTGCCAAGCCTTTTCCTCTTTGAAGAAATGTTTTGCTTCGGCACCCGTTCTCATCCAACCAGATGCATCTCAGCCGTTCATTGTGGAGGTGGATGCGTGTGACGTAGGGGTGGGTGCTATATTGTCCCAGGGTCCGTCCCCTGGTAAATGGCATCCGTGCGCTTTCTTTTCTAAGAAATTGTCGTCCGCCGAAAGGAATTATGATATCGGCAATAGGGAACTTTTGGCCATTAAGTTAGCTTTTGAAGAATGGCGTCACTTTTTGGAGGGGGCAGTCCACCCGGTTACCGTTATTACTGATCACAAGAACCTGTTGTATTTGGAATCTGCTAAGCGTCTGAATTCCAGACAAGCTCGATGGTCGTTGTTTTTTACCAGGTTTAATTTTGTCGTCACTTATCGCCCGGGGTCTAAGAATGTAAAGGCTGATGCCTTGTCTCGCAGTTTCCCAGGGGCCGGGAAAACGGATGACCCGAGTCCTATCCTTCAGGAGGGGGTGGTAGTGTCGGCTGTATTTTCTGAGCTTGAGGAGGAGGTGTTAGAGGCTCAGGGGGACGCCCCTGCAGGACCTCCAGGGAGACTGTTTGTCCCAAATCTGTTGAGACAAAAGGTTATTGAGGCACATCATAATTCTGCTCTAGCAGGACATCCAGGGAGTAAGGCTACTTTAGATCTCCTTTCTCGCCGGTTTTGGTTTCCTAATGCTAATAAAGATGTTATAACTTTTGTCGCGTCATGTGGGGTGTGTGCTCGCTCTAAAACCCCTCATACCCGTCCGTCTGGGACCCTTTTACCCTTGAAACTTCCGGAGCGTCCATGGACTCATTTATCTATGGACTTCATTACGGACCTTCCTCCGTCGTCAGGGAATACTGTCATACTGGTGGTTGTTGACAGGTTCAGTAAGATGGCACATTTCGTTGCTCTTCCTGCACTCCCTAATGCTAAAACTCTGGCGCAGGTGTTCATTAGGGAGATCGTTAGACTTCATGGGTTGCCTTCTGATGTGGTGTCAGATAGGGGGTCTCAGTTTGTGTCCAAATTTTGGAGGGCATTTTGTTTACGTCGGGGGATGCAATTGTCATTTTCCTCGGCTTTTCATCCGCAGACCAATGGCCAGACAGAGCGTCTGAATCAGAGCTTAGAGACATATCTCCGGTGTTTTGTCTCAGAGAACCAAGAGGACTGGTCTTCTTTCTTGCCTCTGGCAGAGTTCGCTCTTAACAACAGGCGGAGCGAGTCCACTGGTAAGTCCCCGTTTTTTGGGGCATATGGTTTCCATCCCCAGTTTTGTACTTTCAATGGGGGGGGCCCTTCTGGGGTTCCTGAGGAGGAGCGTTTCTCGTCGTCACTTGCTTCTGTGTGGAGAGGTGTATTGAATAATCTGAGTGCGATGGGGAACCGTTACAAACGTATGGCTGATAGGAGGAGAGTTTCTGGTCCAGATCTGAATGTGAACGATCTGGTATGGTTGTCTACCAGGAATATAAAACTTAAAGTGCCCTTCTGGAAACTGGGTCCCAGATTCATCGGGCCGTACAGGATCAGTTCCATAATTAATCCTGTGGCATTTCGTCTGGACCTCCCTCCTACGTTTAAAATTCATAATGTGTTCCACAAGTCATTACTTAAAAGGTATGTGGCACCAGTCATACCGTCACCTCTACCTCCTCCTCCTGTGTTGGTCAATGGTAACTTGGAATTTCAAGTATCAAAGATCATTGACTCACGTCTGAATCGCCGGTCCCTTCAGTACTTGGTGCATTGGAAGGGGTATGGTCCAGAGGAGAGGACGTGGGTCCCTGCGTCTGATGTTAACGCAGATCGTTTGGTTCGGACCTTCCACAGAACTCACCCGGGTAGGCCTGGCCCTGAGGGTCCGGAGGCCCCTCGTAGAAGGGGGGGTACTGTCATGTGTGCATTGCCACGAAGATCGTCGCGGTTGCACATTTTGACTTCTCACAGCTGAGCTGCTGTTTCTTTGTGTTTGGCAGCTAGGGAGTTAATTCTGTCTGTGCTCGGTGCTGGGACTGGGTGCAGTTTCTCCCGGCTGCAATTGATTATTTGTTGATTGGTTTCCTTTAAATTCCTGGTTGTCTGCTTGGGGAGTTGCCAGTGAAACCTTCATGCAGACCACAGATAGGAATGAATCTGTATAGACTTTAGTTGTGAGCTCCTTAGTTGTTCTAAGCTCAACTTGGCTAGAGTTTATTTCCCAGACCATTTATGTTCCTTTGGTGTTTGAGTGTGTATGCAAGCGAGTGTTATCCTGTCTGTCTTATATGTCTAATCTGTGTATTTAGCTGAGATCAGCCCATATCCCTTTGGTGGTAGTCAGGATCCTTCTTAGGACTGATTACAGGGTTCAGGGTCTGATAGGAGACAGGGTTAGGTTGGAGACTTGGACCTCTGAACCATTATCAGTACCTCCAAGGTGAGGGATTAGTTAGGACCCCAGTTTAGGGTCAGGTTAGATCCCGGTCCACCTCTTTCCTGTTTCAGCTCATCAAGTCCTCAAGATTAACCCTGAGTTCAGCAGATATCGTGTCAGGTAAATCTATTCTATACTTACATGCTGATGTTGCTATACTAGTTGTTGTATAGAGTGTTGTTCCTGTATTAATAGTTTACTGACATTGTATACATATCATTAGACAGCGTGACAATACCTGATTTTTACCGTGATCTGGTTTAGACCCCGGTAATCGATACAGGGCTGCAGGGATCCATCCTTCTTCTTCACAAAGAAGAATCCTGCTCCTGCCGGTGAAGATGACTTTCGGATAAATCCTCTTGCCAGGTTCTCTTGGATGTAGTCTGACATAGCCTGAGTCTCTGTCTGAGAAAGAGGATAAACTCTCCCGCGAGGAGATGTTCCAGGGAGAAGCTCTATCTGACAGTCATACGACCTGTTTGGAGGTAACATCTCAGCCTCATTTTTCCCAAAGACGTCGTAGAAGGACCAATAGGAGGAAGGCAACTCTGGCAGGGTATCAGGCTGGACTGGAGGCGAAACAGGTTGAATCCGGGTTAGGCATCGATTCATGCAGGTATCTCCCCAACGCAGAACCTCTCCAGTTCTCCAATTTAGGACCAGTTCATGAATCTGGAGCCAAGGTAAACCTAAAAGCAAGAGATGAGACAAACCGGGATATACATAAAAACGGATTCTTTCAGCATGCATTAGACCTACCCGGAGTTCCACCAGCTCGGTCTGAAACTGGACGGGCTCGGTCAGTGGTTTGCCATCTACAGCAGTCACCCGTAACGGATCAGGAAGACGCTGGACTGGTAAGCGGTAATGATCCACAACCGCCTGCAGGATGAAGTTCCCTGCAGCTCCGGAATCCAGTAAACAATGTTTGGAGAATTTTATTGCTCCGCAGGACACAGAGACAGAGATTTGCAATGAGGGAGGGGACTGTTCTCTACCTAGGGTTGCCTCTCCTACCGAACCTAGGCACTGGAGTTTCCCGACTTCTTAGGACAGGAATGGATCAGATGCTCAGAACTACCGGAGTAGTAACAACTTCCTTCCTTGCGACGCACCTCCCGGCGGCGGGTGGCCAAACTTACACGGTCTACCTCCATGGCCTCAGGAGAGCAAGGCGAGGTAACCTTTTTAAAAAAACTAGAGTCCAGGTGATAGGACCTTTTGTCCCGCTTGATCTCCATGGAACGCTCCAGAAAACGCAGGTCAATTTGGGTTGCCAAGGATATTAGCTCCTCCAAGGTGGTAGGTCTGTCCCGTCCCGCCAGCTCATCCTTGATTCTTCCTGATAGGCCTTCCCAAAAGTTAGCTACCAAGGCCTCATTGTTCCAAGACAACTCAGACGAGAGGGTGCGGAACCTAACAGCATACTGAGCTGTTATGAATGTGCTAGAGATGGTTTCTGAGCAGAGGCTCCCTCTGGTGGTTACAGACAGTACTGAACCTTTCAGCGAGGAATGGCAATCTGGGTTCACTGACTGGTCTAATATAAGGGAGGTTCCCTCCCATGATGGTTGCCGGTGATCAATTGTTCTTGTCTCAATTGTGGTTCCTGGTTCATTTGGAAGTTTGCTGGAGTCTTGCCTGCATCTCCTGCTTTCAGATAAGATATTTTTTGCTTTTATTTTTGTGCTTGCCTTTTGCATTGTTTTCTGCACTTTTGTGGAGGTCAGCCAGGTCCCCTCCTGGGGCCTGAGCTCCTCACAGTTTATCTGCAGCCACTGTTATTTGCTCATTTGCTTTTTCCTGTTTTTTCAGCGGCTGCAGCTTGGTTTTGTTCACACTGAGATCTGATTTAGCGGGTGGGGAGATCGTGTGATCTCAGTATTTTTGTAATCAGAATTGTTGGATTTTTGTAGGGTTTTCTGGGTTGCAGAAAGTAATCTCTCCTTTCCTATCCTATTTAGTCAGCTTGTGGCCCCAGCGTTTGCTCAATCTATTTTCTGCCTATGTTTGTGTTTTCATCTTGTCTAACCGCCATTATATGTTTGGGGGCTTCCTATTTTCTTTGGGGATCTGCTCCGGGGCAGATAGCTTTCATATTTCTGCCTTTAGATGTAGTTATCTCTCAGGCTGTGACGAGGCGTCTAGGATCAACGTAGGAACGCTCCACGGCTACCTCTAGTTGTGTCGTTAGTTTAGGAATCTGCAACCCATCAGTTACCAACATCTCAGGTGTTCTGCTGCCCTGTTGTTGTTCCTGTCCTCCTCAGCTACCGAAACATAACAGTATCACCGGCCATAACTGAAAATTATATGATACTCACAGAAGGGAAAAATAGTGTGGAAAGAAAAAAGTTGTCAGAGATTTTTTTTTTTTCGGTTTGTTGCATTTTTTCCCTCTTTTTATCTGGGTGCTGAGGAGGATTTTTTTTCTTTCAATGGAGTTTGCACAGTTGTCTGGCCATGTGGATCAGCTTGCCACTGAGGTTCAGAGTATCGCTACCTATCTTGCTAGGTTGCCGGTTGTGGAACCTAGGATTCCCATGCCAGATTTGTTTTTGGGGGATCGGGATGAATTTCTGAATTTCAAAAATAACTGTAAGTTGTTTTTTGCCTTAAAGCCTAAGTCCTCAGGTAACACAGCACAGCAGGTTCAAATTGTCATCTCTCTCCTGCGCGACGATCCTCAGGATTGGGCTTTTTCCCTGACACCTGGGGTTCCTGTTTTGAATGATATTGATGCATTTTTTCTGGCTCTGGGGTTATTGTACGATGAACCTAATGTCACTGATCAAGCTGAAAAAACCTTGTTGGCATTAAATCAGGGTCTTGAAGACGCTGAGTTGTACTGTCAGAAATTCCGAAAGTGGGCAGTCCTGACCAAATGGAATGATGATGCTTTGGCAGCCCTTTTTCGGAAGGGGCTGTCAGAGAATGTAAAGGATGTTATGGTGGGATTCCCTGCTCCCTCTGGTCTCAATGATTCTATGTCATTGGCTATTCAAATTGACAGACGTTTGCGTGAGCGCAGAGGTATGCGTGAGATAGTGTTGCCTTGTGAGCCAGTTTCTGAGCCCATGCAGTGTGATAGAGTGACTTCTGGGGCTCAGCGTCATAAGTTTCGAAAGCGCAATGGGTTATGTTTCTACTGTGGTGATGCCTCTCATGCTATTTCAGTCTGCCCTAATCGGGGAAGACGTTTTGCACGCTCAGTTGTCTTGGGTAGTGTTCAGACTAAATTTCTGTTGACTGTTACCCTGATTTGCTCCCTGTCCACATTTTCTGCTGAGGCTTTTGTTGATTCAGGAGCAGCTATTAACCTGATGGATTTTGACTTTGCCAAACATTGTGGGTTTCCCATGATACCCCTGCGGAAGTCTATTCCCCTACTGGGCATTGATTCTACCCCTTTGGCGGAGAATAAACCCCAGTTTTCTACTCAGGTGATAATGAGGGTTGAACCAGATCATCAGGAGAGTTGCAAATTTCTGGTGCTGTATAATCTGCATGACATTATTGTACTAGGTTTCCCTTGGTTACAGTCTCATAATCCTGTTTTGGATTGGAAATCTGTGTCTGTGACCAGTTGGGGCTGCCAATGTGTTAATGCCGACACTCCTGTTTTTTCTGCCTCTCCCAAGTCTCAGGATGTTCCTGACTTTTTGACTGATTTTTCGGATGTATTTAGTGAAAGTAAATCTGCATCTTTGCCCCCTCATAGGAGCTATGATTTCGCTATTGAATTAGTGCCTGGTGGTAAATTTCCTAAAGGTCGCCTTTTTAACTTGTATGTACCTGAACACGATGCTATGCGATCTTATATCAAGGAGTCATTGGAGAAGGGTCATATCAGACCATCCTCTTCACCCTTGGGTGCCGATTTTTTCTTTGTGGCCAAAAAGGATGGTTCATTGAGGCCGTGTATTGATTATCATCTCTTGAATAAGATCACTGTGAAGTATCAATATCCGTTACCCTTGATTTCTGACCTGTTTTCCAGGGTGAAAAGTGCTAGTTGGTTTACCAAGCTTGACCTCAGGGGGCGTATAACCTTATTCGCATTAAGCACGGGGATGAATGGAAGACGGCGTTTAATACCCCAGATGGGCATTTTGAGTACCTAGTGATGCCCTTTGGGCTCACTAATGCTCCTTCCGTCTTCCAATCCTTCATGAATGATATTTTCAGGGATTTTGTGGATAAATTTCTGATTGTTTATTTGGATGATATCTTGCTTTTTTCCAATGACTGGGACTCTCATGTGAAACATGTTCGGACTGTGTTCCAGATTTTGAGAGAGAATGCACTGTATGTGAAGAGATCAAAGTGTCTTTTTGGCGTACAGAAGGTCTCATTTCTGGGATTCATTTTGTCTCCGTCTGTTATTGAAATGGACCCGTTCAAGGTTCAGGCCATCTGTGATTGGGTTCAACCTACTTCATTAAAGGCTCTTCAGAGATTTTTGGGTTTTGCCAATTTTTATCGTAAATTTATTGGTAATTTCTCCGGTATTGTTAAACCATTGACTGATTTGACCAAAAAGGGTTCTGATGTGGTGAATTGGCCTCCTGAGGCAGTCTCTGCGTTTCAGAAACTTAAGCAGAGATTCACTTCTGCTCCTGTTCTACGGCAGCCTGATGTTTCTCTACCGTTTCAGGTGGAGGTTGATGCCTCTGAAATTGGGGCAGGTGCCGTTTTGTGCCAAAGAGATCCAGAGACCTCTAAGAGTAACCCTTGTGCCTTTTTCTCTCGAAAATTTTCTCCAACTGAACGTAATTATGACATGGGTAATCGGGAGTTATTGGCCATGAAGTGGGCCTTTGAAGAGTGGAGACATTGGCTGGAAGGAGCCAAACATCAGGTGGTGGTTCTCACGGACCATAAGAATCTGGTTTATCTCGAATCAGCCAAGCGACTTAATCCTAGACAGGCCAGGTGGGCCTTGTTTTTCACACGTTTTAATTTTGTGGTTTCTTTTCTTCCTGGCACTAAGAATGTTAAGGAGGATGCCCTCTCGAGGAGTTTCTTTGCGGACTCTCCTGAGTTATCTGATCCTACTGTTATTTTGAAAGAGGGTGTAGTTCTTTCCGCCATCTCGCCCAATTTGAGACTGGCCTTGGAATGGTGTCAGGAGGATAAACCTGAGCGCTGTCCTATTGGGAAATTGTTTGTCCCAGACCAGTGGAAGAAGAGTGTGATGTCTGAGATTCATTGTTCCGCGTTGGCTGGTCATCCCGGGATTTTTGGTATCTGAGACTTGGTGAGTCGGTCCTTTTGGTGGCCTACTTTGTCTCGTGACGTCAGGGAATTTGTGCAGTCCTGTGGGACTTGCTCTCGCTCCAAGCCTTGCTCTCGCTCTAGTGGTTTGTTAATGCCATTACCTGTGCCCAAGAGGCCATGGACCCATATCTCTATGGATTTTATTTCCGACCTCCCTGTTTCTCAGAGAATGACCGTTATCTGGGTAATCTGTGATAGGTTTTCCAAGATGATACATCTTGTGCCATTACCTAATTGCCTTCCTCCTCCGAATTGGTGCCTTTGTTCCTTCAGCACGTAGTTCGGTTACATGGCATTCCGGAGAACATTGTGTCTGACAGAGGAGTCCAGTTTGTTTCCAGATTTTGGAGGACATTTTGTTCGAACTTGGTGTTCAATTATCTTTCTCCTCTGCTTTTCATCCTCAGACCAATGGACAAACCGAGAGAACAAACCAGACCTTGGAGACTTATTTGAGATGTTTTGTGTCTGCTGATCAGATGACTGGGTCTCTTTTTTGCCTTTGGCTGAGTTTGCTCTTAATAATAGGGCTAGCTCTGCCACCTTGATGTCTCCATTTTCCGGCAATTTTGGGTTTTACCCTCGATTTTCTTCTGGACAGGCGGAGGCTTCTTCTGTCCGGGTGTTGACTCTGTTGTGGAGCGAATGCAGCAGATTTGGGACCAGGTAGTGGAGAGGTTGTCTCTCTCTCAGGAGAAGGCCCAATGGTTTGCCAACCGGCATAGGACTGATGGTCCTCGGTTTAAAGTGGGGGACTTGGTTTGGTTGTCCTCAAGAAATTTCCCTATGAGGGTTGCATCTCCCAAGTTTAAGCCCAGGTTCATTGGACCTTATAAGATCATGGAGAATCTTAATCCTGTTTCCTTCCGTTTGCTTCTTCCAGGGACATTTAAGATCCATAACGTGTTCCACAAGTCCTTATTGAAGAGGTTTGTCGAGCCAGTGGTTCCTATGGCTGCGCCTCCTGACCCTGTTTTGGTTGAGGGCAATCTGGAGTATGTGGTTGAGAAAATATTGGATTCTCGTTTTTCTAGACAGAAACTCCAGTATTTGGTTAAATGGAGAGGTTATGGTCAGGAGGACAATTCTTGGGTGTTTGCTTCGGACATCCATGCTATGAGACTGATCCGTGCCTATCACCGAGCTCATCCTGATCGGCCTGGTTGCACAAGTGAGGGTTCAGTGACCCCTCCTCAAGGGGGGGTACTGTTATGAATGTGCTAGAGATGGTTTCTGAGCAGAGGCTCCCTCTGGTGGTTACAGACAGTACTGAACCTTTCAGCGAGGAATGGCAATCTGGGTTCACTGACTGGTCTGATATAAGGGAGGTTCCCTCCCATGATGGTTGCCGGTGATCAATTGTTCTTGTCTCAATTGTGGTTCCTGGTTCATTTGGAAGTTTGCTGGAGTCTTGCCTGCATCTCCTGCTTTCAGATAAGATATTTTTTGCTTTTCTTTTTGTGCTTGCTTTTTGCATTGCTTTCTGCACTTTTGTGGGGGTCAGCCAGGTCCCCTCCTGGGGCCTGAGCTCCTCACAGTTTATCTGCAGCCACTGTTATTTGCTCATTTGCTTTTTCCTGTTTTTTCAGCGGCTGCAGCTTGGTTTTGTTCACACTGAGATCTGATTTAGCGGTGGCGAGATCATGTGATCTCAGTATTTTTGTAATCAGAATTGTTGGATTTTTGTAGGGTTTTCTGGGTTGCAGAAAGTAATCTCTCCTTTCCTATCCTATTTAGTCAGCTTGTGGCCCCAGCGTTTGCTCAATCTATTTTCTGCCTATGTTTGTGTTTTCATCTTGTCTAACTGCCATTATATGTTTGGGGGCTTCCTATTTTCTTTGGGGATCTGCTCCGGGGCAGATAGCTTTCATCTTTCTGCCTTTAGGTGTAGTTATCTCTCAGGCTGTGACGAGGCGTCTAGGATCAACGTAGGAACGCTCCACGGCTACCTCTAGTTGTGTCGTTAGTTTAGGTATCTGCAACCCATCAGTTACCAACATCTCAGGTGTTCTGCTGCCCTGCTGTTGTTCCTGTCCTCCTCAGCTACCGAAACATAACACTGAGCCACCTTGAGAGTTCCTTGGCGCAGGCGAAGCAAGGCTGAAGTGGTCGAAGTGGTGTGACCAGGTTCATCGAAGGTCCTGCGAAAAGCCTCTAGGAAAGATTGAAGATCGTTAACCAGTGGGTCTCCTCTCTCCCATAGTGGGTTTAGCCAGGTGAGGGCCTTTTCTCCCAGATGTGACATGATGAAGCCCACCTTGGCTCGGTCAGAAGCAAACATATGCCCCAAGATTTCGAAGTGTAGAGTGCACTGATTGAGAAAACCCCAACACTGAGTAGGATCACCCTGGAAGCGGGTAGGAACCACCAGACGAGGACCTTTACTTGTCATGGGGGCTGGTACCTGAGTGCTGGTAGAGGAGTCAGGTGCAGACAAGGACACCAGTGAATCCATGCGGGTAGACAAGCTGCGTAGATGAGTCATGATCTTGTCCTGTTGAAGTCTTAAACGGGCCACCTCCTGGCACAGTTCCATGGTCGGAGGTCTCTGGGATCCAGCGGGTTCCATGGCCGGAGCAATCTGTAACGAATGGAAGCGGAGGCAGAGATGGTGAAGTTCACATTCGTCTCTTATTTTTGAAGTGGAACCTCGAGACTGCGGTCCGGGGGGCTCCGAAGGGGGCGTAACTAGTGAGCCCCCGGTACCCGTAGTAAGGCCCCTCGAACAGGACCGGAATGGAATACCCGGAGGACACAGGTGCTACCTCCAGTTAGACCCCGGACATATGGTAGCTGTCCCAGAGGGACCAAAAGGGGGTAACAGATATGATATAAGAAACCGTGGAGTGATAGACTCAGGTGAGGAAGGTCCTGGTTCCGGGTAGATGGTAGCAGGCTGGCTCCAGTAACCTTGTCACAGTCCACGGATTCGGATGGCTGATGGCGGAACGGGATGACACTTGCACAAGTGATAGCAGAGTTTGTCAGGGATAGCCGGATACAGGATACCACTGATCTGTGGAGACAAATAGAATGAGGGAAGCACAGAGACTGCTGACGCAGCGCAGACAGATCTGAGTCAGAACCGGATGTAGCAATGGTAGAAACACGTTGCTTCAGCATTCCCCCTATGGTGCAGTGGCCAGATATAGTAATCAGTGCGCTGGCATTGGTTGATTCACATTTTCAAAAAATGCACGCTGTCCCTTTAAGAGAGATGGTGAGGGCGGCATCACATCCTAAGTATTCTTCCTGGAGGCCTGCTGGCAGCGTGCCAGGAACTGGGGGAGGAAGCAGGATGCTGGGAAGCAGAGGGAGCAGGAGACCCCAGCCTGTGCACACGCTGCTGCAAAGGTACAGCTTGAAGAGCAGAAGGTGAGTGACCAGGACGGAGTGCAGAGCCAGCACGGGGACTGAGTGTAACAAGTAGGGAGAGGTTGCTTGCTGTTTATCAGTAGAGAGAGAGTTAGGGCTGGAAAGAGAAGTTGTTATGTGCTTTTGCTGATAGCAATTGTGCTGTACAGTTAGTGTGCAGTGACAGGGGAGGATTTTCTTGTGTGCAGCAGCGCTGGTCCTTAGGTTGCATGATAGCTGTATTGTTGTGTGTACAGTACACTGCTGTGCAGACTGCTTTTTACACAGCACTAATACTTTTATTCTTTTTTTCTGCACACTTACGGACCGTTCATTTTTTCCCACACTGTATAGAGCTGTATGCTCCTCACACACTACCGTGTACTGGCTGGTATCACGGACAAATACATGCATCGCTGACTATCTGTGTGTGACTCCGGAAATATATACAGAGATTTCAATTTTCCCCTACGCTGTATACAACTGTACGCTTCTGAGACAGGTTTTTCTACCTTTTGTATTATGGTCAAATCCATACTGAGTGAGCGTCTGTGTGTGACTCTGGAAATATATATGGAGATTTCAATTTTCCCCTACGCTGTATACAGCTGTACGCTTCTGAGACTACCGTTTTTCTGCCTTTTGTGTTACGGTAAAATCCATACTGAGAGAGCGTCTGAGTGTGACTCCGGAAATATATACAGAGATTTAAATTTTCCCCTACACTGTATACAGCTGTACACTTCTGATACAGTACCATATATCTGCAGGTATTTTTGGTACATTTTACCGAACATGAGGAAGTATGGTGGAAGAGGCCGCGGACGTGGGCAGGGGGACCAGCTTTTACTGATAGTGGTGGTGGTGCATCTGCTGGTAGTGCCAAAAGCACAATACCACCTAAGGCAGGAGGTGTTGAGCCTGCGTCATCACCTGGCTCCAGAAGGCCTGAAAGGCTCCCTTTTCTCGGAGTAGGTAAACCGCTTTTAAAGCCGGAGCATCAGGAACAGGTTTTGGCTTACATTGCCGAAAAACAGCCTTCAGCTCTATCGCCTCCTCTTCTGAAGTTTCAAAAACTGCAAGCACTGAGTCGTCAGTGCAGGCTCCAGGTCAGGAACGACACCTTTCCTTGTGTCCTTCACCCCCAACAAAAATGAAGGATGCGGCAGGCGACACTTCAGATTACTCCCTGGAGCTCTTTTCACATACCATGCCTGGGTTATCAAGTGAAATCCTGAATTCCCCCAGTCCAAGATGACTATGACATGGAGAGAACTGATGCACAGCCACTGCTATATGATTCTGCTGGTACATTCACCCAGAGCACTGCATTGCCCTCGCAGTCTACTGAGCCAGATTCTGAACCTGGTGAAACACAGGTTCCCCTTCCCGCATACTCTACCAACTTACACGGTGACACAGAGGAAGGTGCAGATGAAATTGAAGAGGAGGTGATGGATGACCCAGTTGTTGACCCGGATTGGCATCCATTGGGGGTAGAGGGTGCCACTGGAAATAGCTCAGAAGAGGAGGAGGATCCGCAGCAGGCATCGACATCGCAGCTGCGGTTATCTGGCAGGCCCATAGCAGTCCAAAAACGTGTTAAAAAAACAAAAAGAGTTGCAGGACAGCTTGGCCAGACAATCAAATTAGCACAGCGTGCAAGCGTGGTTGGACTACAAAACCTCAGGTAGCACACATGCACCTGCTCCGACTGAAGGTAGCCAGCAATGCTACATCGCTTCCCCCACTGTTTGCCCACTGGTTAGCACACCACCAGCAGAAATGTTGAGGTGTCGTCGCAAGGCCAAAGCAGTCAGGGAATCACAATGTTTTTCCAAACTAAAGACTGCATCTAGGCCATCATCACCACTACCACCACCATCACCATCACCAACCTACTCTCAGTCCGCCATGTCAACCGCTAGTTCCACCATATGCAGCGCTCATGTCCAGCTCACCTAGCAGAGACTCTGAGTAGGACAAGAAAGTACAATCCTATCATCCGCGTAACTGGCTTTGAACGCCTACATTGCCAAACTGATCATGCTGTATGGTGGCTAGTTTTTTGCGATATAAGATGACGTTTTCAGCGGTACCATGTTTATTTATATCCATCTTTTTGATTGCGTGCTATTCCACTTTTTGTTCGGCGGTAAGATGATAAAGCATTGTGTTTTTGCCTTGTTTTTTTTTTGTTAACGGGTTCTCTAAAGGGGTTAACTAGTGGGGCATTTTTATAGAGTAGGTCGTTATGGACGTGGCGATACTAAATATGTGTGCTTTTATTGTTTTTTCTTTTTTTTATTCACATAAAGAAATGAAATTATTGGGGAATATTTTTTTTTCTTTATTTAGGAATTTTTTTTTTTACACATGTTAATTTTTTTTTTTTTTTACCTTTTTACATTTTCCCAGGGTGGGACATCACCATATATTGTCAGATCGCTAATCTGACAGTTTGCTTAGCACTCTGTCAGATCAGCGATCTGACAGGCACTGCAGGAGGCTTTCTCAGCGCCTGCTCTCAGCAGGCACTGAGAAGTCACCACCCTGCAGGACTCGGAAGGACCCGGTGGCCATCTTGAATCTGGGGTCTTGCAGGGAGGAGGCCCTCGGAACAGCGCAATCACATCTCGCTGCTCTGAGGGTCTCAGGGAAGCACGCAGGGAGCCCCCTCCCTGAGTGATGCTTCCCTATGCCACCGGAACACTGCGATCATGTTTGATCGCAGTGTTCCGGGGGTTAAAGTGCCGGGTGAGGTCCATGACCACTCCTGGCACTTAGTGCTGAGTATCAGCTGTGATAATTAGCTGACACCCAGCCGTGATCGGCCACTCTCACCCCATGAATGCTGCTGATCGCATATGACGTACTATCCCGTCCTTGAGAATTAAGTCCCAGGGCACATGGACGGAATAGTACGTCAGATGGCAGAAAGGGATTAAACAGGACATGTTGAAAATGCCTCCTTTCCAAGCTATAGGAGGAGGATATCAATTGGTAATATGATAGTTAAAACAACATAGAGATATCATGGTTAATCCTCCAGGAAAAAGCACAGAAAAAAGAAAAGCTGTCTAAAGAACCATCGTGCCAATCATAGGTTTTCACAAAGTAATATGTGACAGAACTGGGAGGGGACAATGCCGTGACAATGCAGTATATGTCAGTTTAATATGTTACCTGTCTATGGGTCTATCGGTGCATAAGGTATCCATCACAATGTGGTGTTGAGTGAGACACAGACATGCCGCCGTCAGCTTATGAAGTCGGAGGAGGAATCACTTCCAGGATTCACAAGGGCAGTGTGGAAGTGCGCATGCGTGAACGGCGATATTCCATAAGTGTCATGAGATGAAACAGAAAGAAGTCAGAAGAGATGTGCAGTTGAAAAAACAAAAGTCACGATTGTGTCGGAACGAGTAAATGAATGATTAAAGCTACAAGGGACTGTGTTAAAAGGAGAAAGAAAAGGGGGAGAAAAAAAAGGGGGAAAAAGGAAGAAATCTCCCATGCTAAAATTCTACAAATTTAAAGGACAAATAGAATCTAGCACTAATTAAAAAGGGCCATAAGCTGATGAGAGGAGTGTTCAGTCAGACAGGAAGCAGTCAAACCTCCAACAGCACACTACAAAAATCAAAAAATTGACCAGCATCTCCGAACAGAATGAAGCAAGTGTGAATGGGTGCAAGCTGCTATGACTGCACAATATACAAACAAAAGAATATAGCAGTACTCTGTAAGTGCTAAGATGTATGCAAACATGGAATGTATGAAATTTGATCTGCATTACTGCTATATAGAATACCCTCATAAAAGTGAAGGTACTTAGTGTATAAATTAGCCAATTCATGAGAGCCCACCAGCCTGCCGACAAAATGTACCATCAAATAATTTTATGCGCTAAGTACCTTAACTTTTTAAAAAATATTTTATATAGCAGTAATGCAGTTCGAATTTCATATATTTAATGTTTGCATACATTTTAGCGCTTACACTGTGCTGCTGTATTCTTTTGAATAATACAGTTATATGAAAAAGTTTGGGCACCCCTATTAATTTAAGCTTAATGTTTTATAAAAATTGGTGTTTTTGCAACAGCTATTTCAGTTTGATATATCTAATAACTATTGGACACAGTAATGTTTCTGCCTTGAAATGAGGTTTATTGTACTGACAGAAAATGTGCAATCTGCATCCAAACAAAATTTGACAGGTGCATAAGTATGGGCACCTCACCAGAAAAGTGACATTAATATTTAGTAGATCCTCCTTTTGCAAAAATAACAGCCTCTAGTCGCTTCCTGTAGCTTTTAATGAGTTCCTGGATCCTGGATGAAGGTATTTTTGACCATTCCTCTTTACAAAACAATTCCAGTTCAGTTAAGTTTGATGGTCGTCGAGCATGGACAGCCCTCTTCAAATGATCCCACAGATGTTCAATGATATTCAGGTCTGGGGACTGGGATGGCCATTCCAGAACATTGTAATTGTTCCTCTGCATGAATGACTGATAGATTTGGAGCGGTGTTTTGGATCATTGTCTTGCTGAAAGATCCATCCCCTGCGTAACTTCAACTTTGTCACTGATTCTTGAACATTATTGTCAAGAATCTGCTGATACTGAGTGGAATCCATGCGTCCCTCAACTTTAACAAGATTCCCGTTGCCGGCATTGGCCACACAGCCCCAAAGCATTATGGAACCTCCACCAAATTTTACTGTGGGTAGCAAGTGTTTTTCTTGGAATGCTGTTTTTTTGACGTCCATGCATAACGCCTTTTTGTATGACCAAACAACTCAATCTTGGTTTCATCAGTCCACAGGACCTTCTTCCAAAAAAAATTGACTTCTCTAAATGTGCTTTTGCATACCTCTGCCGACTCTGTTTGCGGCGTGCTTGCAGAACGGCTTCTTTCGCATCACTCTCCCATACAGCTTCTCCTTGTGCAAAGTTCGTTGTATAGTTGACCGATGCCCAGTGACATCATCTGCAGCAAGTTGATGCTGCAGCTCTCTGGAGGTGGTCTGAGGATTGTCCTTGACTGATCTCACCATTCTTCTTCTCTGCCTTTCTGATGTTTTTATTGTCCTGCCACTTCTGGCCTTAACAAGAACTGTCCCTGTGTTCTTCCATTTCCTTACTATGTTCCTCACAGTGGAAACTGACAGGTTAAATCTCTGAGACAGCTTTTTGTATCCTTCCCCTGAACAACGATGTTGAATAATCTTTGTTTTCAGATCATTTGACAGTTGTTTTGAGGAGCCCATGATGCCACTCTTCAGAGGAGATTCAAACAGGAGAACAACTTTAAGTGGCCACTTTAAGTAGCTTTTCTCATGATTGCATACACCTGGCTATGAATTTCAAAGCTCAATGAGGTTACAAAACCAAAAAAGTGCTTTATTAAGTCAGTAAAAAGTAGATAGGAGTATTTAAAACAAGAAAATGGATAAGGGTGCCCATATTTATGCACCTGTCAAATTTTGTTTGAATGCAGATTGCACATGTTCTGTTAGTACAATAAATCTCATTTCAAGGCAGAAACATTACTGTATCCAATAGTTATTAGATATATCAAACTGAAATAGCTGTTGCAAAAACACCAATTTTTAGAAAACATTAAGCTTAACATTAATAGGGGTGCCCAAACTTTTTCATATAACTGTATATTTTGTAGTGATAGCAGCTTTCACCTGTTCACACTTTCTTTATTCTGTTCGGAGGTGCTGGTCAGTTTTTTGCATGACACAGTCAATAGTCACAACAAAAATCAGTTTTAACAGATGATTCTTCTTCACATTGATTTTTGCTACGAAAATAGACATGTTTACTTTGGCAGAATGCTGCCATATGAGCTTCATTTTATTCATCTTCTAGGAGAACAGCCAATTCTATGCTGCTGAATTAATAGCAGATTTACTGTTCTAATTCCCATATTTTTGTCTAATTGAAGGCATAAAGCTGTGAGGAATGGTTTAAATTCTGGAGTATTTATCAGCAATTGTTCATTAGGTCATGATATTATATCAGGTCTAGTAGTAGAGGAGTAGATGAGTAACTCCTGAACCACAGCCTCTTGACAGCTTCCAAGGCTATTTAGACTTTGCTTGTTGCAAATATTAGTTGATTATTTGTTTAGTTGAATAGATTAGTTGAATAGAATACAGCATGCCTTTATGCTCCGACCAACAGCTGCCTGGAAATTCTGTGTTTTAATCACGTTTGCCAGATAGTAATATCTCCTTGAACAATGGTAATTAAATTATTTTTTAATATACAATTCTTTATGGTAACACAGTTGTGTGAACAGTTGGCTTTCAATTTATGACTTGTGCATAATGTTGCTTTTATAATTTCAATCACAAAAATATTTAATGTCTGAAAAATACTGATTGAATAACCTTTCATTGAAGGGGCAGAGAAACAAAAATAAACCAGAGTGTCTATCGATCACACAAAAATATACCAGAACTTTAGAATAAAAATATAAAAGGGTACAAAATCAAAAATCAAGTTTTATTATTAAAAAAATTAAACAGCTAAAATTACACAAAACATAAATATATACAGTTATGAGAAAAAGTGTTTGCCCTCTTCCTGATTTCCTAATTTGTTGCATGTTTGTCACACTTAAATGTTTCAGATCGCCAAACAAATTTAAATATTAAACAAAGATGACACAAGTAAATCACCAAACACTCAGCATATGCACTTAGCCTAACACAACAATGTCAAATAACAAGACGGGAATGGTTGGCTTGATCACAAATTACTAAAAGAGATGATTTTTTACTGTGTTTTTTTTAAAGCCTGAAAACTCTGTCAATGGGCTGTTAATTATTACTGGGATACCATCTGTTTCAATGGTTAAATCACTTTGACATTACTAATGATATGATTACATTAACCCTTGATGACATATGCCGCTCATGTTTGGTACAAGTCAGAAGCGTGTGTATGGAGTGGCCTCATGGGGTGAGCTTGCACCATACTTAGCTGGTGATGGCTATGTGTTACAGCCAGGACCTGCCTCTAAGGGCTCATACTCATCTATGTTTAAAACAGACGAGTGTAATCTGATAAAAAATCGGATTGCACTCTGACTAATGTTAGTCAATAGTTATGTTCATCTTCAATTTTTTTTTCTCAGCTCTGATCGGACTGAGAAAAAAAGCAGCATGCTATCAGTAGCCTAGTATATCAGACAAGACTCGCCAATTCGAGAAAAAAATTGCATGAACCATGCATTTGCCATCCAATTTTTGCACACCCATTTCATAAGAAACCCAACATTTCATCAGCCAAGTACAGTAAATTCACAGCATTACCCATCAGAATAGAATAGATTGAATAGATATATACATGGAATAAATACCATATTTTTCAGACAATAAGACGCACAGGACCATAAGACACACCTAGGTTTTAGAGGATTAAATTAGGAAAAAAATTGAAGCAAAAAATGTGGTCAATTCTGTACTTTATATCCCCTATCCTGGTATAAATGGTTCCCTCATCCCCATTTTGAGACGTATGGCCCCCTCATCCCTACCCTGGTATGCATGGCCCCCTCATCCCTATCCTGGTATGCATTGATCCTTCATCCCTATCCTGGTATGCATGGCCCCATCCCCATCCTGGTATGCAGAGCCCTCATCTCGTCATAATATGCATATCCCCATCCCTGTCCCGGTATGCAGTGACCCATCTCATCCTAGTATGCATGGCCCCATCTCTATCCTGGTATGCAGAGCCCACATCTCGTCCTAATATGCATATCCCCATCCTGTCCCGGTATGCAGTGCCCCATCTCATCCTAGTATGCATGGCCCCATCCCTATATTGGTATGATTGGCCCCCATCCTGGTCCTGGTATGTATGGCCTAATCCTTAAAATTGGCCCCCACCGCCATCCTGGTATGCATGGGCCCATCAGAAAACATTAAAAAAAAACTACACTTACCTACCAGGCGCTCCCTCGCAGCATCCTGCTCCGATGCAGCAATCGCTTTATGCTTGTAAGCAGCGCATGGCAGGGACATCATGCGCTGCTCACAAGCAGAGCACAGGTGCCGGAATGCCCTCTGGAACTGTGCGCGCATAGCAGTGAGCATTCATTGCTCTTCAGTAGTGTTCAGTGTCAGCCACCTGCTTCCTGCTATTGCCGGCGATCACGTGTGCCGATACTTGAGAGAAATGAATATTCATAAAATGAATATTACACTCCCCCTACTTTTCAGGAACAAAATTGGACAGATTTTAATTACGCTGATTAGTGTGCGCTCTAACCTGTTAACAAGTATACATGTGCGTCATTCCATTCGCCCATCGGTGCTCCAGTGACGTGACCACTGGTCGCTGTTGGGATGCTATGACAGCTGGGGTTCTGCTGAAAACCACCATGCTTGTCATTATGGAGCTCCTTTGAAACCCAGCCTGTGGCCTGGTTTCAAAGGCAGTATATAGCACAAGTGATCAGACGATCGCAGCTTCAAGTCCCTTAAGGGGACTATTAAGAACAGTGAAAAATGAAAAAACGTGTTTTAAAAAAACATAAATTCAAATCACCTACTTTTCCCTCATTAAAAATAAAGATATTTAAAAAAAAAAACCAACACGTGTTGTTTCGCCATTTTCAGAATAGTCCAATCCATCAAAATATAAAAATAATTACCCAGTCGGTAAACACAGTAACTGAAAAAAAATCAAAAACCCAAATGATATTTTTTTTGTTCACTGCAATTCCCCCAAGAATGCTCGTAACAAGTGATCAAAACGTCACATCTATCCCAAAAAGGTATCACTAAAAACTTTGTCTTGCAAAAATTAAACCTTCACACAGCTCCATTGACCGAAAAATAAAAATATTATGGGACTCGGAAAATAACGACACAACCCCAAACATTTTTTTTGCAAACTTCTGATTTTTTTCTACTAAAATAATTACAAATCTGGACATGGTATTTCCATAACTGTACTGATACTTATTGCAAGGTCATCATATTGCAAGGTCTTTTTTATCACAAAATGTAAATCTTAAAACAAATTCTAAAAATCAATGTCAGAATTGCATTTTTTTCACAATTTTTCTCCATTTGGCTTTTTTCTCCAGCACACTATGTGGTAAAATAGATGAATGAAATGAAATATTTATTTCTCTTAAGCAGCGGCACACGTGACCGCCAGGAGCAGCAGGAAGCCGATGGCTGACACTGCACGCTACTGAAGAGCAATGAATACTCACTGCTCTATGCGCAAGTACTTCAGCAGCTGTACTCTGCTTGTGAGCAGCGCATGACATCCCTGCCATGCATTGCTTACAAGCATAAAGCTGTTGCTGGCACCAGAGCAGGAAATTGCGAGGGAGCGCCTGTAAGTAAGTGTAATGGTTTGGTTTTTTTTAATGTTTTCTGATGGGGCCATGCATACCAAGATGGGAATGGGGTGGGGGCTAATTATAAGGATTAGGCCATGCATACCAAGACCGGGGTTGGGGGAATATCATAACAAGATACTATTATTAAAGAGAAATGAATATTCACTGCCCTCCACGCCCATGGGTGTGGAATGCAGTGAATATTGATTTCTCTTTAGCAGCAGGAACAGGAGTTAGCCGCAGCTGCCAGCTCCAGCCTCCTGTGACCCACTGCTCCACCGATGTTGTTCCCCCACCACAGCCAGAGCAGGTACATACAGACTGTAAGACGCACCCCCCATTTTCCTCCACATTTTTGGAGGAAAAAGTGTGTCTTATAGTCCGAAAAATGAGGTAGATAGAAAGATGTCAGCGACATAAAATTAGTGCAGTGAGTGTGTAGTTTAATGTACATGCATTTAGTTAAAAATAAATAAAATAAAAAACCTGTGTGGGGTTCTCCTAATTTTTAATTAACCAGCTAAGGGAAAGACAACAGCTGGGGACCGATGCTTATAGTCCGAGAAGGGGGTATTAAACATGGAGTCTATTAATATCAGTTCACAGCTGTCTACTTTGCCTTTCCTGCTTATTAACAAAGGGATGACCCAAAAAATGACTTGTGGTCCACCCTATAATTAAAACCCAGCAAAGGCTCGGCAGACAACTGTGGACTGATATTAATAGCCTAGGAAGGGGCCATGGATATTGGCTCCCTCCCAGACTAAGAACATCAGCCGTCAGCTGTACCAGAAATGGTGCAACCATTAGGTGATCCAATTCTGATGCTTAGCTTCCACTCTTCCCACTTGCCCTGGTGAGATGGCAAATGGGGTAATAGTGTTGGGGTTGATGTCAGCTTTGTAATGTGGACATGCGTCATTAAGACACCCCATTACTAGCCCCATAGTCAAACAAGTCAAACAAAGACATAGACAGAGTAAAATCCTTTATTTAAAAAAACACACAAAGTCCTTTCATTGAAATAAATACTTCCCATTTCTCTTTTACCCATTTATTACTATATAAATAAAAAATTATAAAACACCATATTCCTTACCTGTTCACAGATAATCCCTATTTGACGCTGTCTCACAAAGAACTCCAGCTCTGCTACATCCAGGTGGTTTGTTGAGCGGAGGCATGTTGCTACAGTTCAGCAATCCAGCCTGAACACACTGAGTCAGGATTGTGATTATACTGCTGCAGTGTCTAGTGCTGACATGAGTAAGGTTACCAGAGTTCATAGCCGATGAACCTCAGTCACCTTACTGACGTCACCGCTGCTAAATTCTCATGACGGTAGTGGTGTTGTCAATAAGAAATGACATAGAGAATTACTGTATGTAAAAGCTGATGTTAAAAACCGTATTGCATACGCATTTCATATGGATGTCATGCAGACTCCAGGTGAGAAAAATCACATTGCACTCTCATGACACTCGCATTACACTTTCCCTACTTTTCAGGAACAAAATTGAACAGATTTTATTTATGCTGATGAGTGTGAGCCCTAACCTGTTAACAAGTATACATGTGCGTCATTCCATGCGCCCATTGGTGCTCCGGTGACGTGACCATGGGTCGCTGTTGGGATGCTATGACAGCAGGGGGTCTGCTGAAGGCAGTATATAGCACAAGTGATGACAACTTCAAGTCCCTTAAGGGTACTATTAAGAACAGTGAAAAGTGAAAAAACATGTTTTGAAAAATATGCAAATAATAAAAAACCTAAGTTCAAATCACCTACTTTTCCCTCATTAAAAATAAAGACATTTAAAAAAACACGTATGTTGTTTCGCCATTTTCAGAATTGTCCAATTCATCAAAATATAAAAATAATTACCCAATTGGTAAACACAGTAAATGAAAAAAAAATCAAAAAACCCAAATTATATTTTTTTGTTCACTGCAATTCCCCCCAAAAATGCTCATAACAAGTGATAAAAACGTCACATCTATCTCAAAAAGGATCACTAAAAACTTTGTCTTGCAAAAAGTAATAGTTATCTCAAGCAATATCCTCCCAAAAATTATTTTGTGTAAATTTTAACAAAGAAAACCCGTCTGTTCCACTACAATCCCAAACATACAGGGAGTGGACAGAGTAAACACAAAGTACAAAAAATTGTCTTAGAGTTAAGCAATCAAAATTTATTGACAATTTAAAAATTGATACAAATCTATAGTAACCTTAAGTAATAAGGGACACTAAATGCTACTGGCTCCTTTAAAACACACCATGGAGAATATGGAGTATAGTGAAAAATGCTAATATAGTGCTGTAATTATACAAAATTCATTAAAGTGCAATATACAAAGAGGAACAAAATTATACTATACATATGGCGTCCATTAGCAATGTAACGCCCATAAATGAATAGACCAGATATATAGCTCAGCGGTTCCACAATATATTATACACTAGCCACAATTATAAACATAAGTAAAGTCTCACATAATACTACTCACTCTTGTGTGTGGAGTTAGTGCCATGTCCCTCCACCCCGACGCGCGTTTCGTCCACACTTCTTCAGGGGGCGTCACTATAGATTTGTATCAATTTTTAAATTGTCAATAAATTTTGATTATTTAATTCTAAGACAATTTTTTGGACTTTGTGTTTATTTTGTCCACTCCCTGTATGTTTGGGATTGTAGTGCAACAGACGGGTTTTCTTTCCTTGCAAAAAGTAAGCCTTCACACAGCTCCATTGACCGAAAAATAAAGATATTATGGGTCTTGAAAAACGGTGACACAACCCCAAACATTTTTTTTGCAAACTTCAGATTTTTCTCTCCACTAAAATAATAAAAAATCTGGACACATTTGGTCTTTCCATAAATATACTGATGAGCGGAATCATAATGCAAGTTCATTTTTATCACAAAATGTACATCTTAAAACAATTCCTAAAAATCAATGTCAGAATTGCATTTTTTTCACAATTTCTCTCCAATTGGAATTTTTTTCCTGTTTCTCCAGTACACTATGTGGCAAAATAAATGGTGCAATTCAAAAGTACAACTTGTCCTCCAAATAAACAAGACCTCATATGTCTATCTGGACAGAAGGGAAATTGGCCAATGTGGTAAAGGGGTTAAATCGTTTATCCTCTTCATGACCAGGCTATTTTCTGTAGTTTTTGTTTTTTCCTCCCCTTCTTCTAGTAGCCGTAATTCTTTTATTTTTCTTTCTACATAACAGTATGAGGCTATGTGCACACGTTGCGGAATTGCCATGGAAATTTCCGCGGCAATTCCGCACCTCCCTACTGCGTGAAATACGCATATTATAGGTATGCGTATTCCCGCTAAAAACTAGCGATTTGCAAGCGTAATTAGCTTGCAGAATGCTAGCGTTTTACAAGCGATCTGCCAGGTTGGTCACACGAGTCAAACAAGTGTTTGACAAGTGTGACCAACTTTTTACTATTGATGCCGCCTATGTCGCATCAATAGTAAAAAGATCTAATGTTAAAAATAATTAAAAAAATAATAATGATATTCTCACCTTCCGGCGGCCCCTGCAGCTTTCCCGCCTCTCAGCGATGCTTCCGGCCAATCCCGTTCCCAGGCGTCCTTTGCGACAATCACCCCGATGACGTAGAATCACGCGAGACCGCTACATCATCTGGGGTGATTCTCGCAATGCATTACTGGGAACGGGATTGGCCGGGAGCGTCGCTGAGAGGCGGGAAAGCTGCGGGGGCCGCCTGAAGGTGAGAATATCACTATATTTTATTCTAAGTATTGTTTTTACATGGATATTGTACCCAGGGCCTGGAGGAGAGTCTCCTCTCCTCCAGACCCTGGGTACCATCCGCACATGAACCGCTTACTTTGTGCATGGTGGGCACAGCCACATGCGGAAAGTAAGCGGTTCAATGCATTCCTATGGCGGCGTAATCGCCGCGGTTCCGCAAAAATGAATGAGCATGCTGCGGATTCTTCCGCGATGCGATTCCGCCGCGGAAAAACCCTCAGCATGTACACAGCATTGCGGAATCCCATAGGCCATAGTGAGTTGTATTGTGTAAGCGTTTCCACTGCGAAAAACTGCGGCAAAACCGCTAGGAATCCGCAACGTGTGCACAGGCCCTGAGGGGTTGCTTTTTGGTAGACAAGTTGGACTTTTGTATGACTCCATTCACTTTATCATCTGATGCACTGGAAAGCAGGAAAAAAGTTCCAAGTACTTTGAAATTCCATAAAAGTCCAATTCTACAATTACTTTTTATTTTTTTTATTAGCCATGTTCCCTGTACAATAAAAGTGACCTGGCAAAATGATTCTCCAGGTCAGTTTGATAATGCAGATACCAAACAAGTAAAAACAAAATCTTTGCTTGTGTCACCAATGCGTGTACTTCATTCTCTCTGCCCATCGGAGCCCATGATGTGATCACGAGTTGCCGGTGGGTTGTGTATAGAATAGGGGAGATATAATTTCATGCCAGTCGACTGTATCATATCCAGTCCGAAACTATAGAACCCTTTCAAAGTGTGAAACTGGGGCATTACACCTGGCTCAGCTGGTGGTCCAGTTTCAAAATTTCCAAGTGGAAAAGCTATTACCGCCAGCAGCCTAGCTGAAACCAAGCCATTTCTGGCAGGAGAAACTACTGCTGGGAGATTAAAATGTTTAACTGCCTTAATGTTCCCCCTAGTTGGACGGGAGTTGTTATTTCATAAGGAGTTATGAAGCTATCGTACGTCCAAGCCATATACCGCTTACATTTTTAAGCTCTCAAGAATGGGCTGAATGCCCGTTGGAGTCTCGACCCCTTCTAGCATACATGGATGGGGAGATGCATAGAACAGCTAATAGAAGCCAGGTGGCAAAGCCATGCTTGGTCTCTAAGAGTAACGGAAGCCTGGCCATATCCCGTGGCACCAAAACAGCTTTCCTATAACCTTCAGTGGAGAAGTTCTGCTCCATCAAAGGTTTTGAAGTTTCAGCTACCAAACCAGAGAGGAGGGAAACTATGGACATCCCGGAGGTAGGAAAGAGAGTGACCGACAAGGAGTTAATTGCTCATGCAAAGCAGTGGCCCTTGTCTTCTAAGGAAAGTCACACCATGTATTGTGTTGGAAGAAACTGGAAACAGCTGGCACCCCACACCTCCCATGTGGCTGCCAGCGCCAAGGCCCAACAAACAACTGGTAACAGACTTTAGAAACATCTACTTATACTCATTGTACTACCACCGATGCATACCCAATGCCAATCATTGATTACCTGCTCAATTAGATGGCCGGGCCAAGTACCTGACCATTATGGATCTAAGCCAGGAATATTGGCTGATTCCACAGACCCGCGAGGCTCGGGAATTCTCTGTCTTTATCACCCCATTATTTTCCCTCATTGAAAATATAGAAATAAAAAAATAAAAATACACTTATGTGGTATCGCTACATTAAGAAAAATCTGATCTATCAAAATATAAAAACAATTAACCTGATCGATAAACACTTTAAACGAAAAATAAATTAAGACCTCCCAAATTACATTTTCTGGTCACCGCGATTCCACAAAAAACGCTGAAACAAAAAGTCACATCTATCCCAAAATGATAATAATAACAACATTGTCTCTCCCTGCAAAAAATAAGCCATCACACAGCTCAATTAGCTGAAAAATGAAAATATTAGGTGTCTCGTAAAATGGCGACATTTGAAAACTTCTGATTTTATATTCACTACTAAAATAATTTAAAAAAAATGGACGTTGGGTATCACTGTAATCATATTGATGAGGAAAATCACATTGCATGGCACAAAATGTATATCTTAAATACAATTCCCAAAAGACAATGTCACAATTGCATTTTTTTTTCATAATTTCTCCCCACTTGGATTTTTTTTCCATTTTCCAGTACATTATACGTCATTCAAAAGTACAACTTGTCCCGCAAGAAAAAGGCTTCATATGTCTTTGTGGATGTAATGTGGCCTAGGGCAGTAGCCTTGGAAAAGGTACTTATCTTTCACTCCCTGTCACGCTACATGAAGATGGAGTCCTGGCTGGGTGTGTGGGCACTATGGACCTTGCAGCCTGCACGATGCTGGTGACTTTGGCTGGCCAGGACCAGGTGATATAAAGTTCAATGAGGGAGACCACCAACCAAACATAAACAGTGTTTTACTGAACATCAGCTAGGTGGGGATTATGTGTAATAGATAGTAGATGCATAACTTCATAAAAGGTTTCTTTCCAACATGGAGCATCTTCACGCATAGTCTCTCTATCTCTTCCAGCTTTACTTGTTTCTTCCCTCAAGTTCCTCTGCCTTCAGCACAACCCATCACAGTACTACAGCACAGTAAATTATAGTCCTGTCTTCAACCCACAGTTCCACATCATCCTTTCCCTCATGGGAACCAGTTTGCCACTATAGAGATTACTTAACATTTTTGTTTGCTGACGCATTGAAACTACTGCCAGGGCACTCTTGTCTTCTCACGTTCACTGTTTTATCCTGGCCCGTTACCTCTCTGTCTGGCGAATTCGGGGCCGTACTGTTAGGCGTTCTGTTCCAGTACCTGTCTCCTGTGCACCACTCTGTCTTGTCCCTCTGTCTTTTTTCCTTTCTCTACTGTGGATCTCGCTATCCACTGCCTTGGTCTCCACTCACATCAGGGGCACTCATGTCACATGGCTTTGCTGACTAGCCAGACCTTAGGTTTACTTCTGTTGCATGCTGGGCCCTATCTCTCTTCCTGACAAGAAGCTGTCTCTTCACCTTAGCCCCCATTCTGAGCTAGTCCCAAAAATTAACCCTAACTCTCCCTACTGTCAGGCAAAATACACTCTATCACCAATAATGCATGACACATTACACAATACAGCAAAACGAGTGTCTTTAGAGGGAACCTTTGGCACTATGTTCATCTCCTTATATTTTCTTATTCTTTAATGATTGCCGTCCTCAGCCATCCAAAACCTGGAACACACCAAGCACCTCACCACACACAACATATGTTAAACACATGGAGTTCTCTTTTCCTTACAGAGTAACACCGACCTGGTCCCATTTAGTTAGGACAATTCAAATCCATTTAACCCGGCACCAGTCCATTGGGTTAGTCTGGCACTTCTTGGCAAGGGCCCTGTAACAAATATTTGGCAAACTCTGTCTCTTTGCAAAAAGCTCAAATGACAGATCACAGTCTGTTGCCATTCTATCAATCCTTAGGATGGGAACACAGGTCATTAGGGACAGCATCCATCCTGGATTGGGCTCAGTCCTTAACGGAGGGGGTACAACCCTCTCGCAGCTTCAACTTCTCAAAATCCAGCATGTGGAAGTACAACAAGAGCAACAAAACTGGGGGGGGGGGGAGAATTACACCACTTCAGCCATCTGCAACCAACAACATGGGGGAATCCCAGACACATGGGTCATAGACCCACTGAACATTAGCTCTTCAGGAACTTCGAACTGTCATAATTATTGGAGTGCAATGTGCACAATGTGGGTGAGTCCAGCTCCCGATTTCTTTTTTTTCTCTTCTTCTTAATCAGCCATTCTTTGGCCTTACTCAGAACCAGGTTTTTCTTGCTCCTGCTTTCTACACATACATCACCGAATAAGCACCATGAGCCACGTAAACAGCAGCTGGATTGGTCACTGTGACTTAACAGTCCACTCACGGCTCCTAACTCCTCATCAAAACTGTGGAGGCTTGAGGTTGTCTCATTGGTCTCTTCCTCCCTGTGAGCCCTCAAGCATGAGGGAACTAAGGCTCTCGTGATGGGCACCTCCCATACTTCCACTCTGAGCTGCACTGTTGTCGACGGTTCCACCTTCACCCGGGAAACAGCCAATGCATATCATACATATGGTTCATCTTCATTGAGAAATTGGACCCACTCCCCAGGCTGTAGGCTCTGGGAACAAGAGGGGAAAGGATTTCATCAGACGGAATGGGAATTCCTGTAGACAGTGTGCTTTGTTCATTCTTCCTCCACTGGCCTCGACCCCCATCAAAGAACAGCACCATTCCACACGTCATGTGCTTAGCCAGACCTTCACTTTCAGGAGTCGTCTAACTGGGCCCACACCTCCTCCTCTTCTTGCCTTGTATCACGTCCGTGATCCACCATGCCTGGGTGGTACTGGGTGCTTTCTCAGGGGTACGGACTGTTTTAGAGGTTGGTGGGAAACCCACAGGTGTTTTAGCCTGTAAGACTTCCAGCTACTTTGCCATCCCGTGGGACATAAATCAAGCCAGGGTAAGGGGTTCAACTGCTGGCTAGCATCCTGCTTCTGGCTTTCCTTCAGGGGACACAGTGACCTTTTCTGCCAAGCCACCTGGCCTTACCTTTTCCTTCACTAACGCCGCTAACTGCTGCAACTAACCACATTCTATTTTCACGTCAGACAGCCTGTCAAACTTGAAGACTCCCCTTCAAAGCCTTCGTGAGTTTCCACTCTGCCATCATGAAGTACTGCTCTCTCCTCAGCTCCCAGCAAACTAATGGCGTCAGCCTTCTTGCCAATTTTGCATTCCATGTCACTGAACTGGCTTTCACTGGATGGTGTCTCCTTAGGCACATTATTCCATTTCACAAACACCTTTGTAAGTTTGCCTTTGTCATGCTTCACTGGACTGGTCTTCTTATTCCAGTTTGCCCTAGTAGGGCACCTCGTACTGTGGGCTGGTACTTACAGATAAGAGGATATATTAAAATATAACTTTTAATTATTTCATAAAATTACTATTAAAGTGAATTAAATTTTAGCCTAAATTTTACCTCCTCCCGTAATACACGTCACATCCGCCCTTAATAACATATTTCCTCCGGCATTATAGGGACCACCACCTTATTACGGCAAACGTCTCCTCCAATAGGAGCTTTACACCATGTCTCTTCCTGGCAACAGGGATTTCCTTTTACACCCAGCTCACCACCGGTTAATACTCAATTACTTAATTTGATACACATAAGTCTTTTGAGCTTTCTATGGACTACATTCCACTGACAAAGATATCCGTGTCACTGCGATACACGTCGGGTCTCTTCTCATGCTCTCTCCCCACCTCTCATAGCTTCTCCTCTGGACCTCTTCCATTAGGTGCCAGTGGGTATAGTATGATCCCCTTTTGAGGACAGATATTATTCATCCTGAGCTACCTCTATCCTAGGCAGGTACTTTTTCTCTGACCTTTGGGCTGAACGGACCTTAGCTCATACCCACATCTCCCTGCCTCATCTCTTTGTCTTCTTAGCCTTTTTCTCCAACAACTGCTTAGTAGGTGGTCTGCTTGTATGGATGCCTTACTTCATTCCTGTGTCTATCTATGGGATTCACTGTTTTACCGGGTCCATTAGATCACTCTACGTATAACTAGCAGTCATGTGCAAAAGGCTGGATATATGGATGAAGCTCCGGTCGGGCATGCATTATTGCACTATATGGTTTATATTCACATTGACCTTTGAATTGATTTTGATTTATAAGTTGCATGTTGATATGTGTGTGACCTTGCACCATGATTTGTGATCAAGGTTTGAGTCTTTTTAGACTCATAATATAATATGGGTATTTATCTAATGACTCTATCCATTTACCTGCATCTACTGTGGCCTTGATATGATATTCATTCCCCTCTATCGGGTTTCAGGGTTCCTCTGCATGTATGCATATCATGTGTCTATCATGTGTATAATACTGCTGTATTAATTTCTTAAAGGGAACCTGTCACCCCCCCACAGCATTTTTAACTAAAAGAGCCACCTCCAGCACCATTAAGGCTGCATTCTTTGAAGGTGGCTCTTCTGTTTCTGATCCCCAGTAATGCCGAAAAATTTTTGCTTTTCTATATAGGTCTCCATACCTGTATTGAGTCCCATAGGTATGGTGTGTCGCCCTGTATTAGCTGCCTCCCAGCCATCCATTATCCCCCTGTTGCATCCCTGCACCTCCTCCTCCTGTGTTGCTGGTGGCTTTAGATGCCGGTGGGCGCCTGCGCTGTGCCAACAGTTCTCGGGCATGCCCAGTGCGCGCTGCCCAGGAACTGACATCTGATTATCGCGCCTGCGTGTTTCGGAGGCCCCAGAACCCACCCCGCAGTGTGTTATGATGTATTCACACTGCGAGGCTGGGAATCTGGCGCCTGCGCAATGAACAACTCAGCTCATCAGACGCTGCTGAGGGAGGAAAACGAAAGAGGAGGAGGGAGAAGGGGGCATGCACAGCTATAGTTGTTCACTGTGCAGGCTCCTGATACCCAGCCCAGCAGTGTGAATACATCATAACACTCTGTGGGGCAGGATCTGGGCCTCCCAAACACGCATGCGCGATAGCCTGATGTCAGTTCCCGGGCAGCGCGCACTATAGGATTCAATACAGATATGGGGACCTATTTATAAAAGTCAATATTTCGGCGTTACTGGGATCAGAAACATAAGAGCCACCTTCACAGAATGCAGCCTTAAGGGTATGCCACACTGAACAATATCGCTAACGGGATCGCTAAAAAACGTCACTATTTAGCGATCCCGTTAGCGATGTTGTTCAGTGCGGCATCTGCCAGCGACGAGCTTCCTGCTGTGATCTCGCTCGTCGCTGGAATCGTTCCGGACCCTATTTTCTCGTCGGCGCTCCCGCTGGGTAAGTATATATCGCTAGTGTGGCACCTTTTCTTAGCGATTTAGCGGTACTTTTGTACCGCTAAAGTCGTTAAGAAGATCGCTAACTGCGATAGCGTCGTTAACTATATCGCTAAATGTGGCCGCACTTAGCGATATAGAAACAATCCCGCTAGCGATCGCATTAGTATGCGTCGTTATCGTGATCGCTAGCGGGATTGTTTAGTGTGGCAGTACCTTCAGTGCTGCTGAAGGTGGCTCTTTTAGTTAAAAACGCCCTGGGGGGGTGACAGGTTCCCTTTAAGTCCTTTGTTGTGATTTGCACTTTTTCCATTGCATTTGTTATTACACACTGTGGGATGCATATTTTGCATATTGTTACCCCAGGGGAGCTTGCTTGAGAGTGACAATTGTTGATTTTAGATGATTTTAGTGGTTGTTCATGTTACTCAATACATTTATGCATATTTTTCTGATATTTAGGTGTGCTTATCAATATGTAGTGTTTTTCTTTTACATTGTTCTTTTATATCTTCCCTTGCCCTTTTGTTGTACTGTGCCACTAACTGCCATTTAATGTTCATGTTCAGCACCATTTTAGACAATGTAATGGTCATCAACCATTTTAGACAACGTAGTCATCACCATCCTCCAGGCAATTAGATTCCTCCCAGCATCCCTTCGCTCTTCCTGGTGCAACTCGATTCTGCCGACTACACCAAGTATAACGAGGGGTGGCAGCCAAGGGTGAGGTACTCGTCTTCCATGCCCCAGCATTCTACATAAAGATGGGGGTCCTAGTTGGGTATGTGGGCTTTGGCTACAGGGTGCTACGCCCTTGCAGGACGCATGATGCCGGTGACTTCAGCTGGCCAAGACCAGATTTTGTAAAGTTCAATGAAGGAGACCACCAACAAAACATAAAGTCTTTTACTGAACATCAACTTGGTGGGGAGTATGTACAATAGATACCAGGTGCATAATTTCATAAATGTTTTTTTCCAACATGGAGCATCTTCACACATGGTCTCTCTACCTCTTCCAGGCTTACTTGTTTCTGCCCCCAAGTTCATCTGCCTTCATCACAACCCAACACAGTGCTACACTGAAATTAAGTGAGAGACCTGTCCTCAACCCACAGTTCTGTGTCCTCCTTTCCTGAAGGGAACCAGTTTGATACTATAGCAATTACTTATCTTCTTTGTGTAATGCTGCTGAAGTGCAGTATAGTACAACCTCCACCAGGGGGTGCTGGTGAAGGAAGAGAGGTTGCACAAACACATCATAGCCACACAGAGCAGCAGCACAGGTGTCACAGGTAACGAAAGAGTGGTCAAACAAGCCGAGTCAGAAACTGTCAGGAGCAGAAGTACCAAAGGTCACAGCAATGCACGTACTTAGAGACAAACCAGAAGTCAGAGCCTAAGGGGAATGTGGTATCCAAAACATGAGACATAAGACATAATCAGAGTACCTGACAGTGAGTCAAAACCAGTCGGGGAACGCGGTATCAGGGACGGAAAACAAGAGGCGGGGTTCAGAGATCAGGCCGAGTCATACACTGTAAGGAAACCACCAGATGCACACTAAGTCAGGGATAGGGAATGGGTCACATACAAATGCAGGTAGTCAGAGGCAGGAAGATCACTAGGGTATACGGGTCAGCTGCTCTAGCCAGGAAGCATGAACTACAGCTGACACTGGCCAGCAGGCTGCAGAGGACTGAAATAGCCCAGCCAGCTCCAAAACGAGGCAGAGGGGATTAACCCCTCTCATGACCAGTCCAAAGAGAAGATGGCAGAAAACAAATCCTGGACTGGATCATGACAGTACTCCCTCTCAATGGGGGGCCACAGGACCCCCAGGCTTCTCTGGACGAGCGTGAAAGGCCCAGACCAACCAATCTGCATGGACCGAACGCGTCAGCACCCACGACCGGTACTCAGGACCGTAACCTTTCCAATGGACCAAGTACTGATGTGAACGGCAGAGCATACGAGAATCCACTAGCTGTTCCATCTCATACTCGGTCTGGCCATCCCCCACAACAAGCGGGGGGTGCGAGGGAAGCTCCGGTCCCGACGGCTTCAGAAGCGCATTATGGATTACATTGGGGATCCGCAATGACGGAGGCAAGGTTAGGCAAAAGGCCACAGGATTAACCACCTCTAAAATTTCATAAGGGCCAATAAACTTGGGACCCAACTTAGCAGAGGGAATCCTCAATCTAATATTTTTGGTGGATAAACATACCTTATCCCCCGCCTGATAAGCTGGCCCCACAGAATGTTGTTTATCCGCAAAAGATTTTTACTTGCCCTAAGCCTCCCCAATGTTTCCCTGAACCTCCCTCCAGATCTGCCCCAACCAGAGAAAGGCAGAATCAGCACATAGACACCCCGAATTCAGCTGGGAAAACTCTCCAAAGTGAGGGTGAAACCCATAATAATAATAATAATAATCTTTATTTATATAGCGCCAACATATTCCGCAGCGCTTTACAGTTTAACAGTTTCAAAACATAAGTCATAAGTAACAACGTTAACAATACAATAATTAAAGCAAAATAAGCCGACCCTGCTCGTGAGAGATTACAATCTACAATGAGGTGGGGGAGATACAAAGTACAGGTGTGTATATACAATGGTGCATTTACAATGATGGTCCAGCCATCTTGAGGGAGTGAGGGATGGATGGAGGTAGTGAATGGGCTACACACACACACACTTAAACATAGAACGATTTTGATTAGTGAATGTGATAGGCCACTCTGAACAAATGTGCTTTGAGGGAGCGCCTGAAACCATGCAAATTGTGGATAGTCCTAATTTCTTGGAGTAGAACATTCCAGAGGATTGGCGCAGCGCGGGAGAAGTCTTGGAGTCGGGAGTGGGAGGTACGGATTAGTGCAGAGGTTAGTCGAAAGTCATTTGCAGAGCGCAGCAGTCGGTTAGGCCGATAGATAGAAATGAGGGAGGAGATATAGGGGGGTGCTGCACTGTGGAGAGCTTTGTGGGTGAGAACTAGTACTTTGAATTGGATCCTATAATTAATGGGCAGCCAGTGTAAGGACTGGCGAAGAGCGGACGCGTCCGAGTACCGATTAGCCAGATGGATGACCCTGGCTGCTGCATTAAGGATGAACTGGAGAGGGGATAGTCGAGTAATGGGGAGGCCAAGTAATAGAGCGTTGCAGTAATCCAGGCGGGAGTGGATCAATGCTACAGTGAGGGTTTTTGTTGTTTCCATGGTGAGAAAAGGGCGGATTCTAGAGATGTTCTTTAGGTGTAGATGGCAAGAGCGGGCAAGAGATTGTATATGGGAGGTGAAGGAGAGATTGGTGTCAAACATAACACCCAGACAGCGAGCCTGCTGCCGGGGTGTTATTATGGTGCCGCCCACAGAGAGGGAAATGTCAGATTTAGGGAGGT
The DNA here is from genome assembly GCA_033576555.1 of Oophaga sylvatica. NCBI lineage: Eukaryota > Metazoa > Chordata > Amphibia > Anura > Dendrobatidae > Oophaga > Oophaga sylvatica. The sequence goes on along the minus strand of JARQOD010000002.1, from coordinate 184,587,709 downwards.
TAGTAGACGACGGGAGCAGAAGGAGTTCAGTCTTGGAGAGGTTAAGTTTCAGATAGAGAGCGGACAGATGTTGGAGACTGCGGACAGACAGTCGGTGGCGTTCTGTAGAACAGCGGGGGTAAGGTCGGGGGATGACGTGTATAGTTGTGTGTGATCAGCATAAAGATGGTACTGAAAGCCAAATCTGCTGATGGTCTGTCCAATTGGGGACGTGTAGAGAGAGAAGAGAAGGGGGCCAAGGACTGAGCCCTGGGGTACACCGACAGTGAGAGGAAGAGGAGATGATGTGGAGCCAGAGAACGAAACACTGAAGGAGCGGTCAGAAAGATAGGAAGAGAACCAGGAGAGAACAGTGTCCTTAATACCTAGTGACTGGAGCCTAGACAGTAGGAGACAGTGGTCAACAGTGTCGAAAGCTGCAGAAAGGTCGAGTAGAATGAGCAGAGAGTGGTTGCCGTTACGTTTTGCTGTCAGAAGGTCATTCGTCACTTTGATGAGTGCAGTTTCAGTCGAATGTAGGGGGCGGAAGCCGGACTGTGAAGGGTCTAGGAGGGAGTGAGTGGAGAGGTAACGGGTAAGGCGGGAGTAGACTAGGCGCTCCAAAAATTTAGAGATGAAGGGGAGATTGGAGACCGGTCTGTAGTTGTTTATGCAGGAAGGGTCGAGAGCGGGTTTCTTTAGTAGGGAGTAATGATGGAGTGTTTGAAGGAGGATGGGAAAATGCCAGAGGAGAGTGAGAGATTAAAGATTGTAGTTAGGTGAGTTGTGACAACTGGAGATAGAGACTGGAGGAGATGTGAGGGGATGGGGTCGGTAGTGCATGTAGTCGGACGAGAGGAAGAGAGGAGTCTGGAGACTTCTTCTTCTGTGATGGGATCAAATGTGGAAAGTGAGCCAGGGGAAACACAGGGTGGGATGGGAGTTACAGCACTTGGTGGTTGAGAGCAGATTTCCTGATGGATAGTAACCCATAGTTGCAGAAGAACGGGGAAGTACCAGTGGACTGATTGAAACTATTATTGAAAGCAAATTCCACCATGGGTACCACAGAGCACCAATCATCCTGTCTAGATGTGGCAAGACACTGCGATATCTGCTCCAAAGACTGATTGGTCTTTTCAGACTGACCGTTGGTCTCGGGATGGTAGGCCGATGAAAAGGTCAAACTGATATCCAGCCTTTTACAAAAGGCCCTCCAGAATTTTGCCACAAATTGCATCCCTCTATCAGACACCACACTGAAAAGCACACCATGCAATTGGACCACATGCTCAATGAATAGTTTTGATAGAGTCTCAGCATTAGGGAGGGCAGCCAAAGGTACAAAATGCGCCCGTTTACTGAACCTATCAACAACTACCCAGATCACGGTTTTGCCATTACAAGGGGGAAGATCGGTGATAAAATCCATGTACAGATGAGTCCACGGTCTATCTGGAATTGGCAGTGGCACCAATTTCCCGGCCGGCCGGTTACTGGAGGTTTTAGCGCAGGCACAAGTTTCACAGGAGGACACAATGTGATATCATAAGCAAACAAAGGCCACCAAAACAGTCTAGTGATGGCTTTACGTGTGGCCGAGATTCCAGGATGCCCACTCAGAGCCGAGTCATGGAATGTCATGTGTGCATCGCCACGAAGATCGTCGCGGTTGCACATTCTGACTTCTCACAGCTGAGTTGCTGTTTCTTTGTGTTTGGCAGTTAGGGAGTTAATTCTGTCTGTGCTCAGTTCTGGGACTGGGTGCAGTTTCTCCCGGCTGCAATTAATTATTTGTTGATTGGTTTCCTTTAAATCTCTGGTTGTCTGTTTGGGAGTTGCCAGTGAAATTCTTCATGCAGACCACAGATAGGATTGTATCTGTATAGACTTAAGTTAAAGAGCTCCTTAGTTTTAAGCTCACCTTGCTTAGAGTTTAATATCCCAGATCATTTATGTTCCTTCTGTGTTTGAGTGTGTATGCAAGTCTGTGTTTTCTCCAGTCTGTCTTATATTTCTAATCTGTGTATTTAGCAGAGATCAGCCCATATCCCTTTGGTGGTAATCATAATCCTTCTTAGGACTGATTACAGGGTTCAGGGACTGATAGGAGACAGGGTTAGGCTGAAGACTTGGACCTCTGAACCATTATCAGTACCTCCAAGGTGAGGGATTAGTTAGGACCCCAGTTTAGGGTCAGGTTAGACCCCAGGTCCTCTTCTTTCCTGTGACAGTGTATCAAGTCCTCAAGATTAATCCTGAGTTCAACGGATATCGTGTCAGGTAAATCTATTCTATATTTACATGCTGATGTTGCTAATCTATATGTTGTATAGAGTGTTGTTCTTTTAAGAATAGTTTACTGACATCGTACACATATCATAAGACCGCGTGACATTTTCACTGGCCAATAAAATTATTCCCAGTTGCCATGGATCCAGTAGCCCAGCTGGCTCTGCAGTTGCAGGGATTATCCATGGAGCTGACGGACATTAAGTCCAAAGTTTTGTCTCCCTCGGAGCAAACCAGATTTGAACCTAAAGTAGCTCTCCCGGACAGGTTCACTGGTGGGCGAGACAAATTTTTTACCTTCAGGGAAGCATGTAAATTGTATTTTCGGCTTCGGCCTCGATCATCAGGGAGTGAAGAGCAGAGAGTGGGAATTGTTATCTCGCTCCTACAAGGGGACCCTCAATCCTGGGCATTTTCCCTTCCTCCGGGATCCCCGGCTCTACAGTCAGTAGATCGATTTTTTACTGCCCTGGGTTTGGTATATGATGACCCAGATCGGGTCTCTCTTGCTGAGACAAAATTACGTAAGATACAGCAGGGAGATCGTCCGGCGGAGGAATTTGCTTCTGAGTTCCGTAGATGGGCCACAGATACTCAGTGGAATGACCCAGCTCTTAGGAGCCAGTTTTGTCATGGGCTTTCTGACAAATTAAAGGACGTTTTGGCTCAGTATGATTCTCCTCCATCACTGGAGGCTGCTATGGCTCTGGCTATCCGTACTGATAGACGGCTCCGGGAGAGGTGCGAGGTAACTCCGCCCCCTGTTGTTACTCCACCTACTACTAAAGTCCCTTATGTTGAGGTTCCCCTTGTCTGTTCGGAGGAGCCTATGCAGTTGGGAGGGACATCATTTCGTAGGAGGGGATTGGCGGTACGCCGCAGGACTAGAAGGTGTTTCTTTTGCGGGAAAGAGGGACATTTTGTTGGGGGATGTCCTGTTCCCATGCCTTGTTGAACAAGAAGTCGCCGGAAAACTGTTAATCCCAGGTTGTGTGGTGGACGACAACCTGGGAGTATGTATTTCGTCCGCTAGTTCTTCTCAGTTCCTTGTACCAGTGGAGGTGGTGGTTGGTACGAGAGTGGAGAGATTTTCTGTTCTTCTTGATAGTGGGTCCGGGGCTAATCTGGTTGACGCTCAGTTTGCTCAGGCTCAAGGTATGCATCTGAGTGTATTGGTCAAACCGATCCCTATATTCTCCATTGACGCCAGGCCTCTCGGCCAAGGTAGCTTTGTTCATGAGGTTCATAACATTGACCTTCGGGTAGGGGCAATACATAGGGAACTATTATCTTGTTATGTGTTGGAGGGTCTACCTACTCCTATTGTGTTGGGACTTCCTTGGTTGGTTAAACATAACCCTGTGATTAATTGGCAGTCCAGAGAGATAAGCCAATGGGGTGAGTTTTGCAAAAGTAACTGCATGAACACAGTCATCAGTGCGGTCGTGCCTAGTACTTTGCCTCCTTTTTTGGAGGACTTTGGGGATGTGTTCTCTGAGGAGGGGTGTCAGGAGTTGCCTCCTCATCGCGTGTATGACTGCTCTATTAATTTACTTCCTGATGCTAAGTTACCTAAAGCTAGGTTATATAACCTTTCTGGTCCTGAGAGGCAGGCTATGAAAGATTATATTTCGGAAAGTCTGGCCAAAGGGCATATTAGACCTTCATCTTCCCCAGTGGCCGCGGGGTTCTTCTTTGTGAAGAAAAAAGATGGAGGCCTACGCCCTTGCTTGGATTTCCGCGAACTTAATCGGATTACTGTTCGAGATCCGTATCCACTCCCTCTGATTCCTGATCTCTTCAATCAAATTGTTGGCGCCAAATGGTTCTCTAAATTGGATCTCAGGGGGGCGTATAATCTGATTAGGATAAAAGAGGGGATGAGTGGAAAACGGCGTTTAACACGCCGGAGGGACATTATGAGAACCTTGTCATGCCTTTTGGTCTGACTACTGCACCAGCAGTATTCCAACATTTTGTTAATGACATTTTTCGTCATCTGGTGGGGCTGTTTGTGGTCGTATATTTGGATGACATTTTAATTTACTCGCCAGATCTTGTGTCTCACCAGGAGCATGTGAGACAGGTGTTGCAGATCTTGCGAGACAATAAACTATACGCCAAACTGGAAAAGTGTGTATTCGCCGTACAGGAACTTCAGTTTTTGGGTTTCTTGGTGTCAGCCTCCGGTTTCCGTATGGACCCTGAAAAGGTGAGAGCAGTGCTTGAATGGGATCAGCCAGAGGACCTTAAGGCTCTGCAGCGTTTTCTGGGGTTTGCTAACTACTACCGGAAATTTATTTGTAATTTCTCATCTGTTGTCAAACCTCTCACTGACATGACAAGAAAAGGGACGGATTTTTCTAAATGGTCGGACAAAGCTTGCCAAGCTTTTTCCTCTTTGAAAAAATGTTTTGCTTCGGCACCCGTTCTCATCCAACCAGATGCATCACAGCCGTTCGTTGTGGAGGTGGACGCGTCTGACGTAGGGGTGGGTGCAATATTGTCCCAGGGTCCGTCCCCTGGTAAATGGCATCCGTGCGCTTTCTTTTCTAAGAAATTGTCGTCCGCCGAAAGGAATTATGATATCGGCAATAGGGAACTTTTGGCCATTAAGTTGGCTTTTGAAGAATGGCGTCACTTTTTGGAGGGGGCAGTCCACCCGGTCACCGTCATTACTGATCACAAGAACCTGCTGTATTTGGAATCTGCTAAGCGTCTGAATTCCAGACAAGCTCGATGGTCGTTGTTTTTTACCAGGTTTAATTTTGTTGTCACTTATCGCCCTGGATCTAAGAATGTTAAGGCGGATGCCTTGTCTCGCAGTTTCCCAGGGGCCGGGAAAATGGATGACCCGATTCCTATCCTTCAGGAGGGGGTGGTAGTGTCGGCTGTATGTTCTGAGCTTGAGGAGGAGGTATTAGAGGTTCAGGGGGACGCCCCTGCAGGACCTCCAGGGAGACTGTTTGTCCCAAATCAGTTGAGACAAAAGGTTATTGAGGCACATCATAATTCTGCTTTAGCAGGACATCCAGGGAGTAAGGCTACTTTAGATCTCCTTTCTCGCCGGTTTTGGTGGCCTAACGTTAATAAAGATGTTTTAACTTTTGTCGCGTCCTGTGGGGTTTGTGCTCGCTCTAAGACCCCTCATACCCGTCCGTCTGGGACCCTCTTACCCTTGAAACTTCCGGAGCGTCCATGGACTCATTTGTCTATGGACTTCATCACGGACCTTCCTCAGTCGTCAGGGAAGACTGTCATACTGGTGGTTGTTGACAGGTTCAGTAAGATGGCACATTTCATTGCTCTTCCTGCCCTCCCTAATGCTAAAACTCTGGCGCAGGTGTTCATTGGGGAGATTGTGAGACTTCATGGGTTGCCTTCTGATGTGGTGTCAGATAGGGGGTCTCAGTTTGTGTCCAAGTTTTGGAGGGCATTTTGTTTACGTCGGGGGATGCAATTGTCATTTTCCTCGGCTTTTCATCCGCAGACCAATGGTCAGACAGAGCGTCTGAATCAAAGCCTAGAGACTTATCTTCGGTGTTTTGTCTCAGAGAACCAGGAGGACTGGTCTTCTTTCTTGCCT
>JARQOD010000002.1:184542828-184581752 GCA_033576555.1 Oophaga sylvatica | reverse complement strand
CCAGCTCACCACCGTTAATACTCAAATTACTTAATTTGATTACACATAATCTTTTGAGCTTTCTATGGACTACATTCCACTGACAAAGATATCCGTGCACTGCGATACACGTGGGGTCTCTTCTCATGCTCTCTCCCCACCTCTCATAGCTTCTCCTCTGACCTCTTCCATTAGGTGCCAGTGGGTATAGTATGATCCCCTTTTGAGGACAGATATTATTCATCCTGAGCTACCTCTATCCTAGGCAGGTACTTTTTCTCTGACCTTTGGGCTGAACGGACCTTAGCTCATACCCACATCTCCCTGCCTCATCTCTTGTCTTCTTAGCCTTTTCTCTCAACAACTGCTTAGTAGGTGGTCTGCTTGTATGGATGCCTTACTTCATTCCCTGTGTCTATCTATGGGATTCACTGTTTTACCGGGTCCATTAGATCACTCTACGTATAACTAGCATCATGTGCAAAAGGCTGGATATATATGGATGAAGCTCCGGTCGGGCATGCATTATTGCACTATATGGTTTATATTCACATTGACCTTTGAATTGATTTTGATTTATAAGTTGCATGTTGATATGTGTGTGACCTTGCACCATGATTTGTGATCAAGGTTTGAGTCTTTTTAGACTCATAATATAATATGGGTATTTATCTAATGACTCTATCCATTTACCTGCATCTACTGTGGCCTTGATATGATATTCATTCCCCTCTATCGGTTTTCAGGGTTCCTCTGCATGTATGCATATCATGTGTCTATCATGTGTATAATACTGCTGTATTAATTTCTTAAAGGGAACCTGTCACCCCCCCACAGCATTTTTAACTAAAAGAGCCACCTCCAGCACCATTAAGGCTGCATTCTTTGAAGGTGGCTCTTCTGTTTCTGATCCCCAGTAATGCCGAAAAATTTTTGCTTTTCTATATAGGTCTCCATACCTGTATTGAGTCCCATAGGTATGGTGTGTCGCCCTGTATTAGCTGCCTCCCAGCCATCCATTATCCCCCTGTTGCATCCCTGCACCTCCTCCTCCTGTGTTGCTGGTGGCTTTAGATGCCGGTGGGCGCCTGCGCTGTGCCAACAGTTCTCGGGCATGCCCATGCGCGCTGCCCAGGAACTGACATCTGATTATCGCGCCTGCGTGTTTCGGAGGCCCCAGAACCCACCCCGCAGTGTGTTATGATGTATTCACACTGCGAGCTGGGAATCTGGCGCCTGCGCAATGAACAACTCAGCTCATCAACGCTGCTGAGGAGGAAAACGAAAGAGGAGGAGGGAGAAGGGGGCATGCACAGCTATAGTTGTTCACTGTGCAGGCTCCTGATACCCAGCCCAGCAGTGTGAATACATCATAACACTCTGTGGGGCAGGATCTGGGCCTCCCAAACACGCATGCGCGATAGCCTGATGTCAGTTCCCGGGCAGCGCGCACTATAGGATTCAATACAGATATGGGGACCTATTTATAAAAGTCAATATTTCGGCGTTACTGGATCAGAAACATAAGAGCCACCTTCACAGAATGCAGCCTTAAGGGTATGCCACACTGAACAATATCGCTAACGGGATCGCTAAAAAACGTCACTATTTAGCGATCCCGTTAGCGATGTTGTTCAGTGCGGCATCTGCCAGCGACGAGCTTCCTGCTGTGATCTCGCTCGTCGCTGGAATCGTTCCGGACCCTATTTTCTCGTCGGCGCTCCCGCTGGGTAAGTATATATCGCTAGTGTGGCACCTTTTCTTAGCGATTTAGCGGTACTTTTGTACCGCTAAAGTCGTTAAGAAGATCGCTAACGGCGATAGCGTCGTTAACTATATCGCTAAATGTGGCCGCACTTAGCGATATAGAAACAATCCCGCTAGCGATCGCATTAGTATGCGTCGTTATCGTGATCGCTAGCGGGATTGTTTAGTGTGGCAGTACCTTCAGTGCTGCTGAAGGTGGCTCTTTTAGTTAAAAACGCCCTGGGGGGGTGACAGGTTCCCTTTAAGTCCTTTGTTGTGATTTGCACTTTTTCCATTGCATTTGTTATTACACACTGTGGGATGCATATTTTGCATATTGTTACCCCAGGGGAGCTTGCTTGAGAGTGACAATTGTTGATTTAGATGATTTTAGTGGTTGTTCATGTTACTCAATACATTTATGCATATTTTTCTGATATTTAGGTGTGCTTATCAATATGTAGTGTTTTTCTTTTACATTGTTCTTTTATATCTTCCCTTGCCCTTTTGTTGTACTGTGCCACTAACTGCCATTTAATGTTCATGTTCAGCACCATTTTAGACAATGTAATGGTCATCAACCATTTTAGACAACGTAGTCATCACCATCCTCCAGGCAATTAGATTCCTCCCAGCATCCCTTCGCTCTTCCTGGTGCAACTCGATTCTGCCGACTACACCAAGTATAACGAGGGGTGGCAGCCAAGGGTGAGGTACTCGTCTTCCATGCCCCAGCATTCTACATAAAGATGGGGTCCTAGTTGGGTATGTGGGCTTTGGCTACAGTGGTGCTACGCCCTTGCAGGACGCATGATGCCGGTGACTTCAGCTGGCCAAGACCAGATTTTGTAAAGTTCAATGAAGGAGACCACCAACAAAACATAAAGTCTTTTACTGAACATCAACTTGGTGGGAGTATGTACAATAGATACCAGGTGCATAATTTCATAAATGTTTTTTTCCAACATGGAGCATCTTCACACATGGTCTCTCTACCTCTTCCAGGCTTACTTGTTTCTGCCCCCAAGTTCATCTGCCTTCATCACAACCCAACACAGTGCTACACTGAAATTAAGTGAGAGACCTGTCCTCAACCCACAGTTCTGTGTCCTCCTTTCCCTGAAGGGAACCAGTTTGATACTATAGCAATTACTTATCTTCTTTGTGTAATGCTGCTGAAGTGCAGTATAGTACAACCTCCACCAGGGGGTGCTGGTGAAGGAAGAGAGGTTGCACAAACACATCATAGCCACACAGAGCAGCAGCACAGGTGTCACAGGTAACGAAAGAGTGGTCAAACAAGCCGAGTCAGAAACTGTCAGGAGCAGAAGTACCAAAGGTCACAGCAATGCACGTAGTTAGAGACAAACCAGAAGTCAGAGCCTAAGGGGAATGTGGTATCCAAAACATGAGACATAAGACGTAATCAGAGTACCTGACAGTGAGTCAAAACCAGTCGGGGAACGCGGTATCAGGGACGGAAAACAAGAAGCGGGGTTCAGAGATCAGGCCGAGTCATACACTGTAAGGAAACCACCAGATGCACACTAAGTCAGGGATAGGGAATGGGTCACATACAAATGCAGGTAGTCAGAGGCAGGAAGATCACTAGGGTATACGGGTCAGCTGCTCTAGCCAGGAAGCATGAACTACAGCTGACACTGGCCAGCAGGCTGCAGAGGACTGAAATAGCCCAGCCAGCTCCAAAACGAGGCAGAGGGGATTAACCCCTCTCATGACCAGTCCAAAGAGAAGATGGCAGAAAACAAATCCTGGACTGGATCATGACAGTACTCCCTCTCAATGGGGGGCCACAGGACCCCCAGGCTTCTCTGGACGAGCGTGAAAGGCCCAGACCAACCAATCTGCATGGACTGAACGCGTCAGCACCCACGACCGGTACTCAGGACCGTAACCTTTCCAATGGACCAAGTACTGATGTGAACGGCAGAGCATACGAGAATCCACTAGCTGTTCCATCTCATACTCGGTCTGGCCATCCCCCACAACAAGCGGGGGGTGCGAGGGAAGCTCCGGTCCCGACGGCTTCAGAAGCGCATTATGGATTACATTGGGGATCCGCAATGACGGAGGCAAGGTTAGGCAAAAGGCCACAGGATTAACCACCTCTAAAATTTCATAAGGGCCAATAAACTTGGGACCCAACTTAGCAGAGGGAATCCTCAATCTAATATTTTTGGTGGATAAACATACCTTATCCCCCGCCTGATAAGCTGGCCCCACAGAATGTTGTTTATCCGCAAAAGATTTTTACTTGCCCTAAGCCTCCCCAATGTTTCCCTGAACCTCCCTCCAGATCTGCCCCAACCAGAGAAAGGCAGAATCAGCCATAGACACCCCGAATTCAGCTGGGAAAAACTCTCCAAAGTGAGGGTGAAACCCATAATAATAATAATAATAATCTTTATTTATATAGCGCCAACATATTCCGCAGCGCTTTACAGTTTAACAGTTTCAAAACATAAGTCATAAGTAACAACGTTAACAATACAATAATTAAAGCAAAATAAGCCGACCCTGCTCGTGAGAGATTACAATCTACAATGAGGTGGGGGAGATACAAAGTACAGGTGTGTATATACAATGGTGCATTTACAATGATGGTCCAGCCATCTTGAGGGAGTGAGGGATGGATGGAGGTAGTGAATGGGCTACACACACACACACTTAAACATAGAACGATTTTGATTAGTGAATGTGATAGGCCACTCTGAACAAATGTGCTTTGAGGGAGCGCCTGAAACCATGCAAATTGTGGATAGTCCTAATTTCTTGGAGTAGAACATTCCAGAGGATTGGCGCAGCGCGGGAGAAGTCTTGGAGTCGGGAGTGGGAGGTACGGATTAGTGCAGAGGTTAGTCGAAAGTCATTTGCAGAGCGCAGCAGTCGGTTAGGCCGATAGATAGAAATGAGGGAGGAGATATAGGGGGGTGCTGCACTGTGGAGAGCTTTGTGGGTGAGAACTAGTACTTTGAATTGGATCCTATAATTAATGGGCAGCCAGTGTAAGGACTGGCGAAGAGCGGACGCGTCCGAGTACCGATTAGCCAGATGGATGACCCTGGCTGCTGCATTAAGGATGAACTGGAGAGGGGATAGTCGAGTAATGGGGAGGCCAAGTAATAGAGCGTTGCAGTAATCCAGGCGGGAGTGGATCAATGCTACAGTGAGGGTTTTTGTTGTTTCCATGGTGAGAAAAGGGCGGATTCTAGAGATGTTCTTTAGGTGTAGATGGCAAGAGCGGGCAAGAGATTGTATATGGGAGGTGAAGGAGAGATTGGTGTCAAACATAACACCCAGACAGCGAGCCTGCTGCCGGGGTGTTATTATGGTGCCGCCCACAGAGAGGGAAATGTCAGATTTAGGGAGGTTAGTAGACGACGGGAGCAGAAGGAGTTCAGTCTTGGAGAGGTTAAGTTTCAGATAGAGAGCGGACAGGATGTTGGAGACTGCGGACAGACAGTCGGTGGCGTTCTGTAGAACAGCGGGGGTAAGGTCGGGGGATGACGTGTATAGTTGTGTGTGATCAGCATAAAGATGGTACTGAAAGCCAAATCTGCTGATGGTCTGTCCAATTGGGGACGTGTAGAGAGAGAAGAGAAGGGGGCCAAGGACTGAGCCCTGGGGTACACCGACAGTGAGAGGAAGAGGAGATGATGTGGAGCCAGAGAACGAAACACTGAAGGAGCGGTCAGAAAGATAGGAAGAGAACCAGGAGAGAACAGTGTCCTTAATACCTAGTGACTGGAGCCTAGACAGTAGGAGACAGTGGTCAACAGTGTCGAAAGCTGCAGAAAGGTCGAGTAGAATGAGCAGAGAGTGGTTGCCGTTACGTTTTGCTGTCAGAAGGTCATTCGTCACTTTGATGAGTGCAGTTTCAGTCGAATGTAGGGGGCGGAAGCCGGACTGTGAAGGGTCTAGGAGGGAGTGAGTGGAGAGGTAACGGGTAAGGCGGGAGTAGACTAGGCGCTCCAAAAATTTAGAGATGAAGGGGAGATTGGAGACCGGTCTGTAGTTGTTTATGCAGGAAGGGTCGAGAGCGGGTTTCTTTAGTAGAGGAGTAATGATGGAGTGTTTGAAGGAGGATGGGAAAATGCCAGAGGAGAGTGAGAGATTAAAGATTGTAGTTAGGTGAGTTGTGACAACTGGAGATAGAGACTGGAGGAGATGTGAGGGGATGGGTCGGTAGTGCATGTAGTCGGACGAGAGGAAGAGAGGAGTCTGGAGACTTCTTCTTCTGTGATGGGATCAAATGTGGAAAGTGAGCCAGGGGAAACACAGGGTGGGATGGGAGTTACAGCACTTGGTGGTTGAGAGCAGATTTCCTGATGGATAGTAACCCATAGTTGCAGAAGAACGGGGAAGTACCAGTGGACTGATTGAAACTATTATTGAAAGCAAATTCCACCATGGGTACCACAGAGCACCAATCATCCTGTCTAGATGTGGCAAGACACTGCGATATCTGCTCCAAAGACTGATTGGTCTTTTCAGACTGACCGTTGGTCTCGGGATGGTAGGCCGATGAAAAGGTCAAACTGATATCCAGCCTTTTACAAAAGGCCCTCCAGAATTTTGCCACAAATTGCATCCCTCTATCAGACACCACACTGAAAAGCACACCATGCAATTGGACCACATGCTCAATGAATAGTTTTGATAGAGTCTCAGCATTAGGGAGGGCAGCCAAAGGTACAAAATGCGCCCGTTTACTGAACCTATCAACAACTACCCAGATCACGGTTTTGCCATTACAAGGGGAAGATCGGTGATAAAATCCATGTACAGATGAGTCCACGGTCTATCTGGAATTGGCAGTGGCACCAATTTCCCGGCCGGCCGTTACTGGAGGTTTTAGCGCAGGCACAAGTTTCACAGGAGGACACAATGTGATATCATAAGCAAACAAAGGCCACCAAAACAGTCTAGTGATGGCTTTACGTGTGGCCGAGATTCCAGGATGCCCACTCAGAGCCGAGTCATGGAATGTCATGTGTGCATCGCCACGAAGATCGTCGCGGTTGCACATTCTGACTTCTCACAGCTGAGTTGCTGTTTCTTTGTGTTTGGCAGTTAGGGAGTTAATTCTGTCTGTGCTCAGTTCTGGGACTGGGTGCAGTTTCTCCCGGCTGCAATTAATTATTTGTTGATTGGTTTCCTTTAAATCTCTGGTTGTCTGTTTGGGAGTTGCCAGTGAAATTCTTCATGCAGACCACAGATAGGATTGTATCTGTATAGACTTAAGTTAAAGAGCTCCTTAGTTTTAAGCTCACCTTGCTTAGAGTTTAATATCCCAGATCATTTATGTTCCTTCTGTGTTTGAGTGTGTATGCAAGTCTGTGTTTTCTCCAGTCTGTCTTATATTTCTAATCTGTGTATTTAGCAGAGATCAGCCCATATCCCTTTGGTGGTAATCATAATCCTTCTTAGGACTGATTACAGGGTTCAGGGACTGATAGGAGACAGGGTTAGGCTGAAGACTTGGACCTCTGAACCATTATCAGTACCTCCAAGGTGAGGGATTAGTTAGGACCCCAGTTTAGGGTCAGGTTAGACCCCAGGTCCTCTTCTTTCCTGTGACAGTGTATCAAGTCCTCAAGATTAATCCTGAGTTCAACGGATATCGTGTCAGGTAAATCTATTCTATATTTACATGCTGATGTTGCTAATCTATATGTTGTATAGAGTGTTGTTCTTTTAAGAATAGTTTACTGACATCGTACACATATCATAAGACCGCGTGACATTTTCACTGGCCAATAAAATTATTCCCAGTTGCCATGGATCCAGTAGCCCAGCTGGCTCTGCAGTTGCAGGGATTATCCATGGAGCTGACGGACATTAAGTCCAAAGTTTTGTCTCCCTCGGAGCAAACCAGATTTGAACCTAAAGTAGCTCTCCCGGACAGGTTCACTGGTGGGCGAGACAAATTTTTTACCTTCAGGGAAGCATGTAAATTGTATTTTCGGCTTCGGCCTCGATCATCAGGGAGTGAAGAGCAGAAGAGTGGGAATTGTTATCTCGCTCCTACAAGGGGACCCTCAATCCTGGGCATTTTCCCTTCCTCCGGGATCCCCGGCTCTACAGTCAGTAGATCGATTTTTTACTGCCCTGGGTTTGGTATATGATGACCCAGATCGGGTCTCTCTTGCTGAGACAAAATTACGTAAGATACAGCAGGGAGATCGTCCGGCGGAGGAATTTGCTTCTGAGTTCCGTAGATGGGCCACAGATACTCAGTGGAATGACCCAGCTCTTAGGAGCCAGTTTTGTCATGGGCTTTCTGACAAATTAAAGGACGTTTTGGCTCAGTATGATTCTCCTCCATCACTGGAGGCTGCTATGGCCCTGGCTATCCGTACTGATAGACGGCTCCGGGAGAGGTGCGAGGTAACTCCGCCCCCTGTTGTTACTCCACCTACTACTAAAGTCCCTTATGTTGAGGTTCCCCTTGTCTGTTCGGAGGAGCCTATGCAGTTGGGAGGGACATCATTTCGTAGGAGGGGATTGGCGGTACGCCGCAGGACTAGAAGGTGTTTCTTCTGCGGGAAAGAGGGACATTTTGTTGGGGGATGTCCGTCCCGTGCCTTGTTGAACAAGAAGTCGCCGGAAAACTGTTAATCCCAGGTTGTGTGGTGGACGACAACCTGGGAGTATGTATTTCGTCCGCTAGTTCTTCTCAGTTCCTTGTACCAGTGGAGGTGGTGGTTGGTACGAGAGTGGAGAGATTTTCTGTTCTTCTTGATAGTGGGTCCGGGGCTAATCTGGTTGACGCTCAGTTTGCTCAGGCTCAAGGTATGCATCTGAGTGTATTGGTCAAACCGATCCCTATATTCTCCATTGACGCCAGGCCTCTCGGCCAAGGTAGCTTTGTTCATGAGGTTCATAACATTGACCTTCGGGTAGGGGCAATACATAGGGAACTATTATCTTGTTATGTGTTGGAGGGTCTACCTACTCCTATTGTGTTGGGACTTCCTTGGTTGGTTAAACATAACCCTGTGATTAATTGGCAGTCCAGAGAGATAAGCCAATGGGGTGAGTTTTGCAAAAGTAACTGCATGAACACAGTCATCAGTGCGGTCGTGCCTAGTACTTTGCCTCCTTTTTTGGAGGACTTTGGGGATGTGTTCTCTGAGGAGGGGTGTCAGGAGTTGCCTCCTCATCGCGTGTATGACTGCTCTATTAATTTACTTCCTGATGCTAAGTTACCTAAAGCTAGGTTATATAACCTTTCTGGTCCTGAGAGGCAGGCTATGAAAGATTATATTTCGGAAAGTCTGGCCAAAGGGCATATTAGACCTTCATCTTCCCCAGTGGCCGCGGGGTTCTTCTTTGTGAAGAAAAAAGATGGAGGCCTACGCCCTTGCTTGGATTTCCGCGAACTTAATCGGATTACTGTTCGAGATCCGTATCCACTCCCTCTGATTCCTGATCTCTTCAATCAAATTGTTGGCGCCAAATGGTTCTCTAAATTGGATCTCAGGGGGGCGTATAATCTGATTAGGATAAAAGAGGGGGATGAGTGGAAAACGGCGTTTAACACGCCGGAGGGACATTATGAGAACCTTGTCATGCCTTTTGGTCTGACTACTGCACCAGCAGTATTCCAACATTTTGTTAATGACATTTTTCGTCATCTGGTGGGGCTGTTTGTGGTCGTATATTTGGATGACATTTTAATTTACTCGCCAGATCTTGTGTCTCACCAGGAGCATGTGAGACAGGTGTTGCAGATCTTGCGAGACAATAAACTATACGCCAAACTGGAAAAGTGTGTATTCGCCGTACAGGAACTTCAGTTTTTGGGTTTCTTGGTGTCAGCCTCCGGTTTCCGTATGGACCCTGAAAAGGTGAGAGCAGTGCTTGAATGGGATCAGCCAGAGGATCTTAAGGCTCTGCAGCGTTTTCTGGGGTTTGCTAACTACTACCGGAAATTTATTTGTAATTTCTCATCTGTTGTCAAACCTCTCACTGACATGACAAGAAAAGGGACGGATTTTTCTAAATGGTCGGACAAAGCTTGCCAAGCTTTTTCCTCTTTGAAAAAATGTTTTGCTTCGGCACCCGTTCTCATCCAACCAGATGCATCACAGCCGTTCGTTGTGGAGGTGGACGCGTCTGACGTAGGGGTGGGTGCAATATTGTCCCAGGGTCCGTCCCCTGGTAAATGGCATCCGTGCGCTTTCTTTTCTAAGAAATTGTCGTCCGCCGAAAGGAATTATGATATCGGCAATAGGGAACTTTTGGCCATTAAGTTGGCTTTTGAAGAATGGCGTCACTTTTTGGAGGGGGCAGTCCACCCGGTCACCGTCATTACTGATCACAAGAACCTGCTGTATTTGGAATCTGCTAAGCGTCTGAATTCCAGACAAGCTCGATGGTCGTTGTTTTTTACCAGGTTTAATTTTGTTGTCACTTATCGCCCTGGATCTAAGAATGTTAAGGCGGATGCCTTGTCTCGCAGTTTCCCAGGGGCCGGGAAAATGGATGACCCGATTCCTATCCTTCAGGAGGGGGTGGTAGTGTCGGCTGTATGTTCTGAGCTTGAGGAGGAGGTATTAGAGGTTCAGGGGGACGCCCCTGCAGGACCTCCAGGGAGACTGTTTGTCCCAAATCAGTTGAGACAAAAGGTTATTGAGGCACATCATAATTCTGCTTTAGCAGGACATCCAGGGAGTAAGGCTACTTTAGATCTCCTTTCTCGCCGGTTTTGGTGGCCTAACGTTAATAAAGATGTTTTAACTTTTGTCGCGTCCTGTGGGGTTTGTGCTCGCTCTAAGACCCCTCATACCCGTCCGTCTGGGACCCTCTTACCCTTGAAACTTCCGGAGCGTCCATGGACTCATTTGTCTATGGACTTCATCACGGACCTTCCTCAGTCGTCAGGGAAGACTGTCATACTGGTGGTTGTTGACAGGTTCAGTAAGATGGCACATTTCATTGCTCTTCCTGCCCTCCCTAATGCTAAAACTCTGGCGCAGGTGTTCATTGGGGAGATTGTGAGACTTCATGGGTTGCCTTCTGATGTGGTGTCAGATAGGGGGTCTCAGT
The DNA here is from genome assembly GCA_033576555.1 of Oophaga sylvatica. Taxonomy (NCBI): domain Eukaryota; kingdom Metazoa; phylum Chordata; class Amphibia; order Anura; family Dendrobatidae; genus Oophaga; species Oophaga sylvatica. The sequence goes on along the minus strand of JARQOD010000002.1, from coordinate 184,570,952 downwards.
TTGTGTCCAAGTTTTGGAGGGCATTTTGTTTACGTCGGGGATGCAATTGTCATTTTCCTCGGCTTTTCATCCGCAGACCAATGGTCAGACAGAGCGTCTGAATCAAAGCCTAGAGACTTATCTTCGGTGTTTTGTCTCAGAGAACCAGGAGGACTGGTCTTCTTTCTTGCCTCTGGCACAGTTCGCTCTTAACAACAGGCGGAGCGAGTCCACTGGTAAATCCCCGTTTTTTGGGGCATATGGTTTTCATCCCCAGTTTTGTACTTTCAATGGGGGGGGCCCTTCTGGGGTTCCTGAGGAGGAGCGTTTCTCGTCGTCACTTGCTTCAGTGTGGAGAGGTGTATTGAATAATCTGAGTGCTATGGGGAACCGTTATAAACGTATGGCTGATAGGAGGAGAGTTTCTGGTCCAGATCTTAATGTGAACGATCTGGTATGGTTGTCTACCAGGAATATAAAACTTAAAGTTCCCTCCTGGAAGCTGGGCCCCAGATTCATCGGGCCGTACAGGATCAGTTCCATAATTAATCCTGTGGCATTTCGTCTGGACCTCCCTCCTACGTTTAAAATTCATAATGTGTTCCACAAGTCATTACTTAAGAGGTACGTGGCACCAGTCATACCATCACCTCTACCTCCTCCTCCAGTGGTGGTCAATGGTAACTTGGAGTTTCAAGTGTCAAAGATCATTGACTCACGTCTGAATCGCCGGTCCCTTCAGTACTTGGTGCATTGGAAGGGGTATGGTCCAGAGGAGAGGACGTGGGTTCCTGCGTCTGACATTAACGCAGATCGTTTGGTGCGGACCTTCCACAGAACTCACCCGGGCAAACCTGGCCCTGAGGGTCCGGAGGCCCCTCGTAGAAGGGGGGGTACTGTCATGTGTGCATCGCCACGAAGATCGTCGCGGTTGCACATTCTGACTTCTCACAGCTGAGTTGCTGTTTCTTTGTGTTTGGCAGTTAGGGAGTTAATTCTGTCTGTGCTCAGTTCTGGGACTGGGTGCAGTTTCTCCCGGCTGCAATTAATTATTTGTTGATTGGTTTCCTTTAAATCTCTGGTTGTCTGTTTGGGAGTTGCCAGTGAAATTCTTCATGCAGACCACAGATAGGATTGTATCTGTATAGACTTAAGTTAAAGAGCTCCTTAGTTGTTTTAAGCTCACCTTGCTTAGAGTTTAATATCCCAGATCATTTATGTTCCTTCTGTGTTTGAGTGTGTATGCAAGTCTGTGTTTTCTCCAGTCTGTCTTATATTTCTAATCTGTGTATTTAGCAGAGATCAGCCCATATCCCTTTGGTGGTAATCAGAATCCTTCTTAGGACTGATTACAGGGTTCAGGGACTGATAGGAGACAGGGTTAGGCTGGAGACTTGGACCTCTGAACCATTATCAGTACCTCCAAGGTGAGGGATTAGTTAGGACCCCAGTTTAGGGTCAGGTTAGACCCCAGGTCCTCTTCTTTCCTGTGACAGTGTATCAAGTCCTCAAGATTAATCCTGAGTTCAACGGATATCGTGTCAGGTAAATCTATTCTATATTTACATGCTGATGTTGCTAATCTATATGTTGTATAGAGTGTTGTTCTTTTAAGAATAGTTTACTGACATCGTACACATATCATAAGACCGCGTGACATGGAACTCCCGAAGCACCCTTAACCGATCTTAACTGGCACAAAGAGCTTATTATCAGGTATGAACGAAGGAGCAAGAGATTTGGCCTCACAAATCTCCCGTTCCAATGCCAAGGACACCGCAGCCACCACCACTCCGCACTGAAGAATGGAGGAAGGAGGTTCAGGAGGTGATATTGGATTTAGACTACGAGATAAAGCATCAGCTTTCACATTCGTGGACCCCAGTCTGAAAGTAATAGAAAACTGAAATCGGGAAAAAAAGTGACCACCTTGCCTGTCTTGGAGGCTCTACGTTTGGCAGACTCGATGTAAGACAGATTCTTGTGATCTGTAATGACAGTGATACGATGGAGAGCCCCCTCCAAAAATTGTCTCCATTCTTCAAATGCCAATTTAATGGCCAATAGCTCCTGGTTATCCACATCATAATTCCTCTCAGCAGAGGAAAATTTCCTCGAAAAGAAGGCACAGGGTCTTAAGTTAGTCGGCGTGCTGGGCCCATGGGACAACACAGCCCCCACTCCCACCTCCAAGTCGCCCACCTTTACGATAAATGGTTTAGACAAATCAGGTTGAACCAGTACAGGAGCAGTCGTGAAACAGTTCTTCAAAGAAGAAAACGCTGCCACAGCTGGAGCTGACCAGTTTTTGAGATCAGCCCATTTATGAGTTAAATCAGTGAGGGGTTTGACCACCGGAGAAAACCCCTTAATGAATTTTCTATAATAATTAGTGAAACCCAGAAAAACGCTGAAGACCCTTGAGATCTCTGGGTTGCACCCAATCCACAATAGCCTGTACCTTCCTATGGTCCATACGAAACCCATCAGCAGACAAAATGACCCCTAGAAAGGACAATTCTTGAGCAAAGAATGAACACTTCTCCAGTTTAGCAAAGAGTAAGTTCGCCCTAAGCCTCTGAAGAACCACACGGAGGTGGCCCATGTGACTCTGTCAGAAGAATATATGAGGAAGTCATCCAAATAAACTACCGTGAAACGCCCAATAAAATCTGAGAAAACATGATTCATGAAATTCTGGAATACTGCTGGCGTGTTAATCAGGCCAAAGGGCATAACCAAATTCTCAAACGAACCCTCCGAGGTGAGAAATGCAGTTTTCCTCTCATCCCTTTCCCTCATACAGTTGTAATTGTATGCTCCCCTGAGGTCCAACTTTGAGAACCACCTGGCTCCCCGACAATTGATTGTACAAATCGGGTATAAGTGGGAGGGGATAAGTGTTTCTTATAGCGATTTTATTCAGTTCTCGAAAATCGAGGCATGGGCATAAACCACCATCATTTTTTCTTCACAAAAAAGAACCCTGCTGGCACGGGAGAGACAGATGGCCGAATGTGCCATTTACAGAGGCTATCAGAGATATACTCCTTTATAGCAGCCCGCTCAGGGCAGGAGAGATTGTACAGACGGGCTTTGGACAATTTGGCACTGGGAACAAGATCAACAGCACAATCGGATGGGCGGTGTGGTGGTAGAACCTCAGCCTCCTTTCAGAGAACACATCCTCAATGTCCTTCAGGTACTCCAGAATACCCTCCAGACTAACGGATGACACAAGTACAGTAGTGAGGCAACTTTTATTGCAATTAGGACCCCATTTAACAATGTCCTGAGATTCCCAGTTTATCACAGGATTATGTAATTGCAACCAGGGGAACCCCAACACCAGTCCCGCAGGCAGATTGTCCATAACAAAACATGAAATACGTTCCTTGTGCAAGGAACTCACTTTAAGGAGAAACTCCTCTGAATCAAATTTGATGACATTTTTAGCCAGTGGTGTTTTGTCAATGGCAACAACATGAATAGGAGTCTCCAGCCTAACTGTCCCTAACTTACACTTGGACACCAAGTCAGAGTCAATAAAGTTCATGGACAACCCATAATCCACAAAGGCAGAAGAGGGCGCAGAGGGACAGTCCTTTTTCCAATGTCCGGGATCTCTGCAGAAAAAACACAGCTTTCCTTCATGCTGCTATCTCCTCGCCTTCTCCTTGAGGTTGGCAGCCCCCACCTCCATAGGTTCAGATGGAGGCAGAACAACAGGACCAGCAGGGAGCAATGGAACCTCTCCCTGTGTAGCACCTCTCTTCCGCAGCCTCTGATCCATACGAATAGCCTGAGTCATAGCTTCCTCCAATGAGCTGGGAGGTGGATGGAGAGCCAGAGCATCCTTCAGGTAATCCCACAGTCCACTCCTGAACTGACATCTCGGAGCTGTACCACTTGGCTGAGCGCTTTCCCTGACCCAGACCCATAATAGTGTCCTCTGCCAACCTGACATTGTCTGGTTCGTCATAGATAAGTCCTAGGGCCTCAAAGAACCTATCAACAGACATCCATTCAGGGGAAGTAGAGGGCAGCAAGAAAGCCCAAGATTGGGGACCCTCCCTAAGAAGATAATAATTCCTACCCGCTGAGTCTCATTCTCAGACGATCGAGGTCTAAAGGAAAACAATAATTTACAACTCTAACTGAACGTATGAAATTTATCTTTTTCGCCAGGGAGCTTAACCAAGGGTTGGGGAGAGTGCAAAACAACTTCTACTGAATCACCAGGTGGTTCCCTGCACAGGCTTAACAGTCTCTATCAGCTTAATTTGTAAGTGAGTATGAGACGTGCAAGGACCTGATGTTCCACCGAAAAATTCTGCATCATCTGTGTCAAACTAGACACTTGATCCACCAAGTTACAAAGCGAATACATGACCAGAGAAAAAAAAAGCAAAATCCCTCTTTGCTGGTGAGGGAAGAGAGGTTGCACAAGCACATCATAGCCACACAGAGCAGCAGCACAGGTGTCACAGGTAACAAAAGAGTGGTCAAACAATCTGAGTCAGAAACTGTCAGGAGCAGAAGTACCAACAGTCACAACAATGCACATAGTCAGAGACACGCCAGAAATCAGAGCCTAAGGGGAATGTGGTATCCAAAACGTGAGACGTAAGACGTAGTTAGGATACAAGCCAGTGAGTCAAAAACAGTTGGGGAACGCGGTATCAGGGACGGAAAACAAAGGGCGGGGTTCAGAGATCAGGCCGAGTCATACACTGTAAGGAAACCACCAGACACACACTAAGTCAGGTAAAGGGAACAGATCACATACAAATACTGGAAGTCAGAGGCAGAAGGATCAATAGGGTATACGGGTCAGCTGCTCTAGCCAGGAAGCATGAACTACAGTTGACACTGGCCAGCAGGCTGCAGAGGACTGAAATAGCCCAGCCAGCTCCAAAACAAGGCATAGGGGATTAACCCCCGCATAACCAGTAACCAGTCCAGAGAGAAGATAGCAGAAAACAAACCTCGGACTGGATCATGACACTTTGCTTGCTGACATCTTGGAACTACTGCCCGGGGTACTCACTTCATTTCATGATCGCTGTTCCATCCTGGTCCATTACCTCTTTTTCTGGTGAACTCAGGGCCGTACTGCTAGGTGTTCTGTCCCATGACCTGTTTCCAGTTCACTGCTTCATCCTTCTGTCTTTTTTCCTTTCTCTACTCATAATTCACTGCCTCGGTCCCCATTCACATCAGGGGCACCCTTATCACGTGGCTCTGGTGACTAGTCAAACCTTAGGTCTGCTTCTGTAGCATGCTTATCCCTATCTCTCTTCCTGGTAGAAAATTGTCTCTGTCTCTTCACTTCAACCCTTCCTACTCTGGGCTAGCCCCAAACATGAATCCTAACTCTCACTACTGTCAGGCAAAATACAATCTAACACTAATAACACATGTCCCATTAGACATTATACAATACAGCAATGGGCCTGTCTTCAAGGGGAAACGTGGGCAGTATGTCCATCTCATAACATGAGCAGAAAATGAAATGAGTTATAGGAAGAAGGGGAAGAAAAAAACGGAAACAAAAAAAGGAAATTGACCGTTACGTCAAGCAATCTAACAGCAAACTTATTTTTCTTTGAATGTAGTGCTAGTGCAAAAGCTATACTAATAAAAAACATAATTGTTTGATTATATGCATAATCACTATGTGGTTGATGAGTACATTAAGTATTTTTTATAATATATTAATTTTGTACATTTAAATTTTTAATCTTGTCTTTATTAATTGTATTTATTTCTGTTTACGTAGAAGTATTCTTAGTTATTTTTATTGTGTTTGACTCTGTCACTTCTAAAAGTTCAGTTCAATGAAAGTAATTAGTAGACAGCCCAAAAGATGCTGATTTACTAATTACTGTAGTTTAGAGGGCTTTTGGGTGTGGTTTAAGTCAAGCACCAAAAAAGAAACCACTAATCTTTATTTAGCTTTTTCTATTACCGTACTTCTAAAATAATAGCACAGCATAATATTCTGTTTTGTATAATAATGTATTCATCAACAAAATCTACCTGCACAAAACATTTCTGGGAAATGTTATGGTTAAATTAGAACAAAAATGAGGACATACTGCAAAATGACAAAGTTGCTGTTTTCTGACATTTTCCATCTTCTTTATAAATGTATTTATATCTTCAATCTTCTCTACATACACCAAGTATTAATTAGGTATCATTTTTAGTTGCATACAAATTACTATGATATATATATATATATATATATATATATATATATATTATATATATATATATATCAACATGCATGCAAAAAAAACAGCATCTAGTGATTCAAAATAATTGTTTTTCATTGTCTGCCATACTAAAAACATGTCCACATGCAAAGCTGAGTAAGTTCTGGTAAAAGAGAATAATGCATTGAAGATAATAGTGCCTTTCCTAACAAAAAGGAGCTTATCCATTCCATTACTCAAAGATATAAACAGCTTCGTTGTACATATTTAAAGAAGAACTAAGGTTTTAATTCATATTGCTTTTGGATATTTTCATTCACCCATATAATTATATTAAAAACAAATTTTAAATTGAAGAAACCAACAATACTCTTCTCCTCAAATCCAAAGCAAAGATTGCAGAAAACAATGAATTACATTCTTCTGGGCAGAATGTATAAACCCTGTATTATTTTGAGTTCTATAAAAATTACTAGGATCTATGAACAATCTGGCATGCTCATATGTTCTGCCCTGCAAACAACTCCCCCCAGCTCAGGCAGGAATTCTCCAGCTTCCTTTGACCTCTTATTCACAGAGCAGCTCTTTCTCTTCTGCTCTGCTCTGTTGATGGGGTATCACTAACAATGTCATTCTGATTGACAGCTGGCTCCCTGAAGCAAGTCAGTAGGGAGCCAGCTGCAACAGCATGACGTTGACAGTGGCGCCTCCTCCGCAAATCACAGTAGAAGAGAAGGAACGGCTCTATCGACATGACGGCATATGAAGTAGTGGAACTGTCAGCAAGAGCGGTCCGTGATTACTTTGAGTTGGAAGACATTGTCTTAGGTAACTACCTTATGGTAAGTTCTAAGCTCCATAGAAAAAAGTTCCTGATCACAATTTTAAAATGGATATTGCTAGGATTCTTTCATGTGAATTTGCTGCTGTATGTAATGGTGGCATATCATGGCTACAGGTCTGTAATCCTGCATATTTTGTACAAAATTGTACTAAAGACTGTTTTCTTGAGTAGGGACTGAGCTTCTTCCTAAAATGTCCACATTTTAATCTTACTATTTTTTACTTTTATATAGCATTATCATTATTATTATTTTTATTATTTATTTATTTATATAGCACCAATAATTCCATGGTGCTGTACATGAGATGGGGTTACATCAAAATACAAATATCACTTACAGTAAACAAACTAACAATGACAGACAGGTACAAGAAGGAAGAGGACCCTGCCCTTGTGGCTTTACATTCTACAGGATTATGGGGAAGGTAGGCCACAGATGAGGATGTTGCAGTAGTCGAGGCGGGAGATGATTATGGCATGCACAAGCATTTTGGTAGAGTGAGAGTTGAGAAAAGGACGGATTCTGGAAATATTTTTGAGCTGGAGGCGACAGGAGGTGGCGAGAACTTGGATGTGCGGTTTGAAGGATAGGGCAGAGTCAAGGGTTACTCTGAGGCAGCGGATTTCCGGGACAGGGAAAAGTGTGATTTCATTTATTGTGATAGACACATCAGGTAGGGAAGATATGCAAGATGGAGGAAAGATAATTAGTTCAGATTTGTCCACATTGAGCTTGAGGAAGCGAGGAGAGAAGAAGGAGGATATGGCTGATAGACACTCTGGGATTCGGGAGAGCAGAGAGGTGACATGTGGGCCAGAGAGGTAGATCTGAGTGTCATCAGCATATAAATGGTACTGGAAGCCATAGGACTGTATGAGTTGTCCCAGGCCAAGGGTATAGATTGAGAAGAGAAGGGGTCCTAGGACAGAGCCTTGAGGGATGCCAACAGAAAGGGGGCAAGATGAGGAGGTAGTGTGGGAGTAGGAAATGCTAAATGTGCAGTTGGTAAGGTATGAGGAGATCCAGGATAGGACAAGATCTTTGACACCAAAGGAAGAGAGGATCTGTAGTAGGAGGCAGTGGTCAACTGTGTTGAAGGCAGAGGACAGGTCTAGAAGGAGGAGTATAGGGAATTGTCCGTTAGCTTTGGCTGTAAGTAAGTCTTTAGTAAGTTTGGTCAGGGCATTCTCAGTGTAATGGTGGGGACAGAAGCCAGACTGTAGTAGTGAGAGGAAAGTTCAGCGTGGATGTGCTGCTCAAGCTGTTTGGAAGCAAATAAGAGCAAAGATATGGGGCGATAGCTGGACATAGCGCTCGGGTCAAGGGATGGCTTTTTGAGGATAAGTGCGATTGTGGCATGTTTGAAAGCAGAGGAGAAGGTACCAGAAGTTAGTGATATGTTGAAGACATGGGTTAGGGATGGGATTAGTGTAGTAGTGAGGTTGGGGAGGAGGTGGCACGGGATGGGTCAAGCGCACAAGTGTGGAGGTGTGATTTGGAGAGAAGATGAGCAAGCTTTCCTTCAGTGATTTTGAGAGGGAATTTATGGAGTTAGGGCATTGGTCTGGCATACAAAGGGATTGTGGTGGTCGGACAACAAAGACTTGCCTTGTTTGGTCTATCTTATTTTTGAAGTGCATGGTAAAGTCCTCAGCAGAGATTAGGCATGTCAGAGGGGGCAGTGGTGGGCGGAGGAGGTAATTAAAAATGTTAAACAACTGTTTGGGGTTGTGGGATAAGGAAGATGCAAGGGATGTAAAGCAGGCCTGTTTAGCAGAGGTGAGAGCTGATTTGAATGAGTGTTCCATGTTTGAATGAAGTGAAGTTATCTTGCGAGTGCGTTTTCTTCCAATGCCGCTCTGCAATTCTGGATACTTGCCGAATCTTTTAAGTGATTTTATTGTGCCAGGGTTGTCTATTGATTCGTCACACTCTGCTATGCATGACATGGGTGACCGAGTCGATGGCTGATGCAAGAGTGGCATTGTAGAAGCTAGTGGAAGTGCTTGTGTCGTGGAGTGAAGATATGGAGGACAGTTGTAGAATAGAGTCAAAGAGTGTGCGAGTGTCTAGGTGTACGAGGTTTCTGCGGGGGTGCGCAGTTGCTGGACATGGGTGACAGGTGAGGAAAGGGATGAGAAGGTGAGTAGATGTTGGTCAGATAGAGGGAGAGGGGAGTTTGTGAAGTTAGATAGGGAGCAGAGACGGGAGAAGACTAGGTCCAATGTATGTCCGTCTGTGTGGGTGGCTGAGGAGGACCACTGGGTAAGTCCAAAAAATGAAGTGAGCGACAGGAGTTTGGAGGCTGCCGACTGGTGGGTGTCAATGGAGATGTTGAAGTCACCCATGATGATGGTGGGAATGTCAGCAGAGAGAAAGTGAAGAAGCCAGGTGAAGAATTGGTCAATAGCAAAAAATATTCTAGTACAAACTTTCATTAATACACTACCTCTGCCAAATATACGCTAAGGTTCATTTTGTAGGAAGAAAGCGGCAGTTATTAGAGAACAATTATGCAAAGACATTCAAAGACATACAAACTCAATGTTGATCCAAGTGCTGCAGTACAACATTGCTCAACACTTGACTATATTGACACTTTACTATAACAGTTATTAGATAAAGGGAAACAATTCTTATTTTACTTTGCTTACCGTGATTGTTAATTAGATAACTTAATTTTAGAAAATTCTGAACGAGCTTCAGTTAATAATAATTTTATTTCTATAGCGCATAAATGCAACAAACTACTTTTCTCTTGCTTCTGGAATAACATCATTATGTAAAGTTATTAGAAGGTGTAATTGTGTAGCTTGAAGAAATGACTTAAAAGGAACTGATAAGAAGGTCACCCAGTTCTGAAAACTAATAAATGTTAACAGTGTTTCATGTGTTTGACTGGCATGTCATTGTTCACGGTAGTGGACATTGTTCCTGGCACAAATCTCTTCTTCCTCATCCATAGCCTTTTAAAATGATAATGAGCTTGGTTCCTTCACTGGGATTTTATCTTCTAATTAACCTGACCCATTCTTCTGTCGCCTTTCATTCTGCAATTACAATACAGAGCTTAGTTACACTAAAGCATTCATCTTTTTCTACTAGGTTCTCTAGTGGCATATTTGAAGTACTTTTAGTAGGGCTTTGAGACCAATGTGGTTTATAGTATTGCTAATAATTTCTAAGGAAAAGAGTGCAATAAAATTGGTTACTTTATTTTATTTCTTTGAAAAATTAAAATAAAGGAAACTGTAGGGCAAACATTCGGTTGTACTATGTATATAGTTTAATTGTAATATGCATGAATTATTTATGGACAAAAGTGTGAAGGTTATACTAATGGCAAGTGATGCAGTTGTCACCATCACTGGGCATTTCCTAATTATTAATTCCTAATTTTATCAGTTTTTTACCTGATTTTTTCAGCTCTTCCCGATACCCCTCTGGTCCCATGCCGCAATCTTGGCCACCATCACTAGGTCCCAGCAGCAGCAACAGGACCATGGCATAACCTCCACCACCACCAGCATGAAGCAGCACCAAGATCTTGACAGGCTGGCCACCATCACCGGGCTGCAGGGAGACGACACCCCGAGGCTCCCCAGACACCAGTGTAGATCCCAACTCAAGAAAAAGAAAAAGGCGCGGACTATCGCACTCCCTCCCCCCTCACCTCCTAATGTGTCTGTGATGTCAGGTTTGTCTCACCCTTTCAGTGTGTCCCTCCTGTCCCATGCCTCCAATCCCATCCCTGACCTCCCTGACCCCACTGCTAATGCAGCCGCTCTGACTGTAAACTACTGGGGATTGAATGGAAGCAGCGCGCAGAGGCTCAGTGACTGGGGGTGATGTCATAATCAAGGCCCCTTACCAGCCTGAGAATATACAGCCCTCAGCTGTATAGTTTTGCCGGGTTGGTTGAAAACCTAAGGGGGACCCCACGTCGGGTTTTTATTTTATTCTCCCTGCTCGCTGTTGCCAGCAGAGCAGGTAGAATAAAAGCAAGCAGCTTCAGCACCACAGGCAGGGGGACAGCGCTTACTGTAGCTGTCCGTGCCCTCCGTGTGGTCCTGATACAGCATATGTGTGGCACACGGACATACAACGTATTTACACGGACACGGATATCTCCGGTACCGTGTTTACCGATACTGGAAATATCTGGACGTGTTAAACTGGCCTTATATTGTTTTTCCACATAGTTCTAGGTTTGTCTCACGGTCCTCTGTGTTATGATTATTAGGGCATTTTTTTACTATTCTTTACAGAATTGCTTTAATTTATATAAATATATTTACACACATATATACAGTATATATTTTTTATTCTATTTTTTTTACTGCTTTTGCACAATAAAATCACGTTTGACCTCATACAATGTGCATTAGTCCTGTATAGTGCTCTATATTGTACCTGACAACATTATACTGACAGGTTTGTATTGGTCTCAAAAGCTTCAAGATAATAAAACCAGAAAAACAATTAAAAAAAAACAGCCATATTTACCAATAACTGGTCACATTATAAAATATACTGCAGGATGCAGCAGACCACAGCATTAATAAGAGGCTGAAGAAGCACAGGTGCAAAATACTGTTGAACAACCACTTAAACTTCTAAATCTTCACAAGGATAAGGGTTGTAAAGGCTGCCTGTTAGATGAGCAGATTGATCTGTGGAGGATCAAGTGTGAGCTGAATTTCCTGAAATATATGGTTCCATGTAAATTAGAATACTCTGAAATTCAATTCACGAGAACAGTCAATGTGTTTAATATTAGCTCCATCTCTTCCCTGCTGCAGCAGAGATGAAGATATTTTCCTCAGGCTGGGGAGACAAATCTGAATCTAAACAAGGTGAGAATTAGCAGGCATAGATCCAGAGTGAAAGGGGTAAAAGAAGTTGCGGGGCACAGAACTGGAATGCATTGGACCTGTAGCTTGGCATGGTCTTGGTACACTCCGTGATCTCAGACTCCTCGATCCCACTTGCATATAAACTCGGAGAGTGCAATGAGAGAAAAAAATCACATTGCCCTCGCACCAATGTTATTCAATGATGTAGTGCAGATCTGCGTATTTTTTTCTCAGCTGTGTTCAGCATGACAAAAAAAAATCGCAGCATGCTGAAATGTCACTTTAAAATCAGATGTGTGTGAGAAAAAAATTGCATGCCATACGGACCATCAATATGGCATGTGATTTTTACTGATACATTACAATTCTGTATCATAGGAAACTGTAACGGTCCTCTAAATGATTAATAACTGCTGAGGAAAAAAACGGAATGCATATGGACAGCACACAGACAGTACACGGATGACAAATAGAAAAAATCGTCCCACTCTCCTGGATGAGAATGGGACAGATAATTTAAAATGCAAGTGGGAACAAGGCCTGAATGTAAGGAGGTGTAGCCAAGGGGCCTACTGTCAACTAAGCCAGGCGTAGTGATGAGCGAAACCAAACTGTTCCTCCTGGACTCCAACCATCTGTGCACAGACCCCGATCATGGCCTTTTCCCTGGAAGTCTGTCATAATGTTTGGTTTCGCCAGCCAAATAAACCTTGCTAACAGGCTGCTGAGTAGCCAATCAACAAGCTTTTAGACTGTGAGCACTTCCTGTGCCATCACAGCCATACAAAGTACGGACGTGGCCAGCACACCATGTGACCTTTCCTGTATAAATGCCGGGTCACAGGTTGCGCCACCATTCTGTTCCTCGTGCACTGTCAGTGCAGTTCTCTTTGTAATATCAGCCTCACATTGTGTGCCATATAAACCTCATGCTGTATGCAAGAAAACTGTTCCTGTGTGCCATAGCAGCGTTGTGTAGGCTGCCCTAAAGGTCTGTTCCTGTGTGCCATAGCATCGCTGTATAACTGCCCTAAAAGCCTGTTCCTGTGTGCCATAGCAGCGTTGTGTAGACTTCCCTAAAAACCTGCTCCTTTGTACCATGACAGCATTGTGTAGACTGCCCTAAGAGCCTATTCCTGTGTGTAATACCATCATTGTTGCTCTGTGCCATAAAAGAACATCTCTAGAATCCGCCCTTTTCTCACCATGGAAACAACAAAAACCCTCACTGTAGCATTGATCCACTCCCGCCTGGACTACTGCAACGCTCTATTACTTGGCCTCCCCATTACTCGACTATCCCCTCTCCAGTCCATCCTTAATGCAGCAGCCAGGGTCATCCATCTGGCTAACCGGTACTCGGACGCGTCCGCTCTTCGCCAGTCCTTACACTGGCTGCCCATTCATTATAGGATCCAATTCAAAGTACTTGTTCTCACCCACAAAGCTCTCCACACTGCAGCACCCCCCTATATCTCCTCCCTCATTTCTATCTATCGGCCTAACCGACTGCTGCGCTCTGCAAACGACTTTCGACTAACCTCTGCACTAATCCGTACCTCCCACTCCCGACTCCAAGACTTCTCCCGCGCTGCGCCAATCCTCTGGAATGCTCTACCCCAAGAAATTAGGACTATCCACAATTTGTATGGTTTCAGGCGCTCCCTCAAAACACATCTGTTCAGAGCGGCCTATCACATTCACTAATCAAAGTCATTCTCTGTGTAAGTGTGTGTGTGTGTAGCCCATTCACTATCTCCATCCATCCCTCACTCCCTTAAGATGGCTGGACCATCATTGTAAATGCACCATTGTATATACACACCTGTACTTTGTATCTCCCCACCTCATTGTAGATTGTAAGCTCTCACGAGCAGGGCCGTCTTATTTTGCTTTAATTACTGTATTGTTAACGTTGTTACTTATGACTTGTGTTTTGAAACTGTTAAACTGTAAAGCGCTGCGGAATATGATGGCGCTATATAAATAAAGATTATTATTATTATAAAAGTCTTGTGGTCTATGCCTTAAAAGCCTGTTCCTCTGTGGCAAAAAATTCTTTAGCTCTATGCCATATAAATCTTGTACTATGAGGCAAAAAATCCTATTGCTCTGTTGCATAAAAACGTTGTTCTCTGGCAAAAAAATCCTATTGCTCTGTTGCATAAAAATCTTATTCTCTGTAAAAATAAATTCCTACTGCTTTGTTGCATAAAAATCTTGTTAGTCGGGAGGAAAAAAATCCTTTTGCTCTGTTGCGTAAAACCTTGTTCTCTGGCAAAAAAAATTATATTGCTTTGTTGCATAAAAACCTTGTTCTCTGGCAAAAAATCCTGTTGCTCTGTTGCATAAAAACTTTCTTCTCTGGCAAAAAAAAATCCTATTGCTCTGTTGCATAAAAACCTTGCTCTCTGGAAAAAAAATCCTATTGATTTGCTGCATAAAAATCTTGTAGTCTGTTGTATGAAAACCTTGTTCTATGGCAAAAAATCCTATTTGTCTGTTACGTAAAAACCTTGTTCTCTGTTGCAAAAAATCCTGTTACTGTGTGCCATATAAACCTTGTACTGTGAGGCAAAAAATCCTATTGCTCTGTGCCATATAAAACTTGTTCTCTGTGGCAAAAAATAATATTGCTCTGTTGCATAAAAAGCTTGTACTCTTTGGGAAAATAAATTGTTTTTCCGTGCCATAAAAGACTGTTTTTCTGTGGCATAATAGCATTGAGTAGAGTGCCAAAATCCACCCTCTTGCCTATAAGGTATTTTTTAAGGGGGAAAAACATGAGGAGAGCATCAAATATGGAATGTGGATGTGGTGGTGGTGCTGCTGGTGGTGATGTTATAGCTGCTGCAGAGAGATGACGTGATTAATCTGCACCTGTTATGTGTCAAACTGCAACACCTTCCTCAAGTGCATGCCGGTGACAGGACGTTCAGCGTTTTTTAGTAGGACCCAGTATGCAGAACGAATCTGAGGCCAGAACATTTGGAGGCCATGTTAGATTAGATGGCTGACTGTGCCTCCAGTTTCTTCACATTATCTTCAACCCAATCCTCTACAGAAAGCATTCAGTTGGCAACTGAGAATTGTCATCATCATTCTTCCACCTCACCCCTTGCAAATCATCCACGCAGTCTTAGCCTCAAGTCACGCAGCAGTTTCTTCTGCTGTTTGATGAGTCCGCTGGCTGTTGTTCCGTGACCCATCCGCCTGTCAATGCCTCAGAAATGGAAGAGACTGAGTGCACTGATCCAAATGAAGAAATGAGAAAGTGGCACTCCATGATCTGGTAAAAAATTATTCTTTATTTTGGGAAGATTAAAACATGGATACAGAGCAGGGGGTTTATTCGGTTAATGACGACCGTTTTGCATATGCGTGACGCTTCAACGTGTCCAAGTATGGTTCATATCTTGTAAAACATGGTTAGTGGTTTATATTATTTTTTGGCCCTGCAAGAAGGTATTATAAAGGGAAAATCATCTTTATGTAAGATTTAGGGAAAAGAATAGATGTTTAAATCGATGGGGTCATTACTTATTGTAGTGGACAACCTCTTTAAATAGTTGCTGCTCACAATTAAAGCTGAAGCTTTGCATGTGGACCAGGTGGCAATGGAGCAAGACATGAGACAGGGAGATACTACCCTGCCTCATCTCATCTGCTCAGTGCAGATTGGGTAACAAAGAGGAGGTGGAGGCTGAGGAGGAGGAGGAATAGGAGCTGGTTGCTAGCTCAAAAGAGGTTGTACCCACACAAGCTTCTTTCCTTCTCTACTACATGGATGGGCTGATGAAGGGAATGAGGAGGAAGAGATTGAGGAGGAGGAGGAGGAGATGGAGGGTAGTCATCATGGCGGAGACAGGGAAGTGTTGGCTGCACAGACCTTGGCACATATGGCAGACTTTATGTACAGCCACCTTTTCCATGACCCTTGGATTACATTTATCTTGGCCAAAAAAAAGTACTGGTTGTTCACCCTGCTAAACCCACGCTACAAGAAGAACCTTGCATCTCTCCTTCCTGAGGCGGAGATGTTTGCTAAAATGGTGCTATACCAGAATGCCATTGTGAAAATATGTTTAAAAAATTCCCATCAGACAACGCTAGCGGCATGTAGCAAGCTTCCTTGCCCAACCAAGGAGGAAAGGCGAGAGAGACACACACCAGGCATAGCATATGCAGGGGTACACTGTCAAAAACCTGGGCCAACACCCTTCCAGCATCCATGCCCTGATAACCGGGTATTTTTGACAAGGAGGGAAACGTTTTTAAAGATGGTCAAGCAATACCTGTCTGTCAAAACCAGCATACTCCCTAATTTCTCTGCATCCTTCAACAATTGGGTCTCAAACTTAAACACTAGCATGAGCTGTCCCTCTATGCCTTGGAGCTGTTGTGCTGCCCTACCGCTAGAGTCTGAGCGGGTTTTTAGTGCTGCCTGGGGGAGTCATAAAAAACAAATGCTTTCAGGTGTCAACATAGAATGCTGACAGGCTCACTCTGATAAAAATGAGCAAAGCCTGGTTTTAGCCCTGACTTTACCACAACACCAGATGAAAGCAGCACATAAAGTGTTTTTAATCTTCTTCAATATTTGAATGAAGCTCTCCAGTTGTTAGTGAAAGAGAAAATAGGGCATAAGCCCCTGCCAGCTCACCAACCACCACCGGAGCACGAGACCACAAGTCCAGACCAAGACGTTGAATGCAGAAGAAGAAAAGCAGAAATGCAAGTTACCGATCTATCGTTCAAAAGCCCGGAAGTCACCTGCTAGCAGGTGCCAACTCTCCGTTGTTTGCATGTTGGAGGACACCGTTATGTGATGATTCATTTGGATAAGAATAAAGCATTGCACTTTTTAAGAAGCCGGACTGCTCCTTTTCTTCTGCTCTCCAGTTGTTGCCTTCAAGGGTCTATGTATGACTGAATGACCCTACTTATGAGTATAGAAGTGCCAGAACTAATCTTTCTTAATATTTGAACGAGGCACTACATTTGGTGCCATCAAGGGTGCATGGATGACCCTGCTTGTAATTTTTGGCAGGCGTTGCACTTAGTGCAGACCTTTTATGAGTGTGGGAGTACCACAACTACAATTTGTTCACAATATTTGAATGAGATACTATAGTGATGCTTTCAAGTGTGTATGGATGACTCTGCTTGTAATTTATTGCAAGCTTCGCAATGCATGCAGAACTCTTATCAGTGAGAAAGTGCCACAAGTACACTTTGTTCCCAATACTTCAAATGAGATACTACAGCTGGTGCCTTGAACAGTGTATGGATGACCCTATTTGTAATTTTTAACAGGTTTTGCACTGTGTGCAGAGCTTTTGTGACTGTGGGAGCTTCATAACTACACTTTTTCACAATATTTTAGTGAGATACTACAGTTGGTGCCTTGAATGGTGTATGGATGACCCTGCTTGTAATTATTGACAGCCTTTGCACTCTGTGCAGACCTTTTATGAGTGTGGGAGTACCACAACTACCCTTTTCTTACAATATTTGAATGAGATACTAGAGTTGGTGCTTGCACGAGTGAATGGATGACTCTGCTTGTAATTTTTAGCAGATATTACACTTTGTACACAGCTTTTATGAGTGTGGGAGTACCACAACTACACTTTGTTCACAATATTTGAGAGAGTTACTACAGTTGGTGCCTTGAATGGTGTATGGATGACCCTGCTTGTAATTTTTGTCAGGCTTTGCACTGTCTGCGGTGCTTTTATGAGTGTGGGACTACCACAATTACACTTTGTTTACAATATTTGACTGAGGTAGTAGAGTTGGTGCTTTCGATGGTGTATGGATGACCCTACCTCTAAATTGTAGCAGTTTTTGTACTTAGTGCATAGTCTTTATGAGTCTAGCAGTACAACTACATGACAATTTGAACAGAACGTGTATGAGGCTCTTCTTTATGTCTAATAGAGGGTGTATCTGAGTCAGTCTTTCATCAATTTTCTGACAATTCTTGCTCCTTTAATAAATTACACTGACATTTCCAATTGTTTAATACAGATTTAAATTTTGGTTTACTTAAATTATTTTTTGCAATCCTTTTTACATTTTACCTTATTTACAAGTCATTATATAGGAAAAAATGTTTCTTTAAATTTTTTTCTTGTAAGCTCCAATTTCTTGTTGATCTTGAATGTTTTATTGTCGGTCTTTGAAGAGGAGTAAAAGTGTGATACCATTGTTCTCAGCAATGATCTAGAAGTCAAAGATGCTTCCAGGGTTCTTCCTCTTGCTTTCTCCTTTTATTCTGCACTTTTTCATCCATTTCAACATTCTCACTGCCCTGCAGACCTCCTTATAGGGTCTGCTGGAAAAATGCTCAGATTTCCCATTGACTCCCATCATACTCGTTATTTGAAACGAGCATCCAAGCATTAAGACTTGCTAAGTTTGACTAACGAGCATTTTAGTGCTCGCTCTTCCCTATTTATGACACTTAACTGTGGACAGACATGGTTCAGAGAGAAGAAAGGTGCCAGTCTGGGATGAAAAGTTTACAGCTGTATTATTTTATGCAACTGTCATCGCTCATCTCTGGAACTTGATCCGGTTACCTCTGGCTGTCGGTTTCCCTCTCTATTTAACCACAGCCTGTGTTATATCTTTTCAACTTTTGATAATTCTTTTGTCTTTGCTTTGGTGTGTTGCTTTTATGTTTTCACTTCCTCATTTTGGTTTGTCCTATCATATCTTGGGAAAGGCTATGTATACTCTCCTGGCACTTGCAGTCTTTGCTGACTATATTCCAAGTTAGGCCAGGGTCACACTTGTGAGTGCAATGCGAGAAACTCACGCGAGTCTTTCGCCTCAATACCTATCACTGCCCCGGCACTCGGGACCGGAGTGTGCGGCTGCATGTATTTCTATGCAGCTGAACTCTCCGATCCAAGTGCCAGCGGCAGTGCCAGGTATTGAGCTGAGAGACTAGGGTGAGTTTCTTGCATTGCACTCGCAAGTGTGACCCTGGCCTTAGATGGATGTATGGAGTCCCAGCTCCCCAGTAAAGGATTATTTTGCTGAGATTTTCTCTATAGCTTCTCCTGCAGGTTTGTTTGCGTATTCGCCCTTCTCAGTTCTTTTCCCATTTTATTACATTCAGGGACTGAGGGTTGTCATGTAAACCAAAGGTTTTTCTGGGTTACTTTCTTTTTCTTCCGTATGTCATTTATGACTGTTTAAACATGTATTATCCCGTTGTCTCATCCTCTGTCTGTGCGCACTCCGTTCTGTTGTTGTGGTTTTGGGTTGCACTCTGTGTATATTTGAGGATACACTTAACGACACTCAGGGTCTGTTGACATTGAGTGGCGGTGCCTTTGAGTAATTTTCAAATCAGTGTCAGGCTAGGGATTGTCTAGTCTGTTTATGAACCTGTGTGTGGTGTACGGGTTTAACATCTCCCTGGTTTGTTCATCCCTGTGTGAGTGTTAGGGCTCAGTCATAACAGCAGTATAGTAGAGCTATTATTAAAGCACCAATCCAGCATTTTTTTTATTTACGCACTGGAGTGGTGCTTATAATGTAAGTTCTTTACCCTTAGTCTTATATTTACATGTTGCCTTCTTCACATTCTAACGCCGCCACTCTGGTCGGTCTCTAGCCATTTGTGTCCTACCAGATTGCACCAGTAACATAGTAACATAGTTAGCAAAGTTGAAAAAATACATTTGTCCATCCAGTTCAGCCTGTGTTTGCTAGAGCGAACCAGAGGTCACTTTTCAATGTAAGTCTATGAGAGCCTCCTTCTGGCTTTCATAGACTTACAGTGACAGTTTGTGGTGTAACTTCTGACTAGTGTTGAGCGATACGATACTGCAAATATCGGATATCGGCCGATATTAGCTGTATCGGCCTTTCGATTCCGAATACCGATATTTTCGTCATATCGAATACCGGAATCGGGATTGTCACTGTCATTGTCAGTGTCCGTCGGTCGGGTCTGTCACTGTCAGTGTCCGTCGGTCGGGTCTGTCAGGAGTCAGCGGCACTTACCTGGCAGAAGATCTCCGGCGGTCACGGCCTGGACAGCTTCATGGCCGCCATCCTCTTCTCCCCGGCGGTCACATGCAGTTTCTCGCGATAACTGCAGTGACTGCTGGGTAATCCCGGCCGTAAAGCAGTCAGTCCGATGACGTCACCGCCGGGGAAGCAGGTAATCAGCTGTGCTGCGTCGCGATGACAGGCTCTGCCTGTCATTGCGATGTAGCAGAGCGGATCGTCGTGGGACTGTCGTTACTATGGACTGCGTCGGACAGGTGGTATACTGTTGGTTTGTTTTTTTCCTTTTTTTACAGGAGATCGATGGCGTCGCAGGAATGAGAGTACAATAAAATTAATGAAAACTGTGTTGTCTTTTATTTCATTAAAATACTTTTTTCTTGCTGTGTCTTTTTTTTAAACATTTAATAACTTTGGGATTAATAATGGATCGGTGTCTTATTGACACCTCTCCATTATTAACCGGGCTTATTGTCACCGTGCAATCAACGGTGACATTAACCCTTATTACCCCACTTGCCACCGCTACAGGGCAGTGGGAAGAGCCGGGTAAAGTGCCACAATTGGCACATCTTTTGATGCGCCAAATGTGGGGCTGCTGTAGCCTGGTATTATCAGGCTGTTGAGGGCCAAAATCCATGGGCCTTGACAGTCTTTTAATACCAGGCCGCAGCAGTCTGCATTTTACTTGGCTGGTTAACAAAAATAGGGGGACCCCTACGCCGTTTTTTTTCGAGGGGATCCCCTATTTTTGTTAACCAGCCAAGCTAAGCAGACTGCTGTGGCCTGGTATTATCAGGCTTGCAAGGTCCATGGATATTGGATCCTTACCAGCCTGAAAAACCAGGCCTCAGCGGTCTGCTCATCTGGCTGGTTAACAAAAATAGGGGGGACCCCACGCCAATTTTTTTCCAGGGGATCCCCTATTTTTGTTAATCAGCCAAGATATGCAGACTGCTGTGGCCTGGTATTATCAGGCTGGCAAGGTCCATGGATCTTGGCTCCTTAACAGCCTGAAAATCCAGGCCTCAGCGGTCTGCTTCATCTGGCTGGTTAACAAAAATAGGGGGGACCCCACGCCATTTTTTTTTCGAAGGGAACCCCTATTTTTGTTAATCAGTTCCCTCTGACGTCACTGATGGTGTCCCTGGCTGACCTGAAGTGAAAGTGGAAAGCAATCAATTAAGCTTTCCACTTCCTCTCCTGTCAGCCAGGAGAGGAGCTCATTCATTTGGGGGTTTACTGTGAGGCTGCAGCATTAGCTGCGGTCCCTGCAGTAAACATTAACCCTTTCTGAAGGATTACACCGTGGGACCTGACTGTGCATGGGATAGGTAAGAATAATTTTGCTTTATTATTTTATTTTTATTACAGGAAATGGTTTTAGCAGGTAAATAAAATATGGTCAAAAACTGTGTGATTATTTCATTAAACTTCTTTTTTATTAAAGTGTGTGTGTTTGATTTTTCTTTCATACAATAGGATTAATAATTGATAGTTGTCTAATTGACAGCTCTCAATTATTAACCTGGCTTAAAGTGACCTTTCAATTGCAAGGTCATTTTAACCCCTTATTAACCCATTCGCCACCGCTACAGGGCAATGGGAATAGACGGGCAAAGTGCCAGAAAGGCGAATCTAATTATAGATTTGTCTTTTCTGGGGTGTCTGGGGGCAGATGTTAGTAGCCAGGGGGGGCCAAAAATAATGGTCCCT
Organism: Oophaga sylvatica; assembly: GCA_033576555.1. NCBI lineage: Eukaryota > Metazoa > Chordata > Amphibia > Anura > Dendrobatidae > Oophaga > Oophaga sylvatica. The sequence goes on along the minus strand of JARQOD010000002.1, from coordinate 184,549,304 downwards.
CTCTGGGCTATTATTATCTGCCCCCATTCGCTGGCTTTGTCTGTCTGGTTGCGAAAATAGGGCGGGAGCCCACGCATTTTTTTTAAACAATTTTACACCTCATATATATATGTATATATATATATACATGTCATTGAATTTGTGACACATATATATATATTTTATATTTATAGTTCATACACTTCAACATAGTATAATAGCCGCTAATTCAATTGCCGGCTTTTGTGAAAATGCAGAACCCGACATGAAATGACACTTGGTGTACATAGGGTTAACCATGTCTTTTCATGTCCTTTGCTATCTGATTTGCACAAACAATTACATCAGTCTATGTGTGCAAAATTTCACACCTTTAGGGGTTAATTAAAGGTGTAAATTCGTAGCAAAAAAGTCCGGTTTTTTTTACAACGAATTTACACCTTTAATTAACCCCTACAGGTGTGAAATTTTGCACACATAGACTGATGTAATTGCTTGTGCAAATCAGATTGCAAACGACTTGAAAAGACATGGTTAACCCTATGTACACCAAGTGTCATTTCATGTCGGGTGCTTCTGTCTTTTCACAGAAGCCGGCTTTACCCGGCAATTGAATCAGAGGATATTTTACTATGTAGAAGTGTATAAACTATACATATATGTATATATATATGTCACAATGACATGTATATATATATATATATGTATTCTATGTGTGTATATTTAGTGTTTACAAGGAAATAAAGGTTTTTTTTAGTTGCGATTTTTTGTTCCCATAGACTTACATTGGACTTCCGGTATCGGAATCGGATATCGACGATATTTAGTGATATCGGCGATACCATTTCGATACGATATTTTTAGATATCGAGCAGTATCGCTCAACACTACTTCTGACATCTGGCCTCTCAGAAGTTATGGTCGCAAGATGGCGCCATGTTACTGGAGCGGGACTGAAAAAGGGTGAAGATGGTAGTGGGAAGTATCACTCTAGGTTCAGGGACCTTACATTAGAAGCATCCCTGCTATCATGCCATGGTAGTAATATCACTGCATATTGAGTTCATTCTCATAAGTGTTCATTCCATATTTAGTTGGGACTCATATGTCATGTTTGGAATGAGCCATTCAAGACACTAACATTACCTCCAGCAGAAATAGATTAGTCTTTGATTGTGACATGCACATTACAATATATGATATGATGCAACTTTCTGAAAGTGAAAAGCAATTTCTTGTCCTTGAAAGTTTCTAAGTGTGTATTGTAATTTAGAAATGATATTCAGCATCAAGTTCCTAAATGTGAAGTTATTAAGTAAGGGGTATACATCTCTATTCATAATGTATTGCAGTGGTTAAGAGGCCATCACATTATTTTACAGTAATCTTTAAAAGTATCTAATTATTTTTATGGAAAATCTCTCAGGATAAAATTGGAATCATTTATGCAACTCTTGAAAATGTCCACTAATCTCATCTTTCGAGACTTCTTAGTCAAACATCTGACAAAGTTTCCATCAAACACAGACTTAACAAGGAAGTTACATTTTGATCGCAACAATTGAATTCATAAAAAGTCCTACCTGTTGGGACTCATCATATAAAAAATCTTATCTCTAATCACTTTGCATTTTATTCTTATCAGATTTATTCTAGAATGGAATCCATAGTACAAAACTGGAGCAGTGTTTGAAGTTGGAGTATTGAAATGACAAGGTTAAAAAATGAGAAAGAAAAACATTACATTTAAATTACTTTTTATTCTATTTAGCATTTGGTAACACATGTACCTAATGCATTAAAATGGCAAAAAACTCTAATAAATATTTTTTTCACTAGTTGTTTAACCCCGTGTGTGCCAAAACAAAAGCAGATTGTGGTATAGCAGAGAGTAAATTATGGATCCTCCTTTTATTGTGTCAAGGGATATCCTGTGACATGATCCACACCCATACACAGGCAGACCAGCATCAATTAAAGGTGCAAGAGTTGTCTGCACCTTATTCCTGTTGTTTGGGAACATTTATGATTTTCCTAAGAATGGCCTGTTCATATAAATAATGAATAATGTTCTCATTATGTGATTAAAAACATATTTATAAATTTATAAAAAGCTGTAAAACACACATTATTGGTGCACATAATACATTTTAATACATAATGATAAATAAGCAAGAAGTGATATACAAATATTGGGTATCATCATAACCGTAAGAACATGTTTTATAAACCAATTTCATTATATAAAGTGATTGGCGATTTGCAGAAAAGTAAAAATATTAAAAAGTTTAAAGAATGTATTTGCTTTTTCAGTTTTATTTCACAAATTTAACAGCAAGACGAGGTCTCATATAAGCATATCAAGCCAAAATTAGTATTGCGTACCATCGGACGATAAGAAGAGGAAACCAACAAAGGTCCCAGGCAGCAGTATGGAGTAGTGGTGAAGATTACTGGAAGGTGATTTTTTTTTCATTTTGGAGCAAAATATAGTCGAATGTAAAAGTGAAAAAAAGGATGAACACCTTTAATGACCAAATCAATTTGTGTAAATCATAAAAATACTTTATTATGTCAAATAATATTTTTCACTACCACTTTATTTAATAATCTAATATATACTTACCTTGTAATGTCTTCACATCCTGTTCCATCCAGATGTGTCCGGATCCCAGAATTCCAAGCGGCGGAAGTTCACCGACTGCCATATTGGGGCACCCAAGTCTGCCACCAGCGTAACACCGTAACACCGTTGCACCACACACACACACACACACTGTATACGCCGTACGCACCATACACACAAACACACTGTATATGCCGTACACACACACACACACGCACACTGTATACGCCGTACGCACCACACACACACACACTGTATATGCAGTACGAACCACACACACACTGCAAACACCGTATGCACCACACACACACTGTATACACCGTATGCACCACACAAACACACACTGTATAAGCCGTATGCACCACAGATATACTGTACACACACTGTATACGCCGTACACACCACACACACACTCTGTATATGCCATACGCATGACACACACATTGTTTACGCCGAACGCACCACACACACTGTATATGCCGTAAACACCACACACACACTGTATACGCAATACGCACAACACACACACTGTATACGCTGTACGTACCGCACACACACACTGTTTACTCCGTACGCACCACACACACTGTATATGTTGTATGCACCACACACACACACATACATAGTATACTCCGCACACACCACATACACACACACAGAATGTATACACCGTATGCATCACACACACTGTATATGCTGTACACAAGCACACACACACACTGTATATGCCATATGCACCACACGCACACTGTTTACGCCGTACGCACCACACACACACTGTATACGCTGTACGCACCACACACACTGTACAGTCATGGCCAAAAGTTTTGAGAATGACACAAATATTATATTTTCACATGATCTGCTGCCCTCTGGTTTTTATGTGTGTTTGACAGATGTTTTTATCACAGACAGATATATAATAATTGCAAACATATGAGTAACAAAAGCTTATATTGACAGTTAGAATGAGTTAATGCAGCAAGTCAATATTTGCAGTGTTGACCCTTCTTCTTCAAGACCTCTGCAATTCTCCCTGGCATGCTCTCAATCAACTTCTGGACCAAATCCTGACTGATAGCAGTCCATTCTTGCACAATCAATGCTTTCATTTTGTCAGAATTTTTAGGTTTTTGTTTGTCCACCCGTCTCTTGATGATTGACCACAAGTTCTCAATGGGATTAAGATCTGGGGAGTTTCCAGGCCATGGACCCAAAACCTCTATGTTTTGTTCCCTGAGCCATTTAGTTATCACCTTTGCTTTATGGCAAGGTGCTCCATCATGCTAGAAAAGGCATTGTGGATCGCCAAACTGCTCTTGGAGGGTTGGGAGAAGTTGCTCTTGGAGGACATTCTGGTACCATTCTTTATTCATGGCTGTGTTTTTAGGCAAGACTGTGAGAGAGCCGATTCCCTTGGCTGAGAAGCAATCCCACACATGAATGGTTTCAGGATGCTTAACAGTTGGCATGAGACAAGACTGTTGTGTATGTGCTAGAAATGAATTCTGAGCAGAAGCTCCCTCTGGTGGTTACAAACAGTACTGAACTATCCAATGAAGATTGTGAAGATTGGCGATCAGGTGTTACTGACTGGTCTTATATAAGGGAGGTTCCCTCCCATCAGGGTTGACCGGTGATCAATTGTTCTGGTCTCATCTTTGATTCCTGTTCACTTTGTAGCTTGCTGTTTCGTGCCTGCATCTTCTGCTAACAGATAAGACATTTTCTTCTTTTAGTTTTTTGTGCTTGCTTTTTGCATTTTGTCCTGCACTTCTGTGGGGGTCTGCCGGGTCCCCTCCGGGGGCTTGTGCTCCTCTCAGTTTAGTTCAGCCACTGTTGTTTGTTCATTTGCCTTTTCCAGTTTTTTCAGTGGCTGCTGTTTAGTTTTGTTACACCAGAGAACTAATTTAGGTGGTAGAGGTCGTGTGATCTCAGGTGTTTTTGTACAGTCATGGCCAAAAGTTTTGAGAATGACACAAATATTAATTTTTACAAAGTCTACTGCTTCACTTTTTCTAATGGCAATTTGCATATACTCCGGAATGTTATAAAGAGTGATCAGCTTAACAGCAATTACTTGCAAAGTCAATATTTGGCTACAAAATGAACTTTATCCCCCAAAACACATTTCAACATCATTGCAGCCCTGCCTTAAAAGGACCAGCTAACCTCTTTTCAGTGATTGCTCCATTAACACAGGTGTGGGTGTTGATGAGGACATGGCTGGAGATCAATCTGTCATGATTAAGTAAGAATAACACCACTGGACACTTTAAAAGGAGGCTGGTGCTTGGCATCATTGTTTCTCTTCTGTTAACCATGGTTATCTCTAAAGAAACACTTGCAGTCATCATTGCAATGCACAAAAATGGCCTAAAAGGGAAGACTATCGCAGCTAGAAAGATTGCACCTCAGTCAACAATCTATCGCATCATCAAGAACTTCAAGGAGAGAGGTTCCATTGTTGCCAAAAGGCTCCAGGGCGCCCAAGAAAGACCAGCAAGCGCCAGGACCGTCTCTTAAAAGTGTTTCAGCTGTGGGATCGGGCTACCAGCAGTGCAGAGCTTGCTCAGGAATGGCAGCAGGCAGGTGTGAGTGCATCTGTATGCACTGTGAGGCGGAGACTTTGGAGCAAGGCCTGGTCTCAAGGAGGGCAGCAAAGAAGCCACTTCTCTCCAGAAAAAACATCATGGACAGACTGATATTCTGCAAAAGGTACAGGCAGTGGACTGCTGAGGACTGGGGTAAAGTTATTTTCTCTGATGAATCCCCTTTTTGATTGTTTGGGACATCAGGAAAACACCTCATTCGGAGAAGACAAGGTGAGCGCTACCACCAGTCTTGTCTCATGCCAACTGTTAAGCATCCTGAAACCATTCATGTGTGGGGTTGCTTCTCAGCCAAGGGAATCGGCTCTCTCACAGTCTTGCCTAAAAACACAGCCATGAATAAAGAATGGTACCAGAATGTCCTCCAAGAGCAACTTCTCCCAACCCTCCAAGAGCAGTTTGGCGATCAACAATGCCTTTTCCAGCATGATGGAGCACCTTGCCATAAAGCAAAGGTGATGACTAAATGGCTCAGGGAACAAAACATAGAGATTTTGGGTCCATGGCCTGGAAACTCCCCAGATCTTAATCCCATTGAAAACTTGTGGTCAATCATCAATGAGACGGGTGGACAAACAAAAACCTAAAAATTCTGACAAAATGAAAGCATTGATTGTGCAAGAATGGACTGCTATCAGTCAGGATTTGGTCCAGAAGTTGATTGAGAGCATGCCAGGGAGAATTGCAGAGGTCCTGAAGAAGAAGGGTCAACACTGCAAATATTGACTAGCTGCATTAACTCAATCTAACTGTCAATATAAGCTTTTGTTACTCATATGTTTGCAATTATTATATATCTGTCTGTGATAAAAACATCTGTCAAACACACATAAAAACCAGAGGGCAGCAGATCATGTGAAAATATATTATTTGTGTCATTCTCAAAACTTTTGGCCATGACTGTAATTAGTAGAGTTGGTACTTTTCAGGGTTTTTTGGGATTGCAGTAAGTGTCCTTCCTATCCTTTTCTATTTAGGAAGTTTGGGCCCCAACGTTTGCTCATACTATTTTCTGTCTGTGTCTGTATTTTCCTCTTGTCTAACCGCCATTACATGTTTGGGGCTTTCTATGTTCTTTGGGGATCTGCTCCGGGGCAGATAGTTTTCCTCTTTCTGTCTTTAGGTGTGGTTAGCTTTCAGGCTGTGACAAGGCGTCTGGGACCAACGTAGGTACGCTCCACGGCTGCCTTTAGTTGTGGTGGTTAGTCAGGGTGCTGCAATCCCATAGATTCCAACCTCTCTGGTGTATTTACTTTTTT
>JARQOD010000002.1:184468467-184542728 GCA_033576555.1 Oophaga sylvatica | reverse complement strand
CATTTTTTTATGTTTAGAGCAATATATGGGGAGCATTATACACTGGAGAATTATATATGGGGCCCATCATACATTTGAGTATCATAGATAGGGCCCATTATACACTTGAGCATCATATATGGGGCCCATCATATACTAGAGCATCATATGTGGTTCATTTTTTATGGGGCATCACATGGAGCTCATTATATATCAAGCATTATATATGGGGACCATTATATTTGGAGCATTAGATGGGGCTCATCATACACTTGGGCATTATAAATGGAGCCCATCATACACTGGAGCATCATATACAGGGCCCATTATACACTGGAGCATCATATGGGGCCCATTATATATGGAGCATTATATAGGCCCATCATACACTGGAGCATCATCCATGGGGCCCATCATATACTGGAGCATCATATGGGGTTCATTATGGGGCATCACATGGAGCCCATTATATAAGGAGCATTATATATGGGGACCATTATATATGGAGCATTATAAGGGGCTCATCATACACTGGAGCATCATCCATGGGGCCCATCATGTACTGGAGCATTATATGGGGCCCATTATAGATGGAGCATTATATAGGCCCATCATACACTGGAGCATCATCCATGGGGCCCATCATATACTGGAGCATCATATGGGGCCCATCATATACTAGAGCTTCATATGGGGTTCATTATTTATGGGGCATCACATGGAGCCCATTATATATGGAGCATTATATATGGGGGACCATTATATTTAGACCATTATATGGGACTTATCATATAGTGGAGCATCATCCATGGGGCCCATCATATACTGGAGCATCATATGGGGCCCATTATATATGGAGCATTATATAGGCCCATCATACACTGGAGCATCATCCATGGGGCCCATCATATACTGGAGCATCATATGGGGTCCATTATATATGGAGCATTATATAGGCCCATCATACACTGGAGCATCATCTATGGGGACCATCATATACTGTAGCATTATGTGGAGCTCATCATATACTGTATGGAACATTATATGGGACAAATTATTTATGGAGCAATATATGGGGCTCATTATTCTGTACTGTATGGCGCACTATGTGGTGGCCATAATACTGTATGGAGGAATATACTGTCCTGTTTTTGAGCTATTGTAGAATTTAAAATAGATATCACTCATGTAATATAATAAGTGAAGTATTTATCATTGTACTATACCAATATTTCTCTGCCGTATCGGAGCATCATGAATTGTGGTATGTGTTTAAAGGGGCCTACTGAGACTCTTTTGCCCGGGGCCCATAAAAACCTAGAGCCAGCACTGCCCCTCCACAACTTTAACCAAATAACCCCCAGTTTTCAATTATTATATTATTATAAAGTAAATTAAGGTTGACAAGCTTAAGTTATAAGAATTGATGTCTTTGGCATTGAAATGGGCACTTTAGCTTTGTTTACTGTCCTCCACTCCCTGACGACTTTTCTTCCCCATTGACTTGCATTGGTTTTCGTGTTTCAGTCGAACATTCGACTTTTGCCGATAGTCGCCCGATTTCGTTCGACTCGACTTTTGTGAAAGTCGGGTGGTCCGAAACCCGACTTGACCCTCCCGGAGGCAAAATTGCTCATCTCTTCTCCTGAATACACCGATACCCATATGTGGTGGAAAACCACTGTCTGAGCGCATGGCAGGGTTCGGAAGGGAAGAAGCGCCATTTGACTTTTTCAAACCAAAATCGGCTGGAATTGAGATTGGAAGTCATGTTGCGTTTGGAGAGCCCCTGATTTGCCTAAACAGTGGAAACCCCCCACAAGTGACACCATTTTGGAAACTAGACCCCCTAAGGAACTTATCTAGATCTGTGGTGAGCACTTTGAACCCTCAAGTGTTTCACTAAAGTTGTTGTCCAATTTGTCCTGAGCACACTGATACCCCATATGTTGAGGGAAGAACTGGGCACATGACAGGGCTCGGAAAGGAAGCAATGACGTTTTGGAATGCAGAGTTTGATGGGTGTCATGTTCAGTTTTCAGAGCCGCTGATGTGCCTAAACAGTGGAAACCCCCAAAAGTGACCCCATTTTGGAAACTAGACCCCTAAGGAACTTATCTAAATCTGTGGTGAGCACTTTGAAACCCCAAGTGCTTCACACAAGTTTATAATGCCCAGGCATGAAAATAAAAAAATCCTATTTTTTTCCCACAAAAATGATCTTTTAGGCTACTTTCACACTTGCGTTTTTTTGTGCTGCGTTTCGAGCGCACATGAAACGCATTAAAAAAACGCATGCAAACGCTTGTAAACGCTGCAATTTTTAGTCGCATCAGCATGCGCATTTCGACAAAAAAACGCAGCGTTTGTCTGCGATTTCATGCGTTTTTGCATGCGTTTGCGTTTTTTTGGCGCATGCGTTGTCTATGTGTCACATTTCTATCATCTCTGTCTCCATCATCTCTGTCTCCATCATCTCTGTCTCCATCATCTCTGTCTGTCTCCATCATCTCTGTCTGTCTCCATCATCTCTGTCTCCATCCATCATCTCTGTCTCCATCATCTCTGTCTGTCTCCATCATCTCTGTCTCCATCCATCATCTCTGTCTCCATCATCTCTGTCTGTCTCCATCATCTCTGGCTCCATTATTTACAGAAAAATTGCGTGCGTGCAAAAGCGCTGACGAGCGCAAAGACATGCCGGCCATTTTGGAAGATGGCGGCGCCCATGGAGGAAGACGGAGGGACACCGAGAGGGACACCTGGATTCGGGAGGTATCGGGAGAGGGGAGGGGGCATCGGAAGGCAGGGGGAAGCGGAGGGCAGGGAGGTGGTGCAAATACTGACGGCGGCGGCAGATCGCCGTCAGTCGGTGGCGGGGAAGATCGCCCCTGTCAGTCGTGGGGGGGCAGATCGTGATCTCCAGCCATGGCCGATGATGTTGCAGCATCGGCCATGGCTGGATTGTAATATTTCACCAAGTTTCATTTGCCATCGATTTCCACAGTTTATAGACCCTCTAAAGACCCCTGGGGGGCCGCGGCAAAAATGCTCGAGTTTCCCATAGAATTACATTGGACTCGTTCCTCGGATCCCAGAAGCTCATTCCAGTTGTCACAATGGTCTGACACATAGGATAAACAATACTTAAAAAACAACATAAAAAGCATATACAAACACAAATATTAACTATTTACCGTATTTTTCGGATTATAAGACGCACTTTTTTGGGTGGAAAATGGGGGTGCTTCTTATAATGTGGATGTACCTTACCGCAAGAGGAAGATGTGAACAAGGGGCCCAGGGTTGCTGCAGGCCGCAGGGTGTTCCGTGCTGCGGGGGCTCTGTTGACATTTTGTGAAAGGCAGATGGAGATCTCGGCACCAAGATCTTGGGAGATGAGATTTCAGCGCTGAGATCTCATCTCCTGAGACCTAGGTGTAGAGATCTCCATCTGTGCATACGCCATCCCTGGCAGTCATTTTCCCGTAGTCACCGCATAGGAAACCATGCAACTGCGAGGGCTCTGGCCTTTCACAAAATGTTGGCAGAGCCCCCACAGAACCGAACACCCGCAGAACGGAATACCCACAGCACCGAACTCCTGCAGCGGTGCACCTCACATCCGAACACCCCCTCATCCCAGTATGCAGCCTGCAGCATCACCCCAATCCTGTCTCCTCCAGCAGCAACCGTGGGAACCCTCTTCACCGCAGCCACCACTCCTGGTAAGCAATAAGACGCATGGATTATAAGAAGCACCACCATTTTATTAAAAAAAAGTTTTTTCCTATTTTTCTCCTCAAAATTTTGGGTGCGCCTTATAATCCGGAGAGTCTTATAATTCACAAAATATGGTACATATTTGCTGTATAATCAGGGGCCTGAGAGAATTCCAAAAAAACAATGTGACTCATGATAATGGCTATAAGGCCGGCGTCACACTGGCGACAGAATCGGACGACTGCAATACAATGAAATATCGTATTGCAGTCTGCCCTATGTTAATCTATGGAGCAGCTCCCAGTATCAGATTTTTTGTGGTCCGTTTTAAACGTCCGTGTGCAATCGCAGCATGCTGCGATTGTCACCGATTGTGGGTCGACTATCGCCAATGCAAGTCTATGGGAGCGATGAAAAATCGGATTACAAACGGACCGCACGTGTGACTTGCGATTAAATCCCATCGGTGTCCTTTAGAAAAGCCGACAATTCATCCCCGGCTATACTGTAAAATCACACTGACAGCTTTAATAAAGAATAGAAAGAATAGATATATACACATAGAACACACATATATATATATTGTGAGACAGTGAGAGTATGTGTATTGAATGGGGTGTACATTTCGCCTAGATACTTTACTGACTGGTATAAGGGAAATGTATGGCTTTGTAAACCTAGTGGTAGAGAAAGGTCACTACACCTTACATTCAGTACACACTTGCAGCTCAGGCCTGAAACCATTCAGCTGTTAATTAGGAGACCAGAAGTAGGTGTCTGCAAACACAGTCAGAGAGCACGCTTAATCTGGACACAGGAGGGGTCCAGGCACAGAAGGTGTCTCCAGGAGTTTGAGCTATCTCAGTCTGGGTGCTCGATGTACCCCGGACACAGGAGTAGTCTCTGTGAGAATCCATGCGGAAACCTGCTGAATAGGAGGGGATCTCTCTCAAGTCTGGACGTTGGATGTGCCTTCAGACACAAGGAGGAGACTCTGTGAACCTCCATGCTGGTAAATGCTGAACATATGTGTTGTTTTGGCCCAGGCTGGTAGAGCCGGGACCCGGATAGAAAGGGAAATCTATCTAAGTGTAATTAGTGGCTAGACAAGCCTAGGTCTTCTGTTTATGATTTGTTTTTATCTGTTTGCTGTGGACTTTAATAAAACTGGTTGCGGCCAGTTTTCACCAGAACTGCTGCCCAGACAGCGATCCTAGAGCTATATCCCCTGAAAAGCTTACAATATATATACATGTAATTGTGACATGTATATATATATATATTTATAGTTCCTAGACTTCTACATACTGTAATAGGCGCTAATTCAATTGCCGGCTTTTGTGAACTCACAGAAGCCGACATGAAATGATACATTGTTTAGACACAGTTAACCATGTCATTTCCTGTATTTTGATATATGGTTTGAACTTACAATTACATAAGTATATGTGTGCCACATTTCAGACATGTAGGGGTTAATTAAAGGTGTAAATTCGTTGAAAAAAAATGCGTGGGCTCACGCTGTATTTTCTCCACCAGACAGACAAAGCAAGCGAGTGGGGCAGATAATAATAGCCTAGGGAGGGTACATTTTTTTGTGCCCCCCCTGGCTAATAACATCTGCCCCCAGACACCCCAGAAAGGGCAAATCTCTAATTAGATTTGCCCTTTCTGGCACTTTTCCCGTCTATTCCCATTGCCCTGTAGCGGTGGCGAATGGGTTAATAAGGGGTTAAAATGACCTTGCAATTGAAAGGTCACTTTAAGCCAGGTTAATAATTGAGAGCTGTCAATTAGACAACTATCAATTATTAATCCTATTGAAGTAAATAAAAAAACACACACACTTTAAGAATAAATAATTTTAATGAAATAAAAACACATTTTTTTGACCATCTTTTATTTTACTCTTAATCCGTGCGACACCCTTTATCTCCTAAAATAAATATAAAATAATAAAACAACATTATTCTTACCTATCTGGCGATCTGTCACGTCCCACGATGTAATCCTTCACAAAGGGTTAACTAGCAATCAGCTAGGCAGCGCAACTAATGCTGCGTGCTCAGCTGATAGCTCCTGAATGAATGAGCTTATCTCCTGCCGACAGGAGAGGATGTGATTAATGAATGAAGCTTAATTGATTGTATCCCACTTTCACCTTAGGTCAGGTCACTCAAGTGAAAGTGGCAATAAATCAATTAAGCTTCATTCATGAATCTATTCCTCTCCTTTCGCTGGAGAGATAAGGTACTGCCACACTAAACAATCCCGCTAGCGATAACGATAACGACGCATACTAATGCGATCGCTAGCGGGATTGTTTATATATCGCTGAGTGCGGCTTAACTTAGCGATATCGTTAAGGACGCTATTGCGGTTAGCGATCTCCTTAACGACTTTAGCGGTACAAAAGTACCGCTAAATCGCTAAGAAAAGGTGCCACACAGCGATAATACTTACCCAGCGGGAGCGCCGACGATAAAATAGAGTCCGGAACGATTCCAGCGACGAGCGAGATCACAGCAGGATCTCAGCAGGGAGCTCGTCGCTGACAGATGCCGCACACAACAACATCGCTAACGGGATCGCTAAATAGTGACTTTTTTAGCGATCCCGTTAGCGATGTTGTTTAGTGTGGCATACCCTTAAGTTATTTATTCAGGGGGTAAGAGCTCAGCAGACAGCATTATAGCTCTCTGCGAGCTCTAACCTGTTAACCCTTTCTGATGGATTACACCGTGGGACCTGACTGTACATCGGATTGGTAAGAATAATTTTGCTTTTTTATTTTATTTTTATTACAGGAAATGGTTTTAGCAGGAAAATAAAATATGGTCAAAAACTGTGTGATTTCATTAAACTTCTTTTTTATTAAAGTGTGTGTGTTTGATTTTTCTTTCATACAATAGGATTAATAATTGATAGTTGTCTAATTGACAGCTCTCAATTATTAACCTGGCTTAAAGTGACCTTTCAATTGCAAGGTCATTTTAACCCCTTATTAACCCATTCGCCACCGCTACAGGGCAATGGGAATAGATGGGCAAAGTGCCAGAAAGGGCAAATCTAATTAGAGATTTGCCCTTTCTGGGGTGTCTGGGGGCAGATGTTATTAGCCAGGGGGGGGCACAAAAAAATTTACCCTCCCTAGGCTATTATTATCTGCCCCACTCGCTTGCTTTGTCTGTCTGGTGGAGAAAATACAGCGTGAGCCCACGCATTTTTTTTCAACGAATTTACACCTTTAATTAACCCCTACATGTCTGAAATTTGGCACACATACACTTCTGTAATTGTAAGTTCAAACCATATATCAAAATACAGGAAATTACATGGTTAACTGTGTCTAAACAATGTATCATTTCATGTCGGCTTCTGTGATTTCACAAAAGCCGGCAATTGAATTAGCGGCTATTACAGTATGTAGAAGTATATGAACTATAAATATATGTATATATATATGTCACAATGACATGTATATATACATATATATGTGTTCTATGTGTATATATCTATTCTTTCTTTTGTGATTTAAATACTATTCTTTTGGATCCATTATATGTCAGTTTTGCAAGCCTGCGAGAAATTCTCGCAAGTCGGATGAAAATCGGATGTTACAAGGTACACACACATGCGACTAAATCGCATCTTTGAAAGAAAATCGGATGCCAGGCGGATGTGTGATGTTTGCATTTTGTTCCGATAATCGACCGACTAAAACGGTCCGATTTTTTGTAGTTGTGTCTGACGCCGGCCTAAGCTGTAGATCTGAAGCCTCTTTCACTCTGGCTCTATTTTATTACAGTTATAATACTTATAATACACACACGCAAAAAAAAATTCAAAGAAGCCGAGGCATCAAAACCACAGGTTCTTGGTAAAACTTGATCTTTATTCTATATTAGTTAAAACGGGAAGACAAAGGAACTACCCACGCTAGCACAGCGGTGGGCTGTGAGTGCTTGGAGCGTCTGTCACCAGCCGGGACAGCGCTCCGGAAGATAATCTTTTAATTAATCATCATCGCCAAAAGCTGGAATTTTGTGTGTATCAGCAACCTACGTTTTTTGTTCTTTACACTGACTTCAAAGCTACGTTTACATCCAGGAGTATAAGGTAAAAATTCACCATTCTTCTTGAGCTCCTACCCGCATGATCTTTCTATAATTATTTTTGTACTATTGTATTATTTTTGTACACATGGGATAGATAATCAACTCTTTTTGTACATATGGACTTTAATAACGGAATTAGGTGTTTTTAAGAGGATACCTCTAGCACAAACATTTACCAATTTATTTAGGAAGGCAATGTTTCAGCCATAATTGGCTTTTTTCATGGCAACATTTTAACCCCTTAACGACCAGAGGTATTTTTGGTTTTTCATTTCCATTTTTTGCTCCCCTTCTTCCCAAAGCCATAACTTTTTTTATTTTTTTGGTCAATATGGCCATGTGAGTGCTTGTTTTTTGCAGGATGAGTTGTAATTTTGAACGACACCATAGGTTTTACCATGTCGTGTACTCAAAAACGGGAAAAAAAATCCAAGTGCGGTGAAATTGCAAAAAAAATGCAAGCCCACAGTTGTTTATTTTTTTTTAATCATGTTCACTAAATGCTAAAACTGACCTGACATTATGATTCCATTATGATTCTCCAGGTCATTACAAGATCATAGACACCAAATAAGTCTAGGTGCTTTTTCATTGAAGTGGTGAAAAAAAATTCCAAAGTTTGTTAAAAAAAAAAAAAAAATTTGCGCTATTTTCTGATACCCATACCGTTTCTATTTTTCATGATCTCCGGTTGGGTAAGGGCTTATGTTTTGTGTGCCGACCTTATATTTTTATTGATACCATTTTGGTGTAGATACGATCTTTTGAGTGCCCGTTATTGCATTTTATTGCAATGTAGCGGCGTCCAAAAAAGTAATTCTGGAGTTTTGACTTTTTTTCTCATTACGCCATTTAGCGATCAGGTAAATTGTTTTTTTATATTGATAGATGGGATGATTCTGAAATTGACAATACCAATTATGTATATGTTTGATTGTTTTTATTTTGAATGGGGCGAAAGGGGGTGATTTGAACTTTTATATTTTTATTTTTTTAATATTTTGAAAACTTTTTTTTACTTTTTGCATGCTTTAATAGTCTCCATGGGAGACTAGAAGCTGCAGTTGTCCTATCGGCTCTGCTACATACATGCGATAATCAGATCACCTGTATGTAGAAGAATTACTTACTTGTTATGAGCACCGACCGCCGGGTGGCGCTAGTAGCAATCTGGCTATGACAACCATAGAAGTCTGCTGGAGACCTCTGGTTGTCATGCCAACCCATCTGTGACCCGCGATCATGTGTTGGGGTCACCGATGGGCGGGAATTATGGCTCGCTTCCCTGAAGCACAAGTTAAATGCCGCTGTCAGGTCAGCTGACATGTGCCCGGAAAGGTGCGAGCTCAGCACCGGAGCCTGCACCAAACAGGGGAAGTCTGACATTGGCGTACATTTATGCCTCCATGTAACAATGGCTCCTCCTCTTCTTCCTCCCAGAAGCTCATTCCAGTTGTCACAATGGTCTGACACATAGGATAAACAATACTTTAACCCCTTAACCCCAAGGGTGGTTTGCACGTTAATGACCAGGCCAATTTTTACAATTCTGACCACTGTCCCTTTATGAGGTCATAACTCTGGAACGCTTCCATGGATCCCGATGATTCTGACACTGTTTTCTCGTGACATATTGTACTTCATGATAGTTTTAAAATTTGTTTGATATGACTTGCGTTTATTTGTGAAAAAAATGGAAATTTCGTAAAAATTTTTTACATTTTGCAATTTTCCAACTTTGATTTTTCATGCCCTTAAATCACAGAGATATGTCACACAAAATACTTATTAAATAACATTTCCCACATGTTTACTTTACATCAGCACAATTTAGGAACCAACTTTTTTTGTTAGGAAGTTATAAGGGTTAAAAGATAAATAGCTATTTCTCATTTTTACAACACCATTTTTTGGGAGGACCACATCACATTTGAAGTCACTTTGAGGGGTCTATATGATAGAAAATAACCAAAAGTGACACCATTCTAAAAAGAGCACCCCTGAAGGTGCTCAAACCCATAGTCAAGAAGTTTATTAACCCTTCAGGTGCATCACAGGAATTTTTTGAATGTTTAAAAAATGAACATTTACCTTTTTTTTCTCAAAAAAATTACTTCAGATCCAATTTGTTTTATTTTACCAAGGGAAACAGGAGAAATTGGACACGAAAAGTTGTTGTACAATTTGTCCTGAGTACACTGATACCCCATATATGCAGGTAAACCACTGTTTAAGTGCATGGCAGAGCTCAGAAGGGAAGGAGTGCAGTTTGACTTTTCATTGCAAATTTAGCTGGAATTGAGACTGGAAGCCATGTTGCGTTTGGAGAGCCCCTGATGTGCCTAAACAGTGGAAACCCCCCACAATTGACACCATTTTGGAAATTAGACCCCCTAACGAACTTATCTAGATGTGTGGTGAGCCCAAATGCTTCACAAAAGTTTATAACTTACAGCCATAAAAATAAAAAAAAACAATTTTTTACAAAAATTATATTTTCGCCCCCAATATTTTATTTTCACAAAGGTAAAAGGAGAAATTGGACTCCAAAAGTTGTTGACCAATTTGTCATGATTAAACCGATACCCTATATGTGTAGGTAAATCACTGTTTGGGTGCACAGCAGAGCTCGGAAGGGATGGAGCACCATTTGACTTTTTCAATGTAAAATTGGCTGGAATTGAGATCAGACACTATGTCACGTTTGAAGAGCCTCTGATGTGTCTAAACAGTAGAAACCTCCAAATTCTAACTCCAACCCAAACCCGAACACACCCCTAACCCTAATCCCAGCCCTAGCCATAACCCTAAACACAAACCTAACCTTAATCCCAACCCTAACCTTAATCCCAACCCTAACCCTAATCCAAACATTAACCCTAACTTTAGCCCCAACCCTAACTTTACTACACTAGCCACTAAGTAGACTCAAGGTCTCAAAAAATTCAATAAAACAGCACAAAAAGGCAGCAAAACTCACCTGACCAGATCTCAGAACAAATGCACTACAGGGTGCAGCCAGCCCATAAAGCAAGATGTTAGCAGCACATGTGCAAAATACCAGATTAAACAGCCACTCTCCACATACCCATTTAAGGAGGGGATGACTGCCCAGTATACAATTGCACAATAGAAGCTCGCATAGGGTGCCGTTCACACAAGGATACTGCACAGTGTCCGGTTCACAACCTATTAATTACGCCCCTACTATTCGAATAGGCGGGCTGGCCAGTACACTCTCAATGCGCACCAGTGTGAACACCCCTTATGCGAGACCAAACGTGCCTGGGCTCGGCTGCACCCCGAAAAATAAAGTGCAAAAAATTCAAAAATAGTGGGCTATAAGTTAATATTTTGGCCAAAATACGTAAGCTTGTAACCTGCGCCAAAGGTCCCCACGCTTACAAGAACCTACACTACACTACACTAGCCACTAAGGAGACTCAAGATCTCCAAAAATTCAATAAAAAAGCACAAAAAGGCAGCAAAATTCACCTGCCCAGATCTCAGAACAAATGCACCACAGGGTGCAGCCAGCCCATAAAGCAAGATGTTAGCAGCACAGGTGCAAAATACCAGATTAAACAGCCACTCTCCACATACCCATTTTTTTGCACTTTATTTTTTGGGGTGCAGCCGAGCCCAGGCATGTTTGGTCTCGCATAAGGGGTGTTCACACTGGTGCGCATTGAGAGTGTACTGGCCAGCCCGCCTAGTCGAATAGTAGGGGCGTAATTAATAGGCTGTGAACCGGACACTGTGCAGTATCCTTGTATGAAGGGCACCCTATGCGGGCCTCTATTGTGCTATGGTATACTGAGCAGTCACCCCCTCCTTGGATGGGTATGTGGAGAGTGGCTGTTTAATCTGGTATTTTGCACCTGTGCTGCTAAAATATTGCTTTATGGGCTGGCTGCACCCTGTAATGCATTTGTTCTGAGATCTGGCCAACCCTAACTTTAGCCCCAACCCTAACCCTAACTTTAGCCCCAAACCTAACCCTAACTTTAGCCCCAACCCTAACCATAACTTTAGCCCCAACCCTAACTTTAGCCCAAAGCCTAACTCTAATGGGAAAATGGAAATAAATACATTTTTTTATTTTATTATTTTTCCCTAACTAAGGGAGTGATAATGGGGGGTTTGGTTTACTATTTATAGCGGGTTCTTATAGTGCATTTTTATGTTTGCAAGCTGTCAGACGCTAAAAGACACTTTTTATTGCAAAAAATAGTTTTTGCGTCACCACATTTTGGGAGCTATAATTTTTCCATATATTTTGGCCCACTTAGTCATGTGATGTCTTGTTTTTGTGGGACGAGTTGACGTTTTCATTGGTACCATTTTCGGACACATCACATTTTTTGATCGCTTTTTATTACGATTTTTGGGAGGTTAGAATGAACAAAAACCAGCAATTCATGAATTTCTTTTAGGGGGGCGTTTATACCGTTCTGCGTGTAGTAAAATTGATAAAGCAGTTTTATTATTTGGGTCTGTACAATTACAGCAATACCTCATTTATATAATTTTTTTATGTTTTGGCGCTTTTATACAATAAAAACTATTTTATATAAAAAATAATTATTTTTGCATCGCTTTATTCTGAGAGCTATAACTTTTTTATTTTTTTGCTGATGATGCTGTATGGCACCTTGTTTTTTGTGTGAAAAGATGACATTTTCAGCGTACCATGTTTATTTACATCCATCTTTTTGATCGCGTGTTATTCCACTTTTTGTTCGGCGGTATGAGGATAAAGCATTTTTTTTGCCTTGTTTTTTAATGGAGTTCACTAAAGGGGTTAACTAGTGGGATAGTTTTAGAGGTCAGGTCATTATGGACGCGGCGATACAAAATATGTGTGCTTTTATTGTTTTTTTTATTTACATAAAGAAATGTATTTATTGAGAAATCATTTTTTTTCTGTATTTAGTAATTTTTAAAAAAATAATTTTTCACATTTTTTTTTTACTTTATTACATTGTCCCATGATGGGACATCATTATATCATGTCAGATTGCTGATCTGACACTTTGCACAGCACTGTTTCAGATCAGGATCTGACAGCAGTGAAGGAGGTTTGACAGTGCCTGCTGTCAGCAGGCACTGACAAGCCACCTCACTGCAGGACCTGGAAGGACCTCACGGCCATCTTGGAGCCGGGGGGTCTCCATAGAGATCCTCAGAACAACGTGATCACATCTCGTTGTTCTGAGGGAAGCACTCAGGGAGCCTTCTGTATGCCACCGGAATGCTATGATCATATTTGAGTGCTGCCTTTTTTGTTTGAGTGTATGTGAGTTGGTGACTCTGGGTTAAGCACCTGTTCACACTTAGTTTATGTTTAGATGTGATTGTCAGTTTTTTAAATTAGTATTCATTAGCCTTCTGACTGAGCACTCCGCCTCTTAGCCTCAGATGTTTTTAATCACAGCAGGGCCACTACCCCTTCACAGAGACTATAGATTATAGTCTAAGAGAGGATTCACATTAGCTTTCCATACACATGAAGACTTTATTCTAAGAGAGGATTAGCATTGTTAGGTCCTGGAAAACGAGAAACGCCTTAATGTGGCTTCCAGGTATACATGAATTGGCCAATTTATGCACTAAGCTTTCTTAATTTTTCATATTTCTAATGAAGTAATGCAATTTATTTTTAATATTTAATATTTGCATGCTATGAGGCTACAGAGTGCTGCCTTTTTTGTATGCAATATCTCAAGCCACACGAGCATAGTGTTCGACTGTTCAGGATATCCCGCCTTAGAATCATAGAATCATAGAATCATAGAATGGTAGAGTTGGAAGGGACCTCCTGGGCCTTCTGGTCCAACCCCCTGCTCAAAGCAGGATTCTCTAAATCATCCCAGACAGATGTCAAAGATACCTTCTACATGTTCATGATATCGTCGGATCATGTGATGCTGGGCCGCACTATACGATATCCTAAGTTAAACCAGCATAGTACTTGGCTGTGCAAGGTGTCACGCTCACTGTAATACATGTCTTTGGTGTGTCCGGATCTATGGGGGGAACTACAAGTGCTTCTCACTAATTTAGAATATCATCAAAAAGTTAATTTATTTCAGTTCTTCAATACAAAAACGAAACTCGAATTATATAGAGTCACTACAAACAGAGTGATCTCTTTCAAGTGTTTATTTCTGTTAATGTTGAGGACTATGGCTCACAGCCAATTAACCCCTTCATGACCCAGCCTATTTTGACCTAAATGACCTGGCCATTTTTTGCAATCTGACCAGTGTCCCTTTATGAGGTAATAACTCAGGAATGCTTCAACGGATCATAGCGATTCTGAGAATGTTTTTTCGTGACATATTGGGCTTCATGTTAGTGGTAAATTTAGGTCGATAATTTTTGCGTTTATTTGTGAAAAAAATGGAACTTTGGACAAAATTTTTAAAATTTTGCAATTTTCAAATTTTGAATTTTTATTCTGTTAAACCAGAGAGTTATGTGACACAAAATAGTTAATAAATAACATTTCCCACATGTCTACTTTACATCAGCACAATTTTGGGAACAACATTTTTTTTTGTTAGGAAGTTATAAGGGTTAAAAGTTGACCAGCGATTTCTCATTTTTACAGCAAAATTTACAAAACCATTTTTTTTAGGGACCACCTCACATTTGAAGTCACTTTGAGGGGTCTATATGGCAGAAAATACCCAAAAGTGACACTATTATAAAAACTGCACCCCCCAAGCTACTCAAAACTACATTCAAGAAGATTATTAACCCTTCAGGTGCTTCACAGGAACTAAAGCAACGTGGAAGGAAAAAATGGACATTTTAATTTTTCCAACAAAATTTTTCTTTTAGCATCAATTTTTTCATTTTTGCATGGGCAAAGGATAAATTGGACCCTAAAATTTGTTGGGCAATTTCTCCTGAGTACACAGATACCTCATATGTGGTCATAAACCAATGTTTGGGCGCACGGCAGGGCTCAGAAGGGAAGGAGCGCCATTTGACTTTTTGAATGGAAAATATGCTGGAATATTTAGCGGTTGCCATGTCGCATTTGGAGAGTCCCTGTGTGCCTAAACATTGGAGCTCCCCCACAAGTGACCCCATTTTGGAAACTAGACCCCCCAAGGAACTTATCTAGATGCAGAGTGAGCACTTTGAACCCCCAGGTGCTTCACAAATTGATCCGTAAAAAAAAGAATACTTTTTTTTTCACAAAAATTTTCTTTTAGCCTCAGTTTTTTCATTTTTACATGGGCAACAGGATAAAATGGATCCTAAAATGTGTTGGGCAATTTCTCCTGAGTACACCGATACCTCATATGTGGTCATAAACCACTGTTTGGGCGCACGGCAGGGCTCAGAAGGGAAGGAGCGCCATTTGACTTTTTGAATGGAAAATATGCTGGAATATTTAGCGGTTGCCATGTCGCATTTGGAGAGTCCCTGTGTGCCTAAACATTGGAGCTCCCCCACAAGTGACCCCATTTTGGAAACTAAACCCCCCAAGGAACTTATCTAGATGTAGAGTGAGCACTTTGAACCCCCAAGTGCTTCACAAATTGATCCGTAAAAAAAAGAAAGTACTTTTTTTTCACAAAAAAATTCTTTTAGCCTCAGTTTTTTCATTTTCACATGGGCAACAGTATAAATTGGATCCTAAAATTTGTTGGGCAATTTCTCCTGAGTACACAGATACCTCATATGTGGTCATAAACCACTGTTTGGGCGCACGGCAGGGCTCAGAAGGGAAAGGGCGCCATTTGACTTTTTGAATGGAAAATTAGCTCCAGTCGTTAGCGGACACCATGCCATGTTTGGAGAGCCCCTGTATGCCTAAACTTTGGAGCTCCCCCACAAATGACCCCATTTTGGAAACTAGACCCCCTAAGAAACTTATGCAGATGCACAGTGAGCACTTTGAACCCCCAGGTGCTTCACAAAAGTTTATAACGCAGAGCCGTGAAAATAAAAAATCATTTTTTTTTCTCAAAAAATGATTATTTAGCCCCCTATTTTATTATTTTCACAATGGTTACGGAGAAATTGGACCCCAAAAGTTGTTGTCTAATTTGTCCTAAGTATGCTAGTACCTCACATGTGGGGAGAACCACTGTTTGGGCACACGTCAGGGCTTGGAAGGGATGTAGTGACGCTTTGAAATGCCGACTTGATGGAATGGTCTGCGGGCGGGCAGAGCCCCTGATGTGCCTAAACAGTAGAAACTCCCCACAAGTGACCACATTTTGTAAACTAGACCCCTCAAGGAACTTATCTAGATGTGTGGTGAGCACCTTGAACCCCCACGTACTTCACAGAAGTTTGTAATGCAGAGCCGTGAAAATAAAAAATCATTTTTTTCCTCAAAAACTGATTTTTTTAACCCGCAATTTTTTATTTTCACAAGGGTAACAGGAGAAATTGGACCACAAAAGTTGTTGTACAGTTTGTCCTGAGTACACTGGTACCCCATATGTGGGGGGAACCACTGTTTTGGCGCATGGGAGAGCACAGAAGGGAAGGAGCGCCATTTTGGAATGCAGACTTGATGGAATGTTCTGTGGGCGTCATGTTGCGTTTGCAGAGCCCCTGATGTGCCTAAACAGTAGAAACCCCCCACAAGTGACCCCATTTTGGAAACTAGACCCCCCAAGGAGCTTATCTAGATGTGTAGTGAGCACTTTGAACCCCCAAGGGCTACACAGAAGTTTATAACGCCGGGCCATGAAAATAAAAAAATCATATTTTTTCCACAAACATGATCTTTTAGTCCCCAATTTTTTTATTTTCCCAAGGGTAACAGGAGAAATTAGACCTCAAAAGTTGTTGTCCAATTTGTCCTGAGTACGCTGATATCCCATATGTGGGAGAAAACTACTGTATGGCACACTTTGGGGCTCAGAAGGGAAGTAGTGACGTTTTGAAATGCCGACTTGATGGAATGGTCTGCGGGCATCATGTTACGTTTGCAGAGTCCCTGATGTGCCTAAACAGTAGAAACTCCCCACAAGTGACCCCATTTTGGAAACTAGACCCCGCAAGGAACTTATCTAGATGTGTGGTGAGCACTTTGAACCCCCAAGTTCTTCACAGAAGTTTATAACGCAGAGCCGTGAAAATAAAAAATCATTTTTTTTCCACAAAAATAATTTTTTAGTCCCCAATTTTTTTTTCCCAACAGTAACAGGAGAAATTAGACCCCCAAAGTTGTTGTGCAATTTTTCCCGAGTACGCTGATACCCCATATGTGGGGGTAAACCACTGTTTGGGCACACATCGGGGCTTGGAATAAAGGGAGCACTGTTTGACTTTTTGAACGCAAAATTTGCAGGAATCAATGGTGGCGTCCATGTCGCGTATGGAGACCCCCTGATGTACCTAAATAGTGGAAACCCCTCAATTCTAACTCCAACCCTAACCCCAACACACCCCTAACCCCAACCCTAACCCCTACACACCCCTAACCCTAATACAAACCCTAACCATAACCCTAACCCCAACACACCCCTAACCCTAATCCCAACTCTAAACATAAACCTAACCACAAGCCTAACCCTAATCCCAACCCTAACCCCAAAACACCCCTAACGCTTATCCTAACTC
Organism: Oophaga sylvatica; assembly: GCA_033576555.1. NCBI lineage: Eukaryota > Metazoa > Chordata > Amphibia > Anura > Dendrobatidae > Oophaga > Oophaga sylvatica. The sequence continues at coordinate 184,525,308 of JARQOD010000002.1, read as the reverse complement.
TAACCCTAACCACAAACCTAACCCTAATCCCAACCCTAACCCTAATTCCAACCCTAACCCTAATTCCAACCCTTACCCTAGTTCTAACCCTAACCCTAGTTCTAACCCTAAGGCTGGGTTCATATTGCGTTTTACCAGCCCGTTCAACACGTAGCGTTGATGGGCTGGTAACGGTATAGCATAACGCAATCGCGTTATGCTATACCCGCTAGTGCAGAGGAATCAGCGATGATTCATCTGTGCTAGTGGTGATGGAGCCCAGACGCTGCAGCCTGCGTCCAAGGCTCCGTCACTGAATGACGACACGTCGCGAACGCATGCCACTTCATGGCATGCGTTGCGATGTGCACACAAATGGGGTGAATGGCAGCGTTAACGGACTGCGTTACACCGCGTTATACCGCGGTGAAATGCAGTCCACATAACGGACTGCCATAATGCAATATGAACCCAGCCTGACCCTAAGGCCCCGTGCACACGTTGCGGATTCACTTGCGGATTTTTCTAAAATCCGCAGGTAAAACGACCTGCCTTTTACCTGCGTATTTTGCGCGGATTTGCTGCGGTTTTTCTCTGCGGTTTTACACCTATAATGGAATAGGTGTAAAATCGCTGCGGAATCCGCACAAAGAATTGACATGCTGCGGATTTAAAACCGCAGCAAATCTGCGCTGAAAAATCTGCAGCATGTGCACAGCGTTTTTTTTTACCATTTATTTGCATTGTACTGTACATGGTTTCTGGATCTGCTGTGGATCCGCAGCGTCAAATCCGCTGTGGATCCGCAGCGAAATCAGCTGCGGATCAGCAGCGAAATCAGCTACGGATCAGCAGCGAAATCCGCTGCGGATCAGCAGCGAAATCAGCAGCGGATCAGCAGTGAAATCAGCAGCGGATCAGCAGCGAAATCAGCTGCGGATCAGCAGCGAAATCAGCTGCGGATCAGCAGCGAAATCAGCTGTGGATCAGCAGCGAAATCAGCAGCGAAATCAGCAGCGGATCAGCAGTGAAATCAGCAGCGGATCAGCAGCGAAATCAGCTGCGGATCAGCAGCGAAATCAGCTGCGGATCAGCAGCGAAATCAGCTGTGGATCAGCAGCGAAATCAGCAGCGAAATCAGCAGCGGATCAGCAGCGAAATCAGCTGCGGATCAGCAGCGAAATCAGCTGTGGATCAGCAGCAAAATCAGCTGCGGATCAGCAGCGAAATCAGCTGCGGATCAGCAGCAAAATCAGCTGCGGATCCGCAGCAAAATCCGCAACGTGTGCACAGGGCCTAATAGGAAAAAAAAAAAATTCTTTATTATTTGTCCCTACCTATGACAGGGGGGGTTCACTTACTTTTTTTTATTTTGATCACTGTGACAGTTTATCACAGTGATCAAAATAAATTTTTTGACTGTGCAGGGTGCACTGCGCATGCGCCGGCCGGCGGGGGCACTGCGCATGCTCCCGCCATTTTCCAAGATGGCGGCGCCCATGAAGAATCCCGGGCAGCCGCCGGGAAGGATCCAGGGACATCGGTGGACCGGGAGAGGTGAGTATGGGGGTCGGAAGTGAGGGGGGGATCGGAAGGTGGGGGCAGCGGAGGCCAGGACGAGGGGAGCTTTTAGTGACGGCGGTGACGACCGCTGCCATCTTTCGGTGGCGGCGGCCGATCGCCGCCGTGAATCCATGTGGGGGGTCAGGGCTCGGTGTCCAGCCATGGCAGATGCTATTGCAGCATCGGCCATGGCTGGATTGTAATATTTCACCAATTATATTGGTGAAATATTACAGATTGCTCTGATTGGCTGTTTCACTTTTAACAGTCAATCAGAGCGATCGTGGCCACGGGGGGGTTAAGCCAACCCCCCTGTGGTGAAGCACAAAGGGTCCTGTTACTGTGGGTCGGATGACCTTTCAGTGATCCCGGTCTCCCGACCCGCAGGGACGCGATCCTTTCATGACGCCACATAGGCGTCATGGGTCGGATTGGCACTGACTTTCATGACGCCTACGTGGCGTCACAGGTCGGGAAGGGGTTAAATCCCAAGTCATTATCTCAGTAAATTAGAATATTTTATAACACCAGCTTGAAAAATGATTTTAAAATCCGAAATGTTAGCCTACTGAAATGTATGTTCAGTAAATGCACTCGATACTTGGCTGGGGCTCCTTTGCATCAGTCTGTGGCACTGCTGAGGTGTTATGGAAGCCCAGGTTGCTTTGATAGCAGCCTTCAGCTCGAATGTATTGTTCGGTCTGGTGTCTCTCATCTTCCTCTTGACAATACCCCATAGATTCTCTACGTGGTTAATGTCAGGCGAGTTTGCTGGCCAATGAAGCATAGTGATTCTGTGGTTTTTAAACTAGGTATTGGCACTTTTGGCAGTGTGGACAGGTGACAAGTACTGCTGGAGAAAGAAATTTCCATCTCCAAAAAGCTTGTCGGCAGAGGGAAGCATGAAATGCTCTATTATTCCCTGGTAGACTGCTGCACTGACTTTGGTCTGGATAAAACACAGTGGACCTACACCAGCAGATTATATGGCTCCACAAACCATCGCTGATTGTGGAAACTTCACACTAGACTTCAAGCAGCTTGGATTGTCTGTCTCTCCACTCTTCCTCCAGACTCTGGGACCTTGATTTCCAAATATAATGCAAAAATTACTTTAATCTGAAAACAAAACCTTGGACCACTGAGAAACAGTCCAGTTATTTTTTCTCTTTGGCCCAGGTATGACGCTTCTGGCTTTGTCTATTGGTCATGAGTGGCTTTACACAACTAATGCGACACTTGTAGCCCATGTCTTGGATACTTCTGTGTGTGGTGGCTCTTGAAGTAATGACTCCAGCGGCAGTCGACTCCTTGTGAATCTCCCCCAAATTTTTGAATGGCCTTTTCTTAACTATCCTTTCAAGCCTGTGGTTATCCTGGTTGCTTTTGCACCTTTTTCTACCACACTTTTTTCTTCCACTCAACTTTACTTAACCCCTCTCTGACATTAGACGTACTATCCCGTCCATAAAACCCGTGCCATTCTGACCATGGACGGGATAGTACGTCATAGGCGATTAGCTGCGCTCCCGGAGGGAGCGCAGCTAATCGCCGCCGGGTGTCAGCTGATTATCACAGCTGACACCCGTGACTGTGTGTCAGGAGCGGTCACGGACCGCTCCCGGCACATTAACCCCTTGCACACCGCGATCATGTTTGGCACAGGGGAGGATCGCGCAGGGTGGGGGCTCCCTGCGCGCCCCCCTGAGACCCTCAGAGCAGCACGATGTGATCGCGCTGCTCTGAGGGCTTCCTCCCTCCCAGGACCCGGATCCAAGATGGCGCTGGGGTCCTGGAGGGAGGCGGCTACCTCAGTGCCTGCCGAGAGCAGGCATGAGGAAGCGTCCTGCACTGCCTGTCACATCGCTGGTGTGACAGAGTGCTGTGCACACTGTCACACCAGCGATCTGATGAAATACAGTGATGTCCCACCCTGGGACAAAGTAAAAAAGTAAAAAAAAGTAAAAATAAACATGTGTAAAAAAAAATCCAAAATAAATAAAAAAAAAAAAAAAATATTCCCTAATAAATTCATTACTTATTGTAAATAAAAAAAATAAAACAATAAAAGTACACATATATGGTATCGCCGCGTCCGTAACGACCCCCCCTATAAAACTGTCCCACTAGTTAACCCCTTTTGTGAACCCCTTAAAAAAAAAAAAATAAAAACGAAGCAAAAAATCAGTGCTTTATCATCATACCGCTGAACAAAAAGTGGAATAACACGCGATCAAAAAGACCTATATAAATAAACATGGTACCGCTGAAAACGTCATCTTGTCCCACAAAAAACGAGCCATCACACAGCATCATCAGCAAAAAATAAAAAAGTTATAGCTCGCAGAATAAAGCGATGCAAAAATGATTATTTTTTATATAAAATTGTTTTTATTCTATAAAAGCGCCAAAACATAAAAAAATGATATAAATGAGGTATCGCCGTAATCGTACTGACCCGAAGAATAAAACTGCTTTATTGATTTTACCACACGCGGAACAATAAAAACGCCTCACACCAAAAGAAATTCATGAATTGCTGATTTTTGTTCATTCTAACCTCCCAAAAATCGAAATAAAAAGCGATCAAAAAATGTCACGTGCTCAAAAATGGTACCAATAAAAGCGTCACCTCGTCCCGCAAAAATTAAGACCTCACATGACTCTGTGGGCCAAAATATGCAAAAATTATAGCTCTCAAAATGTGGCGATGCAAAAAACTACTTTTTGCAATAAAAAGCGTCTTTTAGCGTGACAGCTGCCAATCATAAAAACCCGCTATAAATAGTAAATCAAACCCCCCTTTATCACCCCCTTAGTTAGGGAAAAATAATAAAATAAAAAAAATGTATTTATTTCCATTTTCCCATTAGGGTTAGGGTTAGGGTTTCGGCTAAAGTTAGGATTAGGGTTAGAGTTAGGATTAGGGTTAGGGTTGGGATTAGGGTTGGGACTAGGGTTAGGGGTGTGTTGGGGTTAGGGTTGGAGTTAGAATTGGGGGGTTTCCGCTGTTTAGGCACATCAGGGCTCTCCAAATGTGACATGGCGTCTGATCTCCATTCCAGCCAATTCTGCGTTGAAAAAGTCAAACGGTGTTCCTTCACTTCTGAGCTCTGCCATGCGTCCAAACAGTAGTTTATCCCCACATATGGGGTATCAGCGTACTCTGGACCCCAAGAGTTATTGTGAAATTTGTCCTATTTCTTCTGTTACCCTTGGGAAAATAAAAAACTGGGGGCGAAAATATTATTTTTGTAAAAAAAATAAGATTTTTTTGTTTTTACGGCTGTACATTATAAACTTCTGTGAAGCACTTGGGGCTTCATAGTGCTCACCACACATCTAAATAAGTTCCTTGTGGGGTCTATTTTCCAAAATGGGGTCACTTGTTGGGGATTTCCACTGTTTAGGCGCATCAGGGGCTCTCCAAATGCGACATGACGCCCCCAGACCATTCCATCAAAGTCTGCAATCCAAAACGTCACTACTTCCCTTTCCGAGCCCTGACATGCGCCCATACAGTAGTTTTCTCCCACATATTGGGTATCAGCGTACTCAGGACAAATTGGACAACAACTTTTGGGATCCAATTTCTCCTGTTACCCTTGTGAAAATAAAATATTGGGGGCGAAAAAATCATTTTTGTAAAGAAAAAAAGGATTTTTTATTTTTACGGCTGTGCGTTATAAACTTCTGTGAAGCACTTCGGGGTTCAAAGTGCTCACCACACATCTAGATAAGTTCCTTGTGGGGTCTATTTTCCAAAATGGGGTCACTTGTTGGGGATTTCCACTGTTTAGGCGCATCAGGGGCTCTCCAAATGCGACATGACGCCCCCAGACCATTCCATCAAAGTCTGCAATCCAAAACGTCACTACTTCCCTTTCCGAGCCCTGACATGCGCCCATACAGTAGTTTTCTCCCACATATTGGGTATCAGCGTACTCAGGACAAATTGGACAACAACTTTTGGGGTCCAATTTCTCCTGTTACCCTTGTGAAAATAAAATATTGGGGGCGAAAAAATCATTTTTGTAAAGAAAAAAAAAGGATTTTTTATTTTTACGGCTGTGCGTTATAAACTTCTGTGAAGCACTTCGGGGTTCAAAGTGCTCACCGCACATCTAGATAAGTTCCTTGTGGGGTCTATTTTCCAAAATGGGGTCACTTGTGGGGGGTTTCCACTGTTTAGGCGCATCAGGGGCTCTCCAAATGCGACATGACGCCCCCAGACCATTCCATCAAAGTCTGCAATCCAAAGCGTCACTACTTCCCTTCCGAGCCCTGACGTGCACCCATACAGTAGTTTTCTCCTACATATTGGGTATCAGCGTACTCAGGACAAATTGGACAACAACTTTTGGGTTCCAATTTCTTCTGTTACCCTTGTGAATATAAAATATTGGGGGCGAAAAAAATCATTTTTGTAAAAAAAAAAAAAGGATTTTTTATTTTAAGGCTGTACGTTATAAACTTTAGTGAAACACCTGGGGGTTCAAAGTTCTCACCACACATCTAGATAAGTTCCTTGAGGGGTCTAGTTTCCAAAATGGTGTCATTTGTGGGGGGTTTCCACTGTTTAGGCAGATCAGGAGCTCTCCAAACACGACATGGCGTCCAGCCAATTCTGCGTTGAAAAAGTGAGACGGCGCTCCTTCCCTTCCAAACTCTGCCATGCACCAAAACAGTGGTATACCCCCACATATGGGGTATCAGTGTACTCATGACAAATTGCACAATAACTTTTGGAGTCTTGTTACCCTTGGAAAAATAAAAATTCGGGTGAAAAGATCATTTTTGTGGAAAAAATATGATTTTTAAATTTTACGGCTCTACGTTATAAACTTGTGGAAGCACTTGAGGGTTCAAATTGCTCACCAAAGATCTAGATAAGTTCCTTAGGGGGTCTAGTTTCCCAAATGGGGTCACTTGTGGGGGGTTTCCACTGTTTAGGCACATCAGGGGCTCTCCAAATGCAACATGGCATCCAATCTCAATTCCAGCCAATTTTGGTTGGAAAAAGTCAAATGGTGCTCCTTCCCTTCCGAGCTCTGCCGTGCGCCCAAACAGTGGTTCCCCCCCACATATGGGGCATCAGCGTACTCAGGACAAATTGGACAACAACTTATGTGGTCCAATTTCTCCTGATACCCTTGGGAAAATAAAAAATTAGTGACTAAAAGATAATTTTTGTGGGAAAAAAATAGGATTTTTTATTTTCATGCCCGGGCATTATAAACTTGTGTGAAGCACTTGGGGGTTCAAAGTGCTCACCAAAGATCTAGATAAGTTCCTTAGGGGGTCTAGTTTCCAAAATGGGGTCACTTGTGGGGGATTTCCACTGTTTAGGCTCATCTGGGGCACTGCAAACGGAACATGACCCCCATCAACGTCTGCATTCCAAAACGTTACTACTTCCTTTCCAAGCCCTGCCGTGCGCCCAAACAGTTTTCCACCCCCACATATGGGGTATCAGCGTACTCAGGACAAATTGGACAACAACTTTTGGGGTCCAATTTCCTTGGGAAAATTCAAAAATTTAGGACTAAAAAATCATTTTTGTGGAATTTTTTTTTTTTTTTTTCACACCCAGGCATTATAAACTTTTGTGAAACACTTGGGGGTTCAAAGTGCTCACAACAGATCTAGATAAGTACCTTAGGGGGTCTAGTTTCCAAAATGGTGTCACTTGTGGGGGGTTTCCACTGTTTAGGCGCATCAGAGGTTCTCCAAGCGCGACATGGCGTCCAATCTCAACTCCAGCCAATTTTAGTTTGAAAAAGTCAAACGGCGCTCCTTCCCTTACGAGCTCTGCCGTGTGCCCAAACAGTGGTTTTCCCCCACATATGGGGTATTGGCGTACTCAGGAGAAATTGCATAACAACCTTATCTGTCCATTTTCTCCTTTTACCCTTGTGAAAATAAAAAAAAAGTTTGTAAAAGATCATTTTTGTGACTAAAAAGTTAAATATTCATTTTTTCCTTCAACGTTGCTTTAGTTCCTGTGAAGCACCTGAAGGGTTAATAAACTTCTTGAATGTGGTTTTGAGTACCTTGAGGGTGCAGTTTTTAGAATGGTGTCACTTTTGGGTATTTTCTGTCATGTAGACCCCTCAAAGTGACTTCAAATGTGAGGTGGTCCCTAAAAAAATGGCTTTGTAAATTTTGTTGTAAAAATGAGAAATCGCTGGTCAACTTTTAACCCTTATAACTTCCTAACAAAAAAAAATTTGATTCCAAAATTGTGCTGATGTAAAGTAGACATGTGGAAAATGTTATTTCTTAACTATTTTGTGTTACATATTTCTCTGTTTTAAGGGAATAAAAATTCAAAGTTTGAAAATTGCTACATTTTCAAAATTTTCGCCATATTTGCGTTTTTTTCAAAAATAAACGCAAGTTATATGGAAGAAATTTTACCACTAACGTGAAGTACAATATGTCACGAGAAAACAGTCTCAGAATCGCGAAGATCCGTTGAAGCGTTCCGGAGTTATAACCTCATAAAGAGACAGTGGTCAGAATTGCAAAAATTGTCCCGGTCATTAACGTGCAAACCACCCTTGGGGGTGAAGGGGTTAATATTCTTGAATACAGCACTCTGTGAACTGCCAGTTTCTCTAGCAATGACCTTTTGTGGCTTAAAATCCTTGTGGAGTGTGTCAATTGACTAACTTCTGGACATCTGCCAAGTCAGCAGTTTTCCCCATGATTGTGGAGGCTACTGAAACAGACTAAAGGACTTTTTTAAATGCTTAGCAAGCTTTTACAGGTGTTTTTGTTAATTATTCTAATTTACTGTGATAATGACTTTTGGGTTTTCATCGGCTATAAGACATAATCATCAACATAAACAGAAATAAACACTTGAAATAGATCACTCTGTTTGTATTGAATCTAAATAATATATAAGTTTCACTTTTTGTATTGAAGAACAGAATAAATTAACTTTTTTATGATATTCTAATTATCAGAGAAGCACCTGGATGTGCAAATATAGTTAAAATACAGGAATTGTACAATGAAGAGCAACTTTCAGAGAGTCTAGATACATATAACATTAATACTAGCAGAGACATGCCCAGGAGGTTCATTTTTTAATAAATGTATATTTATTTTATAAAGCAAAGTTTTGAATATTATTTATGTGACTTTATTTTTGGTAAATACTTGTAATACATTTTGATGTGTTAACAAAATTAAATTTAAGGTCAAGAGTATTTTTTGTAGATGTACTATGTGACAGTTTGATTTAACACAGGCTATACTGTTCAGACAAAACTCTTAATTTCCCTGTAGGTTCAGCTGTTACTTCAGTGATAAAAGAAAGTAGGCAAAATTTATCAATAAAGCAACTTGGATAGAAAATGGCTAATGTTATATTTGAAGGAAACTTGGAAGCAGGAAAAAAGTCTTGCTGTCTGCTTGACAATGCAAATCTTTAAGCCATTTATTTTTAGATCCAATCACATCCTCTTGAGTTTAAACCTAACAAGCTGGCTTAATATGGATTCTAAACAATACTTTGTTGGATAGAATTCAAGCATAGACCATTATTAAAAGGACAATAAACTTGGAGAGTAAAAGAACTTGACAGACTTTCTCAAGAGAATATAAAACTTTTTATTCATGGTGCAACTAATTCAAAGTCTTACTATACAAAGCATTGTTAAAATGTGCTACATTTCCTGTTCTGCATCATATGTAGCTAAAAAAGGCAAAAGAGGCATGTTACAAATGATTTCATTTTTGCAACATATCACGCTTAAAATCATATTGATATCTGTTATGTCGTTTCCATGACCATTGTTATCTTTTATCAGAAATGCAATTAAACATGTAAGACTTACTGATTTGAAATAGTACATATTCTTAAAGGGTTGTTTGGTCTAAATCTGTGTGACTGCAGATTTATGAATCTCCCCCTGATCCCCTTTTACTGATGCGGCAGGCCAATGGGCATGGCTGACAAGTGGGAGCGGCCTCACTCTATACAAATGTATGGAAGTGAGGCCGAGCTCACTGCCCGGGAGTAGCTATAATTCATACATACCCTCCAATCCTGGGTCAGAAACCAGTGAATCCCTGCAGCGCACAGTGCCTGAGCTGGGAGGATTCATAAGTCTGCAGTCAAATAGAGTGACTGCCGACTTGTCGATTTTGACCGGACATCCCCTATATGTCTTAAAAAACTACTATACAGAATACAGTTTATTAAAAGAGCAAAGTTGTGTTGACTTCTTAACAAAAACATAAAACTTTCTTTACCTTGAAATTCATAGAACCACTTTAAAATGTGGCCAAACTGTAATGATAACTACAGATGAGTGAATATTTCAATGTTCGCTTCGGATTACGCCGAATTTCCAATATTTGCCAATTTATTAGTCAAATATTCGCCGAACATTGCTGAACATCATTGAAGTCAATGGGAGGCAAAAACAAACACACACACAATACCTTCAAACGTTCCAAAAAGCTGCCAAAATGCTTCAAATTAGGCAGACACCAAGAAAGTGGCCTCAATTCACCCACAGTACAAATTTTAGAATGGCATGACAGCAATCAGCAATGCATGAGGTATTGGGGTCTAGGCCAGCATTTACAGCTTTCAATTGAACTTCAAATTAAGGCAAGGTGGGTGAGGCATCAGTTTAGGCCAGCTGTGCTTGGAGCTCTGATACCACATGCAACAGCTTGACCTTCTTTTATGCTCAGCCACACTCATGTGGCACAAATATCAGTTTCATAGACTGCTATTGTAAGAAAAATGGAAGGATAGTAATACAGGCAGTTGACTCAAAGGCAGTGGAGGTCTGCCGGTCTCAGAGGCCTACTGCTACTGGCAACACATAGGAGACCCAACCAGGAGTCTGCACATTTCCAAAAAATAGTGGCAGACACTACCAAAGTGGCATCAATTTCACCAGAGTAGAACTATTATAATGGGACCAACATCTCTTACACTACAGCCAACCCAGCAGATGTAGACCCAAACAGGAGTGTTCACATTTCCAACAGTGTCAGACACCAACAAAGTGGCATCAATTTCACCAGGGTAGAAATAGTATAATAGGGACCGACTCATATTCCACTACATCCAACCCATAAGATAGACACCCAACCAGGAGTCTACACATTTCACAAAATTATTGGGGACACCACCAAAGTGGCATAAATTGCACTAGAGTAGAAATAGCATAATAAGTACAGACACGCCTTCCACTATAGCCAACTCATCAGATGGAGACCAACCATGACTGTTCACATTTCCACAAATTTGTGTTAACATCTGCAGCAGGCACAGAAGCTGCACTAAAGATTAGAGATAAACTAATATTTTAATGTTCAGTTCGGATTACGATCGCCGAATTTCCAATATTCGCTGATTTATTTGCTGATTGGTTGAACCCAGCTGAACGCCATTAAAGAACAATGGAAGGCAAAAACAAAAGCATTCACAACACCTTCAAATGGGGCCAAAAGCTGCCAAAATACATCAAATTAGGGGCAGACACCAGGAAAGTGGCCTGAATTCACCCACAGTAGTATAATGGGGACCGACACATCTTCTACTACGCCCAATCCAGCAGATGGACACCCAACCAGGAGTGTTCACATTTCCAAAAACTAGGGCATGACACCACTGAAGTGGCATCAATTTCACGACAGTAGAAACAGTATAATGGGGAGCGACATCTCTTCCACTACAGCAAACACAGCAGATGGACACCCAACCTGGAGTGTTCATATTTCCAAAATCTAGTCGCAGACACCAATAAAGTGGTATCAATTTCACCACAGTACCAATAGTATAATAGAGAGCAAAATCTCTTCTACTACAGCCAAATCATCAGATGGACACCCAACCAGGAGTGTTCACATTTCAAACAATTAGTGGCAGACACCAACAAAGTGGCATCAATTTCATGAGAGTATAAATAGTATAATAGGGACCAACACATCTTCCACTACAGCCAGCCCAGCAGATGGACACCCAACCAGGATTGTACACATATCCAAAGGTTAGTGGCAGACACCAAGAAAGTGGCATCAATTTCACCACAGTAGAAATAGTATAATAGGGAGCTACATCTCTTCCACTACAGACAACCCAGCAGAGGGACACCAAACCAGGAGTCTACAAATTTCAAAAAATGATGGGATGGCTTTTATTCTATTTTTGATCAAAAATGGCATTACTAAGAACCCTGTGTTATTTAAATGCATTTTTGCTTTTTACTTATTTAGTTATAGTAGGGTTTATGTTTATTTTGCTTCTTGAAGGTTTTGTATGCTTTATGGCCAAAGTTAACATGTGTTTATATGCTGCATGTATACCAACTTAAATCAAGCACAATTTTGGTGTTTTTTTTCTTTGTATTTTTGCATTCTGTGCAAGCCATGATGTGTCATCAGTCTCTCCTGAGCTGGAAATAACATTTAAAGGCTTCCCTAGACTGATATCCACAGGTTAAGACCCGGTCCTTTTGTCTGCCTTTATTCACACATTGAGGTCAACTTTGACACATGTTAAGGTTTTTAATATTAGACAGCGTAGGACTGTCCCGATCAGCGTCACCTTGTTGATGGTGGGATGGCTTTTATGCTATTTTTTTAATCAAAAACAGTATTACTAAGAATCCTGTGTTATTTAAATGCATTTTTGCTTTTTACTTATGTAGTTACAGTAGGGCTTATGTTTATTTTGCTTCTTGTAGGTTTTGTATGCTTTATGGCCAAAATGAACATGCGTTTATATGCTGCATGTATACCAACTTAAATCAAGCTTAATTTTTGTGGTTTTTTTTTCAAAATATGAGGGTCTGACACCACCAAAGTGGCATAAAATTCACGAGATTATAAATAGTATAATAAGGACCGACACGTCTTCCACTACAGCCAGCCCAGCAGATGGAAACCAACCATGACTGTTCACATTTCCACAAATTTGTGATAACATCTGCAGCAGCAGCTACAGTGGGCACAGAAGACACACTTAAAATATCACAGAATGCAATTACGCAAGATCAGTGCAGAACTCTAAAAAATTCAACATCGCCTAGTCTGTACAGTGTGTGATAGGGGTGCAAAAGTCCTTGGAGATCCATGACTTGTTCATCTTGATGAAAGTCAGGCAGTGTGCACTTTCAGGGGACATCTGGCTACGCTTTTCCATCAGGACACCACGAGCAGCGCTGAAGACACATTCTGAGAGAACGCTGGCTGCTGGGCATGATAACACCTCCAAGGAATGAGAGGCGAGCTCAGGCAACTCATCCATTTTTGAAGACCAAAATGTGAAAGGGTCCAAACCCTCTCTGATGGTATTGATATTCAGTTCTAGATACTCCTGCACCATCCTCTCCATTCATTCACCAAGTGTCAGACTTGGACTTTGTTGTTCTGGTGCACGAGGTGGTCTAAAAAATGTGTCAAAGGACTCACAGAAATTGTTTCTGACACTTACACTACTGTTGCTGCTAATGTTTTGACGTTGATGAATTGACATGCTGGGAGTTGGAAGTCTAGAGCTACGATGCACATGTGCCTCACTGGGGAAAACCTCCCTTAAGGTAGTGTAAAAGCGTGTTTTGATACATCAGCATTCTCGGATCCCTTTCCAGGGCAGAAAGCATCTGGCAAAATTTTGTCTTATAACGTGGATCTATAACGTGGATCTAGTGGCATCCCAGTAGTCAGCACTATTTCGAATCATAACTATACGGGGATTATGTTACAGATATTGCAGCAAGAAGGCATTCATATGTCAGTCTCTTCTATGAGGTCCAAGGCCATGCTGTGTTGGTGGCTTGTAACACCGATGCTTGTTTCCTCTGTCTCCTCCTGCCAACCACGAACAACAGGGGATGGTTACCTCTTCATCTCCTGACAGTTGCTCGCCCATCACCTCTTCCTCCTCCATTTGTTCCTTGGATTTTACACCTTCACTAACAGTTTGTCTGTTGTCACCAGCCCCACTCGATCGCAGTAATCCATCCTCCCTTGACATCTGCCTGTGTGATGACAGTCTGGAACTTTGAGACAATTTTATTCTTTCGGCATCCTCATCTGCTTCCCCCTCTTCCTCTGGGACCACCACCTCCTCCTGCAGGCCATTCAAAGTCTGCTCCAGCATATAGATGACCGGAATAGCTATGCTGATGATGGCATTGTCAGCACTAACCATTTTAGTAGCCATTTCGAAACTGTGCAGAAGGGTGCAGAGATCCTTAATCCATACCCACTCAGTAAATGTGATATGTGCGATGTCCGTACTGCGTTGGCCCAGGCTATACGACATGACATACTGCATCAGGGCTTGTTGCTGCTGCCACAGTCACTGCAATATATACAGAGTGGAATTCAACCATGTCGGCACACCGCATATCAACCTGTTAACTGGCATGGACAAAAATCTCTGTATCGATGTAAGTTGATGACCTGAAGGGTGCGAATGGCGGAAGTGAGAAAACAGCTCACTCAGGCCAGGATAGTGGTGGAGAAAACACTGTACCAGCAGGTGGAGGATGTGAGCCATGCAAGGCAAGTGTGTCAGTTTGCCTCAGCGCAGGGCCACCACCAGGTTAGCACCATTAACAGTCACGGTCTTCCCTGGATGCAGGTTCAGCAGAGACACCCATTTCTCAAACTTGGCCTGGGGAGCTGTCCACAGCTCTTCAGCTGTATGACTGCGATCTCCAAGGCATATCAATTTTAACATTCAGAGAAGAAGATGCGGCACTCACCACATTGAATGTAATTATTCAAAGTTCTTTATTTCACCATAAGTGGCATCAACAATGAAATGGACGTGCTTGATCAGGGAGGCATGCTGGAGAAGGAGATGGACTTTTCCTTTTTCACGAACGGACATATCAATTTTAATACTGCCTGATTTCAGTGAACCCTGGCTGCGCAGTACGGAGGTGGTGGAGAATTGCTCTGCACTGTTGGAATATGTGTCTCATTAAGGCAGAGGTTGAGGGCGCAGGTGGAGGCCCTAGAGGAAATAGAGAAGGAGGCAGGAGCAGTGGAGGATGTGTGAAATATAGAGGTTTGTCCTGCAAGTTTTGGGTATTCCAAGACTTGTGGAGCAGCACCTTCCCCGCATGCCCCCACAGCCACCAGAGTCAACCAGTGCCCAGTCAGCAAGATGTAACACCCTTGGCCATGCTTACTCGCACAAGTGGCAGTAGTGAAATGCACCCTGGCAGACATCAATTTTTTCAGGGAACAGGTGATGTTGTTGGTGACATGGTAATGTAGCACAGGCACAGCTTTCTTACAGAAGTAATGGCGACTGGGCAACTGCTACTGGGGGACTACGATAGCCATCAGCTTTCGGAAACCATCTGTATCTACCAGGTGGAAAGGCAGCATTTCCATGGCCAACAGATTGGAAATTGTGGAGTTCAACCTCTTAGCTTTGTCATGTGTACGAAACCACAACTGCGGAACCGTGGGCTAGCTGCAGTGCTGAGAGAAGGCGGAGTATGGTGAAATGGACAAACTGCTGAACAGTGAGGGATGTACAGGCGCAGATGTTATGGTGGATTGAAAAAGTTGCGGTGTGCTCGTTCTCTCACATAGATCAAAAACAGCAGGCATGTCCACTTCCATTACAGCTGTCGGGTTCTTGCTCAGCCTGTCTGGAGCAGGTAAAGAACCTGAGGTTCTGCTGTCGGGAACCTGCATCACAACACTTGGCACGGTAACAGAGTAGGAGGAAGAAGTAGCAGATGCGATTGATGGGGTGGATGATAGCTGTTGAGGTCCGCTCATCTGTATTTTAGCACAGTGGGAGTCCCAGATTAACACACGTTGATTGTTCATATGAAGGTTCATACATGTAGTAATCAAATTATTGCATTTTTTTCCCTCTACTCAGTATTTTTTTTGCAAAGTTGGCAGATTACGTAAGTTGGCTCACCTTTTGCGGTGTCAAACAACACCCAGGCTACACCCAGGCTTGGCAATCCTTGCCACCCATGCGAGCTGCAGACCAGCGAACACTGCTAGCCACAGCCATAGTTGTGGCTGAGGATGCATTGGTTCTCGTAGTTGCATCACTGTGTCTGCTCCATACGGCGCAACATAACATCCTCGTCTTACTCCTCCTCCTCCTCAGATGACCTACTCAGCTGTGTGCCTCTGTGTTCACGCCAACTGGAATCTACCGCCTCATCATCTGTGTTATCACATTCTTCTCCCTGAGAGTCACCCTACTCCTCTTCTTGCCCTGACAGCACAGTACAGTCCGTGTGAGCCTCAGATCCACAAAAACACTAGTGCACATCCTCATCATCTCCCGCCTCGACTACTGCAACCTCCTACTCTCTGGCCTCCCCTCTAGCACTCTGGCACCACTCCAATCCATCCTACACTCTGCTGCCTGACTAATCCACCTGTCTCCCCGTTATTCCCCAGCCTCTCCTCTATGCCAAACCCTGCACTGGCTTCCAATTGTCCAGAGGCTCCAGTTAAAAACCCTAACTAAGACATACAAATCCATCCACAACCTTTCTCCTCCATACATCTATGACATGGTCTCCCTGTACTTAATTACACGCAAGCTTCGATCCGCTCCAGATCTCCTTCTCTACTCCCCTCTTATCTCTTCTTCCCATAACCGCATAGAAGACTTCTCCCGTGCTTCCCGTATACTCTGGAACTCTCTACCCCAATACAATAGGCTTTCACCTACCACAGAAACCTTCAAAAGGAACCTGAAGACCCACCTCTTCCGACAAGCCTAAAACCTGCAGTGAGCCTCTGCTGACTGTTGATTTCACCGCCACAAAATTACAACGTGGGATATGGCAGGCTGCATCACATTTAGCAACAGACAAAAAATGTTTGTTTTTTAATCTTCATGAGCTATGCAGACAGTTGAATTTCACCGACAGTAAATGACAAGGTGATATATGGTATGCTGAGTCACTTTAGCAACTTCCCCCAAATCACGTTTAGCAACAGAAAAAATTATTTTTTTTATGTGCATGATCTCTGCAGACAGTTTAATTTCACCGTCACAAAATTACAACGTGAGACATATATGGGGACTATATCACGTTTCGCAACAGATTTTTTTTTAAATTTGCATGAGCCATGCAGCTAGTTGAATTTCACCACCACTAAATAACGAGGTGAGTTATGGCATGCTGAATCACGGTAGCAACTGCCCAACATTGTTTTCCTGGCCAACAGCTCAAAACACAGAACAATGTCACCACACTACTAAATGACAAGGTGACATATGCATTGCGGTATCATGTTTACCAAGTGAAAAAATAAGATTTAGAAAGGTCTACTTGTGCATGAAGCACAATAGAAGCAGTGAACAACACACTTCTATGAAATGTGCCCTGATGTCTTTGTGGACTTCAGTAATGGCACACATAAAAAAATCTGCTGGAAGGTCGATTTCATAGCCACACAGGACACTAGCTATCTAAACTATCTGACTTAGAAACAACCGCCTAGCTAACTAGCTAAAATCTATCAGCAAACAGTCCCAGCATCAGGAGTAGCCTCTCTGCACTGTTACATTGTCAAAATGGCACTAAAAATAAGATGTCCTCTATTTATATGGAGAGGGACATGTGATTTCAGCAGCCAATGAAAAAAGCCATTGTGTCAGGACATTGTGGATGTTTCCTGCGCACTGATTGACTAGTTGCAATGTGGACACATAAAGTTAGAAGAAAAAAAAAGGTTTACAAGCACGCCGTTCCTCTGAGCTCTGCTGAACCTCCACCCTTATCAAACACGTGGCACACGTTCATCATACACCACCATTATCGTAGCCAAAGTGCTCAAAATACTTTAGTGGCAAAGTAAACATTTTCCTGCACTTTTTACCAAATGATTGTTTTTTTCCGATTTTACAAAATTTTGCTCATGTTTCTGATCACTAATTTGAATGTGCCATATTTGTGCCTATTTTATGTTTGGCAATCATTTTTTTAAAAAATTCATTTCTCACTGATGATAACTTTTACAAACTTCTCTTGAGCAAATTTACAACCTAATAATTAATGAATGTTGAATGTTTTAATTCTCAGAGCCTCATGATTCACAAAATATGATCATACATTTTATTGAGGTTTATCCCGATGAAGTCTTAGTATCATTGCTCTGAAGATTACAATTAGCATTCCATTCTGATAGCTTAATGATTGTTATGAAAAGTTGTAGATTTTGGAGAAAAAATAATTAGCAAACTGAATTAAATATAATCATATTTTGTTTAATCTTATTTATACTTAAACCCTTTCCTTTGGCAAATGATGCTGACAAAACATCACCTATGTTTTGGTACTGATGTAACCATGGGCATTGATTTCTATTCAATTCATGTAATCTAAACCAGATTTGATAGGAGTGGGTGAATAGTGCCCATGTCCACCCTGTGCCATGGACATTGCAAACACTCATTTTACATTTCACGTAAAATAAATAGATTCTCACAAAATGGCAAGTATTTTCTGAACATGTGTGACCTGTTATGAAAGAACTATAGGGCATTTTCATGGACAACCAGTTGCGTAAAAGCCTCTGACCTGCAGATGTTCAGTGACCGATACCCCTTCCCAACCTTAGACATCTCCAGTATGTCATGGAGGGGAATGGCTTCCCAAACTTGGGAGTACTGGTACGTCATGGCAATTTTTATTGCACAGGAGCTGTGCGTGTATGATCGCCGTCGAGTGTTCAGCTAACATCATAGCCGACAACACCCAGCTCTCACTGCCAGGAGAGGTACCCACACCCACTCTGCTCATAGCAGTTTAACCCCCTAAATGCTGCGATCAATATCGATTGCAGCATTTATAGGGCAAGAAGAGGCAAGGGGCTCCCTCTCCATCTCCAAGATCGTTGCCATGGTGACCTAAGTATTAAAGTGAAAATAAGTGAAACAAATTTTTAAAAATGTTTTTATAAATCACCAAATAATTAAATCAAATAAAATTGTATTATATACATAAATTTAAACTTTAAAAGCAAAATAAAAATCATGGCAAAAAATGATGCTTTTTCATCATATCGCCGAACAAAAAGTGGAATAAAACACAATCAAAAAGACGAAAGTAAATAGAAATATTGCAGCACAGCTTCATTAGTGGAAAAAATAAAAAAGTAATAGCTCTCAGAATAAAGTAGTGCAAAAGGAAGTCTTCTCTATAAAATAGCATACATTGTGTAAAAGCGCCAAAACATAAAAAAATTATATAAATGTGATATCGCTGTAGACCTACTGACCCAAAGAATAAAGCTGCCTTATCAATTTTACTACACACAGAACGACATAAGAAAATTTATAACTCCCAAAATGTGGCGATGCCAATAAAAAGCATTTTTGAGTGTGTGACAGAAGCAAAACAAACAATATACCGTATTTTCCTGCATATAAGACGACTGGGCGTATAAGACGACCCCCCAACTTTTACAGTCAAAATATGAATTCGTCTTAAAAGTGTGGGGGGGTCTTCTTATACGCCGGGTGTCATCTTATACGCCTGCAAGGTGTTTACCTCCTCATATCAGCGAGGGTCTAGGCGCTGAGGGGCTGTGTCGGCGGCTCCTCTTGTGCAGCCTGGGGGGGCTCTGTGCTGGGGACGGCGGCGGAGGCTCCTCTCGTGCAGCCCCCAGGCTCTGTGCTGGGGGACGGCGGCCCCGGCAGCTCCATTGCTGCGATGCGGTGGCCTCCGGGAAAATGGCCGCTGAGGGCGGCGCATGCTCAGCTTCAGATCTCGTCTCCCGAGATCTTGAGACGAGATCTGAAGCTGAGCATGCAGCGGCCATTTTCCCGGAGGCCATCGCATCGCAGCAATGGAGCTGCCGGGGCCTCCGGGGATTAAGAAAAGAATCACCGCCGCCGTCCCCCAGCACAGAGCCTGCGGGGGCTGCACAAGAGGAGCCGCCGACACAGTCCCCCAGCACAGAGCCTGCGGGGGCTGCACAAGAGGAGCTGCCGCCGCAGTCCCCCAGCACAGAGCCTGCGGGGGCTGCACAAGAGGAGCCGCCGCCGCAGTCCCCAGCACAGAGCCTGTGGGGGCTGCACAAGAGGAGCCGCCGACGCCGCCCCCCAGCGCCTAGACCCTCGTTGATATGATGAGGTAAACACCTCTGAAACGCCCACTCCCCCCACCGTACCCGGCGTATAAGACGACCCCCGACTTTGAAGACGATTTTCAGGGGTTAAAAAGTCATCTTATACGCTGGAAAATACGGTAAATCTGGTATCAATGTAATTGCACTGACCTGAAGTATAAAGTTGTCTAATCACTTATACAACACTAAGAATGGCATAAAAAATATAAAAAAAAAACAGTTCTCCTGCTGTAGATTTTTTCATTCTGCTACCCAAAGATCGCAGTAAGGCTCGGCTCGCATTTATCCTGCTCTCTACACTGAGCACTTACAGAGCGGTTTCCAGGTAAATCTCTGAAATACATGATTCAGACGGAACCCCCGGCCAAAGATTCACTATAATGAGGCAGATGAAGGCACTGTGGATGATGTCTAACCTATGATCCAGCAGTGTCTGTCTTTTTAAGCTTGCATTAAAGCACAGTCTGACACAATTTTTAGCACTTCTGAAAAGAAGGACACAGCTGAACAGATTCCATACGGAGTCCAGAATTACTCTGCTCCCTCATCATAGTGAAAAAAATCTCTAGGGGGTTTCATCTGAATAATGTTACTACGAGATTAAGATGGAAACCCTTAAGTAAGTGCTCAGCGTAGAGTGCAGAATAAATGTGATCCAAATGTTATTCAAAATGTTCCCAACAAAAGCTTCAAATCATTCCACAAAAAAGTAAGTCTCAACTCAGGTCTGCCGTCTGTTCACAGAAATATAGGGGATTTCCACATTACTGGTAGTACAAATGCTATGGAAAAGCAAAATGGCTTCTCGCCCCCAAGAGAAATTAATCAAATTTTGCTCTCTCAAATCCAAATGCCCCTCTCCCTTTTGAGCTCCAGTGCGCCAAATTCACATTTAGCGTAAACATATTTCACATTTCCTTAACATAATTTATGGGTGAGTGTCTCTAGAGGTATGAGCTGGATACTACAATGTACTGGGCACTACAACTTACTAGGGTCTACAATAAGCTGGGCACTACAATGGCAGTTTGAAATTTTCACTCAGCAATATCCAGTGCTGCTTGTTTCTCGAAAAAATCCATGAAGCTAAAATCATCACCACACCTTGTTAGGGATCGAGTTCCTGCTGCTGCACAAGGGGAATCTCGAACCAGTCCCACTGCGTTCCCCCATCCATCTCCGGCCACAGTGGAGCCTGCTCAGCGGAGACGTTGGTCCCAGCGTCTCGCTCGGTCTAATACTGTGCAGAGGTTTGTTGCTGCCTCTCATGGTTCCTCTACTATAACCAGTGCTGGAGCAGGCAGTTCTGGGACAAAGTCCTCGCTTTCTCCATCTGAGCATGCCCAGGGTAAGATCTCCCATTGGAGATCAGGGGTCACGTGCTCGGTTACAGCAGTGACTTCTATTGGTCCACCAGGAAGGTCCTGAAACTGCTTGTGGTCTGGAACAGTTTCTCATTGGTCCTTTTCTGGAAGGTCTTGTAGTTGCTGCTATAAAAGGGTTGCATGGCCGCACAGCCATGCGCTAGCATCAATTCTGTTATGTGCTTTACGCCAGTGTGGTCATGTACGCATGCGGTTAGGGCTCGGCTGAAATAAGCCCCTAGAATACTAGCACCTCCGGTGAGGAGTTTTGTATGCACGTGTTCAGGGCTTGGCTGAAATAGCCTCTAGAATACCGGCTACTCCGGTGAGGAGTTGGTTGTTTGTGTTACTGTCTGCATGACCACGGACTGCTATCCGCTCACCAGTTATCTGTGTACTCCTGTGGTGTTAACAGGACACAGTCTCTATCTCAGCGTCTATGTCAGCGACTCTGTGGTGTAACAGAGTTCGCTCATACCGCCATATAGTGCCACAGCGTCTATGTTTGCGACTCTGTGAAGTAACAGAGCTCGCTTATACCGCCATATCCTGTCATCTTACTACCAGCAGGCTCTGGCTGCACGGTGGACCCCGGGCTGCGAAAGCACCTATTATTTTTATTTATTTGGTGCTTTCCGCCAGCCGTAACACACACGTCATTTGAAGGGGGACTCTGCTCTTCTAGCACTTAGGGGGTTCTGTTTATTTACTATTCTAGAAAAATCTGAGCTCCAGGAGGCAAATAGTGCTCTGTCACTCCAGAGTCTCTCTATATGACTCTATATGACTAAGCAGTAATGTACAGACACATATCATGTATTTCTACATTCAGCAGAAATTGTGGGTCACATTTTTGTGCTATTTTTACCCATTTCCCAGTGTGAAAATGTAAAAACTGGGGCTTACACTGGAGCTAAAACCAAATTTTGGTGGTAAAAATGTAATTATTTTTTCTTCACTGCCCAATGGTATAAAATTATGTGATACACCTGTGGTGCCAATATGATCTCTGCACCTCTAGATGAATTCATTGATAGGTGTAGTTTGTAAAAGGGTCACACATGTGGGGTTCTTTTGTTCTGGCACCTCAGGGGCTCTCCCAGTGGGTCATGGCACCCACAAACAGTTAGAGTAAAATCTGCACTATAATATGATGCTCCTTCTGTTCTGAGCTGTGCACTGTGCCTCAAAAGTATTTCCCAATTACATGTAGGGTATTGGCGCACTCAGGAGAAAATTTTACAACAAACTGAGGTCCATTTTTTCCTACTAAGCCATAAGAAAAATTGAAAACTAGGAAATGAAGCCACATTTTAATTGTAAAAATTTAATTATTCTTTCTTCACTGCCAATGGTTTAAATTTGTATGAGGCACATTTCATGTCAACATGCTCACTGCACTCCTATATGAGTTAATTGGGGGGGGGTGTAGCTTGTAAAATGAGTTCACTTATGGGAGATTTCTGCTGTTGTGGCACCTCACGGACAATGCCAATGTGACTTGGGACTCTCAAACCACTCTAGTAAAATCTGAACTCCAACTCAAAAAGTAGTTTTCAACCACATATGGGGTATTGGTGTACTCGGTGAAATTGCACAATATATTTTGGGGTCAACTTTCTCCTAATCCCCTTGTAAAAATAAAAACCTTTTTTGTGGGAAAAAAATGATTATTTATTTTCAGGGCTCTACGTTGTAGACTTTTTTAAAGCACCTCGGGCACATCTAGATACATTCATTGAAGGGTTTCAAACATGGGTTCACTTGTGGGGGATTTCTGTCATGTCCGCAGGTGGCGTACGTGGTTCGTGGACCAATTGTGCCACAGGGCCAGACCTGCCTAGGAAGGAGCATAACTAAGCGGCTACTTGGTGATCGCTGGAGCTCCAGATGGTGGAGACAGTCTTTGCACCAGGTACCACTCCCAGGCATGTGCCGATACTGCAGTTGCTGATCCCAGGGGTCAGGTTCGCTGACTAGGGGAGAAGTGACCGAGGTCAGTGACAAGCAGGTAACAGAAACTGACGGACTGTATGGACAACTTGGATATTGAAGATGGGTTCTTTTTCGCACACATAGTTATAAGGAAACGTTTCTGGAGCTGGCCGCACTAGGATAAGGGACATATATATTTGGGTGATGTAGTCTGATTTCTCATGATTACTCTATTGATATTTATTGTGTGTCTATGATATTGACGGGGTCGTCTCGTCAAACACTCGTCCTCCAGTCACTCCAGATTAGATTAAGAGCATGGGTCGACCAATCAAAGTATGAGTCAGACACAAGGCTGGTTCAAACTTAGAGCACGCTCAGGAATGGTACTAGTAGCACCGATCTCAGCAATGTCCTGTCTTTATTAGCATACACGGGATTATATAGACATAACAAACAGGATGACCCACGTGGGGTAAGCTATATTCATCTAATATCCGGCCAGCCCTGATTGGCCCATGTCTCCAGACAGATGTTGATGTCGTCTTCAATTGTTAAATGTCATTGTGGTCGTCATCAATGGCTTGATTCAACTTTGTCTGTCAGAAGTAGGCGTTGATCTGGGTCAATGTCTCAGGAACAGATGTTGGCGGATACTGGTGCTATCTTTGAACTAAGTTTCGATATGAATCATGCGAGTTAAAGAAAGTACTTGTCTTCAGAGCACAGAATAGAGGCAGAACACACAAGCATATATATATATATATATATATGAAAATATAAGAATATAGAAATGGACATATGACATTAGACATTGGGCATATTATAATTGTCCTTTGCAATTGCAATCAGGGGCAAACTGTTTATGTTTAGCATCTATCATTTCTGATTAATTACGTCTTTGTTCTAACAGGTTATAAAATGTAACGACAGGAAATGTAGCCGCGTGGGTTCATTTCTACATCTATGTAACACTCAAAAGGTGTGACATTTCGTATTAAGGTTCAGCCTTGCAACACTCCTTGATGTGGTCTGGCCCAGACGTCTTGACATTTCCTCAGAGGAAACAGATGTGGGTGTAGGTCGATGCTGGCTCTTTCTTAGCTCAAGCTCTGTTCTTGCATATATCTGGTATAATACTTGGCAAGGGAAAAACTTATTGTTTCTTAAAATGGCGGCGATGAAACAAAATGGAAGCGAAGCATACATATGTATGAAAGAATAACAGTATATGAATATTTACCTTGACAATTCCCCCTAAACACTAAGTTTTTCCCTTGGCGTGGTGACCTTTGAGACTGTCCATGTGTGGGGAGAGGGGAGGTGGATTTCTTCACCCAGCTACCTCAGAGACTGCCCCCTTATGGGACGCCCCCAGGCAGCTGAGTCCCTATGTTGGTTAACACATGGAGTTCTCCCATCTGTCCCTAAACTAACTCTTTTGATTGTATCGCGTCATAGAGGGTTTTGCCAAGAGGATCAGGCGGGGTATATTGTTCCATATCCCCTACATTCATATACATCTCTTCTTGATAAAGGAAAATACCTGAGGGGTCGGTTGCATTGGTTACAGCTTTCCTATATATGGGTACCACACAACACAGAGCTGAATACTGTAATACTAATCGGTGTGCCAAATCTATAAACTTTGAAATATTACTCATCATGCACCATCCACTAAAGCTAAGTGATGTCTAATGAACCTGTTATCATCATCATCTACACGGCTAAGTCTGTTCCAAGCATCCGTTACTGCAAGGATGCAAGCAAATGTCGTTAGTAGCATCATTCCTCTTCTGGAGGCTCTCCAAGGACCTTCTTACAAGGCGATGCGTGGATCCAAGTTTCCTTGCCTTGTAGCTTGACTGCGGTATTTGTCGTCAGTAGAACTTGGAAAGGTCTGTCAAATCTCGGATCCAGACTCTCTCTCACGTGTCTTTTAATGACTACCCAGTCTCCGGGCTGCAGGCTGTGACTCCCAGGATCCTGGTTTGGATCTGGAAGAGAACTGAAGACATTATCATGTACTTTCTTGAGTCTTTTATGCAAATCCCTTACATATGAGCTTAATACATGGTTACTCATTTCCAGTGCTTGGGGAAAGAAACATCCTAAACTAGGCACTTTGCCAAATAGTACTTCATACGGAGAAAGTCCAGTTTTCCTATTTGGAGTGTACCTTACTGAGTATAGAGCTAATGGTAAATATTCAGGCCAAGATTTCCCTGTTTCAGCCATGGCCTTTTGGATTTTTAACTTCAATGTCCCATTTAGTCTTTCTACTTTTCCACTGCTTTGTTGATGATATGGGGTGTGGAAAACTTGTTGAATTCCCAGAGCTGTCAAGACTTCATTCATTATTTCACCTGTGAAATGTGTACCTCTGTCACTTTCGATCACCTCTGGTACTCCATACCTGCACACCTCCTCCGCAAGCAGCTTCTTTGCGGTTGCCGCAGCCGTAGCCTTGGCAATCGGGAAAGCCTCCGGCCAACCTGAGAATAAATCAAAACACACCAACACGTACTCCCATGATCCTGATTTTGGCAGCTGAATATAATCAATCTGCAGTCTCTGGAAAGGATAGAGGGGCCGAGGGCGTGTTTGGGTGGTGTCTTGACTACCCTTCCCTGATTATGTGTAGCACATACCATGCATCCCTGGATCAAACCTTCTATACAGGTGGAAAAGCCTGGTGCCACCCAATGCTTCTGCATCACGCTCATTACAACAGTTTTGGACTGGTGGGTTGGCCCATGTAACATCTGGGCGACCGCAGGGTACAACGCCCTTGGAAGGCATCGACGCATCCCTCTTCCCCATACCCCAGTTGCTGCATTCAGACATGCACCTTCTTTTTCCCACTTTTCTACTTCCTCCTGGCGCACCTGAGCCTGCATCTGGGATAAGGCATCCTCCGACACAAAGGGATTTTTGGGAGCGCTTACCTGGTGCATCGTTACCCCTTGGAGTGGTCTACTGGCTGCTGTTTTTGCTGCTGCATCGGCCATTGCGTTTCCTTTACTCACCTGATCAGTGCATCTGGTATGTGCTTTAACTTTTATGACAGCTACTTCTTTTGGTAATTGTAATGCATCAATTAACTGCTGGACTGCGTCAGCATTTTTAATGGGATGTCCTGCTGCCGTCAGGAACCCTCTAGACTTCCAAATTGGACCCAAATCATGAGCTATACCGAATGCTTATCTAGAATCTGTGTAGGTGTTAACAATTCTACCTTCAACTATCTTACAGGCCTCGGTCAGAGCCTTAAATTCAGCCTCCTGGGCCGACTGATATGGGAGCATTGGTTCTGCTTTGATCACTGCATTCAGGGAGACGATGGCATACCTGGTGTGGAAGGTACCTGAGTCATCTTGGTGGCGAGATCCATCTACAAAAAATTCAAAATCAGCATTAAGTCTTTCAGTTTCAAACACTGTGGGTAGGCCTGCTGTTTCCTGTGCCATAAGCTGAACACAATCATAAGGAATCTCCTCTCTTGGATCTTCTTTGTACAATACCGTACAATACCTGACCTCCCCCCTAGATCCGAGAGAGGCAACAATGTGGCAGGATTAAGTGTGGTACATCTCTGCAAAGAAACATTTGAAGGCATTAAAAGTGCACATTGCAATCAAAGATGACGTGCAGCTGAAAGGTGTGCCGGTTGCACTTGGTTCAGTATGGTGTATACATCATGAGGTGTAAGTACTGTCAGTGGATGATCAAGCACGATGTCTGACAATTTGTGGAACAATAGCCCTACAGCATGTACTGCCCGTACACAGGACGGGGCACCTCTAGCCACTGCATCTAGTCTTCCACTGAAATAGGCTACTGGCCTTTGATTGTCACCATATAACTGAGTCAATACTCCTGCCGCGTGTCCCTGCTGTTCATGGAGATACAGGGTGAATGGTAGTTCATAGTTGAGGGTTCCTAGCGCTGGAGCTGCCACAATCCTGTTTTTGAGGGAATAAAAAACAGTCTATACCTTCAGGAGTTAGGTTAAAAGGCACAATGGTGATACAGTCACAGAGAGGCTGCATGAGGATTGACACAGCATGTATCCACTGTCTGCAATAGAAACCAGTCCAAGAAATGTCCTAAGAGCGGCAACATTAACAGGAATAGGAAAATTCTGTACAGCTTCTTTGCGAGCGCTGGTCCGATGTCGCTCCCCCCGGTGTAATGCAATGTCCCAAAAAGATAACTGAAGATTTACAAAATTGCAGTTTAACCTTTAACGCTTTACAACCAGCTTGGTATAGAAACAACATGAGTAATATTGTTGCAGTGCGACACTGTTTCCTGGAGGGGGCACAAATCAGTAAGTCATCAACATATTATAAATAACATTGGCAAAATCAATAACTGTAAACTAAGCAGCATCCTGAGATATCTGGAACAAAAGTGTATATATATTAGACACCACTGGAGTTTCCAGATCAGTAGCTGCATTAACTGCCCATAATTTTTGTACCAACCCGTACACAGGGTTAAGTTGAAGGGGGGCTGGAGTTTGCTATGTGGGCACTGATAAGAACTGTCCTTGGACCTGCAGCTGCCTGCTTGCAAAATGTGGGCTAGAACTACTCCTGGCTGTTTTTTTTTTCTGATACAGAACAAGCTGAATTCTTCTAACTTTTTTTTTTTTTTTTTTAATACATTGTTCGGAGTGGACAGGGAAAACATACAGGACTACACTCTGGACAGCTTCAGTAAGTAATTGTTGGGACCTAGGCATATTAGTAGAAGTATATCATGATTTCATTGCATATATTGCATATTGACACGGCAACTGTCCTGCTCTGGTTGCTGGGACCTGTCCTACTTCTACCTGACCACACGTTTGTATATACGAATTAGATTCGTCCTGTATCATGGGTCCTCCTTTCTGTGAAATTGTTGCGGCCAGTCCTCCAGCATAGTGGAGTTGATTATTTGCAGCATTTACTATGACCCCAACATGTTGTTTCGTAAAATCCCCTGTCCCTATCCTAAAGAGTACATCATGACGGTGGGGTCCAGGAATAACATTGGAATATATTTCCTGAAAATCTTCTCTTTCCTCTGTACTAGCAACGTCTAGCGACATGATTTTACAAAGAGTGCTCTACTTCAGTTCTGGTGTCATAGTGACAGTTCCAACCGGATAATACTCAATACGTGCTTGTAATTGTAACAACACATCACTTTCCTGAAAGATTACATTGACCCCGTGGTGATACCATTAACTGTGTGTGTACAGTGGTTCCTTGAATTTGCAGGGAATCTTTTTAGTGACGGGGAGCAGGATAGTTGTCTGTAATTACTGAATTTTCTGCCCCCGTGTCCACCTGGAATTCAACCTCATGTCCCCCTAGTAGGTTCACCTGTACTGTGCAATTAGGAATGGGGGGTAAGGAGACAAGGGGCTCATGCGCAAGCCACCTTATCCTATGGGTGCGGCGCTAATTGGTCTTGGGGGCCTCCTGCAGGCGGGTCATTTGGATATGGATTAGTTGGACAGGCTGGATATGGATTAGTTCTGCAATCCCTCTTGAAATGTCCTGGTTTCTTACACCCGTAGCACAATTTCTGCCCATCTCCTGACACACGTCTCCTCTCCCTGTTGTTTGCAGGACAAGTACCTACAGCATGTATCCTTGCTCCTCTTTTTGCCTGCGCCAAATCATGCCGTGCCCCCTGTGCCATTCTGGCCAGATCCTCCGCTTCAACTGATCTCCAATCCGGTCTACCCACTTTCAGCTTTCTGTCACTTCCTTTCTCTGCCTGTCTATCTTTCTTCTCACATACACTGACCTTCTATTCACATGCCTAGCCCTTCGATTCTTACGTACTGTGTCTATTCCAAAAACCTATTCAACAAAATCTGAAAACTACTGCACTCTGGCTCTGCGTCTCTATGCTGAATGCCTGATGGGAGGGGTAAGTCGGGTCGCTGCGCAGTTTGTCAGTGTGCTCTCCCTCAGCCTTCAGCTTCCTTATCTGTAAAATGACCTTGGTGTACAGCAAAATACCATCTCGCTGCTACCAGCACTTCCTCCCTCCCTTATACCTTTGCTTGCTGTCACTGACTCCTGCATTCTTAGATCCGTTCCTACAAATATAATACTTGTATATCTCATTTATCAATCTATTGTATCTAGCTTCATTTGCCAATTTTTCCCTTAAATTTAGTGTGTTGATCCCTTGAAATCATTCCTATCACAGTTGAATATTTGATAGAAATCGAACTTAAAGATAACCACAGGGTTGTAATATTAACCCAAAGGTGGGCATACTGGCACGAGGTCAGGATATAGCTCAAAGGATATGTAACAGAAGGTTCATGACTGCTGGCTAATCTTGTCCTTCTTGTAGTGGGAGGCGTGAATCCAGGTGCTCTTGCCCTCGAGCTTCGGGTCCTTGGGTGGACAGGACCACAGTGTAGGGACCCTCAAATCTGGGCTGGAGACAGTCTCTTCTCATAAATTATTATTTTTTTTATATATGATCATCAGGCGAGAAATCATACACCGTGTCACCTGTAAATTCTGGGAGAGAAGCAGACACTGCAGAGTGGGTGTTAGTTAACTCTTTAGACAAAGCAATCACAAATTTACTACTTTATCATTGGTTTCAAATAATTCCTGGTGCCTAATGTCTTCTATTTTTAACATACCAGCATGATGGAGTATTGAATGTATGGTGGCCCGAAGGGTGGCCCGTGACTCATTTGAATTTAGAGGATCATGGACTGGACCTACTGCATGGATGATGATATCAGCGGGAAGGTCCCCTGCATGGGTTGTCAGAGTCTGTCCAGGTGGCAAAGGGTCATAAGTGTGTATATGAGCCATGCATTCTGCAGTGACGATGGGACCACCAACTTGGGCTATTAATAGAGCCAGACCCCCTTTCTTGGAGCTGTTGGAGTTGGCAGGACTAACTATAGCACCAACCCGATGTGTCAGGATATCACCGTACCCTATGGATAATGTCACTGGATTTCCGTTGCGGTCTGTGTAATGCTGTGAATGGCTGGGATACCAGTTTTCAAGTACACCGGGAGCTGGGGGCCTGACCGGGGTTTCCGTGAATCTTACAGAGCGACTGTCCTCTCTGAGGATTTGTGAAGGAGAGGAAGGTGCCTTATCTCTGAAGTAGGGGTGGAATAGGCCCTAGGACCAGGGGTTGCCAATGATGGTGGGGGAATGGAGGAGGGAAGAAAAGATACTGGGGCTGCTGGGGATAGTGGTGGCTGTTGAGGGGCCCACCCCTCTTCTATCTCCTGATCCTCCTCCCCTTCATTAGATCCCATAATATCATGGCGGCGGCTTCTGATCATTGTTTGAAAAACTGAAGATTCATGCATTGCAGCAATGGCCGGGTTGGGGTGTGTGAAAGGGAACAATGGTGTTGCATCTGGTGCCATATTGGGAGCTGTGGCCTGCACAGGTGCGGGCGGGGGGCTGGTAGTAGGCCCTGGTTGGTATCAGCAAGGGATATAGGCCTGACTGGGTGTGCTTGGGTGTCTCAAGATGGCCGCCGGAGGAGATGGGGTGTTGGTCATTTCCGGGTGTATTAAGATGGCTGCCAGGTGCAGCAAGATGGCCGCTGGAGGAAGGGGAGGGACCATTTACGGGTGTGCCAAGATGGCTGCTGGAGGAAGGGGAGGGACCATTTACGGGTGTGCCAAGATGGCTGCTGGAGGAAGGGGTGTCCCAAGATGGCTGCTGGGTGTAGTGGGAGGGGCATTTCCCAGTGGGGGCCAGGGGCGGGGAGCCCCACAAACACGACAGGACTCCGCCCAGGGCGGGTTCTGTTCACTACACACACGGCACACCCACCCTTCCGGTGATTTGGTGTCGACTCCATTATAGGGCGGTGGCTGGGGCGCACTGGGTACAGTGACGGGCATTATGGGGCTGACGGCCATTTTTATTACATCAACAAGGTCACATTCTGAACATTTTATATATCCAAACAAAGGCTCAGCATTTTCTGAACCTCCTGCACCGTCTACCTCTCTCCAGCCTTAAACTTTCAAATCATTTGCTACTCTGAGATGTGCTTGTGCTTGGTGCAGGAGTCCCTGATCACTTAACATTCCTTTTCTCTGGCTTACAAAATCTTTCCACACTGAAGGCTGAAGCCTCCCTGTACTGGGTAGGCCCATCATTTTGTATAAACTCCTCACATTTTTAACAGCCTTCTTGCCATCCCGTGACTGAAACAATCTCACCAACTCCCAAAGCACCACCCTCTAACTTGTGGGGTTTTTCTGATTTAAACATGCGCATCATGATATTAACAGAGTGCAATGATCTGTCGCGACTCAGACCACCGACGTCACTTGCAGGTCACCACCCGTCAATACAGAGTCCCCGCTCTATGCACTGACAAGACAAAGAGTCCCTGCTCTATCTGTCTCTTCCCTAACTGTGGATGGTGACTTTACAGCACAGTTCGCCGTGACACTCTACACAGCACAGAGTCCCCGCTCTATGTGCTGACACCTGGGCTTCTCCTAATGAGACTTCCCAGGTTAGACAAAGAGTCCCCGCTCTATTTGTCACCTCCCAGACGAAGAGACCTACTCAATTCGTCCTTTTCCCTTGGAGGAATTTGATTATGCGCACCCCTACCACAATTCTCTACAAGATACTAGAAATTTGGACACTTTCAAATTGTCACGTGAGGCAGCTATACCCACATCAACACTATACATCTACAGTCACGGGAGACAGCTATCTAGAACAGAGTACAGTGACCGGAGGAGGAGGAAGTGGTGCACACGAGTACGCGCAGGTACGCGACATCACTCGGTCTGACAGTGCTGGTTCGGGACGTGGCGCGGGGTCGCCCCCAGTCTCACCACTCGACTGGTCACTCACCCAGACCCAGACAGAAAACACGACAGGACCTACAGTGACTGACACACAGGCAAGTGGGACATATAAATATATGCCCCCAACTTACCGTGCTCGACGGAGGGTGATCAGTCCTCAAATTCAGTCACCGCGGGTACCACCGGGAAATCTATGAGACGGGTCTGGCAAGTAGCGAGCCGCTGGCCACGCCCCACGTTGTGGCGCCAATTGACGGGGTCGTCTCGTCAAACACTCGTCCTCCAGTCACTCCAGATTAGATTAAGAGCATGGGTCGACCAATCAAAGTATGAGTCAGACACAAGGCTGGTTCAAACTTAGAGCACGCTCAGGAATGGTACTAGTAGCACCGATCTCAGCAATGTCCTGTCTTTATTAGCATACACGGGATTATATAGACATAACAAACAGGATGACCCACGTGGGGTAAGCTATATTCATCTAATATCCGGCCAGCCCTGATTGGCCCATGTCTCCAGACAGATGTTGATGTCGTCTTCAATTGTTAAATGTCATTGTGGTCGTCATCAATGGCTTGATTCAACTTTGTCTGTCAGAAGTAGGCGTTGATCTGGGTCAATGTCTCAGGAACAGATGTTGGCGGATACTGGTGCTATCTTTGAACTAAGTTTCGATATGAATCATGCGAGTTAAAGAAAGTACTTGTCTTCAGAGCACAGAATAGAGGCAGAACACACAAGCATATATATATATATATATGAAAATATAAGAATATAGAAATGGACATATGACATTAGACATTGGGCATATTATAATTGTCCTTTGCAATTGCAATCATGGGCAAACTGTTTATGTTTAGCATCTATAATTTCTGATTAATTACGTCTTGTTCTAACAGGTTATAAAATGTAACGACAGGAAATGTAGCCGCGTGGGTTCATTTCTACATCTATGTAACACTCAAAAGGTGTGACATTTCATATTAAGGTTCAGCCTTGCAACACTCCTTGATGTGGTCTGGCCCAGACGTCTTGACATTTCCTCAGAGGAAACAGATGTGGGTGTAGGTCGATGCTGGCTCTTTCTTAGCTCAAGCTCTGTTCTTGCATATATCTGGTATAATACTTGGCAAGGGAAAAACTTATTGTTTCTTAAAATGGCGGCGATGAAACAAAATGGAAGCGAAGCATACATATGTATGAAAGAATAACAGTATATGAATATTTACCTTGACAATATGACCACATGTATATTTGTGATTGAAACAGTTGGAGTCTAGACTGGTTACATATTGATGGAATATACCACTGAAACCACTATAACGTTAACAGCAAACCAATGCAGAAATAACAGAGCAAAAGTAAATCCCTCTAGCATTATCTGCATTTTGCTTTGGGTAAAGCACATTCTACTGCAATGCATTAGTAGTATACCATTAAAATGTGTTAAACAGTTATACGTTTTAAAGCATATTTTGCATTTTAGAGAAGCTAAGCATCAATAAAAAATAACGCGTAATGCAGAAAGGTATACTAAAGAAGTTATTGTACCATTAAATGAACAGATGGCCATGCTATCTCAACATCATGAATCACATTTTAGATGTTTAATAATAACTATCCACATCTGAGTTTAAAAGGAATGAACACTTGCATTAATACAGCAATGTTGAAGAGATGGCACATCCAAATCTTTTATCTTATATATCCTGTATTTTAAAAATGTACCTTAAGTGAGACTAAATATAAGTAAGTTTTCTTTTATTGTTTAAGACTTACTCAAATACATACCAATATAGCCTATTTTTTAATCAACACTTACCCATAGCCCATTTTATAAGTTTATAAAAAGCTGCTGCTTTACTGTACTATGTCATTTATTATTACGATTGAGCATTGTTCAAACTACAGTAAATTTTTCCAAAGTACAAAACTGCCTAAGAGTTCTCCATGACACTACAATGTTAACAAGTAAGTGAGAAGTAAAATTGGCTCAAAGGTTATGAAAATAAATGGGAAGGACACATGAGCATGTAGTCCTTTTGTCCCAGCTGACATTATCTATCACCATGTGGACATTCCCATTTTGATCTCTGCTATGGTCCACCTTTCCTTCATGCATTCTTGCTTTTGCTTGTCTTTTGCAAGTAAAGAAAATAGAAATTTGCAGACATTTTTTTCAGTTTTTTTATATCATGTAAGTGCTCACTTATTTGATTTGAATCCCGCGCCGCTCAAACCCACGCAGCACTGCTCATTGGCTGAGCTACCGCCAACTGAGCCAATGAGCGGAGCGTGATTCAAATCCCCTGCCATAGCAGCGTGGCATCACTCATTGGCTCAGCCAATGCCGCGCGGGATTTGAATCCCCCGCAAAGCCATGCGGCACCGCTCTTTGGCTGAGCACCCCTGGCCTCAGCAAATGAGCGGCGCAGGATTCAAATCCCCCGCCAAGGCGCGCGGCACCGCTTTTGAATCCCGCACCACTCAAACCCATGCAGCACCGCTCATTGGCTGAGCTGAAGCTGGCTGAGCCAATGAGCGGAGCGGGATTCAAATCCCTTGCCAAAGATGTGTGGCACCGCTCATTGGCTCAGTCAGTGCCACGCGGGCTTTGAATCCCCCGCCTCAGCCAATGAGCGGCGCAGGATTCAAATCCCCTGCCAAGCCGCGCGGCACCGCTCATTGGCTGAGCGCCCCTGGCCTCAGCCAATGAGCGGCGCGAGATTCAAATCCCCCGCCAAAGCCACGTGGCACCGCTCATTGGCTCAGCTGGTACCGCGTGGGATTTGAATCCCCCACCAAGCCTCTGCCAGCGAACGACTCAGCCAATGAGCGGTGCCACGCGGCTTTGAGCGGCGTTGGGTTTGAACCCCCCACCAAGCTGCATGGAACCGCTCATTGGCTGAGCACCCCTGGCCTCAGCCAATGAGCGGCACGGTATTCAAAACCCCCGCAAGACGCGCAGCACCGCTTTTGAATCCCGCGCCGCTCAAACCCACAAAGCACAGCTCATTGGCTGAGCTGACGGTGGCTGGGCCAATGAAAGGAGCAGGATTCAAATCCCCTGCCGAAGCCACGTGGCACCGCTCATTGGCTCAGCATATGCCGCATGGGATTTAAATCCCCCGCCAAGCCGCGCGGCACCGCTCATTGGCTGAGCACCCATGGCCTCAGCCAATGAGCTGCAGGATTCAAATTCCCCGCCAAGGCACGCGGCACCTCTTTTGAATCCTGCGCTGCTCAAACCCACGTAGCACCACTCATTGGGGGCGATTTGAATACCGCACCGCTCATTGTCTGAGGCTCCGGCTGAGCCAATGAGCGGAGCGGGATTCAAAACCCATGCCAAAGCCACGTGGCACTGCTCATTGGCTGAGCGCCCCTGGCCTCAGCCAATGAGCGGCACAGGATTCAAATCCCCGCCAAAGCCGCGCGACACCGCTCATTGGCTCAGCCGGTGCCTCATGGGATTTGGATCCTCCGCCAAGCTTCTGCCAGCGGGCAGCTCAGCCAATAAACGGTGCCACGTGGCTTTGAGTGCCGTGGGATTTGAATCTCCCACCAAGCGGGGGATTCAAATCCTACATGGCACCGCTCATTGGCTCAGCCTGCGGGGCGGGGATTGGAATCCCACGCCACTCATTGGCTGAGCACCAAGGGCTCTCAGCCAGTGAGAGGTGCTGCACGGCTTTGCACAAACAGATATCTCCTAAAATAGCCAAATCTAAAAAAAAAAACACTCCAACTTCCAAAAATATTAAGCTTTGATTTTTATGGGTCTTTTGGTTTGATTAAGAACATAGTTCTTGTTCAATAATAAAAAGAATCCTCTCAAATACAACTTGCCTAATAATAATTATGCAAACAGTGTATAATGCTCCATGTTTCAGGCCCTATTAATAATGTTCCAGTGTATGTTGGTCCCCGTATATGATGCTCCAATGTATGATGGGCCACATTTATAATGCTCCAGTGTATGATGGGCACCATGGATGATGCTCCAGTGTATTATGGGCCTATATAATGCTCCATATATAATGGGCCCCATATGATGCTCCAGTATATGATGGGCCCCATGGATGATTCTCCAGTGTATGATGGGCACATTTATAATGCTCCAGTGTATGATGGACCTATATAATGCTCCATATATAATGGGCCCCATATGATGCTCCAGTGTATAATGGGCCCTATCTATGATGCTCAATTGTATTATGGGCCCAATATCAAATTCTCCAGTGTATAATGCTTCCCATATATAGCTCCAAACATTAAAAAAAATGAAATCGTATAGTATCGTAAATATCACTCCTCACTGGGCACTGCTCTACTCTGTACTCCTCAGCGTCACCATCTTCCAGCTCTCTGCACTTGGACTGTTCAGGCAGAGGGAGTGCAGACGTGACGTCATCGCGCTCTCTGACCTGAATGCCACTGTCAGGAAATGCGGAAGAGGTCATAGCGGTGGAGCAGGGAGAGGTAAGTATTGCAAGTGCTGGGGCCCTGAGCAGCAGGGGGGCCCACTCGTGGGCAACAGCACTGGCACAGGGCTCCCCACGTCATATACACCGGCGTACTATGAGGGGCCCGGTGCCAGTGCCGTCGCCCACGAGTGGGTCCCCCCACCTGCTCAGGGCACCCCCACTTGCCCGGGTGTGCCAGGTGCTGTTGCTGGCCCTGGGGGGCACAGCCCAGTTAAGGAGGTGGAAAAACTGGCATATGTTGAGGTGTACAGTCATGGCCAAAAGTTTTGAGAATGACACAAATATTAATTTTTACAAAGTCTACTGCTTCACTTTTTCTAATGGCAATTTGCATATACTCCAGAATGTTATAAAGAGTGATCAGCTTAACAGCAATTACTTGCAGAGTCAATATTAGGCTAGAAAATGAACTTTATCCCCCAAAACACATTTCAACATCATTGCAGCCCTGCCTTAAAAGGACCAGCTAACCTCTTTTCAGTGATTGCTCCATTAACACAGGTGTGGGTGTTGATGAGGACATGGCTGGAGATCAATCTGTCATGATTAAGTAAGAATGACACCACTGGACACTTTAAAAGGAGGCTGGTGCTTGGCATCATTGTTTCTCTTCTGTTAACCATGGTTATCTCTAAAGAAACACGTGCAGTCATTATTGCAATGCACAAAAATGGCCTAACAGGGAAGAGTATCGCAGCTAGAAAGATTGCACCTCAGTTAACAATCTATCGCATCATCAAGAACTTCAAGGAGAGAGGTTCCATTGTTGCCAAAAAGGCTCCAGGGTGCCCAAGAAAGACCAGCAAGCGCCAGGACCGTCTCTTAAAAGTGTTTCAGCTGCGGGATCGGGCTACCAGCAGTGCAAAGCTTGCTCAGGAATGTGAGTGCATCTGCACGCACTGTGAGGAGGAGACTCTTGGAGCAAGGCCTGGTCTCAAGGAGGGCAGCAAAGAAGCCACTTCTCTCCAGAAAAAACATCATGGACAGACTGATAGTCTGCAAAAGGTACAGGCAGTGGACTGCTGAGGACTGGGGTAAAGTTATTTTCTCTGATGAATCCCCTTTTCGATTGTTTGGGACATCAGGAAAACGCCTCATTCAGAGAAGACAAGGTGAGCGCTACCACCAGTCTTGTCTCATGCCAACTGTTAAGCATCCTGAAACCATTCATGTGTGGGGTTGCTTCTCAGCCAAGGGATTCGGCTCTCTCACAGTCTTGCCTAAAAACACAGCCATGAATAAAGAATGGTACCAGAATGTCCTCCAAGAGCAACTTCTCCCAACCCCCCAAGAGCAGTTTGGCGATCAACAATGCCTTTTCCAGCATGATGGAGCTCCTTGCCATAAAGCAAAGGTGATAACTAAATGGCTCAGGGAACAAAACATAGAGATTTTTGGTCCATGGCCTGGAAACTCCCCAGATCTTAATCCCATTGAGAACTTGTGGTCAAGCATCAAGAGACGGGTGGACAAACAAAAACCTACAAATTCTGACAAAATGAAAGCATTGATTGTGCAAGAATGGACTGCTATCAGTCAGGATTTGGTCCAGAAGTTGATTGAGAGCATGCCAGGGAGAATTGCAGATGTCCTGAAGAAGAAGGGTCAACACTGCAAATATTGACTTGCTGCATTAACTCATTCTAACTGTCAATATAAGCTTTTGTTACTCATATGTTTGCAATTATATTTCTGTATGTGATAAAAACATCTGTCAAACACACATAAAAACCAGAGGTCAGCAGATCATGTGAAAATATAATATTTGTGTCATTTGTGTCATTCTCAAAACTTTTGGCCATGACTGTAGGCTGGACTTTCAGCAGCTGCAAATGGAGGAATTGGAAAAGTCGGAGGAAGAGGAGGACAAAGCGAGCCATTTTGCTGGCAATCTATGTATCATCAGGGGAAGATGGGACAAAATCCTTTGAAACCCATGCATGGTTCATTTTAATGAAGGTGAGATCAACAACATTTTTGGTCGACAGCTGGGTCCTTCTTTCTGTCAGGATTGATCCAGCAGCACTGAAGACTCTTTCTGATAGCACACTACCAGCAGGGCAAGCGATCTCCTGTGAGACATATTGTGCCACTTTGGCTGTGTGCACCACGAACACCTCTTCCATTTGGCCCAGCACAGCTCGTGGTAGAACCTGCATCGCTGCTGTGTGCTGGGAATGCCTCTAACAAACGGTTTACCTGAGATGCTTGTTTGTTCGCCAATATTAGCTCTAGGTTCTCCTGTGGCATGATGTTTTGCAATTTGCCTTTATAACGTGGATCGAGGATGCTGGCTAACCAGTAGTTGTCATCCTTCATAATTTTGGCAATGCGGGGGTCCTTTTTTAGGATCCGCAAGACATAATCACACATGTGGGCCAATGTTCCAGGTGTCAATGATGCACTGACAGTGGTGGGTGGAGGACCACTTTCTGCCAAATCCACATTCCTCCAGTCACGCACAAACCCTGTACCTGACCTTGGCAAGCCAACATTTTCTCTTGCCCCCAGAGACGCATCCTCCTCCCCAAAAAAAATCATTCCCCTCATCCTCCTCCTCCTCCTCTTCCTCTTCTTCCTCCACCTCGTCCAGGACAGTTCCCTGAGCAGACATTGGCTGACTGTCATCAAGGCTGATCCTTAATGTGCGTCAAAGTTTGCATGAACAGACGTATATGTGTGATGCTGATGCTTATGATGGCGCCGTGTGCATTCCTCAAAACACTGAAGGACTTTACAGAGGTCTTTCAGCTTTGACCACAGCACACCTGACAACTCCATGTCTGCCCTCAAACTGCCTGCCCGTGTATCCTCCCACAAATGCATTACAGCCTGCCTCTGTTCGTACAGCCTCTCAACCATGTGCATGGTGAAGTTCCACCTTGTGGCAACGTCTATGATTAGCTGGTGCTTGGGGAGGTGGAGCGATCTCTGCAGCCTCTGCATACGACTGGAGTCTACGGACGAGCGATGGATGCGCTCTGTCGACGAGTTTTCACTTCTGGAGTAGGAGGATGGTCGAACGTCTACAACTAACTGTTTCCTATACCGTGGGCTAGGCAGCACTGTCCCACCGCCGCTGTCCCCTGTGGAGCCTGCATCCACCACATTAACCCAGTCCACAGTGATGGACATGTAACAGCCTTGGCCATGCCTACTGGCCCATGCATCTGTTGTGAGGTGCACCTTTCCACTCACTGATTGTTTGAGTGCATGGATAATGTGGTCTTTCACATGCAGGTCGATGGCAGGGATGGCTTTTCTAGAAAAGAATGCCGACTGGGTAGGTCATAGCGTGGGACAGCGTAGGCCATGAGCTCTCGGAATGCTGCACTTTGAACCAAACGGAAGGGCATCATCTCTAATGAGATCTGTTGTGAATGGGTTTGAGATGAGTTCTGAGCAGAGGCTCCCTCTGGTGGTTACAAGCGGTACTAGTGAGGATTGTGAGGACTGGGAATCAGGTGTTACTGATTGGTCTTATGTAAGGGAGTCATTTTCCCATCAGGGTTGCCGGTGATCAATTGTTCTGGTCTGAATCCTTCTTTCCAGTTTCCCTTGTAGCCTGCTGTGTCGTGTCTGCATCTCCTGCTATCAGATAAGACAATTTCTTATTTTGTGTTTTTGCTATATTTTTGCATTTTGTCCTGCACTTCTGTGGGGGCCTTCAGGGTCCCCTCCGGGGGCTTTTGCCCTCTCAGTTTAGTCCGCCACTGTGTTTTGTACTTTTGCTTTTTCCAGTTTTTTCAGTGGCTGCTGTTTTGTTTTTGTTACACCAGAGAACTAATTTAGGTGGTAGAGGTCGTGTGATCTCAGGTGATTTTGAAATTAGTAGAGTTGGTGTTTTTTCAGGGTTTTCTGAGTTTTGCAGTAAGTACCCTTCCTATCCTTTTCTATTTAGATAGTTTGGGCCCCAGCGTTTGCTCATACTATTTTCTTTCTGTGTCAGTATTTCCTCTTGTCTAACCGCCATTACATGTTTGGGGGTTTTCTATTATCTTTGGGTTCTGCTCCGGGGCAGATAGCTTTCCTATTTCTATCTTTAGGTGTAGTTAGTTTCTCGGGCTGTGACGAGGCGTCTGGGACCAACGTAGGAACGCTCCACGGCTGCCTCTAGTTGCGGTGGTTAGTCAGGTACTGCAATCTCATAGATTCCAACTGCTCTGGTGTATTTCCTTTTTTACCTGCACTCCTCAGTTACCGTAACATAACAGTATCACCGGCCATAAAAATTGTAGGGTACTCACAGAAGGGAAAAAATATTTTGAAGGAAGAAAAGTTGTCAGAGATATTTTCTGTTTGTTGCATTTTTTTTTTTTTTTTTTTCCCTCTGTATCTCTGGGTGCTGGGGAGGATCTTTTCTCCCAATGGAGTTTGCACAGTTGTCTGGCCGTGTGGATCAGCTTGCCACTGAGGTTCAGAGTATTGCTGCATATCTTGCTAGGTTGCCTGTTGTGGAACCTAGGATCCCCATGCCAGATTTGTTTTTAGGGGATCGAGCTAAGTTTCAGAATTTCAAAAATAATTGTAAATTGTTTTTTGCCTTAAAATCTAAGTCCTCAGGAAACGCAGCACAGCAGGTTCAAATTATCATCTCTCTCCTGCGCGGCGATCCTCAGGATTGGGCTTTTTCCCTGATACCTGGGGATCCTGTTTTGAGTGATGTTGATGCATTTTTTCAGGCTTTGGGTTATTGTACGATGAGCCTAATGTCACTGATCAAGCTGAAAAAAGCCTTGTTGGCATTAAATCAGGGGCTTGATGACGCTGAGTTATACTGTCAGAGATTCCATAGGTGGGCAGTCCTGACCAAGTGGAATGACGACGCTTTGGCAGCCCTTTTCCGGAAGGGTCTGTCGGATAATGTAAAGGATGTTATAGTGGGATTCCCTGTCCCCTCTGGTCTCAATGATTCTATGTCATTAGCGATTCAAATTGACAGACGTTTGCGTGAGCGGAAAAGTATGCGTGGAATGGTGTTTGCCTTGTGAGCCAGCTTCTGAGCCCATGCAGTGTGATAGAGTGGTGTGTCTGGGGCACAGCGTCATGAGTTTCGAAAGCGCAATGGGTTATGTTTCTACTGTGGTGATGCCTCTCATGCTATTTCAGTCTGCCCTAAGCGGGGAAGACGTTTTGCACGCTCGGTTGTCTTGGGTAGTGTTCAGACTAAGTTTTTGTTAACTGTCACTCTGATATGCTCTCTGTCCTCATTTTCTGCTCAGGCTTTCGTTGATTCTGGGCAGCTATTAACCTGAGGATTATGATTTTGCTAAACGTTGTGGGTTTCCCTTGATACCCCTACAGAAGTCTATTCCTTTACTGGGGATCGATTCTACCCCTTTGGCTGAGAATAAACCCCAGTTTTCTACTCAGGTGATAATGAGGGTTGAACCTGATCACCAGGAGTGCTGCAAATTTTTGGTTCTATATAATCTGCATGACATTATAGTGCTGGGTTTCCTTGGTTACAGTCTCATAATCCTGTTTTGGATTGGAAATCTGTGTCTGTAACCAGTTGGGGCTGCCAATGTGTTAATCCAACACCCTGTTTTTTTCTGCCTCCCCCCGGCTGAGGATGTTCCTGACTTTTTGTTTTTTGATTTTTCTGATGTTTTAGCGAAAGTAAATCTGCATACTGCCTCCCCATAG
This sequence comes from Oophaga sylvatica, assembly GCA_033576555.1. NCBI lineage: Eukaryota > Metazoa > Chordata > Amphibia > Anura > Dendrobatidae > Oophaga > Oophaga sylvatica. Next base: position 184,483,375 of record JARQOD010000002.1, on the reverse strand, counting down.
GAGCTATGACTGCGCTATTGAATTAGTGCCAGGTAGTAAATTCCCTAAAGTCGCCTTTTTAACTTGTCTGTACCTGAACATGAACGCTATGCGGTCTTTATCAAGGAATCTTGGAGAAGGGTCATATCAGACCATCCTCTTCACCCTTAGGTGCCGGTTTTTTCTTTGTGGCCAAAAAAGATGGTTCATTAAGGGCCGTGTATGATTATCGTCTCTTGAACAATATTACTGTGAAATATCAATACCCGTTACCCTTGATTTCTGACCTGTTTTCCAGGGTGAAAAAAACGCTACTTGGTTTACCAAGCTTGACCTCAGGGGGGCGTATAACCTTATTCGCATTAAGCACGGGGATAATGAAAGACGGCATTTAAACACCCCTGAAGGGCATTTTGATTTACCTTGTGATGCCCTTTGGGCCACTAATGCCCCTTCCGTCTTCCAGTCCTTCATGAATGACATTTTCAGGGATTTTGTGGACAAGTTTCTGATTGTTTATTTGGATATATCTTGATTTTTTCTAATGACTGGGACTCTCATGTGAAACATGTTCGAACTGTTTTCCCAGATTTTGAGAGAGAATGCTCTGTATGTGAAGGGATCAAAGTGTCTTTTTGGCGTACAGAAGATCTCATTTCTGGGATTCATTTGCCCCCATCTGTTTTTGAAATGGACCCGGTCAAGGTTTCAGGCCATCTGTGATTGGGTCCAACCTACTTCATTAAAGGCTCTTCAGAGATTTTGGGTTTTGCCAATTTTTATCGTAAATTTATTGGTAATTTCTCGGTTATTGTTAAACCATTAACTGATTTGACCAGAAAGGGTTCTGATGTGGTGAATTGGCCTCCTGAGGCAGTCTCTGCGTTCAGGAACTTAAGCAGAAAATTCACTTCTGCTCCTTTCTACGGCAGCCCTGATGTTTCTCTGCCATTTCAGGTGGAGGTTGATGCCTCTGAAATTGGGGCAGGTGCCTTTTTTGTCCCAAAAAGATCCAGAGCCCTCAAAAAGTAACCCTTGTGCCTTTTTCTCTCGAAAATTTTCTCCTACTGAACGTAATTTGACGTGGGTAATCGGGAGTTATTGGCCATGAAGTGGGCTTTTTGAAGAGTGGAGACATTGGTGGAGGGAGCCAAACATCAGGTGGTGGTCCTTACGGACCATAAGAATCTGGTCTATCTGGAATCTGCCAAGCGACTCAATCCTAGACAGGCCAGGTGGGCCTTGTTTTCACAACGTTTTAATTTTGTGGTTTCCTTTCTTCCTGGCACTAAGAATGTTAAGGCGGATGCCCTCTCGAGGAGTTCCTTGCGGACTCTCCTGAGCTATCTGATCCCTCTGTTATTTTGAAGGAGGGTGTAAGTTCTTTCCGCCATCTCGCCCAATTTGAGACTTGCTCTGGAGGGGTGTCAGGAGGATAGCCCAAGCGCTGCCCTGTTGGAAAATTTTGTTTGTCCCGGACCAATGAAAAAAGAGTGTGAGTCTGAGATTCATTGTATCCGCATTGGCGGGCATCCCGAATTTTTGGTACCAGAGACTTGGTTAGTCGGTCCTTTTGGTGGCCTACCTTGTCTCGCGATGTCAGGGAATTTGTGCAGTCCTGCGGGACTTGCTCTCGCTCCAAGCTTGCTCTCGCTCTAGTGGTTTGTTGATGCCATTGCCTGTGCCCAAGAGACCATGGACCCATATCTCTATGGATTTCATTTCCGATCTTCCTGTTTCTCAGAGAATGACCACCATCTGGGTAATTTGTGATAGGTTTTCCAAAGATGATACATCTTGTGCTTTACCTAAGTTGCCTTCCTCCTCTGAATGTGCCGTTGTCCTTCAGCACGTGGTTCGTTTTACACGGCATTCCTGAGAACATTGTGTCTGACAGAGGAGTCCAGTTTTGTTTCCAGATTTGGAGGACTTTTTGTTCTAAACTGGGTGTTCAATTGTCTTTCTCCTCGGCATTTCATCCTCAGACCAATGGTCAAACTGAGAGAACAAACCAGACATTGGGACTTATCTAAGATGCTTGTGTCTGCTGATCAGGATGACTGGGTCTCTTTTTTTGCCTTTGGCTGAGTTTGCTCTTAATAATAGGGCTAGCTCTGCCACTTTGATGTCTCCGTTTTTCTGTAATTCTGGGTTTCACCCTCGATTTTCTTCAGGACAGACGGAGGCTTCTGTCTGTCCAGGTGTTGACTCTGTTGTTGAGCGTATGCAGCAGATTTGGGACCAGGTAGTGGAGAGGTTGTCCCTCTCTCAGGAGAAGGCCCAGCGGTTTGCTAACCGGCATAGGACTGATGGTCCCTCGGTTTAAAGTGGGGGACTTGGGTCTGGTTGTCTCAAGAATATTCCTATGAGAGTAGCATTCCTAAAATTTAAGCCTAGGTTCATTGGACCTTATAAGATCATGGAGATTATTAATCCTGTTTCTTTTCGTTTGCTTCTTCCAGGGACATTTAAGATCCATAAGTGTTCCCAAAGTCCTTGTTGAAGGGTTTGTTGAGCCAGTGGTTCCTGCTGCTGTGCCTCCTGACCCTGTTTTGGTGAGGGCAATCTGGAGTATGTGGTTGAGAAAATATTGGATTCTCGTTTTTCTAGACGAAGACTCCAGTATTGGTTTAATGGAGAGGTTTGGTCAGGAAGACAATTCTTGGGTGTTTGCTTCGGGACATCCATGCTAGGAGACTTATCCGTGCGTATCATTAGAACTCATCTGACGACCTGGTTGCTCAATGAGGGTTCGGTGACCCTCTCAAGGGGGGGGTACTGTTGTGAATGGGTTTTGAGATGAGTTCTGAGCAGAGGCTCCCTCTGGTGGTTACAAGCGGTACTAGTGAGGATTGTGAGGACTGGGAATCAGGTGTTACTGATTGGTCTTATGTAAGGGAGTCATTTTCCCATCAGGGTTGCCGGTGATCAATTGTTCTGGTCTGAATCCTTCTTTCCAGTTTCCCTTGTAGCCTGTGTGTCGGTCTGCATCTCCTGCTATCAGATAAGACAATTTCTTATTTTGTGTTTTTGCTAATTTTTGCATTTTGTCCTGCACTTTGTGGGGCCTTCAGGGTCCCCTCCGGGGGCTTTTGCCCTCTCAGTTTAGTCCAGCCACTGTGTTTTGTACTTTTGCTTTTTTCCAGTTTTTTCAGTGGCTGCTGTTTTTTGTTTTTGTTACACCAGAGAACTAATTTAGGTGGTAAGAGGCGTGTGATCTCAGGTGATTTTGAAATTAGTAGAGTTGGTGTTTTTTCAGGGTTTTCTGAGATTGCAGTAAGTACCCTTCCTATCCTTTTATTTAGATAGTTTGGGGCCCCAGCGTTTGCTCTACTATTTTCTTTCTGTGTCAGTATTTCCTCTGTCTAAACCGCCATTACATGTTTGGGGGCCTTCTATTATCTTTGGGGTTCTGCTCGGGGCAGATAGCTTTCCCTATTCTATCTTTAGGTGTAGTTAGTTTCTCAGGCTGTGACGAGGCGTCCTAGGACCAACGTTAGGAACGCTCCATGGCTGCCTCTAGTTGCGGTGGTTAGTCAGGGTACTGCAATCTCATAGATTCCAACTGCTCTGGTGTATTTCCTTTTTTACCTGCACTCCTCAGTTACCGTAACATAACAGAGATCAGTTTGGCAATGTAGGCTTTCAAAGCCAATAAAGCGAATGAGAGGATGAGTACTTTCTTGTTCTACTCACAGTGGTCTCATAGGGTGATCTGGACTTGAGAGCGCATATGGGGAACTAGCGGTGGACATGACGGACTGAGAGGCGGTTGGTGATGGTGGTGGTGATGGCCTAGATTCAGTCTTTCGTTGCAAAAACATTGTGAATTCCTGACTGCTTTGGCTTGCGATGAGACCTCAAATTTCTTGCTGATGGTGTGCTTACGGTGGGCTTCAGTGGGGGAAGGGATGGAGCTTTGCTGGCTACCTTCAGTCGGACAGGTGCACATGTGCTACCTGAGGTTTTGTAGTTGTCCAAGCTTGCAAGTGCATGGTGTTAAATGTCTAAGCATGCAACTGGTATTCAAATTTCGGAGATTTTTCCCTCGGCTAAAAGCTTCCGCACTTCTTACAGATAAACATTGCCTCAGCATAGGATTTTGGTCAAAAAAGTGCCACACTGCACTCTTCCTACTATTGGTATAAATTTTCAGGGCTTGCACGCTGTGCTAATTTGACTGTCTGGCCAAGCTGTCCTGCAACTCTTTTTGTTTTTTAACACGTTTTTTGGACAGCTACAGGCCTGCCAAATAACCCGCTGCTGCGATTTCGATGCCTGCTGCGGATCCTCCTCCTCTTCTGAGCTATTGCCCAGCGGCACCTCTTCCTCTAATGGATGCCCATCCGGTCAACAACTGGGTCATCCATCACTCCTCTTCAATTTTCATCTGCACCTTCCTCTGTGTCACCGTGTAAGATGGTATAGTATGCGGAAGGGGCACCTGGGTATCATCAGGGTCAGATTCTGGCTCAGTAGACTGCGGGGCAATGTAGTGCTCTGGGTCATTGTACCAGCAGAATCATCTAGCAGTGCTGTGCATCAGTGCACTCGATGTCAGATTCATCTTGGACTGGGGAATTCAGGATTTGATTGTAACCCAGGCATAGTATGTGAAAAGAGCTCCATGGAGTAATCTGAAGTGTGGCCTGCCGCACCTTCACTTTTGGGGGGTGAAGGACACAAGGAAAGGTGTTGTTCCTGACCAGGAGCCCGCACTGACGACTTAGTGCTTGCATTTTTTTGAAACTTCAGAAGAGGAGGTGATAGAGCTGGAGGCGTTTCGGCAATGTAAGCCAAAACCTGTTCCTGATGCTCCGGCTTTAAAAGCGGACAATGACGCAGGCTCAACACCTCCTGCCTTAGGTGCTATTGTGCTTTTGGCACTACCAGCAGATGCACCACCACCACCATCAGTACTAGCTGGCCCCCACCGCCCACAATCCACGGCCTCTTCCACCTATATTCCTCATGTTTGGAAAAATGTACCAAAAATACCAGGGCAGATATATGGTACGTATCAGAAGCGTACAGATGTATACGGTTGAAGGGGAAATTTAAATATCTGTATATATTTCAGGAGTCACACACAGACGCCTCAGGCTCAGTATGGATTAGACAAGAATATAAAAAGCTGAAAAGGGGACTGTATCACCAGATACCAGGTGTATATAGTATAGTGAAAAAATTGTAAATCACCATATATATTTCAGGTGTCACACACAGACGCTCGCAGGCTCAGTATGGATTAGACAAGAATATAAAAAGCTGAAACAGGGGACTGTATCACAAAGCGTACAGCTGTATACAGTGTAGGGTTAATTGTTATTTACGATATATTTCGGAGTAACACACAGACGCTCACATGCTCAGTATGGAATTAGACCAGAATATAAAAAGCAGAAAAAGGGTACTGTATGAACGCAAACAGCTGTATACAGTCTAGGGTTAATTGTAAATTATTATTATTATTTATTCATATAGCGCCATTGATTCCATGATGCTGTACATGAGAAGGGTAACATACAGATTACAGGTATCACTTACGCATACAGTACAAACTAACAATGACAGACCGATATAGAGGGGAGAGTGGACCCTACCCTTGCAGGCTTACATTCTACAAGATTGTGGGGAAGGAGACAGTAGGTTGGGTGGTTGCAGCAGCCTAGTGATGGTGAGGCGGTAGCTCCAAGTAGTGGTGAGGAGGCAGCGGGGATCATTGCAGGTTGTAAGCTTCCTGAAGAGTTGGGTTTTCAGGTTCCGTTGAAGGATCCGAGTGTGGCTGATAGTCGGACGTGTTGGGGCAAAGAAACTCCAGAGGATGGGGGCTATTCGGGAGAAGTCTTGGAGGCGGTTAGGTGAGGAGTGAATAAGTGTTGAGGAGAGAAGGAGGTTCTTGGGAGGATACGGAGAATTACGTGAGGGAAGATCTCAGGAATTAGTTCAGAGATATATGGAGGAGACAGGTTATAGATGGCCTTGTAGGTCAGTATGAGTAATTTGAATTGGATACTGAGGGAGTGGGAGCCAGTGGAGCGATTTGCAGAGGAGAGAAGCGGAGGAGTAGCGAGGAAGAGATGAATTTAGTTGGACAGCAGAGTTAGGATGGACTGGAGAGGGCGAGGGTGTTAGCAGGGAGGCCACAGAAAAGGATGTTGCGTAGTCGAGACGGGAGATGATGAGGCGTTCACAAGCATTTTAGTAAAGTGAGGGTTAAGGAAGGGACGGATTCTGGAAATATTTTTGAGCTGGGGTGGCAGAATGTGGAGAGAGTTTGGATGTGCGGTTTGAAGGACAGTGCAGAGTCAAGGGTTACTCCAAGGCAGCGGACTCCAGTACGGGGGAAAGAGTGATGTTGTCAATTGTTATAGATAGGTCAGGTATGGAAGATCTGTGAAATGGGGGAAAGATGATCAGTTCAGATTTGTCCACATTCAGTTTGAGGAAGCGGGGAGGAGAAGAAAGAGGATATGGCTGATAGACACTCTGCATTTTGGAGAGCAGAGAGGTAACATCTGGCCAGAGAGGTAGATCTTAGTATCCTCAGCATAAAGGGGTACTGAATCCGTGGGACTTTATGAGTTGCCCCCAGGCCAAGTGTATAGATTGATAAGAGTAGGGCCCTAGAAACTAGCCTTGAGGGACTCCAACAGAGAGATGGTGTGATGAGAGGTAGTGTGGGAGTGGAGACGCTGAATGTGCGGTTTGGAAAGGTATGATTTGATCAAGGATAGGGCAAGGTCTTTGTGCCAAAGGAAGAGAGGATCTGTAGTAGGAGGCAGTGGTCAACTGTGTCGAAAGCAGAGGAAGGTCTAGAAGAAGGAGCATAGAGTATTGTCCGTTCGCTTTGGCTGTAAGTAGGTCGCTAGTAATTTTGGTCAGTGCTGTTCAGTGGAGTGATGGAGCGGAAACCAGATTGTAGATTGTCAAAGAGCTGGTTAGATGAGAGATGGGAGGAAGTTCAGCGTGGACGTGCTGCTCCAGGAGTTTTTGGAAGCGAATGGGAGCAGCGATATTGGGCGATAGCTGGACATAGCGTTGGGTCGAGGGTTGGCTTTTTGAGGATAGGCGTGACAGAAATATAGGTAAATCAGGGGTGGGATTCAAATTTTAACAACAGTTCTGTGTTTGGTGCGTCGTAAAACCACACCCATTTTTAAGCCACACCATTTTAAAACCACACCCCATTTAAAGCACACCCATTTACACACACCTTTCCTCAACGTATACAAAGTAGGGCGCAGTCAAACATTTGAAAAAAAAAAATTGGAATGGGATCAGAACAGTGCACATTCTGGCCAGCGGCTTCCTGACCCGAGTGGACAGCTGCATTATTTCTATTTCTATGTAAGTCTTGGATAGAGGCCTGTACACATATCATCTCTGCAGCCAGTTATAGATGAAGGCCTGTACATATATTACTGCTGCAGCCAGTCATGGATGGAGGCCTGTACACATATTTACTGCTGCAGACAGTCATATCAGCGCTGCGGCCAGCTATGGATGGAGGTCTGTACACATATCAGCGCTGCGGCCAGCTATGGATGGAGGTCTGTACACATATCAGCGCTGCAGCCAGTCATGGATGAAGCTGTACACATATTACTGCTGCAGCCATTATAGATGGAGGCCTGTACACATATCAGCGCTGCAGCAGTTATGGATGGAGGCCTGTACACATATCAGCGCTGCAGCCAGTCATGGATGGAAGCCTGTACACATATTTTACTGCTGCAGCCGTTATGGAGGAGGCCTGTACAACATATCAGCGCTGCGGCCAGTCATGGATGGAGGCCTGTACACATATCAGCGCTGCGGCCAGTCATGGAGGAGGCCTGTACAATATCAGCGCTGCCTCAGTCCACTCCAGGCAGCGCTGCGTTTTTTTACACCCAGGATCAATCATTTGGTGACTGGTCATCATTACAATCCATAAATCACATAATCTGCATTTTCTGCCATCACCCCCGCCGGCCCTATGAAGCCCCCAGCCCGGGTAGTTACTCACCGCAACGGCGCAACGCAAAGGCCAGGCCAGCCAGGGCCAAACTTCAACACCGCCCTGAGAGCCCTCCTGAGTTGAGTCCTTTTCTCTAATGTCTGCAGTGCAGCTGCCCGCAGTGCCTTACACACTGTCCACTGACACTAGGGACCCCGCCGGGTAGCTAGCGGGGGCGGGGAGTAGCTGTGTGCAGCCTGTGCTGTGCGCGTGCCTCCTCCTCATGACTGAGAGATGGCCGCGGCTGCGCTACCCAATCGCCGTACTGCACTTCAGGATATCAGTGCGCGAGGGCGGGCCCGGCGGTGTATCATGGTGTGGAGGTGTACAGTGTGCCGCGCTGTATGGATTCCGGATAGGAAGCAGAGCCCAACTCCGGAGTTCCCCTCAGGGCCCGGCTCCAGGTTTTTATGGGCCCCGGGCGAAAAGAGTCTCGTGGCCCCCTTAACACAGACCACGATTCATGATGCACAGATACTGCAGAGAAATATGGGTATAGCACAACGCCAACACTTCTTTTCTTCCATTACATGACTGATACCTATTGTAAATTGTACAATAGTCAAAAACCGCCAAATCCTCACAGCGCACAGTACAGACTGGACAGTAACAGTCCTCCATACAATAATATGGGCACCACATAGTCTCCCCCTCATCACCATATAATACCCCATGCAGGATGTCACCCCGCCATCCCCCATATAATTCTCCATACAGAATACTGGACCCAATATAATGCTTCATACAGAATACTGGACCACATTAATGCTCCTTACAGGATACTGGGTCCCCATAAATGCTCCATACAAAATACGGACCCATATAATGCTCCATACAGAATACGGACCACATATAATGTCCTACAAAATATGGAGCTCTCCTCTACACTGTGCTGCATTCTGCACTGTTACGGCTCAGGAAGGGCGCTGTGGAAAGACTCCCCATTATCATCATCATTGCCTGCCCATTATCATCATAATTGCCTCCCCTCACATCATTGCCTGCCCATTATCATCATCATTGTCCCCATTAATATCATCATCATCATTGCCTTCCCATTTCATTGCCTCCCCAACATCATTTATCATTGCTCCCCCATTAATTCAATCATCGTTGCCTTCCTTATCATTGCCTCCCCATCATCATCATTATCATTGCCTCCCCATTAATATCATCATCATCATTGCCTTCCCATTATCATTGCCTCCCTATCATCATCATTGCCTTCCCATTAATATTCATCATCATCATTGCCTTCCCATTATCATTGCCTCCCCATCATCATATTATCATTGCCCTCCCATTAATATCATTTCATCATTGCCTTCCATTATCATTGCCTCCCATCATCATCATCATCGCCTCCTCACCACCATCACTGCCTCCCCCCACCACCCATCACACATACAGCACCGCAGGCAGCACTTTCTCACATACACACAGGCAACACACACACACGCAGGCAACACACACACACACACACTGATACACACAGACAGACAGACACACACACCTCACCTGTCCGGTGTCCTCGCGCTCTCTGCCACAGCCGGCCGCTGAATGATGACGTCATCAGCGGCGCTGCTGTGAGAGAGGAAGCGCGGCGCCCCCTGGAGCTCGGAGCTGCGGCCCTGGTTCCCCTCCTTCAACTTGCGGCGCCCCGACACTGCAACAAAGTACCGGATCGCAGTTAAGAATCTCCCCGGTTCGGGGAACCGGCTGCTTTTTTATCAACCAGTTCCACCGAACTGGGGAGAACCGGCTGAATCCCACCCCTGGGTAAATCTCCGTATCTATTTCAGGAGTCACACACAGGCGCTCTCAGGCTCAGTATGGATTACACCAGAATATAAAAAGCAGAAAAAGGGTACTGTATCACCAGATACCAGTGTATATAGTATAGTGAACAGATTGTTAATCTCCGTTATATATTTCAGGAGTCACACACAGACACTCTCAGGCTCAGTAGGATTAGACAAGAAATAAAAGCTGAAAAAGCTACTGTATCACAAGTGACAGCTGTATACAGTCTAGGGGTAATTGTAAATCTCCGTATATATTTTAGGAGTTACACACAGACGCTCTCAGGCTCAGTATGGATTAGACAAGAATTAAAAAGCTAAAAAAAGGGTACTGTATCACAAGCGTACAGCTGTATACAGTGTAGGGGTAATTGTAAATCTCCGTATATATTTCCGGAGTAACACACAGACGCTCTCAGGCTCAGTATGGATTAGACCAGAATATAAAAAGCAGAAAAAAGGGTACTCTATCACCAGATACCAGGTTATATAGTATAGTGAAAAAATTGTAAATCTCTGTATATATTTCAGGAGTCACACACAGACGCTCTCAGGCTCAGTATGGATTAGATAAGAATATAAAAAGCAGAAAAAGGGTATTGTTATGTTTCGGTAGCTGAGGAGGACAGGAACAACAGCAGGGCTGCCGAACACCTGAGATGTTGGTAACTGATGGGTTGAAGATTCCTAAACTAACGACACAAACTAGAGGTAGCCGTGGAGCGTTCCTACGTTGATCCTAGACGCCTCGTCACAGCCTAAGAGATAACTACACCTAAAGGCAGAAAGATGAAAACTATCTGCCCCAAAGAAAATAGAAAGCCTCCAAACATATAATGGCGGTTAGACAAGATGAAAATACAAACAAAGGCAGAAAATAGACTGAGCAAACGCTGGGGCCAAACTAACTAAATAGGATAGGACAGGAGAGATTACTTTCTGCAACCCAGAAACCCTACAAAAATCCAACAATTCTGATTACAAAAATACTGAGATCACATGATCTTGCCACCCACTAAATCAGTCTCAGTGTGAACAAAAACCAAGCCGCAGCCGCTGAAAAAACAGGAAAAAAGCAAATGAGCAATAACAGTGGCTGCAATAAACTGTGAGGAGCTCAGGCCCAGGAGGGACCTGGTTGACCTCCACAAACGTGCAGAAAAAAAATGCAAAAAAGCAAGCACAAAAAGAAAAGCAAAAAATATCTTATCTGAAAGCAGGAGATGCAGGCAAGACTCCAGCAAACTTCCAAATGAACCAGGAACCACAATTGAGACAAAGAACAATTGATCACCGGCAACCATCATGGGAGGGAACTCCCTTATATCAGACCAGTCCATGATCCTGATGCCATCCCGAAAGCCTCTGCTCAGAAACCATCTCTAGCCATTCATAACAGGTAATGTATCAGAAGCATACAGCTGTATACAGTGTTTGGGGTAATTTTAAATCTCGTATATATTTCGGAGTAACACACAGACGCTCACTCATATGGATTTGACCAGAATACAAAAAGCAGAAAAAGGGACTGTATCACAAAGCGTACAGCTGTATACAGTCTAGGGGTAATTGTAAATCTCCATATATATTTCGGAGTCACACACAGTAGTCAGCAGCATGTATTTGTCCGTGATAACAGCGGTACACGGTAGTGTGTGAGGAGCGTACAGCTCTTATCGGTTGGGGAAAAATTGAACGCTCGGTAACTGTGCAGAAAAAGACTAAAAGTATTAGTGCTGTGTAAAAAGCAGTCTGCACAGCAGTGTGCACACAGCAATACAGCTAGCAGGCAGCCTATTACCAGATCTGCGTGCACAAAAAAATCTTCCCGTCACTGCCCAAATAACTGTACAGCCAATTCTACAGCACAAAAGAATCATTTTCTTTCTTTGCCTAACCTTCCTTCTGAGAAAAAAGTGGCAGCAACCCTTTCCCCACGCTAAGATCGCAGAAGTAAAAGGCGGTTGGCGGTCAGGGCTTTTATTGCCACTGTGACGCAAACCAAAGCAAGCCAATCACGCAATGCCCTTCTCTAAGATGGTGGGGCCGCCGCCCATGTCTCCCCGTTGCCCAAAGTGTATGGACCTTGCTCATTGGCTGAGAAAAAGGCGCCTGCAAGCATTATGGGAAAAAACCGACTTTGGCGTCGGTCGACGACCCCCATGGCCGACTCACGCTTGGTGGGTTTTCGCTCAGCAAAAGTCAGCGATTTTTGATTCGACTGACCTGTTTTGCTAAACTTATACCACTGTTCTGTTTTCACCATTTGTGGATGATGGCTTTACTATGGTTCGTTGGAGTCCAAAGCTTTAAAAATGGTTTAAAAACCTTTTCCAAACTGAAGATCTCAATTACTTTGTTTCTCATTTTTCAGAATTTATTTGGATTGTGGTGATGCCTAACTTTTGAGGAACTTTCGGAATTTTGGGTCATTACTTTGTCAGGAAAGTTCTATTTAAGTGATTTATTGATTGAGAACAGGTGTGCAGTAGTTAGGCCTGGTGTGATAGGGAATTTAACCAATCCCAAAAGTATAAACCACAGTTAATTTATGTTTTTAAGGGGGGGGGCAATCCTTTTTCACAAGGTGCCTGTAGGTTTGGATTTCTTTTTCCCTTAATAGTAAAAACTTTCATAAAAAAAACTGTTTTTCAAAATTTAAATTTGTTTGGTGATCTAAAACATTTAAGTGTGACAAACTGCAAAGGAAAGGAAATCAGGAAGGGCAACACTTTTTCACACAACTGTATATGTCCTAAAAAGTAAATCCCATAACATGATAAAAATTTCTTTCATGGAACAAGCTCTTTAGTAAAGAGCTGACTTGGCCAAGTCACCCCCCAGGATTCACACAGATCTCCCATCACACTACTCTGGCTATCACTTTCCTTGATGCATAGCATTATAGGAAGGGAGTTACCATGTACTTTTAATTGCGCAGCTGAGAAACATGAGCCTCGATCAAAGGTGCGGATGATGCAGTGTAAGCACACAGTACTCAGCTGAGTCTCTCCCCATGGCTGCAATTCATTTGGCAAGCAGTCCAGTGGATAGTATTGAGGGCCAGCCTCTTGTCCATCCTATGCAGTCTTCATGGATCAGCAAAATCCCAGGTGTGTTCGCTACGTACTGACACTACAATCGATCTCCTCCTATTCTCTCCTCCTAATATCGTATCAGATCCCCTAACCTGCCTACCCACAAGATGATAGGCTGATATTAGGAGTGAATGGGCGGGGCGTTGTGTGTGGGAGAAGGATCAAGCTGTGACCAGTAGTGCAGAGTGAATGCCGTTGTCCTTACTTGTAGGTGTTAAAGGGCGCAGATGCTACGCAAGACAATGGGAGACAATGGTACTTAAACCAAAAACTTTTATTTGAATAAACATATTAAAGGGGTGCCTTCGCATAATATCGGGGATAGCATAAAAGCAAAAATGAAATTATGTTGCAAGAAGAATAAAAGTGATTCAGATGAACAGAATGTTGACACAATGTAAGTACACACTATCTTTCTATTATTACCATTAAATTGCTGTTATAACAGTGATGTCGTAGTCTTAACCCTTAGTGACCGAACAATTTTTTAAATTGGGACCAAGTCACTTTTTTTGGGATACTTCTGAAGCTTAAACAAACCCCATTGTTTTGAGATTGTTTTTTTCCCTGGCACCTTATAATTTATGATAATTGGTAAATTTAGGTTGATAGGTTTTGTGTTTTATTTATAAAAAAATCAGGAATTTACAAAGATGTAAAAAAATAGCACTTTTCAAACTTTGAATTTTATTATCTGCATGTCAAATCCGCACTGTCGCTGGCATCGGAAGGAAAGTGCGGCTGCATGTATTTTATGCAGCCCCGCTTCGATTCTGGTGCCGGGCCCGTGGGTTGAAAATGCGAGACCTGCAGTTTCCCCATTTTCCCCCGGCCTTCCGATAGAAAAACTTAATAATGACTTTTTTCCCCATGTCTGCCTTACACAGCACTAATTTAAAAAGTTTTTTATTTTGTTAGCCTTTTAGGAGGTTTAAAAAGCAAGCAGTAATTTTTTAAGTGACTTTGGGGGTCTACATATTGGAAAACCCCAAAATTGATACCATTTTAAAAATAGCACCCCTCAACATATTGAAACTTCTATCAGGTTTTTTAACCCTTCAGGGATTTTCAGGAATTAATGCAAAGTGGATAGCGGAATGGAAAAGTGTTTTTACCACCTAAATGTCCTAAAGGTACTGCCCACTACACTCCCGTAACGATCTCGTTAGGTCGCATAATGAGATCGCTAGCGGGATGTTACAATACGCTAGTGTCGGCCACTTTAGGTGTCGTTAAGGATGCTTCGCGGTTTAGCGATCTCCTTAACACTTTAGCGTACAAAAGTACGCTAAATCGCTAAAAAAAAGGTGCCACACTAGCGATATATATTACCAGCGGGACGCTGACGATCAGAATAGGGTCCGGAACGATCAGGACGCGGACGAGATCAAGAGGGGCCCGTCGTTCTGATGCCGACAAAACAACTCGCTTTAAAAGGATCGCTAAATAGTGAGTTTTTTAGCGACCGTTAGCGATGTTTTTAGTGTTGCATACCCTTAACTTCTTAACCAGCTGCTAAGCCGGGGCTCTAAGGCTAAGTTCGACTTCTCTACCGGGAAAATACGCATTTTTTTGTATCGATTCACGCCAAAACAGCGTTTTGCAAGGTAATTAGCTTGCAAATGCTACGTTTTCTAGGACGTGCTCGTTGGGGAAAAATGATTGAAAGGTTGGTACACTATCAAAATAGGTCACCGGGAAGCGATATATATTTGATGTCAGTATTATATCAAAAGGGCAAATACTATATAACATGGCAAGATATTTATAACATAGATTTACCCTGCAGAATGTCCAGAGGGTCAAAACGGAATCCGTTATCGTGTTCCGCCCAGGGGTGACCGGGGTCTAAGTGACCTAAAACTGGGGTCCTAACTAACCCCAACCTGGGGTATGTTAAAGGTACGAGGTCCAGGCCACCGCGTAAACCGTCTCCTATCAACCCTGCCAACTGTATTCTTCCAAGAAGGACCCTGAATACCACCAAAGGGATGAAAGGTACGGTAATGAAACAGAAAGACATACAA
>JARQOD010000002.1:184319530-184468367 GCA_033576555.1 Oophaga sylvatica | reverse complement strand
AAAAATGCACCAAAAATACCAGCAGATATATGGTACTGTATCAGAAGCGTACAGATGTATACGGTGAAGGGGAAAATTTAAATCTCTGTATATATTTCAGGAGTCACACACAGACGCTCTCAGGCTCAGTATGGATTAGACAAGAATATAAAAAGCTGAAAAAGGGGACTGTATCACCAGATACCAGGTGTATATAGTATAGTGAAAAAATTGTAAATCACCATATATATTTCAGGTGTCACACACAGACGCTCGCAGGCTCAGTATGGATTAGACAAGAATATAAAAAGCTGAAACAGGGGACTGTATCACAAGCGTACAGCTGTATACAGTGTAGGGTTAATTGTATATTTACGTATATATTTCCGGAGTAACACACAGACGCTCACATGCTCAGTATGGATTAGACCAGAATATAAAAAGCAGAAAAAGGGTACTGTATGAGACGCAAACAGCTGTATACAGTCTAGGGTTAATTGTAAATTATTATTATTATTTATTCATATAGCGCCATTGATTCCATGATGCTGTACATGAGAAGGGGTAACATACAGATTACAGATATCACTTACGCTATACAGTACAAACTAACAATGACAGACCGATATAGAGGGGAGAGTGGACCCTACCCTTGCAGGCTTACATTCTACAAGATTGTGGGGAAGGAGACAGTAGGTTGGGTGGTTGCAGCAGCTCTAGTGATGGTGAGGCGGTAGCTCCAGTAGTGGTGAGGAGGCAGCGGGGATCATTGCAGGTTGTAAGCTTTCCTGAAGAGTTGGGTTTTCAGGTTCCGTCTGAAGGATCCGAGTGTGGCTGATAGTCGGACGTGTTGGGGCAAAGAACTCCAGAGGATGGGGGCTATTCGGGAGAAGTCTTGGAGGCGGTTAGGTGAGGAGTGAATAAGTGTTGAGGAGAGAAGGAGGTCTTGGGAGGATCGGAGATTACGTGAGGGAAGATCTCAGGAGATTAGTTCAGAGATATATGGAGGAGACAGGTTATAGATGGCCTTGTAGGTCAGTATGAGTAATTTGAATTGGATACGCTGAGGGAGTGGGAGCCAGTGGAGCGATTTGCAGAGGAGAGAAGCGGAGGAGTAGCGAGGAGAGAGATGAATTAGTTGGACAGCAGAGTTAAGGATGGACTGGAGAGGTGCGAGGGTGTTAGCAGGGAGGCCACAGAAAAGGATGTTGCAGTAGTCGAGACGGGAGATGATGAGGGCGTTCACAAGCATTTTAGTAGAGTGAGGGTTAAGGAAGGGACGGATTCTGGAAATATTTTTGAGCTGGAGGTGGCAGAATGTGGAGAGAGTTTGGATGTGCGGTTTGAAGGACAGTGCAGAGTCAAGGGTTACTCCAAGGCAGCGGACCTCCAGTACGGGGGAAAGAGTGATGTTGTCAATTGTTATAGATAGGTCAGGTATGGAAGATCTGTGAAATGGGGGAAAGATGATCAGTTCAGATTTGTCCACATTTAGTTTGAGGAAGCGGGAGGAGAAGAAAGAGGATATGGCTGATAGACACTCTGGGATTTTGGAGAGCAGAGAGGTAACATCTGGGCCAGAGAGGTAGATCTTAGTATCCTCAGCATAAAGGTGGTACTGGAATCCGTGGGACTTTATGAGTTGCCCCAGGCCAAGTGTATAGATTGATAAGAGTAGGGGCCCTAGAACCTAGCCTTGAGGGACTCCAACAGAGAGATGGTGTGATGAGGAGGTAGTGTGGGAGTGGAAGACGCTGAATGTGCGGTTGGAAAGGTATGATTTGATCAAGGATAGGGCGAGGTCTTTGATGCCAAAAGAAGAGAGGATCTGTAGTAGGAGGCAGTGGTCAACTGTGTCGAAAGCAGAGGATAGGTCTAGAAGAAGGAGCATAGAGTATTGTCCGTTCGCTTTGGCTGTAAGTAGGTCGCTAGTAATTTTGGTCAGTGCTGTCTCAGTGGAGTGATGGAGCGGAAACCAGATTGTAGATTGTCAAAGAGCTGGTTAGATGAGAGATGGGAGGAAAGTTCAGCGTGGACGTGCTGCTCCAGGAGTTTGGAAGCGAATGGGAGCAGCGATATTGGGCGATAGCTGGACATAGCAGTTGGGTCGAGGGTTGGCTTTTTGAGGATAGGCGTGACAGAAATATAGGTAAATCCAGGGGTGGGATTCAAATTTTTAACAACAGATTCTGTGTTTGTGCGTCGTAAAACCACACCCATTTTTAAGCCACACCCATTTTAAAACCACACCCATTTAAAGCCACACCCATTTACACACACCTTTTCCTCAAACGTATACAAGTAGGGCGCAGTCAAACATTTGAAAAAAAAAATGGAATGGGATCAGAACAGTGCACATTCTGGCCAGCGGCTCTCCTGACCCGAGTGTGACAGCTGCATATATTTCTATTTCTATGTAAGTCATGGATGGAGGCCTGTACACATATCATCTCTGCAGCCAGTTATAGATGAAGGCCTGTACATATATTACTGCTGCAGCCAGTCATGGATGGAGGCCTGTACACATAGTACTGCTGCAGACAGTCATATCAGCGCTGCGGCCAGCTATGGATGGAGGTCTGTACACATATCAGCGCTGCGGCCAGCTATGGATGGAGGTCTGTACACATATCAGCGCTGCAGCCAGTCATGGATGGAAGCCTGTACACATATTACTGCTGCAGCCAGTTATAGATGGAGGCCTGTACACATATCAGCGCTGCGGCCAGTTATGGATGGAGGCCTGTACACATATCAGCGCTGCAGCCAGTCATGGATGGAAGCCTGTACACATATTACTGCTGCAGCCAGTTATGGATGGAGGCCTGTACACATATCAGCGCTGCGGCCAGTCATGGATGGAGGCCTGTACACATATCAGTGCTGCGGCCAGTCATGGATGGAGGCCTGTACATATATCAGCGCTGCCTCAGTCCACTCCAGGCAGCGCTGCGTTTTCTTTACACCCAGGATCAATCATTTGGTGACTGGTCATCATTACAATCCATAATCACATAATCTGCATTTTCTGCCATCACCCCGCCCGTCCCTATGAAGCCCCAGCCCGGGCTAGTTACTCACCGCAACGGCGCAACGCAAAGGCCAGGCCCAGCCAGGGCCAAACTTCAACACCGCCCTGAGAGCCCTCCTTGAGTTGAGTCCTTTTCTCTAATGTCTGCAGTGCAGCTGCCGCAGTGCCTTACACACTGTCCACTGACACTAGGGACCGGCCGGGTAGCTAGCGGGGCGGCGGAGTAGCTGTGTGCAGCCTGTGCTGTGCCGCGTGCCTCCTCCTCATGACTGAGAAGATGGCCGCGGCTGCGCTACCCAATCGCCGTACTGCACTTCAGAGATATCAGTGCACGAGGGCCGGGCCCGGCGGTGTATCATGGTGTGAGTGTATCAGTGTGCCGCGCTGTATGGATTCCGGATAGGAAGCAGAGCCCAACTCCGGAGTTCCCCTCAGGGCCGGCTCCAGGTTTTTATGGGCCCCGGGCGAAAGAGTCTCAGTGGGCCCCCTTAACACAGACCACGATTCATGATGCACAGATACTGCAGAGAAATATGGGTATAGCACAACGCCAAACACTTCTTTTCTTCCATTACATGACTGATACCTATTGTAAATTGTACAATAGCTCAAAAACCGCCAAATCCTCACAGCGCACAGTACAGACTGGACAGTACAGTCCTCCATACAATATTATGGGCACCACATAGTCTCCCCCTCATCACCCATATAATACCCCATGCAGGATGTCACCCCGCCATCCCCCATATAATTCTCCATACAGAATACTGGACCCAATATAATGCTTCATACAGAATACTGGACCACATATAATGCTCCATACAGGATACTGGTCCCCATATAATGCTCCATACAAAATACTGGACCCAATATAATGCTCCATACAGAATACTGGACCACATATAATGTTCCATACAAAATATGGAGCTCTCCTCTACACTGTGCTGCATTCTGCACTGTTACGGCTCAGGAAAGGGCGCTGTGGAAAGACTCCCCATTATCATCATCATTGCCTGCCCATTATCATCATAATTGCCTCCCCTCATCATCATTGCCTGCCCATTATCATCATCATTGCCTCCCATTAATATCATCATCATCATTGCCTTCCCATTATCATTGCCTCCCCAACATCATTATCATTGCCTCCCCATTAATATCATCATCGTTGCCTTCCCATTATCATTGCCTCCCCATCATCATCATTATCATTGCCTCCCCATTAATATCATCATCATCATTGCCTTCCCATTATCATTGCCTCCCTATCATCATCATTGCCTTCCCATTAATATCATCATCATCATTGCCTTCCCATTATCATTGCCTCCCCATCATCATCATTATCATTGCCTCCCCATTAATATCATTATCATCATTGCCTTCCCATTATCATTGCCTCCCCATCATCATCATCATCGCCTCCTCACCACCATCACTGCCTCCCCCCACCACCATCACACATACAGCACCGCAGGCAGCACTTTCTCACATACACACAGGCAGACACACACACACGCAGGCACACACACACACACACACACTGATACACACAGACAGACAGACACACACACCTCACCTGTCCGGTGTCCTCGCGCTCTCTGCCACAGCCGGCCGCTGAATGATGACGTCATTCAGCGGCGCTGCTGTGAGAGAGGAAGCGCCGGCGCCCCCTGGAGCTCGGAGCTGCGGCCCTGGTTCCCCTCCTTCAACTTGCGGCGCCCCGGCACTGCAACAAAGTACCGGATCGCAGTTAAGAATCTCCCCGGTTCGGGGAACCGGCTGCTTTTTTATCAACCAGTTCCACCGAACTGGGGAGAACCGGCTGAATCCCACCCCTGGGTAAATCTCCGTATCTATTTCAGGAGTCACACACAGGCGCTCTCAGGCTCAGTATGGATTACACCAGAATATAAAAAGCAGAAAAAGGGTACTGTATCACCAGATACCAGGTGTATATAGTATAGTGAACAAATTGTTAATCTCCGTATATATTTCAGGAGTCACACACAGACACTCTCAGGCTCAGTATGGATTAGACAAGAATATAAAAGCTGAAAAAGCTACTGTATCACAAGTGTACAGCTGTATACAGTCTAGGGGTAATTGTAAATCTCCGTATATATTTTAGGAGTTACACACAGACGCTCTCAGGCTCAGTATGGATTAGACCAGAATATAAAAAGCAGAAAAAGGGTACTCTATCACCAGATACCAGGTATATATAGTATAGTGAAAAAATTGTAAATCTCTGTATATATTTCAGGAGTCACACACAGACGCTCTCAGGCTCAGTATGGATTAGACAAGAATATAAAAAGCAGAAAAAGGGTAATTGTTATGTTTCGGTAGCTGAGGAGGACAGGAACAACAGCAGGGCTGCCGAACACCTGAGATGTTGGTAACTGATGGGTTGAAGATTCCTAAACTAACGACACAACTAGAGGTAGCCGTGGAGCGTTCCTACGTTGATCCTAGACGCCTCGTCACAGCCTAAGAGATAATTACACCTAAAGGCAGAAAGATGAAAACTATCTGCCCCCAAAGAAAATAGAAAGCCTCCAAACATATAATGGCGGTTAGACAAGATGAAAATACAAACATAGGCAGAAAATAGACTGAGCAAACGCTGGGGCCACAAACTAACTAAATAGGATAGGACAGGAGAGATTACTTTCTGCAACCCAGAAAACCCTACAAAAATCCAACAATTCTGATTACAAAAATACTGAGATCACATGATCTTGCCACCCACTAAATCAGTTCTCAGTGTGAACAAAAACCAAGCCGCAGCCGCTGAAAAAACAGGAAAAAGCAAATGAGCCAATAACAGTGGCTGCAATAAACTGTGAGGAGCTCAGGCCCAGGAGGGGACCTGGCTGACCTCCACAAACGTGCAGAAAACAATGCAAAAAGCAAGCACAAAAAGAAAAGCAAAAAATATCTTATCTGAAAGCAGGAGATGCAGGCAAGACTCCAGCAAACTTCCAAATGAACCAGGAACCACAATTGAGACAAGAACAATTGATCACCGGCAACCATCATGGGAGGGAACCTCCCTTATATCAGACCAGTCCATGATCCCTGATTGCCACTCCTCGCTGAAAGCCTCTGCTCAGAAACCATCTCTAGCACATTCATAACAGGTAATGTATCAGAAGCGTACAGCTGTATACAGTGTTGGGGTAATTTTAAATCTCCGTATATATTTCCGGAGTAACACACAGACGCTCACTCAGTATGGATTTGACCAGAATACAAAAAGCAGAAAAAGGGTACTGTATCACAAGCGTACAGCTGTATACAGTCTAGGGGTAATTGTAAATCTCCATATATATTTCCGGAGTCACACACAGATAGTCAGCAGCATGTATTTGTCCGTGATAACAGCCGGTACACGGTAGTGTGTGAGGAGCGTACAGCTCTATACAGGTGTGGAAAAATGAACGCTCGGTAACTGTGCAGAAAAAAAGACTAAAAGTATTAGTGCTGTGTAAAAAGCAGTCTGCACAGCAGTGTGCACACAGCAATACAGCTAGCAGGCAGCCTATTAACCAGATCTGCTGCTGCACAAAAGAAAATCTTCCCCTGTCACTGCACACTAACTGTACAGCACAATTGCTATCAGCACAAGCACAGAATCACTTTTCTTTCTTGCCTAACTCTCTCCCTACTGAGAAACAGTGGCAGCAACCTCTCCCTACGCTAAGATCGGCAGAAGTAAAATGGCGGTTGGCGGTCAGGGCTTTTATTGCCACTGTGACGCAACACAAAGCAAGCCAATCACTGCAATGCCCTTCTCTAAGATGGTGGTGGCCGCTGCCCATGTCATCTCGTTGCCCACAGTGTATGACCTTGCTCATTGGCTGAGAAAAGGCGCCTGCAAGCATTATGGGAAAACCGACTTTGGCGCTCCGGTCGACGACCGCATGGCCGACTACACGCTATGGTCGGGTTTCGCTCAGCAAAAGTCAGCGATTTTTGATTCTGACTGACCTGTTTTGCTAAACTCTATTAACCACTGTTCTGTGTTTTCACCATTTGTGGATGATGGCTTTCACTATGGTTCGTTGGAGTCCAAAAGCTTTAAAAATGGCTTTATAACCTTTTCCAAACTGATAGATCTCAATTACTTTGTTTCTCATTTGTTGCAGAATTTATTTGGATTGTGGCATGATGCCTAACTTTTGAGGAACTTTCGGAACTTTTGGTCTACTTCACTTTGTCAGGCAGGTTCTATTTAAGTGATTTATTGATTGAGAACAGGTGTGGCAGTAGTCAGGCCTGAGTGTGACTAGGGAATTTGAACTCAGATTCCCAAAGATGTGATAAACCACAGTTAATTTATGTTTTAAGGGGGGGCAATCACTTTTTCACACAGGTGCCTGTAGGTTTGGATTTCTTTTTCCCTTAATAGTAAAAACTTTCATGTAAAAACTGCATTTTCTAAAATTTAAATTTGTTTGGTGATCTAAAACATTTAAGTGTGACAAACATGCAAAGGAATAGGAAATCAGGAAGGGGCAAACACTTTTTCACACAACTGTATATGTCACTACAAAAGTAAATCCATAACATGATAAAAATTGCTTTCATGGAACAAGCTCTTTATGTAAATGAGCTGACTTTAGGCCAAGTCACCTCCAGAGATTCACACATGATCTCCCATCACCATCTACTCTGGCAATATCACTTTCCTGTGATGCATAGCATTATATGGAAGGGAGTTACCATGTGACTTTTAATTGCTGCAGCTGAGAAACATGATGCCTCTGATCAAAGGTGCAGAGATGACTGCAGTGTAAGCACACAGTACTCAGCTGAGATCTCTCCCCTATGGCTGCAATTCATTTGGCACAGCAGATCCAGTGGATAGTATTGAGGGCTGCAGCCTCTTGTCCATCGCTACTGCCAGCTCTTCTATGGACTCAGCAAAATCCACAGGCTGTGTTCGCTACTGTACTGACACATACATATCGATCTCCTCCTATCTACTCTCCTCCTAATATCAGTATCAGATCCCCTAACTCTGCCTACCACATAGATGATAGAGCTGATATTAGGAGTGAATCGGGCAGGGGCTGTTGTGTGTGGAGAAGGATCATAGCTGTGACCAGTAGTGCAGAGCTGAATGCCGTCTGTCCTTACTGAGTCAGGTGTTAACAGGTGCGCAGATGCTACAGCACAGACAATGAGGAGACAATGGTACTTAAACCAACAACTATTTATTTGAATAACACTATTAAAGGGGTGCCTTCAGCATAATATCAGGGGATAGCATAAATAGCAAAAATGAAAAGTTATGTTGCAAGAAGAATATAGTGATTCAGATGAACAGAATGTTGACACAATGCTAAGTACACACTATCTTTCTATTATTACCATTAAATTGCTGTTATAATCAGTGATGTCGTAGTCTTAACCCCTTAGTGACCGAACCAATTTTTTAAATTGTGACCAATGTCACTTTTTGTGGTGATAACTCTGGAAAGCTTAAACAAACCCCATTGATTTTGAGATTGTTTTTCCGTGGCACCTTATAATTTATGATAATGGTAAATTTAGGTTGATAGGTTTTGTGTTTATTTATAAAAAATATCAGGAATTTGACAAAGATGTAAAAAAATTAGCAATTTTCAAACTTTGAATTATTATTAGTCTCGCATGTCAATATCCGGCACTGTCGCTGGCACTCGGACAGGAAAGTGCGGCTGCATGTATTTCTATGCAGCCACCCGCTTCGATCCTGAGTGCCAGCGGCAGTGCCGGGAATTGACATGCGAGACTCGTGCCAGTTTCCCGCATGTCTCACCCCGGCCTAATCCAGATAGAAAAACATTAATACATGACATTTTCCTCATGTCTGCCTTACATCAGCACTAATTTTAAAAAGTTATTTTATTTTGTTAGCCTTTTAGGAGGTTTAAAAATGCAGCAGTAATTTTTTAAGTGACTTTGGGGGTACTACATATTGGAAAACCCCAAAAGTGATACCATTTTAAAAATAGCACCCCTCAACATATTGAACACTTCTATCAGGTAGTTTATTAACCCTTCAGGTGATTTTCAGGAATTAATGCAAAGTGGCATAGCAGGAATGGAAAAGTGTCTTTTACCACCTAAATGTCGCTAAAGGTACTGCCACACTACACGATCCCGCTAACGATCTCGTTAGCGTCGCATACTAATGAGATCGCTAGCAGGATCGTTTACAATATCGCTAGTGTCGGCCACATTTAGCGATGTCGTTAAGGATGCTATCGCGGTTAACAAAAGTCCGCTAAATCGCTAAAAAAGGTGCCACACTCAGCGATATATACTTACCCAGCGGGACGCTGACGATCAGAATAGGGTCCGGAACGATCAGGACGACGGACGAGATCACAGCAGGGGCCACGTCGTTGCTGCATGCCGCACACAACAACATCGCTAACGGGATCGCTAAATAGTGACGTTTTTTAGCGATCCCGTTAGCGATGTTGTTTAGTGTGGCATACCCTTAACTTCTTAACCAGCTGCTATAGCCGGGAGACTCTAAGGCTAAGTTCGCACTTCTCTACCGCGGGAAATACGCATTTTTTTGTATGCGTATTCATGCCAGAAACTAGCGTTTTGCAAGCGTAATTAGCTTGCAGAATGCTAGCGTTTTCCTAGAGATCTGTAGCATCGCTTGGAAAACTGATTGACAGGTTGGTCACACTAGTCAAACATAGTGTCACGCTGTATAGCAGATATATATATGTGATGTCAGTAATCTATATCAAAAGGGCAACATACTATATAACATGCGCATAGATATATGATAACATAGATTTACCTGACAGAATGTCCAGAGGGTCAAAACGGAATCCGTTATACGCTGTCTCCGGCTAGAGGGTGACCGGGGTCTAAGCTGACCCTAAACTGGGGTCCTAACTAATCCCTCAACCTGGAGGTACTGTTAAAGGTACAGAGGTCCAGGCCACCAGCGTAAACCCTGTCTCCTATCAATCCCTGCCAACTGTATTCTAGTCCTAAGAAGGACCCTGAATACCACCAAAGGGAATGAACAGGTAACGGTTAATGAACAGAAAGACATACAAGAAAGACAAGAAATAAAGTAAATAAAGTCTTACATACAACACTCACACACGTAGGAACACCTAAGGTCGATCTGCGTTAACATCAGACGCAGGGGACCCACGTCCCCTCCTCAGGACAATTACCCCCTCCACTGAACTAAGTACTGAAGGGATCGGCGACTGAGACGTGAGTCAATGATTTTTCGACCCATGAATTTCCACGTTATCATTGACCACCACTGAAGGAGGTAGAGGTGACGGTATGACTGGTGCCACATACTTTTTAAGTAATGACTTGTGAAACACATTATGATTTTTAAACGTAGGAGGGAGGTCCAGACGAAATGCCACAGGATTAATTATGGAACTGATCCTGTACGGCCCGATGAATCTGGGACCCAACCTCCAGGAGGAAACTTTACGTTTTATATTCCTGGTAGACAACCAAACCAGATCGTTCACCTTCAGATCTAGACCAGAAACTCTCCTCCTATCAGCCATCCGTTTGTAACGGTTCCCCGTAACCTTCAGTCTTAAGCGATCTGGAACTATCAGTCTCCCTGGAAGTCCCACAGGGGCGTCCCCCTGAGCCCCCAATACCTCCCCCTCAAGCTCAGAGCATACAGCTGACACTACAACTCCCTCCTGAGGAATAGGAACCGGATCATCCGTCTTCCCGGCCCTTGGGAAAGTACGAGATAAGGCATCAGGAAGCAACTTTATTGAGCAGTCATATGCGCGATAAGGAGGAAACTCTTTACACCCTCCTCTGAGAACATCTCCCCAAAGTCCTCCAGAAAAGGAGACAAAGTCCTAGGCACAACCGCACCGATGACCGTGCTCATGCAGTTATTCTTGCAAAATTCACCCCACTGGCTTATCTTTCTGGATTGCCAATCAATCACTGGGTTATGTTTAGCCAACCAAGGAAGTCCCAACACAATAGGAGTAGGTAGACCCTCCAACACATAACAAGACAATTGCTCTTTATGTATTGCCCCTACTCGAAGATCTATGTTATGAACAGCTTGTACCAAGCTACCTTGACCAAGAGGTCTAGAATCAATAGAGAGTATAGGGACCGGTTTGGCCAATACACTCAGTTGCATACCATGCACCTGGGCAAACCGAGCGTCCACCAAATTAGCCCCGGACCCACTATCAAGAAAAATAGAAATCCTCTCAGTTCTAGTACCAATCACCACCTCCGCAGGCACGAGAAACTGAGAGGGATTTGGGGACGAAATACACACTCCCAGGTTAACTCCTTGGCTCAAAGAGGTCCGGGATGGACACCCCCCAACAAAATGTCCCTCTCTCCCGCAAAAGAAACACCTTCTAGTCTTGCGGCGCACTGCCGATTCCCTCCTACAAAATGATGTCCCTCCCAACTGCATGGGTTCCTCAGAACAGACCAGGGGAACCTCAGTATAAGGGACTTTAGTAGTAGGTGGAGTCATCATGGGGGCAGAGTTACCTCGCGTCTTCCCCGAAGTCGTCTATCAATGCGAATAGTGAGGGCCATAGCAGCCTCCAGTGATGGAGGAGAATCATACTGAGCCAACACATCTTTTAATTTGTCAGACAACCCTTGACAAAACTGGCTCCTAAGAGCTGGGTCATTCCACTGAGTATCTGTTGCCCATCTACGGAACTCAGAAGAATATTCCTCCGCTGGACGATTTCCTTGCCGTATTTTACGTAACTTTGTTTCAGCAAGGGAGACTCGATCCGGATCATCATATACCAGACCCAGGGCAGTAAAAAATCGATCCACTGACTGGAGATCTGGGGAGCCTGGAGGAATAGAGAACGCCCAAGATTGAGGGTCCCCTTGTAAGAGCGAGATAACAATTCCCACCCTCTGCTCTTCACTCCCAGATGACCGAGGCCGCAGCCGAAAGTACAATTTACATGCCTCCCGGAAAGTAAAAAATTTGTCCCGCCCACCAGTGAACCTGTCCGGGAGAGCAACCTTAGGTTCAGATCTGGTTTGCTCCGGGAGGGACAAAACCTTGGACTTAATGTCTGCAAATTCCATGGACAACCCCTGCAACTGCCGGGCCAGCTGGGCTACTGGATCCATGACAGCTGGGGAGAATCTTTAGTTGGGCCGGTGAAAATGTCACGCTGTATAGCAGATATATATATGTGATGTCAGTAATCTATATCAAAAGGGCAACATACTATATAACATGCGCATAGATATATGATAACATAGATTTACCTGACAGAATGTCCAGAGGGTCAAAACGGAATCCGTTATACGCTGTCTCCGGCTAGAGGGTGACCGGGGTCTAAGCTGACCCTAAACTGGGGTCCTAACTAATCCCTCAACCTGGAGGTACTGTTAAAGGTACAGAGGTCCAGGCCACCAGCGTAAACCCTGTCTCCTATCAATCCCTGCCAACTGTATTCTAGTCCTAAGAAGGACCCTGAATACCACCAAAGGGAATGAACAGGTAACGGTTAATGAACAGAAAGACATACAAGAAAGACAAGAAATAAAGTAAATAAAGTCTTACATACAACACTCACACACAGTAGGAACACCTAAGGTCTCAGAGAAAAACTATAAGCTGTAAGAGTAAAAACAACTAAGGAGCTCTTAGCTTAAATATTCTCAGAACCGATCCAGTCTGCTAAACTACATGAATGCTTTCACCGGCGTCTAACACCCAGACTGGCAGAAATATAAAGGAAACTAATTAGAACATAATCAAAAGCAGCCGGGCGAGGCTGCACCTAGCCTTAGCAAAGAGCTAGGAAAAATTAACTCTCTCATTACCAAAAAACAAAGAAACAGCAGCTCAGCTGTGAGAAGTCAGAATGTGCAATCGCGACGATCTTCATGGCGATGCACCCATGACAGTACCCCCCCTTCTACGAGGGGCCTCCGGACCCTCATGACCAGGTCTGTCCGGGTGAGTTGTGTGAAAGGTCCGAACCAATCGATCTGCGTTAACATCAGACGCAGGGACCCACGTCCCCTCCTCAGGACAATACCCCCTCCACTGAACTAAGTACTGAAGGGATCGGCGACTGAGACGTGAGTCAATGATTTTCGACCCATGAATTTCCACGTTATCATTGACCACCACTGAAGGAGGTAGAGGTGACGGTATGACTGGTGCCACATACTTTTTAAGTAATGACTTGTGAAACACATTATGATTTTTAAACGTAGGAGGGAGGTCCAGACGAAATGCCACAGGATTAATTATGGAACTGATCCTGTACGGCCCGATGAATCTGGGACCCAACCTCCAGGAGGAAACTTTACGTTTTATATTCCTGGTAGACAACCAAACCAGATCGTTCACCTTCAGATCTAGACCAGAAACTCTCCTCCTATCAGCCATCCGTTTGTAACGGTTCCCCGTAACCTTCAGTCTTAAGCGATCTGGAACTATCAGTCTCCCTGGAAGTCCCACAGGGGCGTCCCCCTGAGCCCCCAATACCTCCCCCTCAAGCTCAGAGCATACAGCTGACACTACAACTCCCTCCTGAGGAATAGGAACCGGATCATCCGTCTTCCCGGCCCTTGGGAAAGTACGAGATAAGGCATCAGGAAGCAACTTTATTGAGCAGTCATATGCGCGATAAGGAGGAAACTCTTTACACCCCTCCTCTGAGAACATCTCCCCAAAGTCCTCCAGAAAAGGAGACAAAGTCCTAGGCACAACCGCACCGATGACCGTGCTCATGCAGTTATTCTTGCAAAATTCACCCCACTGGCTTATCTTTCTGGATTGCCAATCAATCACTGGGTTATGTTTAGCCAACCAAGGAAGTCCCAACACAATAGGAGTAGGTAGACCCTCCAACACATAACAAGACAATTGCTCTTTATGTATTGCCCCTACTCGAAGATCTATGTTATGAACAGCTTGTACCAAGCTACCTTGACCAAGAGGTCTAGAATCAATAGAGAGTATAGGGACCGGTTTGGCCAATACACTCAGTTGCATACCATGCACCTGGGCAAACCGAGCGTCCACCAAATTAGCCCCGGACCCACTATCAAGAAAAATAGAAATCCTCTCAGTTCTAGTACCAATCACCACCTCCGCAGGCACGAGAAACTGAGAGGGATTTGGGGACGAAATACACACTCCCAGGTTAACTCCTTGGCTCAAAGAGGTCCGGGATGGACACCCCCCAACAAAATGTCCCTCTCTCCCGCAAAAGAAACACCTTCTAGTCTTGCGGCGCACTGCCGATTCCCTCCTACAAAATGATGTCCCTCCCAACTGCATGGGTTCCTCAGAACAGACCAGGGGAACCTCAGTATAAGGGACTTTAGTAGTAGGTGGAGTCATCATGGGGGGCAGAGTTACCTCGCGTCTTCCCCGAAGTCGTCTATCAATGCGAATAGTGAGGGCCATAGCAGCCTCCAGTGATGGAGGAGAATCATACTGACCAACACATCTTTTAATTTGTCAGACAACCCTTGACAAAACTGGCTCCTAAGAGCTGGGTCATTCCACTGAGTATCTGTTGCCCATCTACGGAACTCAGAAGAATATTCCTCCGCTGGACGATTTCCTTGCCGTATTTTACGTAACTTTGTTTCAGCAAGGGAGACTCGATCCGGATCATCATATACCAGACCCAGGGCAGTAAAAAATCGATCCACTGACTGGAGATCTGGGGAGCCTGGAGGAATAGAGAACGCCCAAGATTGAGGGTCCCCTTGTAAGAGCGAGATAACAATTCCCACCCTCTGCTCTTCACTCCCAGATGACCGAGGCCGCAGCCGAAAGTACAATTTACATGCCTCCCGGAAAGTAAAAAATTTGTCCCGCCCACCAGTGAACCTGTCCGGGAGAGCAACCTTAGGTTCAGATCTGGTTTGCTCCGGGAGGGACAAAACCTTGGACTTAATGTCTGCAAATTCCATGGACAACCCCTGCAACTGCCGGGCCAGCTGGGCTACTGGATCCATGACAGCTGGGGAGAATCTTTAGTTGGGCCGGTGAAAATGTCACGCTGTATAGCAGATATATATATGTGATGTCAGTAATCTATATCAAAAGGGCAACATACTATATAACATGCGCATAGATATATGATAACATAGATTTACCTGACAGAATGTCCAGAGGGTCAAAACGGAATCCGTTATACGCTGTCTCCGGCTAGAGGGTGACCGGGGTCTAAGCTGACCCTAAACTGGGGTCCTAACTAATCCCTCAACCTGGAGGTACTGTTAAAGGTACAGAGGTCCAGGCCACCAGCGTAAACCCTGTCTCCTATCAATCCCTGCCAACTGTATTCTAGTCCTAAGAAGGACCCTGAATACCACCAAAGGGAATGAACAGGTAACGGTTAATGAACAGAAAGACATACAAGAAAGACAAGAAATAAAGTAAATAAAGTCTTACATACAACACTCACACACAGTAGGAACACCTAAGGTCTCAGAGAAAAACTATAAGCTGTAAGAGTAAAAACAACTAAGGAGCTCTTAGCTTAAATATTCTCAGAACCGATCCAGTCTGCTAAACTACATGAATGCTTTCACCGGCGTCTAACACCCAGACTGGCAGAAATATAAAGGAAACTAATTAGAACATAATCAAAAGCAGCCGGGCGAGGCTGCACCTAGCCTTAGCAAAGAGCTAGGAAAAATTAACTCTCTCATTACCAAAAAACAAAGAAACAGCAGCTCAGCTGTGAGAAGTCAGAATGTGCAATCGCGACGATCTTCATGGCGATGCACCCATGACACATAGTGTTTGACACGTGTGACCAACTTTTTACTATTGATGCTGCCTATGCCGCATCAATAGTAAAAAGATCTAATGTACAAATAATAAAAAAAATAATAAATAATGATATTCTCACCTTCCGGCGGCCCCCGCAGCCTTCCCGCCTCTCAGCGACGCTCCCGGCCAATCGCATTCCCAAGGATGCATTGCAGCAGACCCCAGATGACGTAGCATCACGCGAGACCGCTACGTCATCTGGGTGATTCTCGCAAAGGACTCCTGGGAACGGGAGCGTCGCTGAGAGGCGGGAAAGCTGCGGGGGCCGCCGGAAGGTGAGAATATCATTATTTTTTATTTTAATTATTGTTTTACCAGGGATATGGTACCCAGGGCCTGGAGGAGAGTCTCCTCTCCTCCGGACCCTGGGTACCCTCCGCACATGAACCGCTTACATTCCGCATAGCCACATGCGGAAAGTAAGCGGTTCAATTCATTCCAATGGCGGCGATTCCGCCGAGATTACGCAAAATTAATGAACATGTTGCTATTTTTTCCGCGAAGCGTTTTTTTTGCGGAAAAAAACGCAACATGTGGCCAAAACATGCGGAATCCATTAACATGTATAGGATGCTTAATGCTTGCATTTTTTTTCGCGTTTTTACCACGGAAAATCGCGGAAAAAACGCGAAAAAAACGCAAATATTCCTGAACGTGTGAACTTAGCCTAAGGCATCTATTTGACCATGAATTGCCAAGGCAAACATTAGGACCACACAATCATGATCTCAGGGTGTCAATTAGATAAAAGTGGAAGCCCCCACAATCTATTAACCATTTATTTAATGTAATCACTTTTGACAGAAGCAACTAAGGGGTTAAACAGATATGGACGGTGCCAACAGTGACTGTTGGTGGTACAGCAAGTTGTCAGCTATAGTGTACAGCTGATAGCTGCTGGATTGTCACCAGTACTAGTATGCTATTCTCTTATATCTCAGGTCAATAAAAAGATGCATTGATGGTCATTAAGGGGTTAATACCCCAATCTTATGGGCGCCACTGTCAATACTGGGCCCATCACCATCATCACTCTCTAGGCAACACAAAATGTTATACAGGCTCTAACGTGAGTCGACAATACTACCTGATAGGCCACAAGTCCCAGATTGATGAGCTGCTTGGTACACTCATCACACTGGCCACCTTCATTACCTGAAACACAGCCCTGATCCCCACTCTGTACCGTACGTCTACACTGGAAGCAACATAGGCATTAACTGTGGGTATTTTCTCACGTGTCTTTCTCCTTACACAGGTGTACAGGCCTCTGTTGTGTTTACCACTGTTCTGGTCACCTTATCTAGGATCAGTCAGTACTGAGCTGCAGAGAAGATTCACTTACAAATAACTTGAAATAATTTCAGAAGTAGTGGGGCTTAATAGGACAAGGGGCAGGGCTAATCTGTAAGTGAGCTGGTTTTGTGTAAGCCTTGGACCTGCTATCTTCTATGTAAAGATGTGTGTGCATGAGCCTTTCCTGCAAAAGCAATCAGGTGTAATATGGATTATGGTATTAAATGTTTTTTGCAATGCATGTTTTGTGTGTTACCACCATACGTCATGAGTAACTAGGATATGCCCTTTGAGCAGAGTGCATGCTTGCTGAATACGTAGAATATGTTAGTGGTGTGCGTACTGCATATAATATCAAGCCTCCCAACTGTCCCAGATCCAGTGGGACAGTCCCGATTTTGACAGTCTGCCCCGCTGTCCCGGCCAGGAGTTTACTTTTCACGCACTGCACTGATAAGCCACCACGCTCCCCCATGCACCGACCCCATCCATTCCTCGCCCTCCCAAAGAGACTCATTGCAGCCCCTTACTGCTAATAAATCCCAGCAATGACGTCACAAGGCTGTTCTGTGCGCACAGGACCTGTGATGAGGTCACATGAGGGGAGGAGTCAGGAGTCACATGATCAGGGGCTTCAGCGTATGCAACTCTATTTTATTATAAAATTATAAACAATACATACATCATAATAAATAACAAACTGTACATTAATAAAACATAGCTAAAATAAGTAACAGAAACAAAAGAAACCAGCATCCAATGAACCAAAAAGTCCAGAGTCCTTAGTCCTTCCAAAGCTATTGCAGCTTCCAAAGGACCCCCAGCAGGAACATTACCCTTAACCATAATTAAATCTAAAACATAAAAGAAACATGCACACATACTGACACACACGCACCCCAAAAGAAAGGAAAAAAGGCCTCACCTGGCCATACATACAACTTGACAACTATATACACTACTATATACACTATATACACAATAAGACATGCACAAATTTTTTTTTTTTCCTTATTTTTTTTTTGTTGCTGCTTTTTTTGCTTTTATTCCCCCCACCACACCACAGGTCCATGAGTTCATGCCCTTTTCACAGCAAGCCTTGTTTTTAACGGGTCCATGAAAGTTTATGCCCTTAGAAATTTACAAACCTCGGGTCCATGGCAAGTTCCATGCCCTCCCCCACACAAAAACCCCCACCCAACCTAAACTATACCCCCCCAAACATATAACTATTTACACTTATATACAAAACATAACATTAACAAACCTACCACACAATAACACTACATTACATTACTTTAACACTATACACTGACCACATAGCTTGCAAGGCCCAAGTTCAGCGCCTGCAAGCCCAATATCCATTATTTCCTGAATTTACAAAACAAAAAGCTAAATGTACCACACACCAGCCCACCACCGGGAAACTGGAGTCCTAAGAGGCCCCATCCCTAACCAGCAACACACGCACCCTGTCCCTCACCAACTAAATCTGTCCCTAAAAGAAAAAAACAGACCCTAACTATCCTTACCTGTCCCTACCTATCCCTACTCTACCTACCTTATCAAAACTAACTATCTAGCTATCTCTAAACTGGCCCTCCCTGTCCCTATCTGTCCCTACTTTTCTCTCCCTCAACACTCACACCACCTTATCTTACCCTACCAACAATCTTACACAGACCAGCTCTCCCTAGGGCAGGTTAAAGGAGAAACCTCTCCAAAGCCAAGAGGCCCTCCTCGCACCCAGCCTCTCGAACTCCAAAGAGCGCACCTTCCCCAGGTCACCCAAGATGTTTCTAACCACCTCATCCCAGGGGAGGACTTTCCGCTGCGTGGAAACTAAACTCCGTGCATTCCAAGTGTGGAACCTAATGGCTACACTAACTAGGAATAAAGTGCTCCGTTCTCGGCCACCCAGGGATCTGAATGCCCCATAAGCCCACTCCGGATAAGAAAGGGATGCCAGCCTAGGCCAGCCTATGGAAGCACCCACCCTGTTGTAAACACCTGTATTAAAGGGACACTGAAGGAGGAAGTGCCCCATGCTTTCCAACATGTCGCCACACTCCTCACGGGGACAACCCGATCATCGGAGCTCCTGCACTTCAGGTTGTCTCTTACATATAGCCTCCCATGGAAGCAGTGCCAGGCCAAGTCCCAAAACTTCAAGGGGATCCGCTTGGAATTTAATAACCCAAGTCCAACCTCCAGATCTCGGCCTGGGCAATCCTTGAGCACCAGGGGCTTCTGGAAATGGGTCAACAGAACCCTGCTGTCAAGGAATTTCCTCGACATGGTCCTGATTTCCCACATTCCCAGACCCCACCGGCGGATCACCTTCAGAACCGGGGTAGCATAAGCCGGGAGATGTCCGTGTGGTGTGCGCAGGTCCTTCACCTGCCCTCCTGTCTCCCATTCCTGGAAGAAAGGCCGAAACCAACCCCTGCAGGAGAATACCCATGGACGCGCCCTCTCTGAATAGAGGTTGGCAACATTGATCTTAAGAAAGGTGTTTATCAGAAACACCACCGGGTTGACCATACCCAACCCACCTAGTTCACTCATATGGTACGTGACCTCTCTCTTAATTAGGTTAAGCCTGTTCCCCATAACAGCTGGAAGAACAGGCTACAGACCCGTGTCCAGAGAGGTTCTGGCAAGATGCAGACACTGCCCAGGTATATTAACAAGGGAAGCAGAAAGCCTTTCGCCAAGTTGACCCTTTCCCTCAGGGTTAAAGACCAACCCTTACACTGGTCCACCTTTTGGGCAGCGATCTTAAGTCTGCCCTCCCAATTTTGCTGGGGGTAGTCCCTGGGGCCAAATTCGATGCCTAGGATTTGGGCGGAGTTCTGGGGCCCTGGAAGGGTGTACGGGAGATCAAAACTAGGATCTCCCTGTGATGAGTGCTGTGCTGGAATTGCTGTCCTCATCTTTTTTTTTGTACTGCGGAAAGCCACAAAGCAAAGCCCCCTCCTTCTCTCTGCAGCTCTCATACTCCTCACCAACCCCCCAGCCTGCACGCAGGCAGTGTAATGTGAGCTGCCAGTGCTGGAAGTTTTCCCGCTTCCCGCAGGGGTCCCCCATTGTCAGCACATGTGCTGCTCCTACACTAGCAGCCATTTTGGAGACTGCATTCTGTTTTGGTTAATAACACGGTGGGAGCGTCCGCTAGAAACACGAAAGTACTGTTGTGAAACATGCGCCTGACAGGCAACGGTCCCGTGGTACTGGTAAACCCGTAACTCCAACAGAACCCGAGAAATGGAATTCTCGGATGCCCTATAAACTAGCCCACCCGCGTGTGGGCTCATTTGAACCGTCATTTCAAAGTAAGGTCATTGATAGGTCTGCCATTCTTCTGCGAGGTTCTCAGGATGAGTTATGCTCCTGATAATCTTTCAGAACTCCAACCATACCTTTCAGCAAGAGGAGGACCCTGGTAACTCCACCCCGTTTATGATGTCACGGCCACAGGTCTATAAGGTAGGGGCCAGGTATTCTGGCTCAGATCTGCCCTGGACACCAGACTTATAGCATCTCTGTGATGCATTGTGATGTCTCCCCTCCCCCGACCGCATGGCTTGCCTACTATGATCTAAGAACTGTAAGTTGATCTTCCTTATGTTAACCCTTTTATTTTCTAATTGTCTTGTACATAACTATATTGCCTCAGCTTGCTACATCTTTTTATATTGTATAAGCACTGCCTGTCTTTTTAGGAATAAACCTATAAATTTATTAGTTTGTTTCTCCTGCTCTATAAACGAATTTGCACGTGCCTGAAGCACTACGCTACTGTTTTGGGGTTGCTACGGACCCTCTTGATAAATTGTTCATCAAAAGCCGTAGCTGGTGGCAGCTAAAAGGAAGGGGTGTAAAGTGTTAATCTATTGGGTGACGCTGGCAGTGACGGAGCGGGGTTTATAAGGGTACTGCCTGGCTGCAGCCAGGAGTAATTATAATTCCCTCACTGCAGCGTGCCCAATAGCCAGCACACATCCAAGTGACCCGTCTGGCGACCAATTATCCTAGGTGCAGTTCCCTGACTGACCTGAGGGTAAGGGGGGCGCCAGAGAGCTGCAAGTTCCTAAGTGGAAGTGGGATAATTAAAAGTCCCTGCAGTTTACCGGGTCGGACGGCAGCAGCCGTCGTGTGTGTGCGCGTTTTCGTCACATTTGCGGCACGGAGGGATCACAGGCCGTGATACCCCGGGCTACCGTGTGGCGGACCGTGTGCCCGTTC
The DNA here is from genome assembly GCA_033576555.1 of Oophaga sylvatica. Taxonomy (NCBI): domain Eukaryota; kingdom Metazoa; phylum Chordata; class Amphibia; order Anura; family Dendrobatidae; genus Oophaga; species Oophaga sylvatica. Next base: position 184,446,981 of record JARQOD010000002.1, on the reverse strand, counting down.
ATCACATATTGGTGGCAGCGGTGGGATTATAGAGCATTAGTGATCTGGTTTGAGCAATCATTCCATTCACTAAAAAACTTGCACGGTTCTTCAGCGACCCTGCAACTAAAGTTTTGGAGAACAGACTCAGTGTTTATTAGTCCTGAGACAATTGTGTGTACTTGCGGTTACCCCTCCCTTCTCTTTGTTTTTCTATCCTATCTTTTATTTGGCAACCATGGCTACGAGGGGATTCGACTGGTATAATCGGAGTAGCAGGGAAACTCTTCTAGCCATATGCAAGTGGAGGCAGATTGTCCCCATGGACCAAACCAAGGCCGCAGTGATCCAGGCCCTGATGGCACGGGACCACGCTCAGAGCGAGGAGGGCGCAGGAGCCGGCCCAAGCCAAGGTGGTGCCGCAGGAGCAGAGGCCCAACCCCTGACTGCTTACACCCAGGGCGGGATGGACCCTTACCTGCAGGCGGCCCTGGAGGGACTCTCCACTGACGACCATGAAGAACGCCTGAAGCTGATCCAGAAAGCTCAAGAGAGAGCCGACCAGCGAGAGGCCAACCAGCGAGAGAGCCCAGCGAGAGGCCGAGAGGGCCGAGCGGGAGGCTGAGAGAGCCGAGCGGGAGGCTGAGAGAGCCGAGTGGGGAGCTCAGAGAGCCCATGAACTGGAGCTGCTCAGACAAGGGGCAATGCCCTCCACAGCCCAGAGCAGTGTGCCCAGCAGCGCTCAGAGTCCCAAGCCCCGGCCGGAGCACTTTCCCGTGATGGAAAAGGACGGAGACTTGGACACTTTTCTGCGGGCCTTTGAGAAAGTCTGCAGACAGTACCGGCTGCCTGACAACCAATGGGCCAGGTACTTGACTCCCGGGCTAAAGGGCAAAGCTCTGGAGGCGTTTGCTTCACTCACGCCGGATCAAGATGACAACTATCAGGCCATCAAGCAGGCCCTGATCGCCAAGTACCAGCTAACCCCTGAGGTATACCGAAAGAAGTTCCGGAACCTCCAACGTGGCCCACACGACAGTTATAGCGATGTGGTGCAAGGACTCAGGAACCACTTTGACCAGTGGATCCAGGGACTGTCAGTTGACACCTTTGAGAACCTGAGGGACCTGATGATCAAAGACCAGTTCCTGCATCTGTGCCCAGCTGAGGTCCGATAGTTCATCCTGGACCGAGAACCGGAGGACGTGGTCAGAACAGCACGGATCGCCGACAGCTATGAGGCCAACCGGAAAACCGAGGTGCGGAAGCCCGTCACCACCCGCTGGGGAGGGGGTAAGCCTGCAACCAACCCCAGTGCCCCTGCCAGCCGTCCCTCTGGAGGCACTATCCCCTTTGCCAGCGCCAGGCCTACATCAGACCCCCGCCAGTGTTTCTCCTGTAAAAGGACTGGACACATCAGCACCACCTGTCCGGAGAGGCAGAAGAACCCCCCAGCCAAGGCCTCCGGGCCCAACGCCTCTGTTCTTTTGGTGGGTGGTGTGGTGGGGAGGGTTGATGACAACGTGCAGCCCGTCCGCGTGGGGGCCCATCTTGCTTCCGGCCTCAAGGACACCGGGGCTGAACGAACCCTCATCCGACCCGAACTGGTGGCCCCTGAAGAGTTGATTCCGGGGAAAACCTTAACTGTCACAGGGATTGGGGGCGTCCACTCCCCCTTGCCGATAGCCCGAGTTTTCATTGACTGGGGTGCCGGGAGCGGGGTGAAGGAAGTGGGGGTGTCCGAAAACCTGCCCACTGATGTTTTATTGGGGACTGATCTGGGGAGGATGGTGGCGTACTATGTCCCTGTCACCCCTTCCCAATCTGATGATAAGGTTAACGTTAACCATGATGTTGATGTTGATGATGATGGGAAACTGATTGTGTTACCTGCTAATGCTTTGCGAAGTGATGATGCAACTGATAACCTTTCTTTCCCTAGAACTGATGTTGATAGTGATGTATCTGTGCCATCTGAATCTGTTAACCCTTTCTCTGAAGTGGTAGATGTGTCCACAGGTACAGGAGCGTTCAGTCCCGTCGCTCTGCGGAGTGAGACGGCTGAGGAACCCCTAGCAGGAGCAAGCGACAGTGCTCAAGGAAATGGGGAGGTGCATGGGAACCGGGAGGAAGGTGACGCCATGACACTGACCAGTGCCACCGAGGAAGGTAACTGGCCCATAAGTAGCACTGCTCCTGAAGTGTTGGGGGTGGATGGGGAGGTAGAGCCCATAGCAGCGCAGGCGGATGGGTCTATAGAAATCCCCGGGGAGACTGCATATGTAGCTGCTGTCACCCGCAGTCAGAGTGCCCGGATCGCAGGTAGCACCCTGCCATCTGGACCCTCCTCCGCTACAGGAGAGACTGAACCAGAGGTGGACCCAGAGCCGGTCCCAGAGGGTCCCAGTGAGGAAAGAACCCTGATGTCACTTCTGGCTGCCTCCAGCCAGGAGTTCCAGGCCGCTCTGCACTCAGATGCGAGCCTGGAGAACTTGAGGCACCTCGCCGAGACGCCCACCTCCGTGACTGATAAGGAGAGGGTGTTCTGGGAACGAGGAAGGTTGTACCGGGAGACAGTACCCGGAGATTCCCAAAAGGAGTGGTTGAGGGAAAAAACAGCTGGTCGTCCCGCACCAGTTCCGAGGTGAGTTGTTTCCAGAGGATCGCGGTGGACATTGTGGGCCCGCTGGCCGTCCCCAGCAGCTCTGGAAAGCAATACATCCTTACTGTGGTAGACTACGCTACCCGGTACCCGGAGGCAGTAGCTCTGTCCTCAACTAGGGCAGATAAGGTGGCGGATGCACTGGTGACCATCTTTTCACGGGTAGGATTTCCCAGGGAGATGCTTACCGATCAAGGGACCCAATTTATGTCTCGCCTAATGAAGGCTCTCTGCAGCAAAATGCAGGTGACGCGTATGGTATCGAGTGCGTATCACCCACAGACCAATGGTTTGTGTGAGCACTTTAACGGTACCCTCAAACAGATGCTCCGCATGCTGGTTGAGACCCAGGGACGCGATTGGGAGCGGTACCTCCCACACCTGCTATTTGCCTACAGAGAAGTCCCGCAGGCCTCGACGGGGTTCTCCCCCTTCGAGCTCCTGTATGGTAGGCGAGTCCGGGGACCCCTTGGGTTGATAAGAGAATCCTGGGAAGATGAGCCAAACCCCACGGAAGTGTCCATCGTGGATTATGTCATGCGCTTCCGCGACAAGATGCAGACCTTGACGCAGTTGGTGCATGACAACATGACGCAGGCTCAGGCTGACCAGAAGCACTGGTACGACCAGAACGCCCGGGAGCGGACCTACCAGGTGGGTCAAAAGGTGTGGGTGCTGGTCCCCGTACCAAAGGATAAGCTTCAGGCAGCCTGGGAAGGCCCGTACGTCGTGCACCAACAGCTCAACCCAGCCACCTACGTGGTCACACTTGACCACACTCGGGGTAGGCGCAAGGCCTTTCACGTCAACATGATGAAGGCCCATCACGAACGTGAAGCCTGCGTCCTACCGGTCTGCAATCTGCCCGAGGACGGGGAAGAGGATCCCCTCCTAGACATGCTGGCCCAAGCTAATGCCAATGGGTCCATTGAGGACATGGAGGTAAATGCCTCGCTAACCGCCTCCCAGCGGTTGCAGTTGCTGACCACTCTGGAATCCTTTCGGGCCGTGTTCACTAACCGACCCGGAAGGACCAAGTTGGCAGTCCATGAGGTGGACACCGGGAATCACGCCCCGTTACGACGGACACCTTATCGGATCTCTGAGGAGGTGCAGCAGATTATGCGCCAGGAGATCCATGAGATGTTGCAGCTGGGGGTGATCCGGCCGTCCAAAAGCGCGTGGGCCTCACCTGTAGTTCTCGTGCCCAAAAAGGATCGGACCACCCGGTTCTGCGTGGACTACAGGGGGCTCAACGCCATCACTACCTCTGATGCGCACCCAATGCCACGCATCGAGGATCTGCTGGAGCGGTTGGCGAATGCCAAGTACATATCCATCATGGATTTAAGCCGGGGATACTGGCAGATTCCCCTGAGCCCTGCGGCGCAGGAGAAATCCGCCTTTATCACCCCTTTTGGACTGTACGAGTCCACGGTCATGCCTTTCGGCATGAAGAATGCCCCTGCCACTTTTCAGCGGATGGTCAACCACCTGCTTCAGGGACTGGAGGAGTACGCTGTGGCGTACCTGGACGACATTGCCGTCTTCAGTTCCACCTGGGAGGAACACCTTCAGCATCTCCAGGAGGTGCTCAAGCGTATTCACCAGGCAGGTCTGACCATCAAGCCGGGAAAATGCCAGATGGGCATGAGGGAGGTCCACTACCTGGGGCACCGGGTAGGTGGGGGTTCCATGAGTCCAGAGCCCGAGAAAGTGGACGTGATCGTGTCCTGGCCCACCCCCAGGACCAAAAAGCAGGTGAAGTCCTTCCTGGGCACTGCAGGGTACTATAGGCGTTTCGTACGGAACTATAGCGCCATTGCAAAACCCTTGACGGACCTCACCAAGGGCGGTCTACCCCAAACAGTCAGCTGGACAGATGGCTGTGAGGCGGCATTCCGAGCTTTGAAAACAGCCCTGTGCAGCTCTCCAGTGTTGAGAGCCGTCGACAGCAGTCGGCCCTTCCTGGTACAGACTGACGCCAGCGAATTTGGCCTCGGTGCTGTACTCAGCCAGGTTGATTCGGGGAACCAGGAGCACCCCGTGTTGTACCTGAGCCGGAAACTTCTGCCAAGGGAAGTGGCATACTCCACCATCGAGAGGAGTGCCTGGCCATGGTCTGGGCACTGCAACGTTTGCAGCCCTACCTGTACGGGTGCACCTTCAAGGTGGTCACCGACCACAATCCTCTGAGCTGGCTGCACACAGTGTCCGGAACCAATGGTAGGTTGCTACGCTGGAGCCTTGCCCTGCAGCAGTATGATTTTGCCGTACAACACAAGAAAGGCAGCGATCATGGGAATGCTGATGGGTTATCACGACGTGGCGAACCCGCTGAGGTGCGCATGTGGATTACCGACAGGTCATGCCTCCGTAGCGCCCTCAAAGGGGGGGAGGTGTGATGAGTGCTGTGCTGGAATTGCTGTCCTCATCTTTTTTTTTGTACTGCGGAAAGCCCACAAAGCAAAGCCCCCTCCTTCTCTCTGCAGCTCTCATACTCCTCACCAACCCCCCCCAGCCTGCACGCAGGCAGTGTAATGTGAGCTGCCAGTGCTGGAAGTTTTCCCGCTTCACCGCAGGGGTCCCCATTGTCAGCACATGTGCTGCTCCTACACTAGCAGACATTTTGGAGACTGCATTCTGTTTTGGTTAATAACACGGTGGGAGCGTCCGCTAGAAACACGAAAGTACTGTTGTGAAACATGCGCCTGACAGGCAACGGTCCCGTGGTACTGGTAAACCCGTAACTCCAACAGAACCCGAGAAATGGAATTCTCGGATGCCCTATAAACTAGCCCACCCGCGTGTGGGCTCATTTGAACCGTGATTTCAAAGTAAGATCATTGATAGGTCTGCCATTCTTCTGCGAGGTTCTCAGGATGAGTTATGCTCCTGATAATCTTTCAGAACTCCAACCATACCTTTCAGCAAGAGGAGGACCCTGGTAACTCCACCCCGTTTATGATGTCACGGCCACAGGTCTATAAGGTAGGGGCCAGGTATTCTGGCTCAGATCTGCCCTGGACACCAGACTTATAGCAGCTCTGTGATGCATTGTGATGTCTCCCCTCCCCGACCGCATGGCTTGCCTACTAAGATCTAAGAACTGTAAGTTGATCTTCCTTATGTTAACCCCTTTTATTTTCTAATTGTCTTGTACATAACTATATTGCCTCAGCTTGTTACATCTTTTTATATTGTATAAGCACTGCCTGTCTTTTTAGGAATAAACCTATAAATTTATTAGTTTGTTTCTCCTGCTCTATAAACGAATTTGCACGTGCCTGAAGCACTACGCTACTGTTTTGGGGTTGCTACGGACCCTCTTGATAAATTGTTCATCAAAAGCCGTAGCTGGTGGCAGCTAAAAGGAAGGGGTGTAAAGTGTTAATCTATTGGGTGACGCTGGCAGTGACGGAGCGGGGTTTATAAGGGTACTGCCTGGCTGCAGCCAGGAGTAATTATAATTCCCTCACTGCAGCGTGCCCAATAGCCAGCACACATCCAAGTGACCCGTCTGGTGACCAATTATCCTAGGTGCAGTTCCCTGACTGACCTGAGGGTAAGGGGGGCGCCAGAGAGCTGCAAGTTCCTAAGTGGAAGTGGGATAATTAAAAGTCCCTGCAGTTTACTGGGTCGGACGGCAGCAGCCGTCGTGTGTGTACGCGTTTTCGTCACATTTGCGGCACGGAGGGATCACAGGCCGTGATACCCCGGGCTACCGTGTGGCGGACCGTGTGCCCGTTCATCACACTTCCCCTCCCAGCCAGAGACTTTCGCAGTTTTCCCGGTTGATCATGGAACCGGACGCCTCCGAGTAGCGCTCGACCTCAGACATGACCCAATCCGCCTCCTCTCTCGAGGACACAAAGAGGGAGACGTCGTCAGCGTACACTACCACCCTCAGAGTGGCACCTGGCTCCGCCCGGTCCATCCCGACTCCCACCAACGGTCCACGATCTACCCTACTCAAGAAGGGATCGATCGCGAACACGTATAAAAGTGGGCTCTGAGGACAACCCTGACAGACCCCGGAACTCACCTCAAAAGGGTGACCAACCCAACCGTTCACGAGTGGAAAAGTCTCAGCCCCCTGGTATAAGGTCTCTAACCAATTTACAAACCTCCCAGGCAGACCGTACCTCAAAAGGACAGACCAGAGGTACTCATGATTCACCCGGTCAAAGGCCTTTGCTTGATCTAAGGACAGCAAGTACCCCTTCCAGTGACCCGCCCTACCCTGCTCCACTGCCTCTCGGACACCGAGCACAGCACTAAAAGTACTGCGCCTGGAACAGAGCAGTGCTGAGCCCCCGAAAGGAGCCGGGGTGCAAACTTCACCAACCGATTAAACAGCACCTTTGCCAGAACCTTCCGGTCCCAATTGAGAAGCGCTATGGGACGCCAATTCTCAATACGGGACGACTTACCCTTTAATAGGATAATCAGGGCTGACCTCCTCATTGAGCTGGGAAGAGCGCCCGAGGAAAGACACTCATTAAACACCTCAGTCAAGAGGGGGACCAAGGAGTCCCTAAAGGTCTTGTAAAGCTCGGATGTTAAGCCATCCGGACCTGGCGATTTTTTGGGGCCGAAGCTCATCAATGGCCAGTCTCACTTCCTCTTTCCTGATTGCCTCTACCAAAACATCAAGAGATGGGTCATCTCCTGGCTCAGGAATGGTCTCGGCCAGGAAAGCCGACATCCCATCTCGATCCAGAACCCTCTTTCCCAAGAGGCATGAGTAAAAGGATCTGACCACCTCCAGGATCCCTGATTTGGATCGGTTCAGGGAACCCGTACTGTCTATCAGTCCAATCACCATCTTACAATTCACTGACATCTTACAGTTTCTGTAAGGGTCGGGTGAGCGGTACCTCCCGAAATCCCTCTCAAAAACCAAAGATGTGTGCCTATCATACTGACACCTCATGAGCAAAGACTTCACCCTGGAGATCTCACGGTCACCCCCAGTCGAGACAAGCTGCTCGAGTTTCCTCAAGGCCTGATACAAGCGATGCCTGTTCAGACTCCTGAGGCTCGAGAGTTGATGGAAGAACCGCGCCACCCTCTCTTTGAAGATCTCCCACCACTCAGACTTACTGCTACAGAGATCCAAAAGCGGTATCTGGCTCTGAAGAAATTCCTCAAAGGACTGTCTCACTTCCGCTTCTTCCAAGAGGGATGAATTCAGCTTCCACAACCCTCTTCCCATCCGGGGTGTCTGTGTAACATTCAGAGTAAGAAAATTAAACATTGATCTGAGTATTCCACCTCAACGGCGGACACTGCAGAAAAGATGGCATCCTCCTTCAAAAAACCTATCTATCCTAGACCTACAGCTACCTCTATGAAAGGTGAAACCCCCGTGACCTGGGGTGTGCCGGATGTGGACATCCACCAGGCGAAGCTTCGCTAGCTATACTATTTAATGCTGTACTATCATAAGCCAGGTGGCCTCCGGGACCCCCTCTCACGGTATCTCGTAATGGTGTTAAAATCCCCACCGAAGACCACCTGCCGGCTCGTAAAAAGAAAGGGCTTGATCTTCATGAAGAGACATTTACGGTCCCACCTGGATTGTGGACCGTAGATGTTTATGAGCCGAAGCTCCTTTCACCTCATGAAAACGTCTAAGACCAGGCACCTCCCCATTTCTATCTCAATATCCCGTCGGCATTCCACCTCCACGGTCTTAAAAAGGACCGTCACCCTGCTATACGGCTCGGCCGCAAGAGACCAGTATGAGGGCCCACACCTCCATGTCCTCCTGGCTTTATGTATGGCCCCATGTCTGTTAGTCTGGTCTCTTGCAAAAACAAAATTTCAGCCTCAAATCGGGTGAAAAAAATCAAAGGCCGCAAATTTGGCCGCATCTGACTGGCGACATTAATGGACGCCAGAGTCAACGGGGTGAGTTCCGCCATCATGGGTGATTGGGTTAGATGGCCTTCTTCTTCCCCACCCAGTCTTCTCCATCTTTCCCCTCCGAAGAGGGGTCTGATCCCTTCCGTTTTAGGGAAGACGAGGTATCCATCCCCATGGTCTCCTTGTCTCCGGGCTTCAGGTCTATTCCCCCCAGAGGAAACAGCGTCCCCTGGGGGACGGACTCCGCCATCCCCTGAAGGCCCCCCAGATGCCGCCCCAGGCCCCTTGCCCCCGACTTCTGTCTCAACAGGGTCGTCGAGGGCTTGGTACCGGTTGGAGAGGGCGATCAGAGGGGAGCCGGTGAGCCCTTTTGTTGGCATACTTATGGTCAGGGGAGGAGGTTTGGAAGGCTTGACCACCTTCTTTTTCATCCTTCCGGTACGCTTTTTATCACCCCTCTCTACTGTAGGCTGATCCGTGACCTCCTCATCCACACTTTCATATTGGGAGGAGTTGTCAGAGTCAGTCAGGTTTTCCTCCCTCTCCATCCTCCTGATCTCCTCGCATACCTCTTCCTCCCCCGGGGCCTCAGAGACACTGGCCACTGGCCTAGAGGGGGGCAGGCATCACCCCAGTTGCCTGAGGCTCTCCCCGCCCCTCACCCCGTGGCGCTTTTCCTGTCTCCTCTGGTAAGAGGGACCTCTATTGGCCTTGTCCTTCCTCTCTGGCCCCTTAGCCCTCTCCCGCCACCACCACCTGCCACAGCAGAGGTCGCGCCGCCAGGGGTTGCCCCCTCACGGTCTCCCCCCACGGGCCTGAAGCGGCATTGGTAAAGGAGCGAGGGCAGCGGCTATACGGGTGACCTAGGTCACCACACAGGTGGCACCGAATGTCCTTGCAAGATGCGGCGAGATGACCTACCCCACCACACAAGGCACATTTCTGCACCTTGCAGCTTGCGCTGAAGTGGCGGGGATCACCGCACTTGTGGCAGACCTTCGGCTGCCCCTATTAGAAGACCAGGATCCTGTCCCTCCCTAGGAACGCCGAGGAAGGGATGTGGGTGACGGTACCCCCTGAGACCTTCAACTTCATCATGAAGGTCCAGCCCCCCGACCAGATACCGAACTCGTCCCAATTTTTTTGGGGGACGTCCGTGACTTCCCCATAACGGGAAAGCCACATCATGATGTCAATGCCGGAGAGTGACTCGTTACAAGTCACCACGGTCACTTTCTTATTGGAATTTTGGCGAGACACCGCCTGTACGGCGAAGTCTCGCCATCCAGGCTCCCCCTTCACCAGCTCGTAATTCGACCAGAAGAGCACTAGCCCCTCCGGCCGGACGAAACTGATGTAGAAGAATAGGATGGCCGAGGGATGTATCAGGGCAAAGATGTCCGTCGCCCTGAAGCCCATCTTCAGGAGGAGCTCCACCACCCTACTCCTGGGTGGGCAAGCTTCACCGCCCCTCCAACGAAGACGGACCACATTCCTCCTGGCCGGCCCTTGCCCGGCTGTCAGGAGGGACCAAACGGTTTCCCCCTCCCTTCTATCTTGGAAGGCGGCCAGGCCATGTCTCTCCAACCAGAAAGACAGGTCCACCTCTCTTCCCTCTACATTGACCGACCTTTTTAAGGGCCTCCAGAAAACGCCATCCCCAGAGTCCGGAGGCAAGGAGACCCCCCGATAACACCCCGGAGCCCCAGCCGTGACCCCCGCAACAACTTGCATTTTTTTACTTGCTGCCTTACGGAAGACTCCGCCCCCTTTCTAGGTCTCTGTACCCCCAAAAGTGATCCAGTCTTAGCAGATCCGCGTGTGGGGAGCCCAGAGACCCCAGCTCTTGCCGCCGGAGATGCGGCCCCGGCTGTACCGATTCCAGGTGCTGGGCCAGCCCCCACTGCCACAGAGGACTGGGCCCAGCACCACCACCATCAACAATACCGGCACCGACACTCTCCATATCGCTGCCCGAGTCCGAGCTGCCACCACTAGGCAGGGCACCCAGACCCGGGCAGACTCTCCTCTCCCTGCTCCCTTGCTGCAGACCCACCACAGGGCCTGAGCCGGGTGGGTAGCAGGTTCCACACAACGGGACAGGGGGGCCCCATGAAGGGGGGCATAGACGAATTTGTCTATGGTGGTGACCTTGGCTTTTTTTTTCCTTTTCCTTCCCCTCCCGGTTGCCCCATTCTCGCAAATCTCATCCCCAAAAAACAGCTCGCCAAACCGTGCTGAGGACTCAATCTGCCACACTTGTTGCAGCATGAGGCAGCCCCCCTCACTGCTGCTACCACTCCCTCCATCCTCCCCCTCCCTCCCACTTTCTTCTGAATTACTGCAGTCTGGTGGGAGGGCCACTTGCTTGGGGGCTATCTCGCTGCATGATACCTGGGCGTTTACACTCACCAGGTCTTCAGGTGGGACTGGTACAGATGCCTCACAGCCGCCATCTTCCTCCTTCTCCTCCTCCACCTGGCTGGGGCCTCCTGCCCCCCCAGGAGACCAACCGGTCAGGGCCCTGAACCTGTCATCGTTTTTGAGTTTCTCCTCAAAGGGGCCGCTTCCCGCCAGGATCTCTGCCCTCCATTGTTCCAGAGCTTTAATGGACCCCTTCAGCCTCTCCACCGTGGCGGAGACCTCTGCTCTCCTTGAGGCAGGGAGCTTGTTCTTTTCGATCATGCGTGCTCCCTTCAACTCCTCCCGGAGTCTCCGCAGCTGTTTGGTGACCTCCTCGTATTCGCAGAGGTGTGCGTGGATGTGGGAGCCATAGGTGGTGACAGACTCCCCCGCCGCCTTGGAGCCCCAGATGTTGGGAGGCTCCACCGCTGCACCTCCGCTGGCCGCCTCTCCTCCTCCTCTGGGAGGAGGAACTGCCACGGTCCTGGCCTCAGGGGTCTTGGACCCTGGGGTCTTGCGGCCCCCCGAGGGCTTTTTCTTCACCATCCTCCCTGGGACTGGCTAGATGGTATGGCTTCCTGTTGGTATGTGAGGCCTCTCACCCCCTGCGGCCTTGCTAGGGGTTGGGAGCCAGGGGCACAGCCCCAGAGCTCGGTCCCAGGGATAAGTCTCTCTTTCTGTGAAGGGCAGGCAGGTAGACCAGGGAAATAAAATCCTTCCTTTGCAAGGAGCTCTCCCCAAGCAGCTCAGACACGAGAACACGGCTAGCTCCGCCTCTTCCCTAAGCGTCTGCAGTACTCCGCTGTGCTGGATGAAGGGAAGTTTATGTGTGGGGTCAGGAGGGGTTTACATGGTGGATGTAGCAGAGCTATGTGTGTACTAGGTGTACGGAGCAGAGCTGTGTGTGTATGAGGTGTACGGAGCGGAGCCGTGTGTGTAAGAGGTGTACAGAGTGGAGCCGCGTGTGTATGGGGTGTGCGGAGTGGAGCCGCATGTGTACAAGGTGTATGGAGCAGAACAGTGTGTGTACTTGGTGTACGGAGCGGAGTCGTGTGTGTACGAGGTGTACGGAACGGAGCCCTGTGTATATGAAGTGTACGGAGCCGTGTGTGTACGGGGTGTACAGAGCGGAGCCGCATGGGTACAGGGTGTACGAAATGGAGCCCTGTCTGTACAATGTTTATGGAGCTGAGTCGTGTGTCTACGAAGCGGAGCAGAGCTGTGTGTGTATGAGTTTAACGGAGTGGAGCCATGTGTGTACTAAGAGGAGATGTGTGTGTGCGAGGTGTAAGGAGTGGAGCCATGTGTGTATGTGGCATACAAAGCGGAACTGTGTGTGTATGAGGTGTGTGGAGCCGTGCGTATGCAAGGTGTATGGTGGGGAGCATTCATACCTCCCAACCATCCTGGATCCAGCAGGACAGTCCAGATTTTGAGAGTCTGCCCCGCTGTCCCGGCCTGGAGCTTACTTTTCCTGCGGGCACAGGAGTACACGGAGGAGCCCCGAGGAGCACTTTAAAACTTGCACGTGATGTTCCACCAGAAGTGATGTGCTGGAAGCTGACCGGAAATGAGGTAATTTCAGGAGGAGATTGTGACGGAACCATGGAGGCACTTCAGGGAATGCTTCAGATCCATCACCGTGTCCTCCTCCGACAGCATGAACAGCGGGATCACCTTGTAATCGGGGATGCCGGCCATGTGAGTGATATCATGATATGTCCTTCACCGGGAGGCTAAGGTGGGCATTATAATGGGAGTCAGGCTGCTATAGTATCTTCATAGAATCTTTCTTTCTTTCTCTCTCTGTTTCTCTCTCTCTCTGTTCTTTCTTTCCCTCTCTAATCTTTCTTTCTTTGTCTCTTTGTTTCTCTCTTTCTCTGTTCTTTCTTTCTTTATCTCTCTCTGTTTCTTTCTTTCTCCCTCTGTTCTTTCTTTCCCTCTCTAATCTCTCTTTTTTCTTTCTCTCTGTTCTTTCTTTCTCTCTCTGTTCTTTCTTTCTCTCTCTGTTTTTTCCTGCTCTCTCTCTGTTCTTTCTTTCCTCTCTTTCTTTCTTTCTTTCTCTCTCTGTTTATTGCTTTCTCTCTGTTCTTTCTTTCTCTCTCTGTTATTTCTTTCTTTCTCTCCCCTTTCTTTCTTTCTTTTCTTTCTTTCTTACTTTTTCTCTCTCTCTCTACGTTCTCTTTCATTCCTTTTCTTCTCCTCTTCTTTCTTTCTTTCTTTCTTCTTCTTTCTTTCTTTCTTTCTTCTATCTTTGTTCTTTCTTCTGTCTCTGTTCTTTCTCTCTGCTTTCTTTCTCTTTCCTTCTTTCTATCTCTCTCTGTTCTTTCTTTCCTCTCTATCTTTCTCTCTGTCTCTCTGTTCTCTTTCCCCTCTTTCTTTTTTCCTTCTCTCTCTGTTCTTTCTTTCTTTCCCTTCTTTCTCTCTTTCTTTCTCTCTCTGTTCTTTCTTTCTTCCCCTCTTTCTTTCTCTCTCCCTCTCTGTTCTTTCCTTCTTTCCCCTCTTTCTCTCTGTTCTTTTTTTCTGTCCTCTATTTCTTTCTCTCTCTGTTCTTTCTTTCTCTCTGTTCTTTCTTTGTTTCTTTCTTAATTTCTTTCTTTCTCTCTCTGGTCTCTTTCTTTCCCCTCTTTCTTTCTCTCTCTGTTCTTTCTTTCTCTCTCTGTTCTTTCTTTCTTTCCTCTCTTTCTTTCTCTCTGTTCTTTCTTTCCTCTTTCTCTCTCTCTGTTTTTTCTTTCTCTGTGTTCTTTCTTTCACTCTCTGTTCTTTCTTTCTTTCCCCTCATTCTTTCTTTCTCTCTCTGCTCTTTCTTTCTCTCTCTGTTCTTTCTTTCTCTCTCTTTTCTTTCTCTCTGTTCTTTCTGTCTCTCTCTCTGTTCTTTCTTCCCCTTTCTTTCTTTCCCCTCTTTATTTCTCTCTCTGTTCTTTCTTCTTTCTCTCTCTGTTCTTTCTTCCCCTCTTTCTTTCTCTCTGTTCTTTCTTTCTCTCTCTGTTTTTTCTTTCTCTGTTCATTTCTTTCTTTCTATCTCTCTTCTTTCTCTCTCCTTTCTTTCTTTCTCTCTCTGTTTTCTTTTTTCTCTCTGTTTTTTTTCTTTCTTTCCCTCAGTACCAGTCAGTGTACCAACAGTACCATCCACTGTGCCCATAATGCCAGCCACTGTGCCCTCAGTACCAGTTAATGTGATCAGCAGTACTAAATGGGTGCAGTTGGGGCGTGGACATGGGTGTGACTAGTTGTGAAATTGGTGTGGTCAGGGCGTGGCCTAAAATTTGCCGCGGTGCGCTGCACACACCGCAGCCTTTGTCCCTCTTTCCCTTCATCAAAAGTTGGGGAGTATGCATATATATTGTTATGAGCTCGGTTGCAACAGCTTTATTATATAATGGATTGCAACCGAACCCGGGGTCCGCGATGCAGTTTATGTTCACTGCTGCCGAACACCCCTAGAGTATGAGGGTCAAACTGACGACAGAAAACTAACATTAGATCTCGCCTGTGTTAATTCACACTGGGGAGATGTAGAATTGGCACTATCTCCGTTAACGTCACGGGAGATGTGCTATCAACTGGCGTAGATGTAGCCCTGTTAATGGCACAGAAGCCACTTGCCAGATATTTGGTTTGCACTATGTGCTGCAAGCTGGTATAGACGTAACCCTATTGACTGCACAGAAGCTACTTGCCAGCCGCTAGGAAGTGCGTGCGACAGACGCCAGGCATACGTGCAATCAGCCAGCGTGAGACCGGGCTGAGCAACTCTCTATTCAGCTTGGCAGGCGATGCCCAGGTTACGCACCACGCAGTCTGCTCAGGGTGTATAGCTACCCTATATTCGTAGCAGGACTGCACCACGTTAGCTACAGGTTATGCCCCCCACAGTCTGCTCAGGGTGTATAGCTATCCTATATTCGTAGCAGGACTGCATCACGTTAGCTACAGGTTATGCTCCCGCAGTCTGCTCAGGGTGTATAGCTACCCTATATTCATAGCAAGACTGCGACACATTGGCTACCTGCCTGGCATAAGCTGAACCTGCCTAAAGGACCTGTGATAATTAGCTGAGCACACATAAGCACTACCTATTTTAGTATGATCTGACCGCGCCACGGACAGACAAGCTACTTAAGGGCTAAGCTCCGCCCCAGCCATCTCGTCAATCGCATCACCGATGACGTCATCCGTGACCAATCAGGCGATACCAGGTCAGAGGATCAGCTGACATTAAGCACCAATCATGGCTCGCCATGTCACGGACATGCTCAGTGCAGGCATTTCTGGACTTAGGCTTGCGACAGCCTTTTCTTGTTCCGTATCCTAGGTTTAAGGCTACTATGAACAAAGGGCCGAGTAACTATTTGTGCCTCTCGGGTATTGGCTAGGCATTACGATCGACGGCAAAGCTGAGCAGCATCTGCCTCGGCTGGGTCTGGTTGGGCGACCACAGACTCCTCGGATCCAGGTTCAGATCCTGCTGTCGCCCGATGCCCAACATATATACAGTATATATTCTATGTGAGCAGTGGAAGTGCTGCATATATATGATATGATTTATGTATAATATTATGCACAGTGGGGGAAATAAGTATTTTATATTTTAAAAAACATAACTTACTATTTGGTACAGAAATCTTTGTTTCCAATTACAGAGGTCAGACGTTTCCTGTAGTTCTTGACCAAGTTTGCACACATTGCAGCTGAGATTTTGGCCTACTCCTTCATACAGATTTTCAGGCTTCAGGGTTTCCACTGGATAACATTGAGTTTCAGCTCCCTCCAAAGATTTTCTATCTGGTTCAGGTCTGGAGACAGGCTTGGCCACTCCAGGACATTAAATGCTTCTTATAGACCCACTCCCTAGTTGCTCTGGTTGTGTGTCATGGGTCAGTGTCATGCTGGACGACCCAACCACAACCTATCTTCAGTGCTCTTACTGAGGGAAGGAGGTTGTTGGCCAAAATCTCGCTATACATTACCCCATCCATCCTCCATTCAATACGGTGCAGATGTGAGCATCTTTTGTCTTAGTGTATAGCAGTGTTTCCCAAATCTAGACCTCGCAACCCCCAACACATCAAGTTTTCAAGATCTACTTAGTATTGCACAGGTGTGAGAACCTGTGACAGTTTCTAATACGTTAATGGTCAATTCTCTGGAAAGTGAAACCATGGTGTCAAATTTCAAATTTGTGTTAGAGATTGAATTTTCATTCTTTTTAGAAAGAACACACTCTAAATTAATGGGAAAAACTAAAGCCACATAAATATTGAGCATATTGTCTTAGAATTTGCTTTGTAAACTTGAATGTTTCTTAATAGGAAAAAAATACACAAAAGTATCTTATTTTGAAACAAGTTCCACCCAATAACTATCAGTTGCATTTAACTCTATTTATACTACAAATTGCACACATGAAAGAATGGGTAGTTGCATTCTTGAACACTTGAGACTATACTTTAAATTCCACATTTCATTGTCCCGTGCATAACGCAAAATCTTAATTTTTTCTTCTTGTGCAAATAAAAAGTACATACATATTATTAAATATTGAAATACACTTTCACAACAGAGTAATAACTAAGATAATATAATTGAAATAATTCCCATACGGTCCTCTGAGAAACAAAAAACAATATATCATGTGTCCTGTGCATCACGGCTCAAAGCACATTATCTTCAAACTTTTACTGTCCTCTTGAGTTCATCAGGACTGGAGTTGTTGTTTTCTTTAGAATTTGTCCTACTGAGTAAAGTAACTTATCAGCCTTCACTGGCCATTTCCAGTAGGTAGTTTTACCTGCTTGTATCATGATGAATATCTCATATTCATTCTCTACTCTTCTCGTTATTTCACCCGGATAGTTTCACATCATACTTGACTATGACCCAGTACCTGTTGTATAGCAGGCTGAACTAGCTGCATTCATTTCTACTCCAGGGCTAAGAGCATTCTGAAAAGCAAGCAAACATTTATTTGGAGAAGCTTTAAGTATATGCATGGACTTAATCCCTGGAATTGGGACACTTTTCCAATTTCTGTCTCTGGAAATGTCTTGGTCATTTATTAAGAGAACTCTTGTCTTTGGCATTAGTTCTTTTACTAATTTTGAAAAGTCTGAAGCATTTTGCACAATTGGTGCTGATGCAGATTTACTCATAACATGACTGCGAACGAAAGATTTGGCTCGGCCACCAACGCAATCTACTATCCCCTTCTCGTGAGCTGTAGCAAAATACTTCCACGCTAATGGCTTTCTGTACTTAAAGCCTAATTCTTCTAAAAACTCAGTAATGAATCCGTTTTTGAATTCTGAAAATGGGCCATCAGACCATATGACCTCATCAATGTCTGGAATAGCATCTGGTTTCGGTTCAACAATATCATACAGTGCACTGATGAAGCAAGCAACAGTATTTTTCTCTTTATATTTTGTATCTGAACATATAAGATATGTTTGGCAGTTGCCATTGAAAGTTGTAGCTGCAGTAAAAAAATGTTACACTCCCTCTACTCCATAGAGCACTCTGAACTTCACTTTGATATTCACAGCTATAGTTCATTGCAAAATCAATTTGCATTGTACGGACTTGTGGGTTGACTTTGTCTTTAGCAAATTCATTTGCCTGAATACGTTTAGTATTCAAGTGATGAGCCATATACTTGAAACTTTCCTGTGCTAATTCTTGCAGTTCAGCACTGCAGCGCAGCCCTCTTTAAGAGTGCAATGAATTCCGTTCTCACTTGACTTCTCCCATTCTCTCCACCATACATTTTGAGTGAGATCAAGTTCTGTGTTGAGCTTTACTCCAAAGCTGCAGACATCACATAAACCAGTCCAACAATTAGAATTCTCATTAGAGTTGCATAGCGTTTTTTCCCAAAGAGATTTTGAATCATAGGGTATTTTTAAACCTTGCAATTTCAAAAAGAAGTTTTCACAAGTCAGACATTTGCATTGATCAGCTGGTGTATCATGTAGGAGGAGAACATTAGCTGGCCGAAGTTTACAAAATGTAGAAAACCCCACTTCAATTTCAGTAAAGGTATCACAAAATACTGTATAAGCTTCCCTCAGACTAACAGTCAAGTAGTATTTCCTTTCTTTGGTTTTCTTTTCATTTTTCCAAATAGTCATCTCCTGGTGCAGTGTAAACACTATCTGGTTTGTTATAAAATTGAATAACCGTCTCCTGTACTTCAAGCCTAAAACTAAGTGTTTGTTTCTTTGGTGTTTCCAAATTTAAACCTATATCTGCAACAAGCTTTGCAAGCACTGCTTTCTTTTTTGAAGGAGATTTAGGTAGTGCATTACAGGTTTTTTTAAAAGCCTTTCCAAATGCCTGGGCCGAGCGATAAGTTCCACTTGAAGTTGATGGGACTGCAGTGCTGGTAGTATGTTCCCTTACATTATCTGATTTTTTTCTCTTCTTGTATTTAGCCTTCCTTAACCTCTCTTTCCTTCTCAAAATTTGCAGATCAACTGTATTTTCATTTTCCTTTTCTAGTTTACGTTTTTCTGCATTCAAAGTTTATTGCTCTCTCACTTAATCTGCATTTCTTATCCTGTACTGCTTAGCCCTTTCTTTGTCACTGACATTATTTATTTTCCCCATGCTCTGAAAAATACAAACCAATTAAAACTACTTTTATATTATCTTAAAAAAATTAGAATATTACAAATACCTTTGGGTTCCCTTACACGCATCAACCATCGGCAGAAATTGGTGCTGCCGGCGATTGATGCGTTATCTGCCTGTTAGGCTACTTTCACACATCAGTTTTTTTTTAATCAGGCATATCCGTCCTATGCCTGATAGGACGGATCCGGCGCTGATTTTCAAAAAACTGATGCAACTGATCAGGTTTTTTGTCTGATCCGTCCTGACCTTTTCAACCCGGAAAAAGAAAATTTTCCATGTTGAAAATGCAGGTACGAATGTCCGGACCGAGGAGAGAGAGAGAGAGAGAGAGAGAGAGAGACCTTGGACTCCGGATAAGTTTTCTGATGGATTTGTCAAAAATCTGGTCCGGCTCCATAGGTTTGCATTGTTTCCGGCCGCCTGAAGTGAAAAAAAAAAAACGTTACAGCAACCGTCTTGTCCGGCCGCCGGAATGTACAATTCCGACGGATCCGGCCAAAAACGGATGCAACGCAATGACATCAGGCGCGATCCGGCGCTAATCGGATCAGTTTTTTTAGAAAACGCCGGATCGCGCCTGATTCAAAAAGCCTGATGTGTGAAAGCAGCCTTAGTGTGCGCTCACACACCTGGCACTGAGCGATAAGTCACTCAATCGACTTACAAGTGCTGCTGCTAATCAGTTGTTCTTCGGGATTGTTGCTATGTTAGCTAAGAGCCAACAAGCCATAGGACCTTTGGTGATATCATGGGTCATGTGAGCGATTTGATTGGCTCAAAAGTGTCATGTGCCGCTTTCGGCCAATGAAATCGCTCATGTGACCCATGACATCGCCAGGTCCTCCAGCCTCTTAAGAGCTAAAAGCACGGAGAGTTCTGCTGTCGATTATCTTCTAAAAAAAAATATCACCCAACAACCCATCCCATTCATAATGAGATAAGACACACTTGAGATTTTTTGGCTTTGCGTCAATGGAGAGAAAAAAACTCATTGGCATGTCCTATCTTTCAGCTAGAATCGCTGCCCCTGTAGCTAACACTTGAACAATTTACTGAAAAATCACCAGAAAATTGTCAAAACCCAGAGATCGCATGCGATAAAGCGGTGTGAAAATCGCAATCACCTGTGTGCATTAACCTTTAGAGCGTGAGTACCTGATATCTTAATTCCACAACTCATAACATCGAGACAGCTACAGTGTAAGGGCTAAAACACACGTGTATTTTCGGTTCGTTCGAAAATCAGGAGCATGTCCGAATTTAATTAATTTGTCCGAAAATACATTTTGAACTCTGTTTAACCCCATTCATACACAGTTTGAATGGGGAGCTATTCTTCACAGAAATTGACATGCATTAATGATGCAAAATTCTGACACACACATAGGGCAGTGTACAGAATTCGTTATAGCCCTAACCCCTTGAAACCCATAGGTTTCAATGGTGTCCGAAATTGCGCCGAAATTCGGTCCGAATTTCTGTTCGAAAATCGAACACACTTCGCCAGTGTGTTTTAGCCCTAAGGGTGCCCTTAGTTACTTATCCACCTGAAACTTTCCTCTTCGTTCAGATTTCCTCCAAAAAAAAATAGTTAATCAGCTGCAATATGGAAAATAAAATAACAATATAACCATATAGGCAGACGACAACTGATGAAGATAAAATTTCTCATCCATCATACATGAAATGTCTCATGTAGGTAGTGTGACAACTGACGGGAAAAAAATGTCCCGTGCATCACACACAAAATATCCTGTGCATCACATTCACAATTAGTCATTTTTTAAGTGTATATTTAGGAATTTTTTAAAAAAGGTTCAAGCAATATCAAGAAAAACTATCATTGCAGTCCAAGGCTAAATATGGCTGTGAAAAGCTTTCCGTGCATCACGCATATTTTATGTATTTTTTAACATTCCTTTTTTGATATAAGAATTTTTCTTTTCCTTAAAATGGAATAACAGGAAGGTGTAAAAACTAGTAAAAGTGATTAATCAGTAGACATAAAATAATCTAGGATGTTATATTCATTTAATTACATGTGAATGTCCCGTGCATCACGCAGAGAATCACCCTAATAGCAATTCCCTAACCTGTGCAATACTAACGAAATCCTGAAAATTTGACCTGTTGGAGACCATGAGGACTGTAGTTTGGGAAACACTGGTGTAGAGAGTGTAGGTGGCATGATGCATTACGTTTCCATGCAAACTGTGTGTGTATTACATGTATATTTATATGTGTTTGTATAGCAGTTACACTGAATATACAGTATATTATATAATTCTAAAATATTGCAGAGGCTGTCTTAAATCTATATATTTTCATATTGGGTTCAAACTTGAATTAGAGAATTCCATTTTTCAGTTTTGCTCTTGGAATAGACAAACAGGACTCTTGTCCAAAATGTCCCTGTTACATAACTGATGCAATCAAAAGCAGAGAAGCCCCAATGATTTTTATGGGGTCCACCTAGATTTCATTATTTGTTAGTTTTCAGAAAGGAAAGCAAAGATATATAGACACACACACACACACACATATATGTAGATCGAAAGCACCTTTAAAAAAAAGCAGCTTTTATGCCAGTGTTCTGGGTTAGAAAGCTTTGCAAAGTTACATCATTTTGGCACTTTTTGGTTAAAACTATTGCACTTTTGGCACCATTTTTTCCTAGCTCTGACAAAATAGGTGGAGCTAGGATGGTGGTGTGGCAACTGACGCTCTTCAAATTCATGACGAGCAGAAGCGTTCGCAACACCACAAATCTTACTCCAGCAGAGACTGGAGTAGGAATTGTGGGGAGGCATACACGGCATTGTATGCCACTTGTCCTATGCTACTGATTCATGTTGCAACAGACCTGGAACCTGGGGGCGTGTCATTAGAACACAGCAGGCTGAGCTGCCAGTCTCAAGATGGTTGCTCTCGTAATCTGTTGTTAGGGTCTGCGGAACACATCAAATATATGTTGTGGAGAGGTGCGTTCGCAGCCCGGGGTCCACCGTGCAGGCGGAGCCTGCTGCTAGTAAAATGGCGCAAGAAGCGAACTCTGTTATCCCGCAGAGTCGCCAAAATAAACGCCGTAACGCGCTGTGGCAATATGTGCGAACTCTGTTAATCCACAGAGCCGCTAGAAGGAGTGCCGCAGCGCTATATGGCGATGTGTGCGAACTCACTAAACACAACTGAGTCGCAAAATAAACACGCTAGGGCGCTGTCTAGCGTTGAAAGCTAACCCTGATACGTCACAGAGCCGCTGAGACAAACTTCTGTGTCCTGTCAGGCACCCAGGTACACAGTTAACTGCTAAGCGAACATAGAACGTGATCATGCGCTAATGTCCTCGCGGGAGTCACCCGCAAATCTATGGCGTCTGAACGCCAGGCCCTGAATACGGCAATCAAACTCCTCACCGGTTATGCCGGTAATCTAGGACATCTAGGACACTGACCCTGACAAGCTAGCATACCAAACTCCTCACCGATTAAGTCAGTATTCTAGGGGCTTATTTTAGCCGGGCCCTAACCACACACATGCATGAACACACTGGCGCATAGCATATAAAGATTGACACTAGCGCATGGCGGCCCAGCCATGCCACCCTTTTATAGCAACAGCTACAGGACCTGCCAGAAACAAGGACCAATGAAACTGTTCCAGAACACCAGTAGTCACAGGACCTTCCTGGCGGACTAATAGGAGCCGCTGCAGTACCTGAGCATGTGACCCCTGATCTCCAATGAGAGATCTCACCCTGGGCATGCTCAGAAGGGGAAAACAAGGACTTTGTCCTAAAGACGTCTGCTCGCCGCTAACCAGTACTGGCCACAATAGCAGAGCCTGGAGGTACAGCAGTAATTCTCTGCACACTGTTAGACTGGGTGAGACACTGGGACTGACGTCTAAGCTGAGCAGAGTCCACTGCGGCCGGAGACAAATGGGAGACCGCAGCCGGGATGGCTCGAGATTCCCCTTGTGCAGAAGCGGGAACTCAACCCCTAACATCTGTATTCAGGATGCTGTAATGACTTTATTCACGGTCATTATGCTTCCAAAGGTGAATTTATCCGTGTTTAGTTTTATTTACTTGTTCCCTACTGAAATATAACCAATTATGTTTGATAATGATAGATCCTATTTAAGGCTTATTTTATCTCTCATTTTAGCACTTTCTCTGCTGCTTTAAGTCATAAATAATATTAAGGTTGGAATATGTTTGAATATAATTTGAACAGAAAATTTTAATGCACTGTTAATGGACTTGCAAATTTCAATTATACTTCTATCATCTAACATGATGAACTTTTTACCAAATTCATTTTTTCTAATTTATAGTACTTATTGATAGAAGTATAATCTCTTTCTATATTCCAACCCATAGAATGTGTAATTATCAGAAGGTTCCTATAAATGAAGCCAATTCTTAAGTAATATAGATAGAATTTACCAAGCTAAACAGCTTTAAAAAAATGATGAACTTTGTCTGTTTTCCATAAGTTTAATAAATGATTAATTAGATCCTTCACCCGTCAACTCTAAAATAATGAGACAAGAAAAGGAAATTCACATTTGAAATACCAGACCTTGAAATTGGAACATCATGTCCAATTTAAGATATACTAAAATGGCATTTTAATGAATATGTTTTTTTCTTTCATAGACTTTCACAAGTCATCCATATTGTTAAGTCAACTTTAGTTTGATTTATTTAATGAGAATACTGAACTGAGAGATGACTTTGACCTTGCTTTGATGCTAACTGCATCATGTTAGCGCCATTACGGCAGCATCATTAACATAAAATGTCTCCTGAGGTATTTACATATTATAATATCTACCAGCATTTGCCATGTTTCTTGGCTGTTCCTTTAATGAAAAGAAATTAAATCAGAAAGCCTGAAAACAAATAGTAAGAGATATAGATGAGAGGATGAAGCAAAATTCAAAGACGCCTGTTTGCAAGGTTGTTCCCAGGAAATTTGAGACGTTATTCTCCACTAATGTAATGTGTCGTATTATTTTCCAGGGTCTGTCCAGACCCCATAGCGTAATAAATGTAATATATAAAAAAATACTTATACTCATCTCACAACTCAAGTCTGCGGCTCCCTCCTTTAATCGCCGCTACCCATCCGGTCCTCTCTGCATCTGCTGATCCCCCATCGCTCCTGTGTAGGAGGTGAATGGTTCATGTTGTGACATCATGATGCTGTTGACCTCCCGTGCACCTGCACAGACCCCTTCTAGGCACTATGACACCTGAAACCATCTATCTGAGATGATTTAATGAATTCTACGCTGCACTGAGCATGGGGTTGGATACGATGACCAAGGAGGTCCCTTCCAACTCTAACATTCCACGATTCTATAAAAGTCCGGTGCAGTGCGAGAGCACTGAAGATTCTATCACAAGCAGTGAGTACTCAAAAGATGCAGCAAGGACGGGACTGGTGGTAGTGAACAACAGAGGAGCCTGAGAGGTGAGGGGAGTATAAAGATTTTTTCAATTTTTTTAACTCTTTGATGGTACATTATGGGTCAGGAAAATGGTGGCCAGCCGCCGCTATTTTGCTGAATACATGGAGGAACAAATTGTTTAAAATCCTTATTATGGCAAATGTGGATTTTTGTAAGGTTTGGGTAAAATTTTAAACAACTCGAAATTTATTTGCTTATCTCTAGTAAGAGTATTTTAAATAATAATAAGTTATTAAACGGAGGTTGTGATTATGATTTCAATAAATATGTGTAACTTTATATAAAAATAAAATAATAATGGAACCTTTATAAGAAATTAAATATATTAATATTAATAACATATTAAAGCGGTTGCCACCATTTTTTTTTACCATGTTTACTAAAGGCTAAAACTGATCTGCCATTATGATTCACCATGTAATTTTGAGTTTGTAGATACAAAACAGGTACAGGTTCTTTTTTATTTTGGCTTACCCAGGGGGTTCTTAACCCCCTGGCCCACCCGTCGATTGGGTTAAAAGTGAAACAGCCAATCAGAGCAATCTGTAATATTTCACCAATTTAATTGGTGAAATATTACAATCCAGCCATGCCGATGCTGCAATAGCATCTGCCATGGCTGGACACCGGAGACCTGACCCCCCCACACGTAGTCACGGCAGCGATCGGCCGCCGCCACCGAAAGAGGGCAGCGATCGGTCACCGCCGTCACTAACAGCTCCCCCCTCCTTTGCTCCGGTCCCCCCACCTTCCGATCCCCCCCCCTAACCTTCCGACCACCCTACTCACCTCCCCCCCGATCCCCGATGTCCCTGGATCGGTCCCGGCGTCCGCCGGGCCTCTTCATGGGCGCCGCCATCATGGAAAATGGCGAGCGCATGCGCAGTGCGCCCGCCAGCCGGCGCATGCACAGTGCGCCCCCCAGTGTCCAAAAATTTATTTTGATCACTGTGATAAACTGTCACAGTGATCAAAATAAAAAAAAAGTAAATGAACCCCCCCCCCTTTATCATAGGTAGGGACAAATAAAAAAAAAAAAGATTTTTTTTTTTCCTATTAGGCCCTGTGCACACGTTGCGGATTTTGCTGCGGATCCGCGCGTATTTTGCTGCGGATCCGCGGTGGATTTCGCTGCTGATCCGCGGTGGTTCAGCAGCGAAATCAGCCGCGGATGCGCAGCGATATCCGCCGCGGATCAGCAGCGAAATCCGCCACGGATCCGCAGCAAAATACGCCGCGGATCCGCAGCAAAATCCGCAACGTGTGGCGGTTTTCGCTGTGGATCCGCGGCGGATTTCGCTGCAGACCCGCGGCGGATTTCGCTGCTGATCCGCGGCTGATTTCACTGCTGATCCGCGGCGGATTTCGCTGCGATGCGCGGGGGGATTTCGCTGCTGATCTGCGACTGATTTCGCTGCGGATCCGCGGCTGATTTCGCGGGCGGATCCGCGCCCTTGATTTAGCTGCGGATCCGCGCTGATTTCGCTGCGGATCCGCGACTGATTTCGCTGCGGATCCGCGGCGGATTTTCGCTGCTGATCCGCGACGGATCCGCGGCTGATTTCGCTGCTAAATCGCGGCGGATTTCGCTGCTGATTCGCGGCGGATTTCGCTGCTGATCCGCTGCGGATTTCGCTGCGGATCCGCGGCGGATTTCGCTGCTGATCCGCGACTGATTTTGCTGCTGATTAGCTGCGAATCCGCAGTGGATTTCGCTGCTGATCCGCGGCTGATTTCGCTGCTGATCCGCGACTGATTTCGCTGCGGATCCGCGATGATTTCGCTGCGGATCCGCGACTGATTTCGCTGCGGATCCGCGACTAATTTCGCTGCGGATCCGCGACTAATTTCGCTGCGGATCCGCGACTGATTTCGCTGCGGATCCGCGACTGATTTCGCTGCGGATCCCGACTGATTTCGCTGCGGATCCGCGGCGGATTTCGCTGCTGATCCGCGGTGGATTTTGCTGCGGATCCGCGGCTGATTATCTGCTGATTCATCTGCGCTAGCGGGTATAGCATAACGCGATCGCGTTATGCTATACCGTTACCAGCCCGGTCAACGCTACGTGTTGAACGGGCTGGTAAAACGCAATATGAACCCAGCCTTAGGGTTAGAACTAGGGTTAGGGTTAGCATTAGGGTTAAGGTTAGAATTACGGTTAGGGTTGGAATTTGGGTTAGGGTTGGAATAAGGGTTAGGGTTGGAATTAGGGTTAGGCTTGTAGTTAGGTTTATGGTTAGAGTTGGGATTAGGGTTAGGGGTGTGTTGGGGTTAGGGTTTGATTAGGGTTTGTATTAGGGTTAGGTGTGTGTAGGGGTTAGGGTTGGGGTTAGGGTGTGTTGGGGTTTGGGTTGGAGTTTAGAATTGAGGGGTTTCCACTATTTAGGCACATCAGGGGGTCTCCATACGCGACACCATTGATTCCTGCAAATTTTGCGTTCAAAAAGTCAAACAGTGTCCCTTTATTCCAAGCCCCGATATGCCCAAACAGTGGTTTATCCCCACATATGAGGTATCAGCGTACTCGAGAAAAATTGCACAACAAACTTTGGGGGTTCTAATTTCTCCTGTTAACATTGGGAAAAAAAATTGGGGACTAAAAATTATTTTTGTGGAAAAAAAAATGATTTTATATTTTCCACGGCTCTGCGTTATAAACTTCTGTGAAGGACTTGGAGATTCAAAGTGCTTATCACACATCTATAGGAGTTCCTTGGGGGATCTAGTTTCCAAAATGGGGTTCACTTGGGGAGTTTCTACTGTTTAGGCACATCAGGGACTCTGCAAACGTAACATGACGCCCGAAGACCATTCCATCAAGTGGGCATTTCAAAACGTCACTACTTCCCATCTGAGCCCCGACGTGTGCCCATACAGTAGTTTTCTCCCACATATGGGATATCAGCAAACTCAGGACAAATTGGACAACAACTTTTGGGGTCTAATTTCTCATGTTACCCTTGGGAAAATAAAAAAATTGGGGACTAAAAGATCCTGATTGTGGAAAAAAATATGATTTTTTTATTTTCATGCCCGGGCGTTATAAAACTTCTGTGTAGCCCTTGGGGGTTCAAAGTGCTCACCACACATCTAGATAAGCTCCTTGGGGGGTCTAGTTTCCA
This sequence comes from Oophaga sylvatica, assembly GCA_033576555.1. Classification (NCBI taxonomy): domain Eukaryota; kingdom Metazoa; phylum Chordata; class Amphibia; order Anura; family Dendrobatidae; genus Oophaga; species Oophaga sylvatica. The sequence goes on along the minus strand of JARQOD010000002.1, from coordinate 184,419,825 downwards.
AAATGTGGTCACTTGTGGGGAGTTTCTACTGTTTAGGCACATCAGGGGCTCTGCAAACGTAACAAGATGCCCGCAGACCATTCCATCATGTCGGCATTTCAAAGCGTCACTACATCCCTTCCGAGCCCTGATGTGTGCCCAAACAGTGGTTCCCCCCCACATATGGGGTACTAGCGTACTCAGGAGAAAACTGGACAACAACTTTTGGGTCCAATTTCTCCTGTAACCATTGTGAAAATAAAAAAACAGTGGGCTAAATATAATTTTTTGAGAAAAAAAAATGATTTTTTATTTTCACGGTCTGCGTTATAAACTTCTGTGAAGCACCTGGGGGTTCAAAGTGCTCACTATGCATCTAGATAAGTTCCTTAGGGCGTCTAGTTTCCAAAATGGGGTCACTTGTGGGGGAGCTCCAATGTTTAGGCACACAGGAACTCTCCAAATTCGACATGGCAACAGCTAAATATTCCAGCATATTTTCCATTCAAAAAGTCAAATGGCGCTTCTTCCCTTCTGAGCCCTGCAGTGCGCCCAAACAGTGGTTTATGACCACATATGAGGTATCTGTGTACTCAGGAGAAATTGTCCAACAAATTTTAGGATCCAATTTATACTGTTGCCCATGTGAAAATGAAAATAACTGAGGCTAAAAAAAATTTTTGTGAAAAAAAAGTACTTTCTTTTATTTACGGATCAATTTGTGAAGCACCTGGGGGTTGAAAGTGCTCACTATGCATCTAGATAAGTTCCTTCGGGCGTCTAGTTTCCAAAATGGGGTCACTTGTGGGGGAGCTCCAATGTTTAGGCACACAGGAACTCTCCAAATGCGACATGGCAACCGCTAAATATTCCAGCATATTTTCCATTCAAAAAGTCAAATGGCGCTCCTGCCCTTCTGAGTCCTGCCGTGCGCCCATACAGTGGTTTATGACCACATATGAGGTATCTGTGTACTCAGGAGAAATTGCCCAACAAATTTTAGGATCCATTTTATCCTGATGCCCATGTAAAAATGAAAAAATTGATGCTAAAAGAAAATTTTTGTTGGAAAAATTAAAATGTCAATTTTTTCCTTCCACGTTGCTTTAGTTCCTGTGAAGCACCTGAAGGGTTAATAATCTTCTTGAATGTAGTTTTGAGTAGCTTGAGGGGTGCAGTTTTTATAAAGGTGTCACTTTTGGGTATTTTCTGCCATATAGACCCCTCAAAGTGACTTCAAATGTGAGGTGGTCCCTAAAAAAAATGGTTTTGTAAATTTTGCTGTAAAAATGAGAAATCGCTGGTCAACTTTTAACCCTTATAACTTCCTAACAAAAAAAAATGTTGTTCCCAAAATTGTGCTGATGTAAAGTAGACATGTGGGAAATGTTATTTATTAACTATTTTGTGCCACATAACTCTCTGGTTTAACAATAAAAATTAAAAATTTGAAAATTACAAAATTTTCAGAATTTTCGCCAAATTTCCATTTTTTTCACAAATAAACGCAAAAATTATCGACCTAAATTTACCACTAACATGAAGCCCAATATGTCACAAAAAAACTATCTCAGAATCGCTAGGATCCGTTGAAGCGTTCCTGAGTTATTACCTCATAAAGGGACACTGGTCAGAATTGCAAAAAATGGCAAGGTCTTTAAGGTCAAAATAGGCTGGGTCTTGAAGGGGTTAAAGGCTAAAACTGATCTGCCATTATGATTCACCATGTCATTTTGAGTTTGTAGATACAAAACAGGTACAGGTTCTTTTTTATTTAAGTGGTGAAAAACAAATCCAAAGTTTCCCTCCAAAAAAAACTGCTATTTTCTGAGACTAGTAACATCTCCATTTTTTGTGATCTCAGGTTGGGTGAGGGCTTATTTTTGCGTGCCGCGCTGATGTTTTTATTTACACCATTTTGGTGCAGATATGTTCTTTTGATCGACCATTATTGCATTTTAATGCAATGTTGTGGTGACCAAAAAAACGTAATTCTGGCATATTGTTTTTTTTTCTCGTTACCCCATTTACCAATCGGATTAATTATTTTCATATATTGATATATCGGGGTTTCTGAACTCAGCAATACCAAATATGTGTTGTTTTCTTTAATTGCTTTAAATTGAATGGGGCAGGTGGGGTGATTTAAACTTTTATTTTTTTATTTTTATTTTACTTTACACTTGCTTCAATAGTCTCCATGGGAGATTAGAAGCTGCAATCAACCGATCGCCTGTGCTACACACAGCATTGTTTCTGCCCTGCTCTGTGTAGCAGAAATGCTCACTTGCTATGAGCGCCAACAGCTGAGAGGGTAACCCAGGCTCCGTTCTGCTCTCCACACTTCTCCCCGGCTCAATGTTTTTAAATAAAAGTCTTCTAGCAGGAATGGTGAGTGCCACCTTCTATTTCTCCTTTTCATTAACTATTATCATGTGTTTATCTCAGTGTGCATCCTATCCCTTGTACATACAGGTGCAGGCCTATTTGACTGCACAGGAACTTATATACTGTAGCAGTATTTGATGTTGGTGCCAGATTTGTTCCCTCCTTTTCCCTATACAGACTTTGGGTCCCCAGTACCCTAAGGCATTAGCATTGGGGAGGCATCCCAAGGCAAAGGGGCTGAGAATGGCGCTAGCAAGTCTCATGGCAACCCATCTGCTGTATCCAGAATCAAACTACAAGCTTTTTATCTGTTGCTGCTCTACTGTACACTACTAAAGATAAAGGTTTGGCTCTGTGGGTGAAATTTGTAAACTGTTACTTTGCCCCATACTGTGTGGATTAAATTTGTAATTTGCTTCTGTGGGGGTACTCTGTGGATTAAATTTTTAACTGGACCGGCAGTAGCAAGCCTCAGTCTCTGTGAGGGCACTCTTAAAATATTTAGGTTATTCATTTACTGACTATTTTACCATGATTGCTATGATGATAGAACCCCATATAAGTCATTTTTCTATCCACATTTGATTGCAGGGCAATTGTCCTGCTCTTACCCCCATTTTGCCTTCTTTTGCAGCCCCCTAGCCTTTATTATGACCATTTTACAGAAATTTTACAGCACTGAAGGTCAAGTCCACATTGACTTAAATGGGTTCAGAGTCTGAGGTCAAGTTTGGGTCCAGAACCAGACTTTTTAAAAAGTCCGCTCAAACCCAGCGTACCCAAACATCCATGGGTTTGCTCTTCTCTACCCTTCATCTTTATCACCACTGATCATCTTAGCCCCTCTCCCTGTATCACCCCCTGACTGACTAAACCCCCTCTCTCTGTTTCACGCCTGACTAAAAGCTTCCCTCCCCCACCACTCACAATACCTCTAACAAAACGAGGAGTGTGGGAATGTTAGGGAAAGTTCTCTTTAGATATCATTCCTAACACCATACATACTGCAACTGATTCCAGTTCCGTCTGAAGGATCCGAATGTGGTTGATAGTCAGACGTGTTGGGGCAAAGAATTTCAGAGGATGGAGGATATTTGGGAGAAGTCTTGGAGGTGGTTGGGTGAGGAGCGAATAAGTGTGGAAGAGAGAAGGAGGTCTTGTGAGGACCGGAGATTACGTGAGGGAAGGTATCGGGAGATTAGTTCAGAGACATATGGAGGAGACAGGTTATGGATGGCTTTGTAGGTCAGTATTAGTAATTTGAACTGGATACGCTGAGGGAATGGGAGCCAGTGAAGAGATTTGCAGAGGGGAGAAGTGTGGGAGTAGCGAGGAGAGAGATGAATTAGTTGGGCAGCAGAGTTAAGGATGGACTGGAGAGGTGCGAGGGTGTTAGCAGGGAGGCCATAGAAAAGGATGTTGCAGTAGTCGAGGCGGGAGATGATGAGGGCATGCATAAGCATTTTAGTAGATAAAGGGTTGAGGAAAGAACAGATTCTGGAAATATTTTTGAGCTGGAGGTGACAGGAGGTAGAAAGAGCTTGGATGTGCATTTTGAAGGACAGGGCAGAGTCAAGGGTTACTCCAAGGCAGCGGACTTCCGGTAAGGGGGAAAACGTGATGTCGTTACTTGTGATGGGGAAAGATGATGAGTTCAGATTTGTCCACATTGAGTTTGAGGAAGTGAGAGGAGAAGAAGGAAGATATGGCTGACAGACACTCCAGGATTCTGGACAGCAGAGAGGTGATGTCTGGGCCAGAGAGGTAGATCTGAGTATCATCAGCATAAAGGTGGTGTCAAGCAGCTGTAATGCAGGCTGGTGTGTGCTCCACCTGTAGGTTACAGAGGGGAGAAGGGATTACACACTTCAGATTAGGCCTGCACTGCAGCAGCCAAAACCACCACCAGGTGGCAGCAAAAACGTCCAAGACTGAGTCAGGAATAATCAGTCATCTGAAGTATCATAGGTCTCAGCAAGCCCTCTACAGAGCATAAACACAGGCGCCACCAAGTGGCGGGAGCGTGGTCATCAGAGCCAAGTCAAAACCGTACGGAGGCAGCAGGACAAAAGGAATAAGCAATACACATGGTCAGGAGAAAGCCAGGAGGTCATCAACGGTCAGAAGCAGATAAGACAAAGACAGAAAGCAGAAGCGAGTCCAAATACAGGCCTAGTCAAAAACCAGAGAATCAAACAGACAAACAGGGAAATGCAGGGAACAGGGCAGACAGAGGGGAACAACAGACACGGGACAAGTCAGGGATAACAGCAGGACAAATCAAGGGTTACCAGTCAGGTTCACAAGCCGAAGGTAGCAGTATAGCTCACACTGCTAGCAGGATGTGTGAGAGCTAAATAGCCAACCTGAACCCAGAATGAGGCAGAGAAAAGTTAACCCTTGACATGATCTGCCCGGACCAAGGGCAGACAGGACTAAACCCTGGAACGGATCATGACAGTACCCTCTTCTCAAGGGGGGGCCACCGGACCCCCAGACTTCCCAGGATAACATGCGTGAAATGCCCGAATCAATCGATCAGCATGTACCGATCACGCCGGGACCCAAGATCGATCCTCAGGACCATAACCCTTCCAATGGACCAAATACTGAAGTGAACTACGGACCCTACGCGAATCCACAATCCGTTCCACTTAAAACTCGGTCTGACCATCCACAGAGACAGGAGGCGGAGGGGATGGAGGCCCTGTGGAAGATGGTACAATCATAAAGATGGTGGGGTGGCAAAACCTCAGCATCTTTTTCGGAGAACACGTCCCCAAAGTCCTTCAGGTACTCCGGAATACCCTCCAGACTAATGGCAGACACAAAAACAGCAGAAAGACAACCATTGGAACAATTAGGACCCCATTTAACAATATCACGAGATCCCCAGTCAATAACAGGATTATGCCTCTGCAACCAGGGGAACCCCAACACCAGTCCTGCAGGAAGATTATTCATAACATAACATGAAATTTGTTCCTGATGTAAGGAACCCACCTTGAGGAGGAACTCCTCAGAGACAAACTTAATGACATTTTGAGCCAACGGTGTCTTATCAATTGCAACAATATAGATGTGAGTCTCTCGCCTGACTGTCCCTAACTTTAACTTAGACACCATACTAGAGTTAATGAAATTCATGGAAGATCCACAGTCCACAAATGCTGAAGTGGAAGCACTACCACCTCCATAACACAGTTCCACCTCTAAAAAAAATTTCTGAAAAGATGAAAATGGTACCTGAGAGTCTGGATGACCTCCTAGATCATCACCCAGAATCGGCAGCTCTTTATTTGATGGACAAGAGGGGCAGTCTGTCTTCCAATGTCCCGGATCTCCACAATAAAAACATAATTTCTCATCTCGTCGCCGTCTCCTCTCTTTCTCCTTGAAATTAATGGTACCAACTTCCATAGTCTCCTTGAATGACACCACCTCAGACTTGGCAGGCAATACGTGAATCTCATGCTGGATAATTCCTCTCTCCCGTAACCTCCGGTCCATACGAATGGCCTGGGTCATGGCCTCTTCCAGGGAACTGGGCGGCATATGAAGGGCCAGCGCGTCCTTGAGATGATCCGATAATCCTCTCTCAAACAGGCGTCTTAGAGCAGAGTCATTCCAGGACACCTCAACAGACCACCTCCTGAACTCAGAACAATACTGTTCAGCAGTGAGTTCATTCTGAGAGAGACCCATAATCATGTCCTCTGCCACCCTGACCCGGTCTGGTTCATCATAAATCAGTCCCAAAGCCTCAAAGAATCTGTCCACAGACACACGTTCAGGGGCAGAAGCAGGTAGAGAGAAAGCCCACGACTGAGGTCCCTCTCGCAATAAGGAAATGATTATCCCCATCCGCTGACTCTCATCACCAGAAGATAGGGGTCTAAGTGAAAACAATAGTTTGCAACTCTCCCTGAAAGTACTGAATTTCTCCCTCTCCCCGGAGAAGGTATCTGGGAGCTTTACTGTAGGTTCAGGAGAGTGCAAAGAAACATCGACAGTGTTAGAGTGCTTACAGTCAGTCTGCAACGATATTACTGTGTTAGAAAGCTCCCTCTGTTGCACAAATAGGTCTTGCATCATCAATGCCAAGCTATTCATGTGATCCGCCAAGGTATGGAGCGGATCCATAGCAAACAGTGCAGAGAAAAAAAAATAAAAAATGCAGAAATCCCTTTATATGTGGGGGTGAGCTATAATGTCAAGCAGCTGTAATGCAGGCTGGTGTGTGCTCCACCTGTAGGTTACAGAGGGGAGAAGGGATTACACACTTCAGAGTAAGCCTGCACTGCAGCAGCCAAAACTACCACCAGGTGGCAGCAAAAACGTCCAAGACTGAGTCAGGAATAATCAGTCATCTGAAGTATCATAGGTCTCAGCAAGCCCTCTACAGAGCAGAAACACAGGCGCCACCAAGTGGCAGGAGCATGGTCAGGCAAGCCAAGTCAAAACCGTACGGAGGCAGCAGGACAAAAGGAATAAGCAATACACGTGGTCAGGAGAAAGCCAGGAGGTCATCAACAGTCAGAAGCAGATAAGACAAAGACAGAAAGCAGAAGCGAGTCCAAATACAGGCCTAGTCAAAAACCATAGAATCAAACAGACAAACAGGGAAATGCAGGGAACAGGGCAGACAGGGGAACAACAGACACGGGACAAGTCAGGGATAACAGCAGGACAAATCAAGGGTTACCAGTCAGGTTCACAAGCCAAGGTAGCAGTATAGCTCACACTACTAGCAGGATATGTGAGACCTAAATAGCCAACCTGAACCCAGAATGAGGCAGAGCAAAGTTAACCCTTGACATGATCCGCCCGGACCAAGGGCAGACAGGACTAAACCCTGGAACGGATCATGACAGGTGGTACTGGAATCTGTGGGACTTTATGAGTTGCCCCAGGCTAACTGTATAGATTGAGAAGAGTAGGGGTCCTAGAACAGAACCTTGGGGGCTCCAACAGACAGAGGCTGGGATGAGGAGTTAGTGTGGGAGTGGGAGATGCTGAATGTGCGGTTGGAAAGGTATGAGGAGATCCCGGATAGGGCGAAGTCTTTGATGCCAAGTGAGGAGAGGATCTGTAGTAGGAGGCAGTGGTCAACTGTGTCGAAAGCAGATGACAGTTCTAGGAGCAGGACTATAGAGTATTGTCCGTTAGTAATTTTGGTCAGGGCTGTCTCAGTGGAGTGATGAAGGAGGAAACCAGATTGTAGATTGTCAAAGAGCAAGTTAGATGAGAGGTGGGAGGAAAGCTCTGCTTGGACATGCTGCTCCAGGAGTTTGGGAGGGAATGGGAGCAGCGATATTGGGCTATAGCTGGACATAGCGATTGGGTCGAGGGTTGGCTTTTTAAGGATAAGCGTGATTGTGTCATGTTTGAAAGCAGTAGGGAAGGTACCGGAAGTTAGTGATAGGTTGAAGAGGTGGGTTAGGGATGGGATAATAGTGGTGGTGAGGTTGGGGAGGAGGAGAGATGGGATGGGGTCGAGTGCACAGGTTGTGAGGTGCGATTTGGGGAGGAGACAATTAAACTCCCCTTCAGTGATGTTGGAGAGGGAGGTTATGGGGTTTGGGCATTGGTCTGGTATACAAAGGGGTTGTGGTGGTTGAACAATGAAGACTTGCCTTGCAAATGGTGCACCTTTACCGCAAACTTCCAAAAGGTAAAATTTTTTGTTTATACCAGCAGCATAAATTATTTTGTGGATGTGAAATCCACAGCACAAGTCAATGCACTAAAATGTTTGCAAAAATTGAGAAATTTCATAGTTGAACATGTCTAAGCCAAATTTAACAATATTTGTCACCATTTATTACCCACCTTTTCATTCAATTATTTAAAAATGATGAGAAAATGGGATGTGATTACCTTTTTGATGTGAAATAAAACATATTTATTAATGTGTTTTTAAATAAAACTTGTATATTCAAGACTAGTCACAGTTGTCTTCAGGACAAAGGGTAAGGTAGGCCAGAACAAAAGATAGGCAGAGGTAGGCGACTACCTAGGTCGTTAACTCATACCACCCTGTGGTTGGCACAATTTGAAGAAAAATAATAACTATATCATTCAGAAAAGCAGTGCAGAAGCATCCCAACTCCTTAATGCCCAATAAACCAGACAAGTAAGCCTTCTGCTTATGATCTATATGCACCCACATGGCTCACTTTTGCAGCTATAACAGTTCCTGCCCTTCAGGGAAGGTTTTCTACAAAATTTTGGAGGGTGAATGTGGGACTGAAAAAATTGTGAAAATGAGTCTAGCTGATAAAAAAGGCTTAACTTTTTTCCAAAATGGTAAAAATTACATGGCACCCAGATAACGCAGCAATGCATTTCGAACACAAACTGTGTTCTTTGTCAAAGCTGCAACACACAACTAACCGGCAATTTATACAATGGCAAATAAACCACACACACCAGAAAGTCATGTGATCTAAAACTAACAAGTAATTTTAAAATCGCAAAATTACAATAAACAAACAGAAAAGCAAAAGAGATCTTAAATTAATAATGAAATAACAATTCCTTGCGGAGATTTAATACTGCAGGACTGCAAGAACATCTGATAGAACATCCAATATGCTTCCCGATCATGAAGGTGTTTCCTAATGTCTCCTCCCCTTCGTGTCAAATGAATCTTCTCTATAGCATAGACACGAAAAGATGAAGAATTTCTTCCATGAACCTGTATAAAATGTCTGGATGCCTGGGACATTGTGCGAAACGAATCAGAACTGCTGTACATATCAGTCAAATGCTCAGAAATACGTTTTTTAAGGTGCCTGATAGTGCAGCCAACATACATTTTATCACAAATAGAACAGTGAATAATATACACAACATTATCACTATTGCAATTTAAGTGTTGCTTTTAATGAAAAAATGCTTGGAGCATCAGAATTACAAAAACTTTTTACCATTGATACAAATTTACACATCCTACATCGGTTCTCCCACATCTAAAGAATCCCTTGCAATTAAGCCAAGTATGCCTGTCATGATTTATAGAATGGGGGTTGGACAAAATATTACCAACAGTCTGGGCTCTTTTAGCAACAACCGCACAACCAGAATTTAGAATTTTAGGCAATACATTATCCTCCTCCAATATAGGAAGATATTTATAGAATATCCTCTTGATGTCCATAAACTGAGGACTATATTGTAGTGAGAGAACAAGTTTATTATCCCATTTTTTCACTTTATGAGAGGTATTGTCCAATAAATCAAAACGAGTTTTTTGTTCCACAATTTTCTTAGCCCTATTTAACATCCATATATGGTAACCCCTATTTTTTAGTTTGTTCTCACAATCAGAAAATTCACCCCTCAAATTGCAATTAATACCGGTAAAGTCACCCACAGGTATTGATCTTACTGTATGCTTGGGATGACAACTAGATGCATGCAAATATGCTATTTCCAGATAAAGGTTTAGAGTATATAGAAGCGGTAATTTTGTGGTCCAAACCCACCAATTGTAGATCTAAAAAAGAGATGGATGATTTGTGAGAAACCGATGTAAAAGACAAGCCATAAGGATTATTGTTAATGTACTGCACAAATTCAGGGATTGGAGACATATCGCCCCTCCAAATGAACAGAAGGTCGTCAATAACTCTCCCATACCATAAAATATTGGAAATATAAGGGTTAGTGCACACATAAAACCAATTTAATTCCCAATAGGACATGACCTATATTGCTAAGGGATGGGGAGAACTTGACCCCCATAGAAACTCCCTTGCATTGTAGGTAGAATTGCTTGTCGAATAGAAAAAAATTATGAGTCATGAGAAAAAAAACAGATCCAGAAGATAGCCGCACAAATCCCGAGTATACTGACTAAAATGCCGCAGATGAAAGTAAAGTGCTTGCAATGCTACCTGGTGAGGAATGCGGGTGTAGAGTGAGAACACATCACAACTTAGCCACGAGCAGTCACCATCCCAGGACAACCGAGACAGCTGATCAAGCACGTCACGGGGGTCCTTAAGAAAGCCACATGCCTGCTGGACCAGAGGTTGCAACATGGAATCCAGCCACTCACCTGTACGCTCTGTCACAGAGCCATAAATATATGGTAATTTAGGTTGTTTAACAATTAAATAATCTTTTTTTGTTTTTAAAACACCCCAAGTGCAAAACCTTCATTAAAGATTGAATGAGTTTCCTCAGTATAAGAAGGTTAAAGGGTTACTTGGGAGTTTTTATTAATAAAGTAGGACAATTCAGACAATAAAAGTAGCATTTGTTCATTATACACTTCCAAATCCAGGACAACCACCAAACCGCCCTTGTCAGACATTTTTATGACAATATTATCCATATTTTTTAGTTCTTCCAAAGCCATTAATTCACATAGAGAAAAATTAGAATTTTTATGTGCAGCTCTTACAGATGAATGTAATTCATGCAACTCCCGTTGTATTATATCCTGAAATAAATCCATTGAAGTCTATCTGGACTGTACTGGAAAAAAAGATGGATTGCGTACATTAAATTTCGGAGTTTGTTCAATACTCACATTAACATTCTCCTCCGTACTACTTAACTCCGTTAAGTTCAACACTGACATTTGTTCATGAAAAGTAAGTAAGCGATATTCATTTGTCATAGAATGAGTCGAAACATAATCAGAAGTATCTTCCTATCCTGAAAAGAAATGTCGTTTGACAGTAAGATTTCTGACAAAACGATTAATATCAAGAAGAGTTCCAAATAAATCAAAAGTCTTTGTCGGCACAAAATTCATGCCATAACTTAATACCTGAATTTGCATATGAGTTAATTTCTGTTTGGACAAATTTAAAACATTAATAGGTTTGAGATTACTTAAAATTTCTTTTTGCTGCGTGTAAGACTATTTGTCCATTCATTTAGAAGATAATTTAGATCATTTGTGAAGCCAGACACTGATGTTCAGGACTGCAGGTGTGGATATATCATTATGGCTGCAGCTGGTACAGCTGCACAGGGATCGGAGCTGGAGGGTGGCTGCAAGCACTAGCGACTATTTCAGCTGTATGTGTGTCCTCAGACGCACATTCAACTGAAATGAATTATATTGCAGGGGACCTGACAGTTCCTTGCGCTACAATAAACGCTGCCGTTGGCATGCACTTGACTGGGCTAACATGGTAGTGACGTCATGAGCTATGGCGCGCACGCTGACATCAGTGCTGGCTCTGTTCCCAGTAAAATAGAGGAAGCTGCACAACATGGGAACCAGAGGAAGGTGAGTAGAATCATTTTTTTCTGCAATGTGTTTTGGAACAGGGCACAGTACCTATGAAGAAGCGCAGGATGAGGCACATTATCCCCAGGAAGGAGCACATTACTTCAGGAAGGAGACAAGGATGAGGCACCCTTTTCCCCAAGAAGGGTCACATTACCCCAAGAAGGGGCACAAGATGTGGCACATTATCCCAGAAAAGCCACATTAACCCAGGAGGGCCCAGGAAGAGGCACACTACCCCAGAAAGGGGCCCAGCATGAGGCACACTACCCTAGGAAGGAGTCCAGATTACACACACTACCCCAGGAAAGAGCCAGGATGAGGCACACTACCCAAGAAGAGGCACATACTTAAGGAAGGGACAAATTACCCCAGGAATGAGCATACTAGCCAGGAAGTAGCACATTATAAAAGGAAGAGGCCAGGATGGAACACATTATCCCAAGGAAGGGGCACACTACCCCAGGAATGGGAACATTACCTCAGGAAGGGGCCCAGGATGAAGAACCTTACCCCAGGAAGGGGCACAAGATGTGGCACATTATCCCCAGAAAGGGCCACATTAACCCAGGAAGGGGCCCAAGAAGAGGCACACTACCCCAGAAAGTGGCACAGCATGAGGCACACTATCCTAGGAAGGAGCTCCGGATTACACACACTACCCCAGGAAGGAGCTCAGGATGAGGCACACTACCCCAAGAAGAGGCACATTACTTAAGAAAGGGACAAATTACCCCAGCATACTAGCCCAGGAAGTAGCACATTATAAAAGGAAGAGGCCCAGGATGGAACACATTGTCCCAAGGAAGGGCACACTACCTCAGGAATGGGAACTTTACCTCAGGAAGGGGCCAAGGATGAAGCACCTTATCCCAGGAAGGGGAACACTACCCCAATAAGGGGCACATTACCCTTGGAAAGTGCCAAATATGGGAAAATTTATACCAGAAGGGGGACCAGGATGGGGCATATTATACCAGGATACAAGGATAGGGATACATTACCCCAGCAAGGGACACATTATATCAGGAAAGGGACCATGGTGGGGCACATTACACTAAGAAAGGGCACATTATCCCAGGAATGGGATCAGAATGGGGCATATTATACCAAGAAAGAGGCCTGATTGGGAGGCATTATGCCAGGAAAGGGCCAAGTTGGACAACATTAATACTGGAAGCCTAATTATTACCTGCTAGCATCCTCTCCAACACCTCATTTCATTATGAGACCCTGATAATGTCTTCTTCCACCCCAGCTTCATTATGACGCTATCACGGTTTTATAATTTATGTGTATGTGAGGGGAGGACACAAGACAAGGACTAAGAATATGTGCACATGTTCAGGATTGGCAGAAGAAAAAGTGCTGGGTAAAATATGTGGTTTTGATATGCTTTTCATGTGAGTTTTTGTGTATTTCCTCATCTATTAATTAGTATGGGTGAAAAATGCAAGAATTGACATGTGAATACTTTTCCGTCAAATTATGACAAGAGCATTCTTAAAGTGATACCTTTATTGGCTAACCAGAAAATTATATGTTCGCAAGCTTTCAGAGCTCAAAGGCTCCTTCTTCAGGCAAGATTCCAAATGTAATGAAAGCTTGCGAACATATAATTTTCTGGTTAGCCAATAAAGGTATCACTTTAAGAATGCTCTTGTCATAATTTGACGGAAAAGTATTCACATCGATTTTTCTGGCTAACACGGTACCACAATATAATTTATTATTGTACACCAAGAATTGACATGCAAATTTTTATCTGCAAGGAAAAAATAAGAAACATGTGGATGAATCTCATCCACCTTGCTTGTACAGTACTGTAAAACGTTGCTTATTTTCTGCAACAAAAACTCAGTGTGTGCACCTAGCCCTCAAATGAATTGTTGAAAGTCACAGAGACTAACTAATTTATATTTATTGGTAGGCCGAGATTATAGTTAATATGGGGCACAGCTCTGGCTTATTAGTTTATATTTTGAATGGTGTGTGGCTAATAGTATATTAAAGGTGTTTTTTATATTTGTAGTTGCATTTGTAGATGCAGTGCTGGGGATTTTTTATTCAGGAGACAATTGTATGTATACAATATATGTGACCTTGTTATTTTTAGGGCTGTAGTGATCATCGTGACAAGACAAGTCATGGCTGGGAGATGTCGACAGGAAGGTCTGACCAGATGGAGAAAAAAAAATGACTTTAATCAGACGAGACTTCATCGGTAAGCACCTGAATGTAATTATTTATTCTTTATACTGTGTGACTTGGAATTATCCTGTTATTTGTAAAATGACCTCCCTTAGGCCTCATTCTCACATTAGTGTGAAATGTACGTGAGCTGCCAAATTTTTTTTATCAGACCACACATGGGCTCAGAGTTTTACAGATCCATTCACATATCTGTGAAAATCACAGATCTGAGAATGACATCTGTGAGACTCAAAGCATGTCTATTTTTGATCCAATTTTGAGGACATACTCAATGGGTTTGCGTGCTGTGTGAGAAAAAAATCAGGTAGCACACCGACACTTTACATATATGCAGAAATGTAGACTTAATATGAATAGCAGAGTCTCATAATAGTGTATGTTCTTGTAATAAATAGTGTTCTCGTTAATTGCATAGTTTCCCCTTTTATTATATACACTGCTCAAAAAAATAAAGGGAACACTCAAATAGCATCCTAGATCTAAATGAGTAAAATATTCTCATTGAATACTTTGTTGTGTATAAAGTTGAATGCGCTGTCAACATAATCACACAAAAATCATCAATGGAAATCAAATTTTTGAACCAATGGAGGACTGGATTTGGAGAGACCCCCCAAATGAAAGTGGAAACAAGTCCAAATGAAAATCAAAACAAGACAAAATTAAAGTGGAAACAAGTCAAAATGATGCACAGTATTGTGTGTGGCCTCCACATCCCTGTATGACCTCCCTACAATGCCTGGGCATGCTCCTGATGAGGTTGCAGATGTTCTCCTGAGGGATCTCTTCCAGACCTGGACTAAAGCATCCGTCAATTGGTGGACAGTCTATGGTACAATGTGACGTTGGTGGATGGAGCGAAACATACTGTCCCAGATGTGCTCAAACGGATTCAGGTCTGGGGAATGGGCAGGCCAGTCCATAGCTTCAATGCTTTCATCTTGCAGGAACTGCTGACACACTCCAGCCACATGAGGTCTGGCATTTCCTGCATTAGGAGGAACCCAGGGCCAACTGCACCAGCATATGGTCTCACAAGGGGTCTGAGGATCTCATCTCGGTACCTTATGGCAGTCAGGCTACCTCTGGCAAGCACATGAGGGCTGTGTGGCCCTCCAAAGAAATGCCACCCCCACACCATTACTGAACCACTGCCAAACCTGTCATGCTGAAGGATGTTGCAGGCAACAGGTTCACACTCAGCACATGTGACAGACATGACAGAGTCTGAAGACGCTGTGGAGAGCAATCTTCTGCCTGCAACATTCCCCAGACCTGAATCCGATTGAGCACATCTGGGACAGCATGTCTCACTCCATCCACCAATGTCACATTGCACCACAGACTGTCCAGGAGTTGACGGATGCTTTAGTCCAGGTCTGGGAGGAGATCCCTCAGGAGAACATCCGCAACCTCATCAGGAGCATGCCCAGGCATTGTAGGGCAGTCATACAGGCACGTGGAGGCCACACACAATACTGAGCATCATTTTGACTTGTTTCCACTTTAATTTTGTCTTGTTTTGATTTTCATTTGGACTTGTTTCCACTTTCATTTTGGGGGTCTCTCCAAATCCAGACCTCCATTGGTTCAAAATTTTGATTTCCATTGATGATTTTTGTGTGATTATGTTGACAGCACATTTAACTTTGTACACAACAAAGTATTCAATGAGAATATTTCATTCATTTAGATCTAGGATGTGTTATTTGAGTGTTCCCTTTATTTTTTTGAGTAGTGTATAACACTGACCCTCTCTAATTATGTATAGCACAGTCCTTTATTATATTGCATCCTCTGTTGTTATGTGGAGTGCCATTAATCCGAAACATAAGGAACAGTGCTGAAAATAACAAGAGAGGGTACTATGTAATAAGGGGTGGCAATACAATATAAGCAGATATTACATAATATATATATACCTGTTTATGGATTGTTCGCCATAAAAGGAGGCTGGCCACATCACATTTCTTGCACAGGGGTCTCAGGCTGTCAGTGTCTGCCCTTGAGGACAAACTTAATTCTAATTCTTTCCAAAAGTGTTCAATGGTGATGATATCAGAGGTCTGTGTGGACCTGTCAAGTTATTCCATACCAACTCACCAACCTTGCCTTTACAGACCTTGGTTTGTGCACTGGGGCACAGTCACCTAGAACAAAAAAGGGCCTTCACCAAACTGTTCCTGCAAAAGAAGGAATCATACTATTTTCTAAAATGCCTTGGTTTGCTAATTAATTAAAATATACCTTAATATACCTTAATATTCTTAAAAAACAACTACATAGCCTTATTCTTCCTCCACCAAACTTTACAGTTGACACAATGAAGGCAGGTAGGTGGTGGTCTGCCACTTCCTGACTCAGTTGCTTTGGTTCCTAAATGCCTTCAAATTTCATTAATACCACACAATATAGAATAGGAATATATTATTAAACATTTAGGAGATAAGAAATTTCATGAGCTGATTTGCTGCCATAGTGGTATCCTTTTGTAGGACCATGCTTGTATTCATTGAGCTATTTAGAATGATCCACATTTTCACAAATATTTGTAAATGCAGACTGCATTTCTATGGGCTTAACTTTATACACCTACATGAATTCATTAACAGGTGTGCTGTGCCCCAATACTTTTGTCCATATACTGTTAATTAACTATTTAATTGGAAGGAGATATTAATAGATTGATTATTCTTTTTAGAGTATTGTCACTCACAAACCCAATGTACAAAATGTTTAATTTCTTATGTTGATGTTCTGTTGTTATTTCAGTGAATAATGAAAAAAAGATTTGATCCAAAAATCCATTTAGGAAGCTAATTTATAAATACTTAATTTTAATAAAAATAGAAATTTTGTAGTATATCAACAAGGTACTTATCTGAATACACACTTTAATAGTTTTGAAAAATAATAACTGTTAAATGCATCATGCTTACTCATATTTATTAGATACAGTATAACACAAATTATCTTGTCAAATATCTTGTTGTTAAATCTGATATTTTTCAAAAATATATCTTGCTAGGCATATTAATACAGCAAATGTAATACACCTTTTATATAATACAATTTTACCAAATTATGCATTAAATGTTTTATATATTTAGAGAATTTAGGGTTATTTTGTATTTTTAATATTGCTACTATAAAATATTAATTTTCTCTCAGTTAGTCCTATTTTTCCAATTCCTTAAATATATCTTTGAATCTCTAAAATATTAAATGTACTTTGAAAGTGATAAGGTACAAAATGTGTCACTAATTATGCAATTTGCTAACTGTTCCCGCTGATCCATCTGTGCTCACTGCTTATATGCCTTTTAATAGCTCAGAAAAATACAGCCTAGAATCTTTCTGTACAAATGACTTAACACTGAAGACTTGTCAAAGGTTTGAAAGTTAGGTAATTTATGTCTTAGAAGCGGAGCTTACTAAAGTATATTTAGATACTTCCCACAGCATCAAAAATGTTGAACTTCTGTAATATATTCAGCAAGAATAAATTCTGTCTTGGTTATGAACAACTTTAATGAAGATTGTGGCAGTTTATCAAGGACTGAAGCGTTATGGCCTTCTATGCCGCAGCTGCCTCAATAGCTCTACTGAAAATGTTCTGGATACATATTAACTGTATTAAAGTGAGAAATATGGGTCCATCCGAGTTAGTCCAGCATAGGATTTTTACTCTATCATGGTTACATTAAAGAAAAATCATGTTTTCTTCCCTGATGAATAAAAGCTGTGCTTTCTGAACCTAACAGGATTGTTTTTTGTCTGTAACGTCACACAATGCGATGTGCGGAACAACCTGAAAATGAAACGTAATACCAGTCTGTTGAGTTATCAATGCCAGCTGAGATGCTCTTCATAACTAAAGAAGGGGTCGTACATTTCTGCTTCTTTAACGCTCTTGACATCATAGCAACCCAAGGTTATTCTTTTCAAACATCAAACTAAAATTATGGTAGATACAGGCTAAAAATCGGTTATCATGGCTTTCAGAATATGGGAAGTGAAGGTTACGTTATAGCAAGGTTAACGTATTCACGGATAACTATTGGGTTTCAGCTCAATACTGTTGAGAGTATACCCCATACTGTCAGGATTCAATCTCTTGATAGGAGCCCACGACAAAACAATGGGACAAGAATACCATTTGTACACGATTATCATCCTGCAGCATACAAAATTCACACAGTCATACGACGTCATTGGCATATTCTTCAATCCGCCCACCCTGAAGTAGAGGCATTCAGACAACCTTTTATGCCGTGTTTCAGACGACCCCGTAATCTAAGAGGTTGTCTAGTGAAGGCAGATATTGGCCCTAATAAATCTACCAGTACCCAGAGATTTCTGCAAAACCCCAAGACAGGAACATTCCCATGCTTATCATGCCAACAGTGCAATAATGTCCTAAAGGGTAATACTGTATATCACCCTCATACTGGGAAAAAATATACCGCTAATGAGTACTTCACATGCAACACTAACTATGTAGTATATTTGATCAAATGCCCCTGTGGCCTACTTTATATAGGCGAGACTACACAAAGTGTCAAAAATAGGATATCTAAACATAAATCCACTATTAGATGCAAGGATATCCTATTGCCTATTCCGCAACACTTCATTGCAAAAGGTCACAATATAGCACAACTACGTTTTCAAGTTTTAGAGCATATACCACAATTGAGACGGGGGGGAGACCGTATATCTCAGCTCAAGCGAAGAGAAGCATATTGGATCCATGAACTTGATACCCTTTATCCCAAAGGGTTAAACAAGGATTATGACCTGCACTCCTTTCTTTAAATTATTCTGATTACCATATTCATACCGCTTACCATAATGTTAATAATGCCTATCTCTTTAATAATACTGCTTTACTTGTGTTTATATCCATACCGCATTTTATAATGTCAATAATTTTCTCAATAATACTGCTTACTGACTCTGATGTTCTCTTTTTCAGAATCGCTATTAATGTACTCTATTCTGGATGGTCACTTTTCCTCACTGTGCACCTCCTTTCACGAAATTCTCTGACATGCGCTCTTTGCTGGAACGCAAGCGGTCCCTGTGGAACGCAGAACGCTACCTCTATCATGTGCAGAGCAGCGCCAACGCCACTTCCGGTATGGGCACTTCGGTCTGACGCATTGCGTGTAGCTCAGACCGCGGTCTTTTTATCTGGCCAGTAACCACTCACTACCACCACGAGGCAGGCGGTGGATGCCGCGCCATTGTGACCCCACACATACTATAGTTGGTACTGGGTAAGTGCTTTATCGGCGATATAACTTTATGTCATCCATATTATTTTGCCCCACATCTTATGGGCATTTATGGCTATATATTCCAGAGACAACAGTCTTTTGCATTTAATCGAGATAGTCTCCCCATAGCGGTATGTGTACTTATTTTCCACTTATTAACCCTCTCACTGACAATTTTCACAACCACTTATTGCAAATCGTGCTTTCTATTATAGTCACTCACAGTGCGTTTCAGTACAACCGGTATGTTATTACTTTTATCCTATTTTGGCCAATTATTATTAAGCAGATGTCCAGCGTTATCACATCTATATTATTTTTAATCAGATTCATAGATCACAAAACCCATCACAACGGGTATACTTTTGTCACGCTGTCTAATGATATGTATACAATGTCAGTAAACTATTAATACAGGAACAACACTCTATACAACAACTAGTATAGCAACATCAGCATGTAAGTATAGAATAGATTTACCTGACACGATATCTGCTGAACCCAGGGTTAATCTTGAGGACTTGATGAGCTGAAACAGGAAAGAGGTGGACCGGGATCTAACCTGACCCTAAACTGGGGTCCTAACTAATCCCTCACCTTGGAGGTACTGATAATGGTTCAGAGGTCCAAGTCACCAACCTAACCCTGTCTCCTATCAGACCCTGAACCCTGTAATCAGTCCTAAGAAGGATCCTGACTACCACCAAAGGGATATGGGCTGATCTTAGCTAAATACACAGATTAGACATATAAGACAGACAGGATAACACTCGCTTGCATACACACTCAAACACCAAAGGAACATAAATGGTCTGGGAAATAAACTCTAACCAAGTTGAGCTTAGAACAACTAAGGAGCTCACAACTAAAGTCTATACAGATTCATTCCTATCTGTGGTCTGCATGAAGGTTTCACTGGCAACTCCCCAAGCAGACAACCAGGAATTTAAAGGAAACCAATCAACAAATAATCAATTGCAGCCGGGAGAAACTGCACCCAGTCCCAGCACCGAGCACAGACAGAATTAACTCCCTAGCTGCCAAACACAAAGAAACAGCAGCTCAGCTGTGAGAAGTCAAAATGTGCAACCGCGACGATCTTCGTGGCAATGCACACATGACAGTACCCCCCCTTCTACGAGGGGCCTCCGGACCCTCAGGGCCAGGCCTGCCCGGGTGAGTTCTGTGGAAGGTCCGAACCAAACAATCTGAGTTAACATCAGACGCAGGGACCCACGTCCTCTCCTCTGGACCATACCCCTTCCAATGCACCAAGTACTGAAGGGACCGGCGATTCAGACGTGAGTCAATGATCTTTGATACTTGAAATTCCAAGTTACCATTGACCAACACAGGAGGAGGAGGTAGAGGTGATGGTATGACTGGTGCCACATACCTTTTAAGTAATGACTTGTGGAACACATTATGAATTTTAAACGTAGGAGGGAGGTCCAGACGAAATGCCACAGGATTAATTATGGAACTGATCCTGTACGGCCCGATGAATCTGGGACCCAGTTTCCAGGAGGGCACTTTAAGTTTTATATTCCTGGTAGACAACCATACCAGATCGTTCACATTCAGATCTGGACCAGAAACTCTCCTCCTATCAGCCATACGTTTGTAACGGTTCCCCATCGCACTCAGATTATTCAATACCCCTCTCCACACAGAAGCAAGTGACGACGAGAAACGCTCCTCCTCAGGAACCCCAGAAGGGCCCCCCCCATTGAAAGTACAAAACTGAGGATGAAAACCATATGCCCCAAAAAACGGGGACTTACCAGTGGACTCGCTCCGCCTGTTGTTAAGAGCGAACTCTGCCAGAGGCAAGAAAGAAGACCAGTCCTCTTGGTTCTCTGAGACAAAACACCGGAGATATGTCTCTAAGCTCTGATTCAGACGCTCTGTCTGACCATTGGTCTGCGGATGAAAAGCCGAGGAAAATGACAATTGCATCCCCCGACGTAAACAAAATGCCCTCCAAAATTTGGACACAAACTGAGACCCCCTATCTGACACCACATCAGAAGGCAACCCATGAAGTCTAACGATCTCCCTAATGAACACCTGCGCCAGAGTTTTAGCATTAGGGAGTGCAGGAAGAGCAACGAAATGTGCCATCTTACTGAACCTGTCAACAACCACCAGTATGACAGTATTCCCTGACGACGGAGGAAGGTCCGTAATGAAGTCCATAGATAAATGAGTCCATGGACGCTCCGGAAGTTTCAAGGGTAAAAGGGTCCCAGACGGACGGGTATGAGGGGTTTTAGAGCGAGCACACACCCCACATGACGCGACAAAAGTTATAACATCTTTATTAGCATTAGGCCACCAAAACCGGCGAGAAAGGAGATCTAAAGTAGCCTTACTCCCTGGATGTCCTGCTAGAGCAGAATTATGATGTGCCTCAATAACCTTTTGTCTCAACAGATTTGGGACAAACAGTCTCCCTGGAGGTCCTGCAGGGGCGTCCCCCTGATCCTCTAACACCTCCTCCTCAAGCTCAGAAAATACAGCCGACACTACCACCCCCTCCTGAAGGATAGGACTCGGGTCATCCATTTTAACGGCCCCTGGGAAACTGCAAGACAAGGCATCAGCCTTTACATTCTTAGACCCCGGGCGATAAGTGACGACAAAATTAAACCTGGTAAAAAACAACGACCATCGAGCTTGTCTGGAATTCAGACGCTTAGCGGATTCCAAATACAACAGGTTCTTGTGATCAGTAATAACGGTAACCGGGTGGACTGCCCCCTCCAAAAAGTGACGCCATTCTTCAAAAGCTAACTTAATGGCCAAAAGTTCCCTATTGCCGATATCATAATTCCTTTTGGCGGACGACAATTTCTTAGAAAAGAAAGCGCACGGATGCCATTTACCAGGGGACGGACCCCGGGACAATATAGCACCCACCCCTACGTCAGACGCATCCACCTCCACAATGAACGGCTGAGATGCATCTGGTTGGATGAGAACGGGTGCCGAAGCAAAACATTTCTTCAAAGAGGAAAAGGCTTGGCAAGCTTTGTCCGACCATTTAGAAAAATCCGTCCCTTTTCTTGTCATGTCAGTGAGAGGTTTGACGACAGATGAGAAATTACAAATAAATTTCCGGTAGTAGTTAGCAAACCCCAAAAAACGCTGCAGAGCCTTAAGATCCCCTGGCTGATCCCATTCAAGCACTGCTCTCACCTTTTCAGGGTCCATACGGAAACCGGAGGCTGACACCAAAAAACCCAAAAACTGAAGTTCCTGTACGGCAAATACACACTTCTCCAGTTTGGCGTATAATTTATTGTCTCGCAAGATCTGCAACACCTGTCTCACATGCTCCTGATGAGACACAAGATCTGGCGAGTAAATTAAAATGTCGTCCAAATATACAACCACAAACAGCCCCACAAGGTGACAAAAAATGTCATTAACAAAATGTTGGAATACTGCTGGTGCAGTAGTCAGACCAAAAGGCATGACTAGGTTCTCATAATGTCCCTCCGGCGTGTTAAACGCCGTTTTCCACTCATCCCCCTCTTTTATCCTAATCAGATTATACGCCCCCCTGAGATCCAATTTAGAAAACCATTTGGCGCCAACAATTTGATTGAAGAGATCAGGAATAAGAGGGAGTGGATACGGATCTCGAACAGTAATCCGATTAAGTTCGCGGAAATCCAAGCAAGGGCGTAGGCCTCCATCTTTCTTCTTCACAAAGAAGAACCCCGCGGCTACTGGGGAAGATGAAGGTCTAATATGCCCTTTGGCCAGACTTTCAGAAATATAATCTTTCATAGCCTGCCTCTCAGGACCAGAAAGATTATACAACCTAGCTTTAGGCAACTTAGCATCAGGAAGGAGATTAATAGAGCAGTCATACACGCGATGAGGAGGCAACTCCTGACACCCCTCCTCAGAGAAAACATCCCCAAAATCCTCCAAAAAAGGAGGCAATGTACTAGGCACGACCGCACTGATGACTGTGTTCATGCAGTTGCTTTTGCAAAACTCACCCCATTGGCTTATTTCTCTGGACTGCCAATTAATCACAGGGTTATGTTTAACCAACCAAGGAAGTCCCAACACAATGGGAGTAGGTAGACCCTCCAACACATAACAAGATAATTGTTCCCTATATATTGCCCCTACCCGAAGGTCAATGTTATGAACCTCATGAACAAAGCTACCTTGGCCGAGAGGCCTGGCGTCAATGGAGAATATAGGGATCGGTTTGACCAATACACTCAGATGCATACCTTGAGCCTGAGCAAACTGAGCGTCAACCAGATTAGCCCCGGAACCACTATCAAGAAGAACAGACAATCTCTCCACTCTCGTACCAACTACCACCTCCACTGGTACAAGGAACTGAGAAGAACTGGCGGAAGAAATACATACTACCAGGTTGTCGTCCACCACACAACCTGGGATTAACAGTTTTCCGGCGACTTTTGGCTCAACAAGGCACGGGATGGACATTCTCCAACAAAATGTCCCTCTTTCCCGCAGAAAAAACATCTTCTAGTCCTGCGGCGTACCGCCAATCCCCTCCTACGAAATGATGTCCCTCCCAACTGCATAGGCTCATCCGAACAGACAAGGGGAACCTCAACATAAGGGACTTTAGTGGTAGGTGGAGAAACAACAGGGAGTGGGGTTACCTCACCCCTCTCCCGAAGTCGTCTATCAGTACGGATAGCTAAGGCCATAGCAGCCTCCAGAGAAGGAGGAGACTCATACTGAGACAAAACGTCTTTTAATTTATCAGAAAGCCCATGACAAAACTGGCTCCTAAGAGCTGGGTCATTCCACTGAGTATCTGTGGCCCATCTACGAAACTCAGAAGCAAATTCCTCTGCCGGACGATCTCCCTGCTGTATCTTACGTAATTTTGTCTCAGCAAGAGAGACCCGATCTGGGTCATCATATACCAATCCCAGGGCAGTAAAAAATTGATCTACAGACAGTAGAGCCGGGGATCCCGGAGGAAGGGAAAATGCCCAGGATTGAGGGTCCCCTTGCAGAAGTGAGATAACAATTCCCACTCTCTGCTCCTCACTCCCTGATGATCGAGGCCGAAGCCGAAAATACAATTTACATGCCTCCCGGAAGGTGAAAAATTTGTCTCGCCCACCAGTGAACCTGTCCGGGAGAGCAACCTTAGGTTCAACTCTGGTTTGCTCCAGGGGAGACAAAACTTTGGACTTAATGTCCGTCAGCTCCATGGATAATCCCTGCAACTGCAGAGCCAGCTGGGCTACTGGATCCATGGTAACTGGAGATAATTTTTATGGCCAGTGAAAATGTCACGCTGTCTAATGATATGTATACAATGTCAGTAAACTATTAATACAGGAACAACACTCTATACAACAACTAGTATAGCAACATCAGCATGTAAGTATAGAATAGATTTACCTGACACGATATCTGCTGAACCCAGGGTTAATCTTGAGGACTTGATGAGCTGAAACAGGAAAGAGGTGGACCGGGATCTAACCTGACCCTAAACTGGGGTCCTAACTAATCCCTCACCTTGGAGGTACTGATAATGGTTCAGAGGTCCAAGTCACCAACCTAACCCTGTCTCCTATCAGACCCTGAACCCTGTAATCAGTCCTAAGAAGGATCCTGACTACCACCAAAGGGATATGGGCTGATCTTAGCTAAATACACAGATTAGACATATAAGACAGACAGGATAACACTCGCTTGCATACACACTCAAACACCAAAGGAACATAAATGGTCTGGGAAATAAACTCTAACCAAGTTGAGCTTAGAACAACTAAGGAGCTCACAACTAAAGTCTATACAGATTCATTCCTATCTGTGGTCTGCATGAAGGTTTCACTGGCAACTCCCCAAGCAGACAACCAGGAATTTAAAGGAAACCAATCAAAAAATAATCAATTGCAGCCGGGAGAAACTGCACCCAGTCCCAGCACCAAGCACAGACAGAATTAACTCCCTAGCTGCCAAACACAAAGAAACAGCAGCTCAGCTGTGAGAAGTCAAAATGTGCAACCGCGACGATCTTCGTGGCAATGCACACATGACAACTTTGCCACTAGGTATGTCCTGTCATCTATTCATTTATCTCCTCTATAGTTCATTATTCTAAGTACTTCTGATAACCCTGGTATTGGATGGCTTTTTTGAGAAGTTTTTTGAGATTTACTATGACTCATATAGATATATATATATATTTTTGTGTATATACTTTGTTTTATATTGTATACAAACACTTGAATTACTGACTGTTATTTTCATTTTTTAGTACACTGATGAAGGTCGATAGTGACCGAAACGTTTGTTACTAGTGTTCAGGTGTACGTATTAAATTTATTATCACACAAATCATGAGTGTGCCCAGTTTTTGATATACATGATAAGGTTTGGGAACCTACTGGTGCACCTCTCCTTGAACTGTGCCAATATTTTCTTACATTTATTATCCCCTATATTGAGCACGTTCTCTATTTTGGGTCATGTCCTCACTGACATTTTCATATAATTCCGAAGAGGCTTCCAATATCATAGCCTTGTCAAAAGTACCTAGTGGTTTTTTGAAAATCCCTCCGAGTGAAATTAGGGGGCGAGACTGGGAGCGGGAACTTAGACACCATACAAGTTTAGAACTCCATGGGGCCACTTTATCTGAATACCTGAAAGCACAGAGGATACCACGAGGTTTGAGGGTATCACTCCGCCCCACACTTTTTTCTGAATCACCTGAATTTTGTTCTAAATTTGAACATATCCTTAACAAGTGTTCCTTTGACCTTATGGTTCTAACGTTGGAGCATCTACACAAAGAAATTCAATCCTGTGAAGCAAGAATAAAGAACATAGAAGAACAATTGTCTACATCTAATCCCGTTGAAGAATTCAATACTCTGAAATCTAAGATAGAGACGAACATCTCGCAATACCGCCATGACATAGAACAACGGAAGAGGTCTAAATTCCAGCGGGACCAAGAAGATTACGAACAGGATAGAGTCTATAGATGGCGCGACAGACCCTCCTCAAGACAATACTCAACCAGAGTGAACTATCGTTCCTCCCCAGATGCCTCAACATCCGGCTCGGATTTAGAGAGGCCCGAAAGATCTACCTACCAAGATCGTTTTTTAGGCCGCCAGCGACGATCCCAAAGAAGAAGAGGCCCAGGGGGGGAAACTACAGCCAAAGGACCATGGACTCAACCCGAGTGACACGTTCACAGGTAACAAATCACTTGTGATTAACATTTCTTCCAAGTCACTAGGAATAGCAGAACATTGACTTCTCCAGCGAGGCCTATCTTTCTGCCCAAGTTACAGAAACAATACCTTTAAGTTGGACATGGATCTACAGAGATTCTACAGACTATTACGTTTAAAATTACATTTCTCTGATCCAGCCAACAAACCTATTCCTAGTATACCTCCACCAAACTGCCTAACAGCAGAGAGTCTTCAATTACAACCCAAAAGTACCTATCGACCACCTATGGGCTCACATGCACTTGAGACATTTATACAGTTTGTCAATACCTCTTTCCAGAATTTACGTCGGGACACTAACCATGGGGACATACATTTTCCATCCAATTGTTCCCCTCTTGATAGACAGGCCCTAACTACACTACAAAACAACAAAGACATTGTTGTTAAACCGGCCGATAAAGGGGGAGCAATTGTAGTAATGGACAAAACAACCTATATTGCAGAAATTCAACGACAGTTGAATGACATTACCACCTACACCAAACTATCGGGCAATCCTACCAATCATATTCAATCAAGAATTAGGCATGCTCTTGATAAATATTACAATCTAGGTATTATCGATAGTAAGACTAGCGAATTTCTGACTAAAAAATACCCTATCATACCAGT
The DNA here is from genome assembly GCA_033576555.1 of Oophaga sylvatica. Taxonomy (NCBI): domain Eukaryota; kingdom Metazoa; phylum Chordata; class Amphibia; order Anura; family Dendrobatidae; genus Oophaga; species Oophaga sylvatica. Next base: position 184,392,820 of record JARQOD010000002.1, on the reverse strand, counting down.
TTTTTACATTCTCCCGAAAATACATAAGGATCTTAATAATCCACCGGGACGCCCCATAGTTGCCTCCACGGAGTCCGTTTTGTCCCCATTATCTATATTTTTAGAAAAGATCATGACCCCTCTAATCAAGAAGATTCCTTCCTTTTTGTTAGACACCGGATCCTTCCTTAATATCATACAGGCTGTCACCCCTATTCCAACAGATGCCATATTGGTCTCATTTGACGTAAAAGATTTGTACACGTCAATTCCTCACACGGAAGGCATAATCTCTACACGACGTCTCCTTACTCAATCGGGCATGCACCCAGATCAAATAGACCTCTGCAGCGACTTGTTATCCATAGTACTAACTGAGAATTTTTTTCTCTTCGAAGATTCTTTCTATTTACAAACGAAAGGCACTGCGATGGGCAGTAACGTCGCGCCTCTGTATGCTAATGCCTATATGGCACACTACGAAGAAACACTAATTTACAAATATCATCTCTTCCAGCGTCATGTCCTAGTCTGGAAAAGATACATAGATGATATCTTTTGTGTGTGGAGAGGCGACCTTACTACTTTAAACATCTTCTTCAACTTCCTTAGGACATCTTGGCCGGGCCTAGATTTCACTATGACTCATGACACTGAACAGATCAGCTTTCTTGACACCTTAGTGGCTAAGGATACACAGGGTAACCTCACCACTGATATTTTCTCCAAAACCACTGATTGAAACAGTCTCCTCCATTTCTCCAGTTTCCATCCGTCTAAAATGAAGTGCTCTATACCACAATCCCAGATTAAGAGGGTTACACGCACAGTTTCCGACCCATCTACACAACAAATTAGGATCAAAGAAATGCAGACTAAATTCTTAGACAGAGGGTACCCACCCCATACTGTCAGGATTCAATCTCTTGATAGGAGCCCACGACAAAACAATGGGACAAGAATACCATTTGTACACGATTATCATCCTGCAGCATACAAAATTCACACAGTCATACGACGTCATTGGCATATTCTTCAATCCGCCCACCCTGAAATAGAGGCATTCAGACAACCTTTTATGCCGTGTTTCAGACGACCCCGTAATCTAAGAGATTGTCTAGTGAAGGCAGATATTGGCCCTAATAAATCTACCAGTACCCAGAGATTTCTGAAAAACCCCAAGACAGGAACATTCCCATGCTTATCATGCCAACAGTGCAATAATGTCCTGAAGGGTAATACTGTATATCACCCTCATACTGGGAAAAAATATACCGTTAATGAGTACTTCACATGCAACACTAACTACGTAGTATATTTGATCAAATGCCCCTGTGGCCTACTTTATATAGGTGAGACTACACAAAGTGTCAAAAATAGGATATCTAAACATAAATCCACTATTAGATGCAAGGATATCCTATTGCCTATTCCGCAACACTTCATTGCAAAAGGTCACAATATAGCACAACTACGTTTTCAAGTTTTAGAGCATATACCACAATTGAGACGGGGGGGAGACCGTATATCTCAGCTCAAGCGAAGAGAAGCATATTGGATCCATGAACTTGATACCCTTTATCCCAAAGGGTTAAACAAGGATTATGACCTGCACTCCTTTCTTTAAATTATTCTGATTACCATATTCATACCGCTTACCATAATGTTAATAATGCCTATCTCTTTAATAATACTGCTTTACTTGTGTTTATATCCATACCGCATTTTATAATGTCAATAATTTTCTCAATAATACTGCTTACTGACTCTGATGTTCTCTTTTTCAGAATCGCTATTAATGTACTCTATTCTGGATGGTCACTTTTCCTCACTGTGCACCTCCTTTCACGAAATTCTCTGACATGCGCTCTTTGCTGGAACGCAAGCGGTCCCTGTGGAACGCAGAACGCTACCTCTATCATGTGCAGAGCAGCGCCAACGCCACTTCCGGTATGGGCACTTCCGGTCTGACGCATTGCGTGTAGCTCAGACCGCGGTCTTTTTATCTGGCCAGTAAACACTCACTACCACCACGAGGCAGGCGGTGGAAGCCGCGCCATTGTGACCCCACACATACTATAGTTGGTACTGGGTAAGTGCTTTATCGGCGATATAACTTTATGTCATCCATATTATTTTGCCCCACATCTTATGGGCATTTATGGCTATATATTCCAGAGACAACAGTCTTTTGCATTTAATCGAGATAGTCTCTCCATAGCGGTATGTGTACTTATTTTCCACTTATTAACCCTCTCACTGACAATTTTCACAACCACTTATTGCAAATCGTGCTTTCTATTTTAGTCACTCACAGTGCGTTTCAGTACAACCGGTATGTTATTACTTTTATCCTATTTTGGCCAATTATTATTAAGCAGATGTCCAGCGTTATCACATCTATATTATTTTTAATCAGATTCATAGATCACAAAACCCATCACAACGGGTATACTTTGCCACTAGGTATGTCCTGTCATCTATTCATTTATCTCCTCTATAGTTCATTATTCTAAGTACTTCTGATAACCCTGGTATTGGATGGCTTTTTTGAGAAGTTTTTTGAGATTTACTATGACTCATTATGACCCTTTTATATATATATATATATATATATATATATATATATATATAGACATATATATATTTTTGTGTATATACTTTGTTTTATATTGTATACAAACACTTGAATTACTGACTGGTATTTTCATTTTTTAGTACACTGATGAAGGTCGATAGTGACCGAAACGTTTGTTACTAGTGTTCAGGTGTACGTATTAAATTTATTATCACACAAATCATGAGTGTGCCCAGTTTTTGATATACATGATAAGGTTTGGGAACCTACTGGTGCACCTCTCCTTGAACTGTGCCAATATTGTCTTACATCTAGGATCTGGAAAGACCCCAGAACATAATAAGAAGATTAAGCAAAATGGAGTAGAGCTATTTTTTTTCAGAGTGGATGACAAGTTCAAGAGACAGGGTGAGAGGAAGGAATAGAGCATAAGTCAGTGTTTCTCAGCTCCAGTCCTCAGGACCCACCAACAGGTCATGTTTTCAGGATTTCCTTAGTATTGCAAATGTGATGGAATTAATGCTTGAGCAGGTGATAAAATTATCACCTGTGCATTACTAAGGAAATCCTGAAAACATGACCTGTTCCCACGTCCTGAGGACTGGAGTTGAGAAACACTGGCATAAGTGGAAGTAGAAGCAGATTTCTCAGATAAGATATACTACAATTTTTCTTATATTTGTCTGTGTTTATTTATGCAATGTTTGATGAAAATACACTTCCCTATTAAAGGGGACCTACAGCATTTTTTTTCATGTTGAATTGGAGACAGGATTGAACAGGGGCTGAAAAGTGGAATACATTTTTTTTATGAAAAAAAGGAAAGGAGAACCCGTGCCCTCCATAGTATAGAGCAGGTTTCTCAGTGTGTGAGATATATAATGCCAGAAAGCCTGATCTCCTGAAAAAGTCAAAAAAGAACAGAACTCCTCAAAATGTGCATATGAAAAAAACTTTATTAAATAAATACACTCTATTATGTGATTTCAAACCATTGTATATATTTATTTTACCCCTTAACGACAAATGACAAACATAGCATATCATGAGCGAGTGTCAGTTCCCGCATAATGATGTACTATGTCAATGACAGCTGAGAGCCCGGGAATAGTTGCGGGGACCCACGCCGCAGGTTGTCGCACTAAGGGTGCTGTGACTGGTCAATCAATTTGATTGACCACTGTCATCATGATTCAGCATAAGGAACTGTGTGCGCAGAGAGCAGTGAGTATTCATTGCTCTTTAATAGCGAGCACAGTGTCAGCTTGAACCTTCCTGCAGCTGCCAGCTGTCACGTGTGCTGCTACTTAAGAGAAATTAATATTCACTGCATTCCACTCCCATGGGCGTGGAATTTGGTGAATATTCATTCACTTTAGTAGCGGCACACGTGACCGCTGGCAGCTGCAGGAAGGCACTGGCAGACACTGCTCTTGCTATTAAAGAGCAATGAGTGCTCACTGGTCTCCGCACACACAGTCTTGGCATGCAGAGCAGTGAGTATTCTATAATGGGGTCACTTGAGGTGGTATTTGGCTTTTCCAACACTTAGGGACTCTGTATATGGAGACTGCAAACTATTTTAGGAAAATCTGCTCTCAAGGAGGCAAATAGCTTTTTGTCCCTCCCGAGTCTCGCTGAGCTGCTAAGCAGTACTTTCTAGCCATATATTGGGTACTGGCACATTCAGCAGAAATTGTGTGACAAATTTTGGTGCTATTTTTACCCATTTACTCGTGTAAAAATATAAAATCTTGGGCTAAACAAAATTTTTGTGGTAAATTTTTTCTTTAGTGCCTAATGTTGTAAAGTTCTATGACACATCTGTGGTGCCAATATAATCACTGCATCCCAAAATGAATAAAATTGAGAGGTGTGGTTTGTAAAATGGGCTCACTTAAGGCTGGTTCAGCTGCTCTGGCACCTCAGGGACTCTCCCAGTGGGTCATGGCTCCTGCATATCATAACAGTAATATCTGCAATATATTAGAGTGCTCCTTGTCTTTTGATCTTTGCACTGAGACTCAAAAGTAGTTCCTGATTACATGTATGGTATTGGCGCAATCCAGAGAAATTGCACAACAAACTCAGCAGTCCATTTTTTCTATTATCCCTTATAAAAATTTTAAATTTGAGGCTTAAACAACATTTTAGCAATAAAAATGAAATTATTCTTTATTCTCCGCCCAATGTTATAAATTTCTGTGAGGCAAATATGATGTCAACAACATGCTCACTGACTCTCTTGATTAATTCATTGAGAGGTGTAGTTTGTAAAATGGGGTCACTTATGGGGGAATTCTGCTGTTCTGGCACCACAGGAGTTCTGCCAATGTGACATGGCAGCCGCAAACCATTCTAGCAAAATCTGAACTCCAATATGGTGCTTCTTCCCTTCTGAGCTTTGCCGGTGCCTCAAAAGTAGCTTTTCGACCACATGGGGTACATGTATGGGGTATCAGTGTGCTCAGGAGAAATTGCACAACAAATTGTATAGTGCACTTTCTCCTGCTAACCTTGTGAAAATAAAAAATGTTGGGCTAACAGAACATTTTTGTATTAAAAATGTGATTTTTTATTTTCACCGCTCTATGTTATAAACTTCTTTGAAGCACCTGGGGGTTCAAGGTGCTCAATACACATATAGAAACATTCCTTGAATGGTCTAGTTTCCAAACTGTGGTCACTTGTGGGGAGTTTCAACTTTTTAGGAAAATCAGGTGCTATCCAAACACGACATGGCATCAGCTAAAGATTTCAGTAAATTTTGCGTTCAAATGTCAAATAGCACTCTTTCCCTTCTGAGCCCTGCCATGTACCCAAACAATAGTTTTACTCCACACATTGGGCATCACCGTACTCAAGAGAAATTGCGCAACAAATTGTATGGTGCATTTTCTCATGTTACCCTTATGAAAGTAAAAAGTTTGAGGCTAAAGTAATTTTTTGTGAAAAAAATAAAATGTTAATTTTTTTAATTTTTTCCTTTCCACATTCCATTAATCCCTGTACAGCAACTGAAGGGTTAATAAACAGAAGTGAGTGAGCACTAAAATGCTTGGATGAGCTCTACTTGAACTGAGCAATTCCAAATGCACGAATGCTCGTTTTCAATAACAAGTATATGAGATTCAATGGAAAATCCGAACATTTTTTGGGCAGACCCCACAAAAAGGTCTGGGGGCAGTGAAAATGTTGAACTGGATGGAAAAAGTGCTGACTGTAAGGAAAACAGGATGAGGAAGACCCCTGGAAGCATCACTGAGAACAATGGTATCACACTTTTATGCCAGTTTAAGGAATGACAAAAAAACCATTCAAAATTATTTCTGGTATAATGACTTTTATATGGGACAAAATTTAAAAAGCATTTTTTTGTAAATAATAATTTAACTAAGGCCTCTTTCACACATCCGTTTTGCACCTGACGGCGCCACCGGCGTTTTGCCAGAGCGCCGGATCCGGCAACTAGTATGTAAAACCGGATGAGACGGATCAGGTTTTTCGCCATCCGTTGTTTTATCCGTTTTTAGCCGGATTGTGACGGATCCGGTTTTTTTTAAAACGCCCCTAAACGTGATTGGCTACTGTAATCCTATATATACACTGTTCCTACAGCCCATCTTTGACAGGTTGTAGAGGAGCAAGTGCAGGTTGGAGAGAAGAGCAAGTGACTGGCGAAGATGGATGTTATTATTGGAAATATATTCAAAAATCTGGTGGATTTTACTGCGGAGGCGAATCGCTTGAAGATTATCGTTATGGAGAAGGAGAGAAAGAGCAGTGCATTATGCGTCAGTGCCACAGACGACGCCGTATGTGGATCCACCCCATCACAGCACAGAGACTAAATCCTGAGAAATTTTTTGCCTATCTTCGGATGAAGAAAGAGAATTTTGACTTTTTGCTGGAGTGTATTGGAGAACAAATCCGAAGATCCGACACCTATTGTCGCTTCTCGATTTCTCCGGCAGAGCGTCTCATGGTCACTGTAAGGTAAGCTATATGTATTGGATCTGCTCACTTGAGCACACTTGTATTGTTGTTATTATTTTTTTTATCACAGGAGAACAAGGGAATCGAAGGAATATCAGTAGAATAAAAGATGGTCAAAAACTGTGTGTTTCTTTCCTTGAATTTTTTTTTGTATCTCCAATTGTTATAGCTGAGTTCTGCTATGTAATGCAGTGATTGTGAACTAATTAATTTTTTCTTTTTTGTTTACAGATCTCTGGCAACAGGAGAAACGCTGTCATCGCTCCATTTCCAATACCACCTGGGAATTTTGTTGTGAACACGTTGGAGGCGACTTCGGAGCTGGGGCTCCCTCCGGTGGTTGCTGAGGGTAATGAACCAATAGCTGAATGGCTTTCAGCTGGGTCCGAATGGTCTGATATAAGTGACCTGCACTCCCATCAGCCTTGCCGGTAATCAATTGTTCTTCCAGGTCTTGGTTGGAGCTCAGCTTGCATTCCTGCTTCCATTCACATAAGTGACTTGCTGTGTTTTTTTTCCTCTGGTTGGATTTTCCTTACTGGTTTGCTGCCTAGCAGTGGACTTCAGCCTGGTCCCCTTTTGGGGCCTGGCGCTGCATTTGTGCTCAGTTTTGTTTGCACTTTTGCTCTGTTCCTGTGTCACTTTTTATTTGCTGAATTGCTGTGTGTTACACCAGAGATCTGATTTAGGTGGTAAAAAGATCGTGTGATCTCAAGTTTTTTGTTAATCAGAAGTGTTGGTATTTTTGTCAGGGTTTTTTGGGTTGCAGTCAGAATTCTTTCCTATACTTTTCTATCTAGACAGTATTGGGCCCCAGCATTTGCTCATTCTATTTTTTGTCTGTGTTCGTATTTTCTTCTTGTCTAACCGCCATTACATGTTTAGGGGCTTCCTATTTCTTTGGGGGTTCTGCTATGGGGCAGATAGCTTTCATCTTTCTGTCTTTAGGTGTAGCTATCTCTCCGGCTGTGACGAGGTGTCTAGGATCACCGTAGGAACACTCCACGGCTACTTCTAGTGTTGGGGTTAGTTTAGGATTCTCCAACCCAGTAGTTTCCAGCCTCTCTGGTGTATTGCTACTTTGGCTATTTTTGCTTTTTCTCCTCAGCTACCGAAACATAACAGAATTTCTACACTATCAGGCATCATTAAGTACACTTGTCGTGCTGTGGGACTCTTTGGTTGGAGAATTTCTTCCAGAGCCAACTACAGACCGGTGGCTTGAAATAGCGGACCAGTTTCTCCGGATCTGCCAGTTTCCAAATTGCCTGGGCGCTGTTGATGGCAAACACATCCGCATTCAAGAGCCTGCAGGAACCAGATCCGAATTCTTCAACTGCAAGAAATATATTTCAGTCGTCAGCTATTGCTGATGCGGAGTACAAATTTATTGCTGTGGACATTGGGGCTTATGGACGGTCCAATGACTCTCAAGTGTTTAAACTTTAAGCTATGGGGCAGAGACTCTACGGAAACACTTTTGAGTTTCCACCCCTAGGCCGCTGCCTCAAACCTCTGGGCCACCTATGCCTTTCGTCTGTGTAGGTGATGAGGCATTCCAGCTGTCCGAACACCTCTTGAAGCCATACACCAGCAGAGGATTGACCCAAACAAAGCGCATTTTCATCTATCGCCTCACAAGAGCCAGACGGATGGTGGAGCGTGCGTTTGGGATTATGACAGCCAATAGCGTGTCCTATTGACTGCGATAAACTTGAAGACAGAGACTGTGGATGACGTGATAAAAGCGTGCGTGGTCCTACACAATTTTGTGATCAGCAAGGAACAAATTTCTATTGAGGACCACTATCAAGAAACAACCTTGCACGACTACAGCAACATTACCAATTGGAGTACACTGGCGGTTTCAAGAATGAGGGACCATTTTGCACAATACTTTCTGTCACCAGAAGGTAAAGTAGACTGGCAGGATGACAGAGTGTGATCAATTGATTTGTTCTTTTAAAACTCTTTCTGTATCCACAATAAACCTTTAAAAGTAAACTTGTCTACCTTCTTGTGTGTTTTCTATTGTATTTAACCTTTTGGCCATAGTTGTGTCCCTGGCTGGGTTTTTTTTTTACCAAAAGTATTTCACCTTTTTTCAAAAAATGTGTACCTTGTAGGGGATAACCTAACAAAGTACACAAGTTTTGGAAAAAGATAAGATACTTTGGATACTACACAACCTGGGACACAACTTTGGCAAAAAGGTTAAATTTATGTACCTTTTAACCAAAGTTAGGTAGGTGTTTTTTACCTATGGTGTTTGTGTACCCAAACAGGTTTACCTGTTTTACTACATTTGTAACTTAACATCCTATAAAGAAATGACAGACAACAATTGTAAACCAATGAAACTTTTATTGAAACAAATTTTTGGTAATATCATTTTGTAAAATCTTTTGAAAATGTAGTTTTTAAATATAATTTCTTTATTCAAATTTTTTTATTTTTTTAAGAAACCAAAAAAAAAAAAAATTATAGTTGGGTGTAGTGTGGGGTGGAAATACTGCTGGAGGGGCTGCGGGACACTTCGACTGGAGGAGTGTGGAGGGAGGACCGGGATGGTGGTGGGGAAGGAACAGTAAGAGGTGAAGGTGTGGAAACAGTTAGAGAATGGGAGGACAAGTAGGAGGCAGAACAGGTGATGGGTGGTGGAGTGGAGGGTTGGGCAGGAGGAGCAGGTGATATGGTGGAGAATTGGAAGGGGGAAGGAGATTGGTAAGAGGGAGGAGTGTGGTACGGGGTAGGTGGCTGGTACTGGTGAGGTTGCTGGTACTGGGGAGATGACTGGAGTTGGGAAAGTGGCTGGAGTTGGGGAGGTGGCTGGTACTGGGAGGTTGCTGGAGCTGGGAAGGTGTCTGGTATGGAATAGAGGGGGAGGAGGGATGGTGGCTGGAGGGGGGGGAGGTGGAGGAATGACTGGGGTGGATGGAGGAGGTTGAGTGGTAGCCTGCACTATAGCAGCGTGGCACGTATGCATTACATACATCTTCTGGTCAGTAGATAGTGTATCCATGCGCTCCGCCACAGACTTAAAAAAGCTGTGATTTGGAGAAGTTCTTGCTTCCGAATGCATGGTTTGCAGAAGTGTCTTTACCTCCAAAATGCTGGAGGTTATCTGATTAATGCCTGCGGCAAGATGTTCAGATAATACTTTGAGACAGTTCTGGAAAGATGCATTCAAATGCAAGAACTCAGGCGCATAGCTCCTTTCCTGACCCCTCTGCCGCCCAGTACCCGCAGGTGTACTTGAGGTGGCAACGGCAGGAGGGTGGGGTAAAGGAAAAGCTATCTCCTCACCAGCAGACTCATGCAATGCAGGTGGCCACGATGCTCCAACGCTGGTGGATGGGACAGAGGGCTCACATGTGAGGGAAGGCTGGGAAGGTGCAGATGGGCTGGGGTGGTTGAAGTGTCCCTCGGTGGCGGACTCCTGAGGGATCGCCCCAGAAGGGTCCAACTGTGCAGGCTCCCAAGTGCTGGTCACCGTGCTGTGGAATAAAGAGAAAAAAAAAATAATATAGTGATATTGCAAGGCCCTGGCTGAAACAAAAAAATTAGCTAGACATGTTAATTTTTTTTTTACATGGGGTGTGTAATATTTACCTTCTGGTGACCATTGTTGCCCGGAGGAACGACAGGGCTCTTGCGTACTTGTACTTGCTCCTGCGTCCTCCAGATCCACTCGGGGCCCGCATCTCTTTGTTGAACTCCTTCTTAAAGCGATCCCTCACAGACCGCCACCGCTTCACAATTCTCTCCCCTGAAACGAGAAAGCACAAATTGGTTAGTATACAACATCAGTGTTTCCCAAACTCCAATCCTCAGGGCCCCACGGGTCATGTTTTCAGGATTTCCATAGTGTTGCACAGGTGAGAGACTTCATGATGCCTTGATGATACTTCCACCATCTGCGCAATACAAAGGAAACCCTGAACACATGACCCGTGGGTGCCACGAGGACTGGAGTTTGGGAAACACTGCTGTACAGTCATGGCCAAAAGTTTTGAGAATGACACAAATATTATATTTTCACATGATCTGCTGCCCTCTGGTTTTTATGTGTGTTTGACAGATGTTTTTTATCACAGACAGAAATATAATAATTGCAAACATATGAGTAACAAAAGCTTATATTGACAGTTAGAATGAGTTAATGCAGCAAGTCAATATTTGCAGTGTTGACCCTTCTTCTTCAGGACCTCTGCAATTCTCCCTGGCATGCTCTCAATCAACTTCTGGACAAAATCCTGACTGATAGCAGTCCATTCTTGCACAATCAATGCTTTCATTTTGTCAGAATTTTTAGGTTTTTGTTTGTCCACCCGTCTCTTGATGATTGACCACAAGTTCTCAATGGGATTAAGATCTGGGGAGTTTCCAGGCCATGGACCCAAAATCTCTATGTTTTGTTCCCTGAGCCATTTAGTTATCACCTTTGCTTTATGGCAAGGCGCTCCATCATTCTGGAAAAGGCATTGTTGATCGCCAAACTGCTCTTGGAGGGTTGGGAGAAGTTGCTCTTGGAGGACATTCTGGTTACCATTCTTTATTCATGGCTGTGTTTTTAGGCAAGACTGTGAGAGAGCCGATTCCCTTGGCTGAGAAGCAACCCCACACATGAATGGTTTCAGGATGCTTAACAGTTGGCATGAGACAAGACTGGTGGTAGCGCTCACCTTGTCTTCTCCGAATGAGGCGTCTTCCTGATGTCCCAAACAATCGAAAAGGGGATTCATCAGAGAAAATAACTTTACCCCAGTCCTCAGCAGTCCACTGCCTGTACCTTTTGCAGAATATCAGTCTGTCCATGATGTTTTTTCTGGAGAGAAGTGGCTTCTTTGCTGCCCTCCTTGAGACCAGGCCTTGCTCCAAGAGTCTCCGCCTCACAGTGCGTGCAGATGCACTCACACCTGCCTGCTGCCATTCCTGAGCAAGCTCTGCACTGCTGGTAGCCTGATCCCGCAGCTGAAACACTTTTAAGAGACGGTCCTGGCGCTTGCTGGTCTTTCTTGGGAGCCCTGAAGCCTTTTTGGCAACAATGGAACCTTTCTCTTTGAAGTTCTTGATGATGCGATAGATTGTTGACTGAGGTGCAATCTTTCTAGCTGCGATACTCTTCCCTGTTAGGCCATTTTTGTGCATTGCAATGATGACTGCACGTGTTTCTTTAGAGATAACCATGGTTAACAGAAGAGAAACAATGATGCTAAGCACCAGCCTGCTTTTAAAGTGTCCAGTGGTGTCATTGTTACTTAATCATGACAGATTGATCTCCAGCCATGTCCTCATCAACACCCACACCTGTGTTAATGGAGCAATCACTGAAAAGAGGTTAGCTGGTCCTTTAAAGGCAGGGCTGCAATGATGTTGAAATGTGTTTTGGGGATAAAGTTCATTTTCTAGCCAAATATTGACTTTGCAAGTAATTGCTGTTAAGCTGATCACTCTTTATAACATTCTGGAGATATATGCAAATTGCGATTAGAAAAAGTAAGCAGTAGACTTGTAAAATTAATATTGTGTCATTCTCAAAACTTTTGGCCATGACTGTACATCCAGCAACCTGAACTGTGTATACTTACGCTCTTGAATCTGGGCCTGAGCATCGAGGTCCTCCCAGCGGTCCATGAGTTGTGAACAGATTTCCTCCCAGAGCCGACGGGTCACAATGAAATCAGCATGGCCGCAGTTCCCCATGTTCCACAGCGGCTCCTGCTCTCGGATCAGATCGATGAGGAGGTCAACATTGATCCCCCCCTCCTCACCGTCAGAGTCAGGAGCATGCTGTGAAGCCTGTTAAAGAAAAAGATTTAAAAAAAAAACATTAGCTTCAAAACTACTAAGAAAAGTAAAAAAAAAGTGGGGAAAAAAATACAAACAAAAATGTAAAAAAAAAAATTTAGTTATACTTACACAATGGAGACCGCTGCGTCGCTCATGCCGACGACCTCGGTAGGCACTGCGAGGACCTCTTGATAGAGCACCACATTCAGAAGACTATAAAAACAAAAAAAAATTATGTGCTTGGATTTATGCATATGTGTTGTGTGCAGTGTGATGTCTGTGCTAAATTGTTTTCTATGTGTTGTGTGTAGTGTGATCTTGTGTTTCTGCGATGGATGCAGAAAAATTACGAATTGCGAGCCCACTTCGGGTAACTCTTCACCCATTCGTTCTTCTTCTGGAAGCACCTTTTCAGGTTCAGATTCCTGTTATTAAAAAAAGGCAATTAATAGATATATCCACATATCAGAGATGAATTGTGAAATACCTACAAAAAAAATAATCTTTTTTTACCTGTAAACGCTGACGATGCGAGGGAGGGCTCCCAGAAGAAGAAGACGTGCTGTCCTGCTGCTGCTGCTGCTGGCGCCCGGACTCCGTTTGTTCTGCTGCTGCTGCTGTAGGGCGGACTCTGCTGTGGAATAAAGAGAAAAAAATACAATGCATATATTGATATTGCATGGCCCTGGCTGAAACACAAAAATTGGTTATACATGTTAACATTTTTTTGGGAATGGGGTGTGTGATATTTACAGTATGGCATCTGCTGCTGCCATACTCTCCTGCTGCTGCCTTCTGCTGCGGCTTGGTCCTAACTTCTTGGATGGCTGCATGGTTATGGCTGAGGGTCCCACTGGCATGGTTTATATATGTTTGCTGTGTTCTGGGCAACTTCTGAGCAAGCTCAGACGAAAAAAACGGATCCGGCCACCGGATATGGCTTTTGCCGGATCCAGCACATTGCGGCACTCATAGACCTGCATTGTGACAAAAAAGCCAGAAGCGCCGGATCTGGCGCTTCCGACTTTTTCGCCGGAGACAAAAAACGTTACTGTAGCCGTTTTTTCCAGACGCCGGAATGAGACAATTAGCCGGATCCGGCAAAAAACAGACGAACCGCAAGGCCATGTGGCGCGATCCGACGCTAATATATGTCAGTATGTCAGTAACATTTCGCCAGATCCGGTTTTACAAAAAAATGCCGGATTGCGCCTGACGGCAAAAAACGGACGTGTGAAAGTAGCCTTAAGTATCACACTTATGTCTGCTGCGTTGAGTCAACTTGCAATTACTCTGCAGTGAGATAAAGGTTGTCATTGCATCTCACACAAGAGTAACCTGTCTGTTCTGGGCTACTCCTGTGTGAGCTATAATGACACCCTTCTCTAATCTCACTAAAAAACGATTACAAATTGCCTAGAGTATTGTGGGGGGAGGGACAGTACAGTAGAGGTGACTTTGCTATGAAGGGAGCAGAGATGATAGAAGGGTTTGTAATGTGACATAGCTAAACTCACCCACACTGACTCATGCAGAAGGTTAGCCCAAGAGATCAGGGCTTTATTGTTACATATCACACTGTGAGAAACCTGCCCTAAGTTATTGTGGGAGCATGTTCTTTCCTTTCAGTGTTGCTAACTGCTCATGTTCGTTCAGTGTCACACAGCGGAAAGAAGTGAACACCCCTGTGAAAACGATCTGATAATATCCACTTGGACTTAAAGAAAACTAGCAAATTAGGGGCCTAATACTTTCACTGCTAATATATCTGCATTGGAAAGGCAACATTAACCCCTTAATCCCATGGGACGTACTATTCCGTCCATGTGCCCTGGGACTTAATTCACAAGGACGGAATAGTACGTCCCATGCGATCAGGAGCGCAGCTGATCGTGGCCGGGTGTCAGCTGATTATCACAGCTGACACCCGGCACTATGTGCCAGGAGTGGTAACGGACCGCTCCCGGCACATTAACCCCTGGCACACCACGATCAAACATGATCGAGGTGTACCGGGGGCACAGGGGAGCATCGCGCAGGGAGGGGGCTCCCTGCGCGCTCCCCTGAGACCCTCAGAACAGCGCGATGGTCGTGCTGTTCCGAGGGACTCTCCTCACTGCAGGACCCCGGATCCAAGAAGGCCGCTGGGTCCTGCAGGGAGGCGGCTTCCTCAGCGCCTGCAACAGTGCCTGTGCGATCGCTGGTGTGACAGAGTGCTGTGCACACTGTCACACCAGCGATCTGACCCTACTTAGTGATGTCCCACCCTGGGACAAAGTAAAAATGTAAACAAAATTAAAAAAAACGTTTGTGAAAAAAATTCCTAAATAATGAAAATAAAAAAAAAATATTCCCCAATAAATTAATTTCTTTAATGTAAACCCCACACAACAATAAAAGTACACATATTTAGTATCGCCACGTCTGTAACGACCCGTACTATAAAACAGTCCCATTAGTTAACCCCTTTAGTGAACCCTTTAAAAAAAAACAAGGCTAAAAAACAATGATTTATCATCATACCGCCGAACAAAAAGTGGAATAACACGCGATCAAAAAGACGGATATAAACAAACATGGTACCGCTGAAAACGTCATCTTGTCCCGCAAAAAAAAGCCACCATACAGCATCATAAGCGAAACAATAAAAAAGTTATAGCTCGCAGAATAAAGCGATGCAAAAATAATTATTTTTTAAATATAATCGTCTTTATTGTATAAAAGCGGCGAAACATAAAAAAATTATATAAATGAGGTATCGCGGTAATCATACTGACCCGAAGAATAAAACTGTATTATCAATTTTACCACACGCGGAACGCTATAAACGCCCCTCCCCATAAAAAACTCATGAATTGCTGGTTTTTGTTCATTCTGCCTCACAAAAATCGTAATAAAAAGCGATCAAAAAATGTCATGTGCCCAAAAATGATACCAATAAAAACGTCACCTCGTCCTGCAAAAAATAAGACATCACATGACTCTGTGGGCCAAAATATAGAAAAATTATAGCTCTCAAAATGTGATGATGCAAAAAGTACTTTTTGCAACAAAAAGCGTCTTTTAGCGTGTGACAGCTGCCAATCATAAAAACCACTATAAATAGTAAATCAAACCCCCCTTCATCACCCCCTTAGTTAGGGAAAAATAATAAAATTAAAAAAAAGTATTTATTTCCATTTTCCTATTAGGGTTAGGGTTGGGGCTAAAGTTAGGGTAAGGTTAAAGTTAGGGTTAGAGTTGGGGCTAAAGTTAGGGTTAGAGTTGGGACTAGGGTTACGGGGGTGTTAGGGTTAGGTTTATGGTTATGATTAGGGTTGGGAATAATGTTAGGGGTGTGTTGGGGTTAGGGTTGGAGTTAGAATTGGGGGGTTTCCACTGTTTAGGCACATCAGAGGCTCTCCAAATGTGACATGGCATCTGACTTTTTCAACACCGAATTGGCTGGAATTGAAATCAAACGGTGCTCCTTCCCTTCTGAGCTCGGCCGTGCGCCCAAACAGTAGTTTACCCCCACATATGGGGTATCAGCATACTCAGGACAAATTGCACAATAACTCTTGGGGTCCAATTTCTTCTGTTACCCTTGGGAATATAAAAAATTGGAGGTGAAACTATCATTTTTGTGGAAAAAAATATGATTTATTATTTTTATGGCTCTACGTTATAAACTTCTGTGAAGCGCTTGGGGGTTCAAAGTTCTCACCACACATCTAAATATGTTCCTTTGGGGGTCTAGTTTCCAAAATGGGGTCACTTGTGGGGGGTTTCCACTGTTTAGGCATATCAGGGGCTCTCCAAACACGACATGACACCCGCAGACCATTCCATCAAAGTCTGCAATGCAAAACGTCACTACTTCACTTCCGAGCCCCGACGTGTGCCCATACCGTAGTTTTCTCCCACATATAGGGTATCAGCGTACTCAGGACAAATTGGACAACAACTTTTATGGTCCAATTTCTCATGTTACACTTGGGAAAATAAAAAATTGGTGACTTAAATATTACTTTTGTGGGAAAAAAAATAGGATTTTTTATTTTCATGCACGGGCATTATAAATTTGTGGGAAGCACTTGGGGGTTCAAAGTGCTCATCACAGATCTAGATAAGTTCCTTAGGGGGTCTAGTTTCCAAAATGCGGTCACTTGTTGGGGGTTCCAATGTTTAGTCACATCAGGGACTCTGCAAACTGAACATCACACCCATCAAAGTCTGCATTCCAAAACGTCATTACTTACTTTCCGAGCCCTGCGGTGCGCCCAAACAGTATTTCTCCCCCACATATGGGGTATCAGCGTACTCAGGACAAATTGGACAACAACTTTTGGGGTCCAATTTCCTTGGGAAAAATCAAAAATTGGCGACTAAAAAATAATTTTTGTGGAATTTTTCTTTTTTCACACCCAGGCATTATAAACTTTAGTGAAACACTTGGGGGTTCAAAGTGCTCAGAATAGATCTAGATAAGTTCCTTAGGGGTCTAGTTTCCAAAATGGTGTCACATGTGGGGGTTTCCACTGTTTAGGCACATCAGGGGCTCTCCAAACGCGACTTGGCATCCAATCTCAATTCCCGCCAATTTTGGTTTGAAAAAGTCAAACGGCGCTCCTTCCCTTCCAAGCCCTGCCGTGCGCCCAGACAGTGGTTTCCCTCTACATATGGGGTATCGGCGTACTCAGGAGAAATTGCACAACAACTTTTTCTTTCCATTTTCTCCTTTTACCCTACTTAAAATAAAAACATTGTTTGTAAAAGATCATTTTTGTGACTAAAAAGTTAAATGACTCCGGCACTCCCAGGAAATGAGAGAAAAAACACAAGCGTTTCAAAAAAGAAAAAGAATTTAATGTCCACACAGTATCACTGGCATATGGATCAATAACGCTTGATATACAGATTCCAACAAAGAATATATATGACGTTTCGGCTATGAGCCTTCTTCAAACTATAAATCTGTTCCTGAAAAAAAGGTGAAATAACAATATGCCAAATAATGAATCGCATTTAAATGAAAAGGAAAAGGAAAATACCAAACCGAAAAATGGATATGAACCCAAATCAAAAGATCAGACAGAGTGTCACAGGAAGCATGTATAACATTAATATGCATGCCTGTATATTTATGCAAGTAAACCATGATTTAAAGGGATAGGAAAAAACCGGTGTTTATAGATTAGCAACATAATCGTGGAACATATCTAGGTTATAAGAAGATCTAATAAAGCAAAAGTGCAAATGAAAAACCAGAAAATAATAGAATGGTGGGTAGGCAGACTATTAATACATTACATATAGGAATTGCGTTGTTCCTTGTGCGGATCAAGGACCGTGGACACCTTTAAAGAAATGGTTCTCAGAGTGAGTCTCAGTCCATTCTAAATCAAGAGGCTGACGGCATGTATCCATACCTATGAGCGGTGCATTGAGGTAACAACGGAAGAAGAAACAGGTGGGAGCCTGGTGAAAGTCGAGCGTCAGGTGTCGGTCTCCTGGACCGACACCGCGGCACCTGACGCTCGACTTTCACCAGGCTCCCACCTGTTTCTTCTTCCGTTGTTACCTCAATGCACCGCTCATAGGTATGGATACATGCCGTCAGCCTCTTGATTTAGAATGGACTGAGACTCACTCTGAGAACCATTTCTTTAAAGGTGTCCACGGTCCTTGATCCGCACAAGGAACAACGCAATTCCTATATGTAATGTATTAATAGTCTGCCTACCCACCATTCTATTATTTTCTGGTTTTTCATTTGCACTTTTGCTTTATTAGATCTTCTTATAACCTAGATATGTTCCACGATTATGTTGCTAATCTATAAACACCGGTTTTTTCCTATCCCTTTAAATCATGGTTTACTTGCATAAATATACAGGCATGCATATTAATGTTATACATGCTTCCTGTGACACTCTGTCTGATCTTTTGATTTGGGTTCATATCCATTTTTCGGTTTGGTATTTTCCTTTTCCTTTTCATTTAAATGCGATTCATATATTTGGCATATTGTTATTTCACCTTTTTTTCAGGAACAGATTTATAGTTTGAAGAAGGCTCATAGCCGAAACGTCATATATATTCTTTGTTGGAATCTGTATATCAAGCGTTATTGATCCATATGCCAGTGATACTGTGTGGACATTAAATTCTTTTTCTTTTTTGAAACACTTGTGTTTTTTCTCTCATTTCCTGGGAGTGCCGGAGTCATATATTATATGTTGGAAAAAATTTTTTTCTCCTGAGCACCCATCTTTTATTCTAGTGAGCAACCCCTTTTTTGACTAAAAAGTTACATGTTCATTTTTTCCTTCCAAGTTGCTTCTGCTCCTGTGAAGCACCTGAAGGGTTAATAAACTTCTTGAATGTGGCTGTGAGTACCTTGAGGGGTGCAGTTTTTAGAATGGTGTCACTTTTGGGTATTTTCTGCCATATAGACCCCTCAAAGTGACTTAAAATGTGAGGTTGTCCCTAATAAAATGGTTTTGTACAATTTGCTGTAAAAATGAGAAATCGCTGTTCAACTTTTAACCCTTATAACTTCGTAACAAAAAATATTTGGTTCCAAAATTGTGCTGATGTAAAGTAGACATGTGGTAAATGTTATTTAGTAACTATTTTGTGTGACATATTTCTCTGTTTTAAAGGAATAAAAATTCAAAGTTTGAAAATTGCAAAATTTTCAAAATTTTCGCCATATTTCCATTTTTTTCATAAATAACTGCAAATTATATTGAAGACATTTTACCACTATCATGAAGTACAATATGTCACGAGAAAACAGTCTCAGAATCGTGAAGTTCCGTTGAAGCGTTCCAGAGTTATAGCCTTATAAAGAGACAGTGGTCAGAATTGTAAAAATTAGCGCGGTCATTAACATGCAAACCACCCTTGGGGGTTAAGGGATTAATAAAAAAAAAAGTTCTATTCAAATCTACAGCAGTATTAAGTTCAACGTGAAAAATTGGGCGAAATGTCCTCTTTAATAAAAATGTTCATGCCGAAAAGCGAATTGCTTGCACAGTCGATTTATTAAAGATACTATCTTGATCAGTAACAATTGAGTCGCACTCCAGGTCCTGTGGGGTACTCGGCACCGAGCCCGTTCACTTTTATGGGAGATGTCACGGCGACACAGCTCGGTCCGTGGCCCTGGGCGCTCACTGAAAAGGGGGGTATTTACAGGGGATTAAAGTATTTGTAGTATGTTCGTGACGCCACCTGTGGTACCTGGTCAGGGTGACCAGCGCTGCTATGCAGATCCGCTGAAGGGTTGGTGTTGGGCAGCAAGGTGTTAAGCCTTCCACAGGCAAGGCTGGGGTCCTTCAGGGTAAACGGAGTGTAGGGGTACAGGATAGAGGAGGGGAGTGCAGCAGCAGGAGTAATAAGGTAGACACACACAAAAGTCTCTTTTTCTGTACCTTTACTGATATAATGGCAGGCACGTCCCGGGGTGCTGGCAGGGTGAAGGATGCACGTCCAGTTCTTCCCACTGAGTAGGTGTAGGGCCTCCTTTCTCCTGTAATGTGAGTCTCTGACCTGTATGAAACGAGGTCTAACTCTGTCTTCAACTTTACACCCGGCTGATTTTGTATAGGGCTTTCTATTGGAAGAACACAGTCTCTAATGGCTGTTCCTGCCAGACTCCTGTCTTCCTAACCCAGCCACGTATCAACACCTATGGGCTCCTGCGACTTGTAGTCCCGCAGGGTCTCCGGTATCTCCTGCTAGTCGTGAAGGATCCATCAAGCTCGGACCCGGCGTCCGAGGTAAGCTATCAATGCTATTACCACCTCTGTCACTCTCTTCTTATCCACTCGCCTTTCGTCCTACTCGACCCTCACATAAGCACACGCTAGCAGATGGTGGACTGCTTCTTTCCTTTCTTCACCACTCTCAAAGCGTCGGCACGCTTGCTCACTGAACTGAACTCGGTTGACTCAGTTCTGACTAGGCTGGAGTGGCTACCTTTCCACTTGTACTAGCCTCCACACATTTGAACTAAGCTAGAAGCTGCAGATTTCAGGTTCTTTCAACAACAGATGTTCTCTCTCTTCTCTCCAAGAGAACTAAACTCAGACTAAACTGAGAACTGATCTACTCTCCACGTAGACTCAGACTAATCTGCTCTCTGAGTGTCTTCACCATCCTTATATACACTACAAAGGCTCCCTCTGGTGGCTCTAGGGATTGGTGAAGATGTGTGTATGCATATTGGATCCTCTAGTGGTCATTACCTTCAGTGCATCCCTCTGAGAAGTAAGAATCCAGGCACAGCTAGGCTCTAAACAATCACTACTAGTCACTAGATTTACACAATTTGTGTGCTTATAATGGTAAGTAGCATTTTCATTTTTTATCCCTAGACTGGCCATGCTCTTGTCTGTAATGCATATTTGATACTCACGAACCTTTCCTGTAGTTATTTTCTGTGGCATTTTGAATGTGCTGTAATACACTAAGTGCTGCTCTTTAGCATGAAAGGGATTAGGAACAGATGGTCTGACAGTGTAAACTGATGTGTAATAAATCTGTGGCAGTAGAAATTATAATATTAAAGTCTTCTTTTTACATGTGTTACTAATTAACTTTCTTTAAAAAAAATCTTTCCTTCAAAGACATTTTGAATGCAGTTATGCAAGTGGCATGAATGAGTCGAAATGGCATAAATTGTAATCAGTAAGAATTGTCTGAGCATAGTGACATATGACATCAATCAAATATTAATTATGGCTTGGTAAAATCAGTGACTACAAGGAGCTTTGTAATCATCTAGAACACAAGCAGATACATAAATCCTAAAATTAACAGATAATAATGAAAAACAACATTTTTATATATTTGAGTTCAAATATGTGACTTATGCAACTATCAGTATGCAAAAATATAAAGAATATGACTAATACGGTGTTATTAAAATAGATGTAATAGCAAGGCAATAAATTTAAAGGTCAGTTGAAGATTTAATTAATGTTTGTTATTGCCATTAAGACCCATATATTAGCAACATCACATTTTTATGGGAATTCTATTTATCATTTGAAACCTTTTTTTTTACCCATGCAGATAACACCTGTTTGCCTTGCTTTTTTGTTTCACGACCTCTATGTATGTTCATTTATAAATTCTTCCTACCCACCCTGGACCCTCTACAGTTGTCTAGTTTATTTCACTACCACTGCACTGCCAGACTTAAACATTTTATGTCTATTCTACAAAGTTATCATAAGTTATCATTAATTACTAGTTCTCGGTTTATGTAGTACCCACTATAGCATTATAAATACCAAATATATTTAACTCTCTATAGTTTGAAGATTAATTAAAGGTACTATTATATGAAATTGACATAATTATTGTCATTATGTCAGAATTCATGGTCAAATATCTTGAGGATATGGGAAGCTCTGGGTGGTGTTGCAAAGATAAATCAGATGTTAAAGGGAAGATGTCAAGAAACACTAGCTATCTGCAGAAATAGTGGTAATCTGTAGGTATATAGCATTTAAATTCTGTTTAGTCGTCTTACTCGAGCATCAGCTACAGCACTTGGAGCACGTACACTGCTCATTACACAGTGAGTGCACTGGGCCACCGGAGAACTGGAGGATTCTCCGGTGGGCCCAGGTACTGACACTTGCTGGCATGCAAGGCCAGCAGCTGCCTAGGGTCCCCGGTGCTCCAGGGGCCCCCAACCAGTGGTGTGTCGCTAATAGCGGCACACCACTCAGCTGCTATGGGGGCCTCCGATGCCAGCAGAGCTGCAGCGGGTGACAGGAAGCCGAAGCCTGTTCCTGCTGCTAAAGAAAAATGAATATTCATGCTTCCCCATGCCCCCATGGGTGTGGAGAGGAGTGAATGTTCATTTCACTTTAATAGTGGGCAGTGTTTGCCGCAGGCTGTGGCTAAAACTGCCCGCTATCAGGGCCAGCAGACCAGGGCCCCCGCTCCCCCAGCCCACGCAGCAACTATAGGGCCGTAAGTCAGGGGACCCAGCGTCAGTGCCGCCCCCCAGTGCATGCCGCATTCAACTGTATCGACATAAGATGCCGATACAGTTGAAAGCAATAATGGATGAGAGAGCATCAGATGACGCTCCCTCTCCCATCATTCCCCTCTGCCTCTGACACACAGCGGGTGCGAGATGACGTCACTTCATCACGTACCCGCTGTGTGCCAGGCTGACTGCAGCACAGCTCCTGACATCAGAGCAGAGCCACCACCGGAATCAGTGTGGGAGCGAGGAGGAGAGGTGAGTATTGTGGTTTTTTTTTTTATATCTATATACAGTGAGTCCTGTTTGCATGATACTACTTATGAGGGGGGCAACATGATACCCAGTTTCAGGGGGGCAGCATGATACCCCGCATGAGGGGGCAGCAAGATACCCTGTATGAGTGGGGCAGCATGATACCCCTATGAGTGGGGCAGCATAATACTCCTATGAGTGGGGCAGCATAATACCCTGTATGAGGGGGTCAGCATGATACCCTGTATGAGGGAGGCAGCTTGATACCCCATATGTGGGAGGCAGCATGATACCCTGTATGGGGGCAGCATGACACTCTGTATGAGGGGGCAGCATGATACCCTGTATGAGGGGGGCAGCATGGTACCCTATGAGGGGGGCTGCATTATACTCTGAGTGTGCGACATTATATTCTGTGGGGGGCTGTATTATACTATATGAAGGGGGCTGCATTAAACCCTATGAGGGGCTACATTATATTCTATGGGGGCTGCATTATACCCTATGAGGGGGCGACATTATTTTCTATGGGGGCTGCATTATACCTTATGAGGGGGTTGCATTATACTCTATGGGGGCTACATTATACCCTATGGGGGGCTGCATTTTACTCTATGATGTTGGCTGCATTATATTCTATGAGGAGGGCTACATTATATTATATGAGGGGGCTGCATTATACTATATGAGGTCTGCATTATATTCTGTGAGGGGGCTACATTATACTATATGTGTTAGAATCTATTTCATTTTGACCATCTGCCATCTTGTTGTGTTTATTTGGCTGCTGGTCTTTTTCTTGTGGTGCTGGGTTTGTCTAAGGTCAGGTGATTGTATCACCCTTTATTACCCAGCACCTGCCTCCCAGTCCTTGCTGGACAACAGTGTTAATCCGCTAGAGTTCTGGCTAGGTGCTTTGATAGCTTTCTGTGTTTGATATTGTGCAGTTCTGGGATCTCTAGTTCTGCCTGCTTTATTTTTTGGATTTCCTTTCATTTCTGCAGCTTCCTCTATTTTTCCACTAGGAGGATACCTGTTTTTTGTTCCCAGTCCCTAGATCGTTCAGGGATACCCTTCCCCCCACCTTTAGGTCTTCGTTTGTGTTTAACCTAGGAAACGTCGGTGGGTCTATTCATAAAGAATAGGTCGCCCACTCCATCGCAGGGCTTCAGCCTAGTCCTAGTTCAGGGTCAGCTTCCTCCCCTTCTGCCTCAGTCCTGAGTTGCAGATCTGTAACAGTTTGTCAAGCCACACACATATATATATATATATATATATATATATATATAAAAAAATCCTCTCCCAGATTCCTTCAATATGAACAGAGTCCATGTTTGCAAGGGTTAACTTTGGAAGTAGCCAGCCTGCAACAGCAGGTGATTAATTACCCTGGAGCACGCTCTGAAGAACCAAAGGTAGAATTACCTGAGTTTTTTTCTGGTAAACGGCAGGAATTTTTTACGTTTAAAAATGCATGTTTACTATATTTTCGGCTTAGACCTGGGTCTTCAGGGAGTGAATTGCAGCATGTGGGGATTATTATGTCTTTATTGTGAAGTGAACCCCAAATCTGGGCATTTTCATTACATCTTGATGATCCTTGTTTGATGTCAGTAGAATAATTTTTTACTGCTATGGGGTGGTTATATGATGATCCTGATCTGGTCACATCAGCTGAGGCAGAGCTCAGACGGCTTGAACAGGGTTCTGGTGATGCTGAGAGGTATTGCACCCAGTTGAGATGATGGTCCATAGAAGGTCAGGTGGAATGACCCAGAGCTCAAGAGTCAATTTTTAGCAGGTTTGAGTGAAATGGTTAAAGATTTTCTTATTGCATATCCTGCACCTGCTACTTTGGAAACTGCTATGCAATTTGCTATCCATGTGGATAGAAGATTGAGAGACAGGCAGAATGAAGAGAAGGCTTTTATCATGCTGGACCCAGTCTCTCAGTATACCCCCGTCAACAGCGGGAAACTGATGCAAGTTGGGGTGATGTCCTCTCATTCCCAGGAGAGGGAGAAGAGGTTCTCTGAGGGGCTATGCTTGTATTGTGATAAGGCTTACCATTTTTTTAAGCAATGCTAGGTTCGAATAAGGAAGGAAAAGAAAAAAAAAAGGTCAGTAGGTGCAACACTCCCATTCGTATTGCGTTTTTACGGTCCGCAGGAGTTTTTTTCTGGTAATACCACCTATCGTGGTCAATCCACTGATTTTCAGGTAATGGTGGATTGTGGTTCTGCACTTAACCCCTTCATGACCCAGCCTATTTTGACCTTAAAGACCTTGCCATTTTTTGCAATTCTGACCAGTGTCCCTTTATGAGGTAATAACTCAGGAACGCTTCAACGGATCCTAGCGATTCTGAGAATTTTTTTTGTGACATATTGGGCTTCATGTTAGTGGTAAATTTAGGTCGATAATTTTTGCGTTTATTTGTGAAAAAAATGGAAATTTGGCAAAAATTTTGAAAATTTTGTAATTTTCAAATTTTTAATTTTTATTCTGTTAAACCAGAAAGTTATGTGACACAAAATAGTTAATAAATAACATTTCCCACATGTCTACTTTACATCAGCACAATTTTGGGAACATTTTTTTTTGTTAGGAAGTTATAAGGGTTAAAAGTTGACCAGCGATTTCTCATTTTTACAGCAAAATTTACAAAACCATTTTTTTTAGGGACCACCTCACATTTGAAGTCACTTTGAGGGGTCTATATGGCAGAAAATACTCAAAAGTGACACCTTTATAAAAACTGCACCCCTCAAGCTACTCAAAACTACATTCAAGAAGATTATTAACCCTTCAGGTGCTTCACAGGAACTAAAGCAACGTGGAAGGAAAAAATGGACATTTTAATTTTTCCAACAAAAATTTTCTTTTAGCCTCAGTTTTTACATTTTCACATGGGTAACAGTATAAATTTTATCCTAAAATTTGTTGGGCAATTTCTCCTGAGTACACAGATACCTCATATGTGGTCATAAACCACTGTTTGGGCGCACGGCAGGGCTCAGAAGGGAAGGAGCGCCATTTGACTTTTTGAATGGAAAATATGCTGGAATATTTAGCGGTTGCCATGTTGCATTTGGAGAGTCCCTGTGTGCCTAAACATTGGAGCTCCCCCACAAGTGACCCCATTTTGGAAACTAGACCCCCTAAGGAACTTATCTAGATGCATAGTGATCACTTTGAACCCCAGGTGCTTCACAAATTGATCTGTAAAAAAAAGAAAGTACTTTTTTTTCACAAAAATTTTCTTTTAGCCTCAGTTTTTAGATTTTCACATGGGCAACAGTATAAATTTTATCATAAAATTTGTTGGGCAATTTCTCCTGAGTACACAGATACCTCATATGTGGTCATAAACCACTGTTTGGGCGCACGGCAGGGCTCGGAAGGGAAGGAGCGCCATTTGACTTTTGAATGGAAAATATGCTGGAATATTTAGCGGTTGCCATGTCGCATTTGGAGAGTCTCTGTGTGCCTAAACATTGGAGCTCCCCCACAAGTGACCCCATTTTGGAAACTAGACCCCCTAAGGAACTTATCTAGATGCATAGTGAGCACTTTAAACCCCCAGGTGCTTCACAGAAGTTTATAACGCAGAGCCGTGAAAATAAAAAATCATTTTTTTTTCTCAAAAAATGATTTTTTTAGCCCACTATTTTTTATTTTCACAATGGTTACAGGAGAAATTGGACCCCAAAAGTTGTTGTCCAGTTTGTCCTGAGTACGCTAGTACCCCATATGTGGGGGGTCACCACTGTTTGGGCACACGTCAGGGCTCGGAAGGGATGTAGTGACGCTTTGAAATGCCGACTTGATGGAATGGTCTGCGGGCATCTTGTTACGTTTGCAGAGCCCCTGATGTGCCTAAACAGTAGAAACTCCCCACAAGTGACCCCATTTTGGAAACTAGACCCCGCAAAGAACTTATCTAGATGTGTGATGAGCACTTTGAACCCCCAAGGGGTACACAGAAGTTTATAACGCCCGGGCATGAAAATAAAAAAATCATATTTTTTCCACAATCAGGATCTTTTAGTCCCCAATTTTTTATTTTCCCAAGGGTAACATGAGAAATTAGACCCCAAAAGTTGTTGTCCAATTTGTCCTGAGTATGCTGATATCCCATATGTGGGAGAAAATTACTGTATGGGCACACGTCGGGACTCAGATGGGAAGTAGTGACGTTTTGAAATGCCCACTTGATGGAATGGTCTTCGGGCGTCATGTTACGTTTGCAGAGTCCCTGATGTGCCTAAACAGTAGAAACTCCCCACAAGTGACCCCATTTTGGAAACTAGATCCCCCAAGGAACTCCTATAGATGTGTGGTAAGCACTTTGAATCTCCAAGTCCTTCACAGAAGTTTATAACGCAGAGCCGTGAAAATATAAAATCATTTTTTTTCCACAAAAATAATTTTTTAGACCCCAATTTTTTTTCCCAATGTTAACAGGAGAAATTAGAACCCCCAAAGTTGTTGTGCAATTTTTCCCGAGTACGCTGATACCCCATATGTGGGGATAAACCACTGTTTGGGCATACGTCGGGGCTTGGAATAAAGGGAGCACTGTTTGACTTTTTGAAGGCAAAATTTGCAGGAATCGATGGTGGCGCCATGTCGCATATGGAGACCCCCTGATGTGCCTAAATAGTGGAAACCCCTCAATTCTAACTCCAACCCTAACCCCAACACACCCCTAACCCCAACCCTAACCCCTACACACACACCTAACCCTAATACAAACCCTAACCATAACCCTAACTCCAACACACCCCTAACCCTAATCCCAACTCTAACCATAAACCTAACCACAAGCCTAACCCTAATTCCAACCCTAACCCAAATTCCAACCCTAACCCTAATTCTAACCTTAACCCTAATGCTAACCCTAACCCTAGTTCTAACCCTAAGGCTGGGTTCATATTGCTTTTTTGCCAGCCCGTTCAACACGTAGCGTTGACCGGCTGGTAACGGTATAGCATAACGCGATCGCGTTATGCTATACCCGCTAGCGCAGATGAATCAGCAGATGATTCATCTGTGCTAGCGGTGACGGAGCCCAGACGCTGCAGCCCGTGTCCGAGGCTCCGTCACTGAATGACGGCACGTCGCGAACGCATGCCGCTTTACAGCATGCGTTGCGATGCGCACACAAATGGGGTAAATGGCAGCGTTAACGGACTGTGTTACACCGCGTTATACCGCGGTGAAACGCAGTCCATCTAACGTACTGCCATAATGCAATATGAACCCAGCCTAACCCTGAGGCCCCGTGCACACGTTGCGGATTCACTTGCGGATTTTTCTTAAATCCGCAGGTAAAATGACCTGCGTTTTACCTGCGTATTTAGCGCGGATTTGCTGCGGTTTTTCCCTGCGGTTTTACACCTATAATGGAATAGGTGTAAAACCGCTGCGGAATCCGCACAAAGAATGGATATGCTGCGGATTTAAAACCGCAGCAAATCCTCATGTGCACAGCATTTTTTTTAACCATTTATTTGCATTGTACTGTACATGGTTTCTGGATCTGCTGTGGATCCGCAGCAAAATCTCCGCTGCGGATCCGCAGCAAAATCCGCTGCGGATCAGCAGCAAAATCCACTGCGGATCCCCAGCAAAATCCGCCGCGGATCCCCAGCAAATCCGCCGCGATCCCAGCAAAATCCGCGGATCCCCAGCAAAATCCGCCGCGGATCCCCAGCAAAATCCGCCGCGGATCAGCAGCAAAATCCGCCGCGGATCAGCAGCAAAACCCGCCCGGATCAGCAGCAAAATCCGCCGCGGATCCCCAGCAAAATCCGCCGCGGAACCCCAGCAAAATCCGCCGCGGATCTGCAGCAAAATCCGCCGGGATCAGCAGCAAAATCCGCCGCAGATCAGCAGCAAAATCCGCCGCGGATCAGCAGCAAAACCCGCCCGGATCAGCAGCAATATCTGCCGCGGATCCGCAGCAATATCCGCTGCGGATCCGCAGCAAAATCAGCTGCGGATCAGCTGCAAAATCCGCTAGGAAAAAAAAAATTCTTTATTTTATTATTTGTCCCTACCTATGACAGGGGGGTTCATTTACTTTTTTTTATTTTGATCACTGTGACAGTTTATCACAGTGATCAAAATAAATTTTTGTACACTGGAGGGCGCACTGTGCATGCGCCGGCCGGCGGGCGCACTGCGCATGCACCCGCCATTTTCCAAGATGGCGGTGCTCATGAAGAATCCCGGGCAGCGGCCGGGACGGATCCAGGGACATCGGTGGACCGGGAGAGGTGAGTAGAGGGGGTCGGAAGGTGAGGGGGGGATCGGAAGGTGGGGGCAGCGGATCGCAGGAGCAGGGGAGCAGATAGTGACGGCGGTGACCGATCGCTGCCATCTTTCGGTGGCGGCGGCCGATCACCGCTGTGACTTGGTGTGGGGGGGTCAGATCTTGGTGTCCAGCCATGGCAGATGCTATTGCAGCATCGGCCATGGCTGGATTGTAATATTTCACCAGTTTCATTGGTGAAATATTACAAATCGCTCTGATTGGCTGTTTCACTTTTAACAGCCAATCAGAGCGATCGTGGCCACGTGGGGGTTAAGCCAACCCCCCTGTGGTGATGCACTAAGGGTCCTGTGCCTGCGGGTCGGGTGACCTTTCAGTGACCCCGGTCACCCGACCCGCAGGAACATGATTTATAGCATGACGCCGACGTCGGCGTCATGGGTCGGGATGGCACTGGTTTTCATGACGCCGACGTCATGGGTCAGGAAGGGGTTAATTTGATTGATCAACAATTTCTAGAGAAATATAAGTTTGATTCTGAACCGTTGTCATCTCCTTTTCCTGTTGTGGCGATTGATAACACTCCCCTGGAGCCTGGGTGTGTTTCTTGAAAGGTCACTGGGTTCCCACTTAGTGTGAATATGGAACATCAGGAGTGTACAGACTTGTTTGTACTTGTTAATTTGCCTTTTCCAGTCGTCCTGAGTTTACCCTGGTTAAAAATGTACAAACCTTTGCTGGACTGGTCATCTAGTACTATAAGGTCCTGGGGTCAGAGGTGTTATGGTAAATGTTTTAATGTTCACATTGCTGCTGTTGTGAAGAGGGAGCTACCTGAGGCCATTCAGGATTTCTGGAAGGTTTTTTCGGAGGTTGAGTTGCAAGCTCTACTACCCCATAAAGATTATGATTGCGCTATTGAGTTCGTCCCAGGTGCTACACTCCCTAAGAGTTGTTTATTTAATCTGACGATTCCCGAGAGGGAGACCTTAAAGGAATACCTACAGACTAGTTTAGCTGCAGGTCATATAAGACCCTCTAAGTCCCCTGTGGCTGTAAGATTTTTTTTTGTTAAAAAGAAGGATGGGGGCCTTAGGCCGTGTCTGGATTTTCGGGAGATTAATAAGATCACTGTGCTCAATCCTTCCCCGTTGCCGCTAATTCCAGATTTGTTTAACCAACTAACTGGAGCTAAGTGGTTCTCTAAGATTGACCTTCGTGGGGCATATCATTTTCTGCGGGTGAAGGAGAGCGATGAATGGAAGACAGCCTTTAATACCCCAGAAGGTCATTTTGAGTGTCTGGTGATGCCTTTTGGCCTTACTAATGTGCCTGCATTTTTTCAAAATTTCATTAATGACATTCTGAAGCCGTTGATCAGTAGGAGTGTTATTGTTTATTTGGATGATATTTTGATCTATTCACCTGATCTAGAGTCACATTGGCAGAGAGTCCAGAAAGTTCTACAGATTTTGAGCGAAAATACACTGTGCTAAATTGGAGAAGTGCGAGTTTGCAGTACAGAAAATGAGTTTTTTAGGTACTTTGTCTCCATTGATGAGTTTGAGATGGATCCGGTGAAGGTTCAGGCAGTACTGGAGTGGCCTAGGCCTGAATGTTTAAAGTTGGTTCAAAGATTTTTATTTGCTAATTATTATAGAAAATTCATAAAGCATTTTTCTGCTATCGCTAAACCTATAACTGATCTCACCAAGAAGGGTTCTAATACTGTCCAATGGTCCACTGAGGCTGTTAAGGCTTTTGAGCATCTCAAGGACAGGTTTAGCTCTGCTCCTGTTTTGATCCAGACAGATGAGACTAAGCCATTTTTGGTAGAGGTTGATGCCTCATCAGTAGGGGTGGGGGCAGTTCTGTCCCAGGAGGGAGAGGATGGGGCACATCCCTGTGCTTTCTTTTCTAAAAAATTTTCGGAGACTGAGCTCAACTATGATGTAGGGAACCGAGAGTTGCTGGCTATTAAACTCAAGCATTGAGCATTGGCAACATTTTTTGGAGGGGGCTAGACATCCGACACAGGTTTTTACTGATCTTAAGAATCTGATATATCTGGATGCTGCTAAATGTTTGAATGCCTGTCAAGCTAGGTGGGCACTGTTTTTTGCCCGGTTCCATTTCTCATATATCCCTGGGACAAAGAACGTTAAAGCGGATGCTTTGTCCTGTAGTTTCTCTCCAGCAGTTAATACTGAGAAGGAGAAATGTATTTTGCAGAGAGGGCTGGTGGTGGCAGCAGTGGGTTCTGAGTTGGAGAAAAGCATCCTAGAGGCTCAGAATGCTGCACCAACAAACACTCCATATGGTAAATTATTTGTGCCTAGAGGAGAGCTTTGTTCGCTGAATGTCATGAGTCTCGGTTGGCGGGTCATCCAGGCATTTCGGAAACTAGAAAGTCTATCGGTCAAACTTTCTGGTGGCTAGGGAGCAAAGAGAAATCATCAGGTAGGTGCATCAGTGTACTGTGTGCGCTAGGTCGAAGGCCTCACATGCTCCGGCTGCAGGGTTGCTGTGCCCATTGGAGGTTCCTAGTTCTCCATGGACGCATCTTGCTATGGATTTTATCACCGATCTGCCGTTCTCTGAGGGTTTTTCTGTCATCTGGGTTGTTGTGGACCGGTTTAGTAAGATGTGTCATCTGGTCCCATTCAATAAATTACCCTGTGCCAAGACTCTAGCTGAGGCTGAGATTGTCAGACTCCATAATGTTCCCACGGACATTGTTTCCGATAGAGGACCACAGTTTGTGGCTCGCTTTTTGCGTGATTTTTGTGACAGATTAAAGGTTCTTTTGTCATTTTCATCAGGTTATCATCCGGAGTCCAATGGACAGACCGAAAGGAAGAACCAGGATGTTGAGCAGTTTTTGAATGTTTTGTAGCAGACAATCAAGAGATGTGGTCAGAATATCTACCACTAGCTGAGTTTGCTCTTAATAATCATACATCTTCCTCGGCTGGGTGTTTTCTTTTTTTTTGCTGTACAGGGAGGCATCTATCTTTCGGCCCATTTTTAAAGATTGGGGCGGTGGTGCCTGAGCAGGAGAGTTTTTCTGGAAATTTGGAAAGGATTTGGACCAGTGTACGCCATAATCTGAAAGAAGCGAATAGGAGGTCAAAGAAATATTTTGACAAGAAAAGAAGGGAGGCTTTGTTTGCAGTTGGATACATGGTCTGATTATCCTCTAGGAATCTGCGTTTGAAGATCCCTTCTAAAAAACTGGGGCCTAGGTTTGTAGGACCCTTCAAAGTGGTTCAGGTTGTCAACTCGGCAGCGGTGAGATTAGACACCCATCATCTCGTCCTGGAGAATTAATTCAGTTTTTCATGTATCTTTACTGAAGAAAGTTGACATGCCAGATAAGGAGGCGATGCCGACTGTTCCTCCAGTTGATGAGGACGGCGAGTTTGAGATTTCACGCATTTTAGATTCCAGGTGGCACAGAGGAAGGTTGCAGTATCTCGTGTCTTGGAAGGGTTTCGGTCCTGAGGAAAATTCCTGGATGAAAGCTAAGGACGTCTCGGCCTCAAGGCTGATTAAGGCTTTTCACAGGAGATTTCCGAATAAGGCTCAGTTAAGAGGATCCGGAGGATCCTCGTAAAAGGGGAGGTACTGTTAGAATCTATTTCGTTTTGACCATCCGCCATCTTGTTGTGGTTTTCTGGCTGCTGGTCTTTTTCCCCTTGTGCTGGGTTTGTCTAAGGTCAGGTGATTGTATCACCTTTTATTACCCAGCACCTGCCTCCTAGTCCTTGCTGGACAACAGTGTTAATCCGCTAGAGTTCTGGCTAGGTGCTTTGATAGCTTTCTGTGTTTGATATTGTGCAGTTCTGAGATCTCTAGTTCTGCCTCCTTTGTTTTTTGGTTTTCCTTTCGTTTCTGCAGCTTCCTCTCTTTTCCTACTAGGAGTTACCTGCTTTTTGTTCCCAGTACCTAGATCATTCAGGGATACCCTTCCCCCCCCTTAGGTCTTCGTTTGAGTTTAGCCTAGGAAACGCCGGTGGGTCTATTCACAAGGAATAGGTCGCCCACTCCATCGTAGGGCTTCAGCCAAGTCCTAGTACAGGGTCAGCTTCTCCCCCTTCTGCCTTAGTCCTGAGTTGCAGATCCGTAACAATATGAGGGGCTACTTTATATACTATGAGGGGGCTGCATTGTACCTAATGAGGGGGCTTCTTTGTATTCTATGAGTTGACTACTTTATATTCTATGGGGGGGCTACATTATATTCTATGAGGGGGGCTACCTCAACCCCTGCTACATAATTAAGATGTGTGCTGCCTTATATTATACCCTGATATTAGTGCGTTTTAACACACAATTGGTGGTCTTGTATTTATTTTTATGTAGCTACATAGTGGGCCCCAAGAATGATTTTCTGTGATGGGCCCAAGGTTCTCCAGTCCGACGCTGCCCTAGAACACTGACTATCAACCTGCTCTGTACACACATACTGCTGAGAAGGCTATCAATCAAATTGATGGAGAGTCATTACAGTTCATTGCATAATGAGCGGTGACTGTAACCACTACCTGTACCTCCTAGATGAGTGGAAGCAAGTGTCTGCAGGGAGAATATAATTTTTTTTTCTCCCATTAGATGCTACTTTATTAAGTTGGCTAAACAGTGTTTAAATGCTATCCACCTGCAGAATACCCCTACATCTGCAGTTAAATAGCATTTCTGGATGTGACAGGTTTTTTTGCAGTGAGATTTGGCACAAATTGAGGTTTTTATTTCAGGTCCGTAAAATGAGTTTACCCTAATGACTTAAAGAAGCACTCCCTTTAAAGTTTTTATCCTCTTAATATATTGCAATCATCATATCATATAGCACTGTTTCCTTACAATTACTCATTTTTCCCTTCTACCCAGTTAATTGTTCTTTTTTCCATTAGGTCTATGACATCATGTGATTAAAAACAGACTAGCTGAATCCTTCTAAGTCAGGCTAAGTCTATGTAGAAACAGAAACAGAAAGTCTCTTTTACCTGCATGAGTCATTCTCTCCTTCAACACCTGACCCAGCTGCTCCGCTACTCCCCCCTGCCAGGAACTTTGCAGTGATGTGGAATTGCAATTCTAATAATGACTCAAGCAGGGAAAAGAAACTACCTGTTTCAACATAGAGCTTACACAGCTTAAACAGCTAGTCTGTTTTTAATCACGTGATGTTATAGACCAAAGGGAAAAAGAGGCGAATTACCTAGGTAGAAGGGCAAAATTAGCAATTGTAAGAGCACAGCGCCATATATTAAGAGGATAAAAAATTTGATGGCAGTGATTCTTTGAGATATCCATCAGATGTTAGTGCAAGTTATTGGTCCTCTTTAGAGATCAGCTGTGAATCGACTTTGAGCTGAATATTATGAAATTTTTATCTCTCCATGAATTTGAACAACCTGTGATTAAATTTATGAGGATCACAAAAAAAATACTCAGCACTATTTCACACAGTTTTGATGACTGCAGTAGCAAGAGAGTAAATTTATGACTTTAAGCACCACCAAGCGTGCTTCCCCATAATTACTTGAAGCTTTCACATCACGTGGACTAGCACAAGCCAATTGGGGGGTCGACTATGACAGACCTCCATTTTAGGATTTTACAATTTAGGGATAGGAGGTTTAGAACTTAGCTCACTAC
Source organism: Oophaga sylvatica (assembly GCA_033576555.1). Lineage (NCBI taxonomy): Eukaryota > Metazoa > Chordata > Amphibia > Anura > Dendrobatidae > Oophaga > Oophaga sylvatica. Next base: position 184,358,284 of record JARQOD010000002.1, on the reverse strand, counting down.
ATATATATATTGAAAAAGGCATAAATCTAATTGGGGTGTAGTACTATAGTGCTGAAGCACATTGAAAAGGAGACTGGTGGTTTCACACTGTGAATAATAATCCAATAATAATCCAAAGATTCAAACGTTAGGGAGATCTGGACCTGCTTAGTCAGTGTGACTTAACTGATCTGCATACTTATATTCTACAGTAACAGTACCAAATCTTTTTTCTGAGGAAAAATCCAAAAAACAAAGTTGGGTTCTCAGAGAAAGTGAGGTTCCAGGCTTGTGAGATGGGCAAGCCATAATACATAATTACATAGCTGTAACAAACGTATGCATCGCAACAATACTTCTGGTTAGTGCTGCAATTTCCTTTCAATGAGTTTACATGCTTAGCAATATACGGTAGTTTTTTAGGGTTATGAAATTTTTGTTAAGGGAGGAGAGAATTTAAACAAAAACATATATATAGAAAATACAAAACAGTTTTTCCATAACTGTTTTACTTGTCAATTTGACAAGCATATGCACCACAACAACACTGCTGGCTATTACCACAACTTACAGTACTGTCCGTGAACTTATCTATACAGCAACATAGCTTTGAGTGTTTTTGAATTTTTGTTAAGTGTGGGATAATGAAATCAAAAATATCTCTAAAAAGGTAATTTTTTTTGTTGACTATTTTACTAGCACACAGTAAAAATCATAGGTGCCACAAAAATGCTGCTGCTTGCTGATGCAAATTAATTACCTTGCATGTTCCTACCAACCAACATAGCATTCTTTGCTACAATTTTTGGTTGGGAGAATTGATAGCATAAAAAAATGGAAAGCTTTTATACATGTTTTACTTTTTGCATACTTATTTTAATATTCCAATTTGGCAACAGTGCATCCCTCAACTATATTGGGGACAATTGCAGCATTTTTATGCTGTGTTCCTGGTATTTGTTCTTATATGGTCTTTTTTTGCAGGGGGAATTAGGCCGGCGTCACACTGGCGACAGAATCGGACGACTGCAATGCGATGAAAAATCGCATTGCAGTCGGACCTATGTTAATCTATGGAGCAGCTCCCAGTATCAGATTTTTTGTGGTCCGTTTTAAACGTCCGTGTACAATCGCAGCATGCTGCGATTGTCACCGATTGTCGGTCGACAATCGCCAATGCAAGTCTATGGGAGCGATGAAAAATCTGATTACAAACGGACCGCATGTGTGACTTGCGATGAAATCGCATGGTGTCCTTTAGAAAAGCCGGCAATTCATCCCCGGCTATACTGTAAAATCACACTGACAGCTTTAATAAAGACTAGAAAGAATAGATATATACACATAGAACACATATATATATATATACATGTCATTGTGACATGTACATATACATATATTTATAGTTCCTAGACTTCTACATACTGTAATAGCCGCTAATTCAATTGCCGGGTTTTGTGAAATCACAGAAGCCGACATGAAATGATACATTGTTTCCACACATTTAACCATGTAATTTCATGTATTTTTATATATGTTTGAAACATACAATTACATGAGTGTATTTGTGCAAAATTTCAGACATGTAGGGGTTAATTAAAGGTGTAATTTCGTTGAAAAAAAATGCGTGGGCTCCCGCTGTATTTTCTCCACCAGACAGACAAAGCAAAGCGAGTGGGGGCAGATAATAATAGCCTAGGGAGGGTACATTTTTTTTTGTGCCCCCCTGGCTACTAACATCTGCCCCCAGACACCCCAGAAAGGGCAAATCTATAATTAGATTCGCCCTTTCTGGCACTTTGCCCGTCTATTCCCATTGCCCTGTAGCGGTGGCGAATGGGTTAATCTCACCTTAATGTCACCTTGCAATTGAAAGGTGACCTTAAGGCAGGTTAATAATTGATAGCTGTCAATTAGACAACTATCAATTATTAATCCTATTGAAGTAAATAAAAAAACACACACACTTTAAGAATAAATAATTTTAATGAAATAAAACCACATTTTTTTGACCATATTTTATTTTACACTTAATCCGTGCGAAGCCATTGATCTCCTAAAATAAAGAAAAAGAAATAAAACAACATTATTCTTACCTATTCCGCCGATCTGTCACGTCCCACGCTGTAATCCTTCACAAAGGGTTAACTAGCTTTGAGCCAAGCAGTGCAAGTAATCCTGCATGCTCAGCTCAAAGCTCATGAATGAATAAGTTCCTCTCCTGGCGACAGGAGAGGATGTGTTTCATGAATGAAGCTTAATTGATTGTGTCCACTTTCCCTTTAGGTCAGGTCACTACAGTTAAATTGCCAATAAATCAATTAAGCTCCATTCATGAATCTATTCCTCTACTTTCGCTGGGAGAGGAAGTTATTCATTCAGGGGAATACAGGTCTGAGACAGCATTATTAGCTCTCTGCGACCTGTAACCTGTTAACCCTTTCTGATGGATTACACCGTGGGACCTGACTGTACATCGGATTGGTAAGTATAATTTTGCTTTTTTTTTTTATTTTTATTACAGGAAATGGTTTTAGCAGGAAAATAAAATATGGTCAAAAACTGTGTGATTATTTAATTAAACTTATTTTTTATTAAACTGTGTGTGTTTGATTTTTCTTTCATACAATAGGATTAATAATTGATAGTTGTCTAATTGACAACTATCAATTATTAACCGGCTTAAAGTGACCTTTCAATTGCAAGGTCATTTTAACCCTTATTAACCCATTCGCCACCGCTACAGGGCAATGGGAATAGACGGGCAAAGTGCCAGAAAGGGGAATCTAATTATAGATTTGCCCTTTCTGGGGTGTCTGGGGCAGATGTTAGTAGCCAGGGGGGGCACAAAAAAAATGTACCTCCCTAGGCTATTATTATCTGCCCCACACGCTTGCTTTGTCTGTCTGGTGGAGAAAATACAGCGGGAGCCCAGCATTTTTTTTCAACGAATTTACACCTTTAATTAACCCCTACATGTCTGAAATTTAGCACACATATACTCATGTAATTGTATGTTTCAAACATATATAAAAATACATGAAATTACATGGTTAAATGTGTGGAAACAATGTATCATTTCATGTCGGCTTCTGTGATTTCTGAAGCCGGCAATTGAATTAGCGGCTATTACAGTATGTAGAAGTGTAAGAATTATAAATATATGTATTAATAAATTCACAATGACAATATATATATATATATATATATATGTATTATATTATATATATATATATATATATATATATATATTGTGTATATATCTATTCTTTCTTTTGGCATTTAAATACTATTCTATTGGATCCATTATATGTCAGTTTTGCAAGCTGCGAGAAAATCTCGCAAGTCGGATGAAAACGGATGTTACAAGGTACACACACATGCGATTAAATCGCATCTTTGAAGGAAAATCGGATGCCAGAAGGATGTGTGATGTTTTTATTTTGATCCGATTGTCGACCGTTTAAAACGGACCGTTTTTTTGTGGTTGTGTGTGACACCGGCCTTAATCTACTAAAGCAAAAAAAAAAAAAACAATTATTACACTAGAGACATTTAAAGTGAATCTGTCAGCAGGTTTTTCCTATGTAATTGAAGATAGCATGGTATTAAGGGCTCACACTCATCTGCGTTTAAAATGGACGAACGCAATCCAATAGAAAATCAGATGCACTCTGACTAGTGTTAGTCAATGATTCTTTGTTCACCTGTGATTTTTTTCTTATCTCGGATCGGACTGAGAAAAAAAAATTGCAGCATGTTGCAGATGCTCGTGTAAATCAGACAGGACTGTCAATGGGTGCAAGAAAAAAATCATGCATAGTCCGATGTGCCATGTGATTTTACGCATCCATTTTATAAGAAACCCAAAATTTCATCAGCTGAGTAAATTGTGTAAATCTTTTTCCATATTGGATACAGTTGGGCTGCATTATGGAGTGAATCAATTCTTAAGAATTGACAATGCTGAGGAAAAGGCTTTTTATTCAAAATGCATTTAAATCGGTATCTTTTTTAAATGAAAAAAAAACTTTTCCTCATCCTCATTTCTGAAGAATTGATTCACTCCAGCAGCACAGCCCACCTACGTGTTCATCCAACTGGATCAGAGTACAATAACTTTACAGCCCGAAGGGTAAAAAAAGAATTGATATATAGATAGAATAGATGCCTCAATTCTGGCACTTAGCCTCCGCTCTTCCCACTTGCCCTAGTGCAGTGGCAAGTGGAGTAATAGTATTGGGGTTGATGTCAGCTTTTAATATCAATTAACATCAAGTCCAGGGATTAGTAAAGGAGCGGCATCTAAAAGACACCCCCTGTACTAACCCCATAGTCAAATGTAATACAAAGACAAACACAAAGTAAAGTTCATTATTTAAAATGAAAACTCCCCGACCCTCTTTACCCATCAATATCAAAATAAAAACACCAAGTAATCCTCACCTGTCCCACGATAATTCCTATTTTCATATAATACCCTGAGGATAGTGAATACAAAGAGGACAACGCCGTGCAGGATCTAAGTGCAGTATTAAAAATGTAACAAATAAAAATACAAAACCATGCGCTCACCAGATTTTGGGTTGAAGAAATAGCGTAAGGACCTTGGGGGAATCGCAAACAAGGTCCTAGTTAATCAGTCTGCTGCACGGCTCTTGGTCCACGAGGCTATCCTCAGTCGTCCGTGAGGGAAAGTAGGAAAGATGAAAAAAAAAAAAACAGTCTGGTGCCAGCGCTCCCGAAAAAAATATATCATGTGCTAAAATGGTTTGATTAAAAAAGTTTTTCATTCTACATACATCAAGTAAAAAGAAAGCGTTTTGGCTTGAAAAGAGCAAAAGCCATCATCAGGTAAATTCTACAAACATACTGAAAAGATAGCCATGTCTTTTTTAAAACTTTTTTTGCAAAAGGAAAAGGGAGGTGTGTTTGCTAACAGCACCAATACTCCACTTGATTTACTTACTCCTCTTGATTAGTTAAATTCATTAGTACAGGTAGATGAGGGGTGTATTTCACTTCAAGACAAAAGGAATTTGTATGCAAATATAAACCATATATCATAAAAGATTAAATTCTAATAAAAAGTTATCATACATTATAAGGCCAATGTGGCCTATCGCAAAAAAAAAAATCTGACCGCTATATTGATAGGTATAATAACGCTATACTTTCTCTATCACATCATTCAAACCATTTGTAAGTGAAATATCCAAAAAGATTCCTTCTTATTTAATATTTGCTTGCGATTTAACACTCGAGAAGGTATATTCTCTACTGGTGTAACCATTATTTGAAATATTTTATTATGCTTTAATAACATATGAAGTCATAAGCTATGCTGAAAGAAGCCAATTTTTGTGTTGTGACGTTGTTCTTTCATTCTTGCTCTGATTTTGTAGTGCGGCCAACATATTGGAGGCCACAGCAGCAAGACAGATGTTGCTTAATCTCAAAGGTCTCCCTAGTACTAAATGAAGTGATCGTGCGAGCCCCATGTTGTATAATGTTACATGTGTAGCAATTCCTTGATCCACATTTGTGCATGTCCAGGGATAAATTTCTGGAGACAGCTTTTGAAGACCCACAGATAAAATCTGTGGATTTTTTTAGGTTACTGGGTGCTATCCAATTTCTTATGGTGCGACCCCTCTTAAAAGGTAATACCAGTTTTTTGGTAGCAGATTCTTTAAAATGGGGTATTTAATTAAAGGATTCCAGAAGTTTTCAAGGATGTCTCTTATTTTGTGGTTGCCATTATTAAACTTGATGACAAAATTAAAACGCCAGAAGTTTGTTTTTATTGTTTGGTTCTTACTCAAAGGACCCCAAGATTCAGCCCCTCCCTTGTTCAGATTATTACTAATCCTATTTTCCAGTTAAAAGTCTTTTGTTTGATTATTCAGTGGTAAGCAATCAACCTGAAATCTATCCTGACTAGCCATAGTCAGCTTCACTGCTGCAATTCTATCGAATGCATAGAAATTGACTGTGTGGGATATTTTGCTTCCATTTGCAATAGTGTGAGCTACGGAAATCAAGGAAACCGTTACTGACCACTTTTTTAAAAAAAAGTTTTTGTCACTATACGGCTGTCTTTGTGGCTAACTTCAAAGTCTAGAAAAGTGATTCTCTTATGGTCTACATTTGCAGTAAAAGTGATCCCCATTCATTTGTGTTTAGTTTATTAATTAGTTCCCATGCTTGTTTGTGGACCCTTTCCACAGGATCACTAAATCAGCTATATAACGTTTATAAAGCAAAATTTTTTCTTTGAAAAAGGCTTGGATAACACAGATAGGGACTCGAAACGCCCTATAAAGAGATTAGCAAAACTCGGGGTGACCCACATCCCCATCGCGGTCCCAAGCCTCTGTAAATAGAGTGAATCCTGAAAAGCAAAAAAATTATGCTTTAAAATAAATTCCGAACCCTTATTAAAAACTCCTGCTGTAGGGATGGTATACGTTTGTTTTCATTGAGGTAAAAATCCACAGCTGACAGTCCCAAAGTGTGATCAATATTGGAATATAAACCTATTACATCCAGAGTAATAAATAAAAAAACTTTCTTGCCATCATATATCTTTACATTCCTGGATGAACTGTGCAGAGTCCCAAAGGTAGGAGGGTAAACCCAAAACTGCATCTTGTAGAAACAGATCGATAAAATGTGATAAGTGTGATGTCAAAGACCCAATCCCTGGAATTATAGGGCTCCCTGGGGGATTTTTTATGACTCTATGGACTTTCTCGGGAGATGGTAATAAAATGCTACATTTTGATTTTTGTTAGTAAGAAATCTATGTTCTTTTTTATTTAATATCCATTCTTATAGGCGTCATCTATAGGAGTGTGATAGTTCAATGAGAACTGAACAGATGGATCAGTATTTAGTTTTTCGTACTATTTTGCAACTGACAAGATGCGGAGTGCTTCATTGAGATAATTCTCTCTGTTCTGGATCACGACCCCACCCCCCTTGTCTGCTTCCCTAATCACCAAATCTGGATTTTTCCTCAGGGAATCCAGAGCCCAAAGGAGATATTCTTTCAATTGGTCTTTTTATTAGCTTGAAACACCAAAAGCAAAAAGCTCATAACAAGCAGAGTATGAAAAAGCACATAATCTTTATTGAAGCGAAGTACAAACAACAATTAAAATTGGCAATACCACAAGTACAGGAAACAAGTGGGGCTCAACCGGGCAACTTCCAAATAGACAATATAAACCAGAATATCATCATCTCTATTTAGTCATAATTAGGCACCAAAACATGTAACTTAATGGCTCCAAAATTATTGGGCCTATAGCTGTGTCATATTATTAGTTCAGCACAACTCACATTAGTACAAAAGATATGAAAGTTTTAAAATACACACATATCACCAAGCTATTGTAAGTGCTAACATATTACAAATAATACTTGTGCATATTAAACATGGTACATAATCTATAAGTAAAGTAAAGGCATAGTTACCAAAATAGGAAGGAGACCGGGAGACCCATCACACACCGGACGCGCGTTTCGCTCTGAAATGCTTCGTCCAGGGGTGGTTGGGTACTGGCCAGATAGGGTATATATATATGGCTCATAGCCAATGAGAGACTTGTGACCACCATCGATTCAAATATCGCACAGTGCAGGGATTGGACCCATACATTGTAATTAAGTACTTAATTAGCTACAAAAACCTTACATATCCGCCAAATGCAACATGTGTGTGTTGGCTCCGTAAGAACGCCGACGCATGCGCATCCCAAAGGTCAGAAATGGACATCACAGCGGCGAGATGTCGCAAAAAATAGTCACTTCCGGTTTCGGGGAGACAGCGTAATGTCACTTCCGGTTGACGTTTATCCATAGTAACTAGTGGGAAAAATCCCCACACGAGACATCACATCCTGTTAGTATGTTGTTATAGCAACACCAGAATACACTAAAGTGTGTATTCATTATCACATCATAAAATTAGTAAGGTTTGTGCAGTTAGCAAATGGATAGACCATATGAAAAGTGATCCAGTGATCATGGGAAGCAGGTCAGGAAAGATATCATTTATCACAATATTTCGTATGGTCGCATGTCATCAGTCCAAAAACCGCACCGAAAACGTCAGAAATGTATATAAATCTGAATACTGCTGTAGAAATAAGTCAAATATTATTAGAGAGGACTTATGCAAAATACATAAACATACAAATATATATATATATATATATATATATATATGTATATATATATACATATAGGTACACCTATATATATATGTGAGTAGGTACATATAAAAACTGCATATAATGCAGTCACGACAAAAGAAATGATAAAACCTTTAAGATCACACATACCATCACATGTGTTAGGGTTCGAGTTCCCGCTGCTGCACAAGGGGAGTCTCGAACCCGTCCCGCTGCGGTCTCCCATTCATCTCCGGCCACAGTGGAGCCTGCTCAGCAGAGACGTCGGTCCAGGCGTCTTGCCCACTCCTCTACTGTGCAGTGACTTGCTGCTGCCTTTCCTGGATCTGCTATTATAGCCAGTGCTGGAGCAGCCGTCTTTGAGACAAAGTCCTGCGTTTTCCCATCTGAGCATGCCCAGAGTGAGATCTCTCATTGGAGATCAGGGGTCACATGTTCAGGTGCTGCAGCGGCTCCTATTGGTCCGCCAGGAAGGTCATGTAGCTACGTGTGTTAGTAACAGCTTCTCATTGGTCCTTGTTCCTGGAAGGTCCTGTAGCTGTTGCTATAAAAGGGTAGCATGGCTGGGCCGCCATGCGCTAATATCAACCATTGTATGCTATGCGCCAGTGTGATCATGCGTATGTGTGGTTAGGGACCTGGCTGAAATAAGCCACTAGAATACCGACTTAATCGGTGAGGAGTTTGGTATGGTAGCTGGCCAGGGTCGGTGTCCTAGATGCCCTAGATTACCGGCGTAACCGGTGAGGAGTTTTGATTGCCGTATTCAGGGTCTGGCGTTCAGACGCCATAGATTGCGGGTGACTCCCGCGAGGACATTAGCACATGATCACGCGTTATGTACGCTTAGCACTTAACTGTGTACCTGAGAGCCTGACAGGACACAGCACTTTTCCTCAGCGGCCCTGTGACGTAACAGGGTTTGCTTTCGACGCTAGACAGCGCCCTAGTGTTTTACTTTGCGGCTCACTGAAGCTAAGTGAGTTCGTACCTATCGCCATATAGCGCTGTGGCATTTCCGTTAGCGGCTCTGGGTATTAACAGAGTTCGCACTTACTGCCACAACGCGCTACGGCGTTTATTTTAGCGACTCTGCGGGATAACAGAGTTCGCTACTTTCGCCATTTTACTAGCAGCAGGTTCCGCCTGCACGGTGGACCCCGGGCTGCGAATGCACCTCTCTACCTCATATATTTGGTGCGTTCCGCAGACCCTAACATAATAATAGCGCCAGGGTCTGGCGGGTAAAATGGCGGATGACCAGCGTCTACTACGGGACATCCAGCAGCTGGAGGGTAGGTTGGCGGCTCTTGAGTGCACAACCTCAGCTGTGGATGTTACCGCAGTCGCTGTTCAGGCTGCTAGCGTGGCTGCAGCCAGTGTGTCCACTGCCACCTCTGCCCCCACAATATCCCACCTCCCGCTTCCAGACAAGTTTGCTGGTGACAGCAAGCAATGTCGGGATTCGTGAGTCAGTGCTCTATACAACTCGAGCTTCTGGCTGCACATTTCCCACGGATCGGGCACAAGTGGGCTTTATAATTTCGCTTCTGTCAGGCAGAGCGTTGGAGTGGGCCACCCCGCTGTGGGAGCGTGACGACCGTGTGGTGCTTAGTGCTCCTCGTTTTCTGGAGGCTCTGAAAAAGGTCTTTTTAGGACCTCAGGTCACCCACGATACAGCGCTACAACTGCTGGCATTGGCACAGGGTTCGTCTTTGGTCAGTCTGTTTTCCGTCCAGTTTCGGACTCTGGCCTCAGAGCTAGACTGGTCGGATAAAGTACTCATTCCAGTCTACTGGCGAGGACTGGCTGATCATGTTAAAGATGCTTTGGCTACCAGGGAGATTCCCGCCACACTGGAGAAGCTTATCGCCATATCTACCCGCATCGACCTCCGTTTTCACGAGCGGAGGTTGGAGCGGTCCCAGTGTAGGCAGAGGTTCCGGCTGGCTCCCACCTTCGCCAGACCTCTGGAATCTTCCAGCCAGGCGCCCGACTCCCATGAGGCCATGGAGGTTTCTCGAGCGGGACCTAAGTCCCGGGCCGCTCGAGTACCCATGGTCTGTAACATCTGTCACCAGTTAGGACACTATGCCAACAAATGTCCACAGCGGTCGGGAAAATGGTCGCGTCTAGTGACCTTGGGAGGAGGTTCACTAGACACTGCGGCATTTTCCACCAAGTTGTCCTTTAAAGGGACAATTACAGTAGGTCCATCCACGCTCTCCGCTGAGCTCTGTGCGGATTCCGGAGCCGAGGGGAATTTCATGCCCTCTGCATTTGCTCTCCGCCACACTATACCTCTGGTGATGCTCGCCCAAACCGGTGACTGTGCGAGTAGTGAATGGATCAACTCTGCCCTCCAATCACCCACCAGACGATCCCTCTCACTTTATCTATGTCCCCTCCATCAGGAGAGTATTCTTTTCTTGTCCTGCCCGAGGGAATAGACGAGGTGTTGCTGGGAGTACCTTGGCTCCGTTACCACTCTCCCCTCACTCTGGGAGGATACTGGTAGGGTGATTCATGTAGAGGCAGGTGTATCAGGGAGTGCGTTCAGGTCACACACAGAGATACCGTAGATCTCACTTCTCTTCCTCAGTGTTATTGGGCATATGCAGACGTTTTCTCCAAGAGGGGCGGAGATCTTCCACCTCATCGCCCTACGACTGTCCTATTGATCTCTTCCCTGGAGAGAACCTCCTCGGGAGAGTATACCCCTCTCGCTCCCTGAGACGGAGGCCATGTCCAGTACATTCAGGAGAATCTGGCAAGAGGTTCATTAGGAAGTCGTGTCACCAGCAGGGGCAGGGTTCTTCTTGTGCAAAAGAAGAACGGAGAATTACGTCCATGCATTGACTACAGGGTCTTAACGCCATCACCGTCAAGAATAAGGACCCGTTGCCCCTAATCTCTGAGCTCTTGATAGGCTCCGAGGAGCAAGAGTATTTACCAAGCTTGATCTACGTGGTGCTATAACCTAATTCGCATCCGTGAGGGGACGAGTGGAAGACAGCTTTTAATACCAGGGATGGGCATTATGAATACCTGGTGATGCCCTTCGGGCTCTGTAATGCTCCGCTGTTTTCCAGACTTGTCAATGATATCTTCCGGGATATGCTCTCCACCTCTGTGGTAGTCTATCTGCATGATATTCTCATCTTTTCACAGATATAGACTCTCACCGGAGGGATGTCAACAAAGTCTTCGACCTCTACGGGCAAACTCCCTCTATGCCAAGCTGGAGAAATGTGTGTTTGAGCAGGAGTCCTTACCTTTCTGGGCTATATCATCTCTGCCAGGATTGGCTATGGATCCTGCCAAACTACAGGCTGTAATGGACTGGCAAAACCCCATTCTCTTAAAGCGGTGCAGCGCTTTATGGGTTCATTAATTATTATCGCCAGTTCATTCCCCATTTCTCGACTTTGGTACTCCCTTGGTAGCCCTCACCAAGAAGGGAGCAAATCCCAAGTTGTGGTCTGAGGAGGTCTCCAAGGCGTTCTCTTCCATCAAGTCGCATTTTGCCAGTGCTCTCATATTACATCGCCCTGATGTTGATAAACCGTTTGTTTTAGAGGTGGACGCCTCTTCTGTTGGTGCTGGAGCAGTCCTATATCAAAGGATGCTCAAGGTCGGAAGCATCCCTGCTTCTTCTTTTCTAAGACCTTTACACCAGAAAGAGAGGAATTATTCCATCGGGGACAGGGAGTTGCTGGCTATGAAATTGGCCTTCTCAGAGTGGAGACATCTTCTGGAGGAGCTCGTTTTCCCTTCCCAAGTCTCACGACCACAAGAACTTGTATATTTGCAAACGGCTCAGCGGCTAATTCTCGCCAGGCCAGATGGTCCCTATTCTTCTCTCGGTTCCATTACCCTCCATTTTCTCTCGGTGAGAAGAATGTTCGGGCCGACGCTCTCTCTCGCTCTTAGTGTCATCAGAGGAGGAGGATGAGGGCCTCGGCTTATTGTCCCTGAAGAAAGCCTGAGAACTGTAGCCCCGGTTTCGCTAGAGTCTGTGCCTCGGGCAAGATTTTTGTGCCACTAATTTGCGACCGGAGTACCTCTTGGGCACACTCATCCAGGGTGGGTGGACACTTTGGGGCAAAGAGGACAATGAGCTATTGGCGAGGACTACTGGTGGCCACATATGGTCCGTGACATCAGGGAGTATGTTCAGGCGTGTGTCTCCTGCGCCAGGAACAAGTCCCCTCGACAACGGCCAGCTGGGTTACTTTTTCCTTTGCGGTGGCAGACAGGCCCTGGGAGATGGTCGGGATGGACTTGTGGTGGGCTTACCCAAGTCTCGGGGTTGCACTATCATTTGGGTGATCACCGACCACTTCTCCAAAATGGTGCACTTAGTGCCGCTTCCAAGGTTACCTTCCGCACGGGCCTTGGCAGCATTATTTATTAGACACATCTTCCGTCTACACGGTATGCCAGACAAGATTGTCAGCGATCGAGTCCCCAATTTGCATCTCGGTTCTGGAGAGAGTTGTGTCATCTATCTGCATTGAATTGAACCTCTCTCTGGATATCATCCGAGACGAATGGGTTGGTGTTATGATTTGGTAGCTGAGGAGAGCAGGCAAAAAGGAAATACACCAGAGCAGTTGGAAACTATGAGATTGCAGTACCCTGACTAACCACCACAACTAGAGGCAGCCGTGGAGCGTTCCTACGTTGGTCCTAGACGCCTCGTCACAGCCTGAGAAACTAACTACACCTAAAGATAGAAAGAGGAAAGCTATCTGCCCCGGAGCAGATCCCCAAAGAACATAGAAAGCCCCCAAACATGTAATGACAAGAAGAAATACTGACACAGACAGAAAATAGTATGAGCAAACGTTGGGGCCCAAACTTACTAAATAGAAAAGGATAGGAAGGGCACTTACTGCAATCCCAAAAAACCCTGAAAAGCACCAACTCTACTAATTTCAAAAACACCTGAGATCACACGACCTCTACCACCTAAATTAGTTCTCTGGTGTAACCAAAAACAAAACAGCAGCCACTGAAAAAACTGGAAAAAGCAAATGTACAAACATCAGTGGCTGAACTGAACTGAGAGGGCAAAAGCCCCCAGAGGGGACCCTGAAGGCCCCCACAGAAGTGCAGGACAAAATGTAAAAATCAAGCACAAAAACAAAAAGAAGAAAATGTCTTATCTGTTAGCAGGAGATTCAGACACGACACAGCAGGCTACCAAGGAAACAGGAATCAAGGATTGAGACCAGAACAATTGATCACCGGCAACCCTGATGGGAAGGCGACTCCCTTATATAAGACCAGTCAGTAACACCTGATTCTCAATCCTCACAATCTTCACTGGACAGTCCAGTACCGTTTGTAACCACCAGAGGGAGCTTCTGCTCAGAACTCATTTCCAGCCTATTCACAACAGGTTGGTAGAGAGGGCCAACCAGACCTTGGTCACCTACTTGCGACATTTTGTCTCTGCCAGGCAGGATGACTGGGCATCTCTGCTTCCGTGGGCGGAGTTTGCGCTAAACAATGCTGTGGCTGACTCCACCGGACAGATCCCATTCCTCTTAAATTACGGCCAGCATCCGCGGGTACCGGTGCCCATGCCCGTTGCTTCCGCTGACTCCAGGGTGGCAGACTGGGCTGTGGAAGCACGGGACATATGGGACCGCACCCAGGATGCCATTCAGGCTTCCAAGGAAAGGATGAGGTCTTCTGCCGATGCTCATCGGCTTCCCGCTCCGACATTTTCTCCTGGCGTCCTAGTGTGGCTCTCCGCCCGAAACATCAGGCTACGGGTGGAATCCACTAAATTGGCACCCCGCTATTTGGGTCCTTTCAAGGTTCTCGAGCAGGTGAACCCTGTGGTTTACCGTTTTAGCCCTTCCGCCTCGCCTTGTTATCTCCGACACCTTCCATGTATCCCTCCTAAAACCCGTGGTCATCTCCTGGTTGCCTGAGTCATCTGCCGGGACGTCGGGTTCGTCTTCGGATGACTACGAGGTGAATGCCATTGTTGGGTGCAAGGTGGTACGAGGCAAAAAATTTTATTTGGTGGATTGGAGGGGTTATGGGCCTGAGGATAGGTCCTGGGAGCCTGCCGAGCATGTTCACGCTCCGCAGCTCATCGCTGCCTTTGAACTCAGCGAGGCCCAGAGAAGGGGGGGCCCTAGGAGGGGGGGTAATGTTAGGGTTCGAGTTCCCGCTGCTGCACAAGGGGATTCTCGAACCCGTCCCGCTGCGGTCTCCCATTCATCTCCGGCCACAGTGGAGCCTGCTCAGCAGAGACGTCAGTCCAGGCGTCTTGCCCACTCCTCTACTGTGCAGTGACTTGCTGCTGCCTTTCCTGGATCTGCTATTATAGCCAGTGCTGGAGCAGCCGTCTTTGAGACAAAGTCCTGCGTTTTCCCATCTGAGCATGCCCAGAGTGAGATCTCTCATTGGAGATCAGGGGTCACATGTTCAGGTGCTGCAGCGGCTCCTATTGGTCCGCCAGGAAGGTCATGTAGCTACGTGTGTTAGTAACAGCTTCTCATTGGTCCTTGTTCCTGGAAGGTCCTGTAGCTGTTGCTATAAAAGGGTAGCATGGCTGGGCCGCCATGCGCTAATATCAACCATTGTATGCTATGCGCCAGTGTGATCATGCGTATGTGTGGTTAGGGACCCGGCTGAAATAAGCCACTAGAATACCGACTTAATCGGTGAGGAGTTTTGTATGGTAGCTGGCCAGGGTCGGTGTCCTAGATGCCCTAGATTACCGGCGTAACCGGTGAGGAGTTTTGATTGCCGTATTCAGGGTCTGGCGTTCAGACGCCATAGATTGCGGGTGACTCCCCGAGGACATTAGCACATGATCACGCGTTATGTACGCTTAGCACTTAACTGTGTACCTGAGAGCCTGAAAGGACACAGCACTTTTCCTCAGTGGCCCTGTGACGTAACAGGGTTTGCTTTCGACGCTAGACAGCGCCCTAGCGTTTTACTTTGCGGCTCACTGAAGTGAGTTCGCACCTATCGCCATATAGCGCTGTGGCATTTCCGTTAGCGGCTCTGGGTATTAACAGATTTTGCACTTACTGCCACAACGCGCTACGGCGTTTATTTTAGCGACTCTGCGGGATAACAGAGTTCGCTACTTTCGCCATTTTACTAGCAGCAGATTCCGCCTGCACGGTGGACCCCGGGCTGCGAACGCACCTCTCTACCTCATATATTTGGTGCGTTCCGCAGACCATAACAACATGTCCCACTAAGGCAGTTATCTATCATGCTACTTGCCAGTGCGGCCTCATTTACATAGGGATGACATCATGCAAACTCCGACGTAGAGTCCGTGAGCATGTTTTAGACATCAAGAATGCCACTACTGAGGTTGATGTGCAAAATTTGAAACCAATCCCTCGACATTTCAGAGATGCACATGGATGCGACCCTAAAGGATTGACAGTAAAGGGTATTGAAAGGGTTTTCATTGGCCTCAGAGGTGGAAATTGGAAAAGATTATTGGCACAAAAGGAGGCCAAGTGGATCTATAGATTGGACACATTGACACCCCTAGGCTTGAACGAACACAATAGTTTTGTTCCTTTTTTGCCAATTTAGATTTTTTTTATTTTTTTGATTCTTTTGTAGTTGTGTTATATTATTTCAATTGCTGTCTTCTGTTGGTTTTATCTTTTTTTTTATTATCGTCTTAATTGTTTTTTATTATTTGTTTTTATTTTTGTTCTGTTAGGGTATTGTTACGATATCAAGACCTCCTGCTTCGTTTTGCACGTCTAATGCCATTTCCCCGAAGATTATATTATTAAGGAGTTATTATATAATGGACGTTCCTATCTATAACGAGTATTTAATACTATTAAGGAAGTGATGTGATGGACTCTTCTACCTATAATGAGCATTGGATTGTTGCATATAAACATCATTTTTATATAGTTGAGGACTTAGTGCCAATCATAACTATATCAATCTGGATATGGTTACGGATTTATTTACATGTGTGTATATATATACATATTTTTTCGTCACACGGCCATTTGCTGGCCCTTTTATTATGTCATAATTGTTGCACCTACTTATATTCATATTTTTCTTTCAGCACATGTCACTTTAATTTTATATATATTTAGTTGTATATGTTGTATAATGTACTTCGTCACACCGTCACACATTTTTTGTCCTATATGGTATATGTTTTTTGTTCACATATGGCACTTTAGGCTTCTGCATTCGGGCAAAATCTGCATTATGCAAGCTGTTGTGAATGGGCTTGAGATGAGTTCTGAGCAGAGGCTCCCTCTGGTGGTTACAAGCGGTACTGGTCTGTCCAGTGAAGATTGTGAAGATTGTGAGGATTGGGATTCAGGTGTTACTGACTGGTCTTATATAAGGGAGTCACCTTCCCATCAGGGTTGCCGGTGATCAATTGTTCTGGTCTCTATCCTTGATTCCTGTTTCCCTTGTAGCCTGCTGTGTCGTGTCTGCATCTCCTGCTAACAGATAAGACATTTTCTTCTTTTTGTTTTTGTGCTTGATTTTTGTATTTTGTCCTGCACTTCTGTGGGGGCCTTCAGGGTCCCCTCTGGGGGCTTTTGCCCTCTCAGTTTAGTTCAGCCACTGATGTTTGTACTTTTGCTTTTTCCAGTTTTTTCAGTGGCTGCTGTTTTGATTTTGGTTACACCAGAGAACTAATTTAGGTGGTAGAGGTCGTGTGATCTCAGGTGTTTTTGAAATTAGTAGAGTTGGTGCTTTTCAGGGTTTTCTGAGATTGCAGTAAGTACCCTTCCTATCCTTTTCTATTTAGTTAGTTTGGGCCCCAACGTTTGCTCATACTATTTTCTGTCTGTGTCAGTATTTCTTCTTGTCTAACCGCCATTACATGTTTGGGGGCTTTCTATTATCTTTGGGGTTCTGCTCCGGGGCAGATAGCTTTCCTATATCTATCTTTAGGTGTAGTTAGTTTCTCAGGCTGTGACGAGGCGTCTAGGACCAACGTAGGAACGCTCCACGGCTGCCTCTAGTTGTTGTGGTTAGTCAGGGTACTGCAATCTCATAGATTCCAACTGCTCTGGTGTATTGCCTTTTTTGCCTGCACTCCTCAGCTACCGAAACATAACAGTATCACCGGCCCCACAATTTAAAATTGTATGGTACTCACAGAAGGGAAAAAATTTGTGAAAGAAAAAACGGTTGTCAGAGTTGTCAGAGATATTTTTCTGTTTGTTGCATTTTTTTTTTTTTCCCTCTGTATCTCTGGGTGCTGGGGAGGATTTTTTCTCTCAATGGAGTTTGCACAGTTGTCTGGCCGTGTGGATCAGCTTGCCACTGAGGTTCAGAGTATTGCTGCTTATCTTGCTAGGTTGCCTGTTGTGGAACCTAGGATTCCCATGCCAGATTTGTTTTTAGGGATCGAGCTAAGTTTCAGAATTTCAAAAATAATTGTAAATTGTTTTTTGCCTTAAAATCTAAGTCCTCAGGGAACGCAGCGCAGCAGGTTCAAATTGTCATCTCTCTCCTGCGCGGCGATCCTCAGGATTGGGCTTTTTCCCTGACACCTGGGGATCCTGTTTTGAGTGATGTTGATGCATTTTTTCAGGCTTTGGGGTTATTGTACAATGAGCCTAATGTCACTGATCAAGCTGAAAAAGCCTTGTTGGCATTAAATCAGGGGCTTGATGACGCTGAGTTATACTGTCAGAGATTCCGTAGGTGGGCAGTCCTGACCAAGTGGAATGACGACGCTTTGGCGGCCCTTTTTCGGAAGGGTCTGTCAGATAATGTAAAGGATGTTATGGTGGGATTCCCTGTCCCCTCTGGTCTCAATGATTCTATGTCATTAGCGATTCAAATTGACAGACGTTTGCATGAGCGGAGAAGTATGCGTGGAATAATGTTGCCTTGTGAACCTGCTTCTGAATCCATGCAGTGTGATAGAGTGGTGTCTGGGGCACAGCGTCATGAGTTTCGAAAGCGCAATGGGTTATATTTCTACTGTGGTGATGCCTCTCATGCTATTTCAGTCTGCCTTAAGCGGGGAAGACGTTTTGCACGCTCAGTTGTCTTGGGTAGTGTTCAGACTAAGTTTTTATTAACTGTCACTCTGATATGCTCTCTGTCCTCATTTTCTGCTCAGGCTTTCTGGAGGAGCTATTAACCAGATGGATTATGATTTTGCTAAACGTTGTGGGTTTCCCTTGATACCCCTATAGAAGTCTATTCCCCTACTGGGGATCGATTCTACCCCTTTGGCTGAGAATAAACCTCAGTTCTCTACTCAGGTGATAATGAGGGTTGAACCTGATCATCAAGAGTGCTGCAAATTTTTGGTTCTGTATAATCTGCATGATATCGTCGTACTGAGTTTCCCTTGGTTACAGTCTCATAATCCTGTTTTGGATTGGAAATCTGTGTCTGTAACCAGTTGGGGCTGCCAGTGTGTTAATACCAACACTCCTGTTTTTTCTGCCTCCCCCCAGGCTCAGGATGTTCCTGACTTTTTGATTGATTTTTCTGATGTATTTAGCGAAAGTAAATCTGCATCCTTGCCTCCCCATAGGAGCTATGACTGCGCTATTGAATTAGTGCCGGGTAGTAAATTCCCTAAAGGTCGCCTTTTTAACTTGTCTGTACCTGAACATGACGCTATGCGGTCTTATATCAAGGAGTCATTGGAGAAGGGTCATATCAGACCATCCTCTTCACCCTTAGGTGCCGGTTTTTTCTTTGTGGCCAAAAAGGATGGTTCATTAAGGCCGTGTATTGATTATAGTCTTTTGAACAATATTACTGTGAAATATCAATACCGTTACCCTTGATCTCTGACCTGTTTTCCAGGGTGAAAAACGCTACTTGGTTTACCAAGCTTGACCTCAGGGGGCATATAACCTTATTCGCATTAAGCACGGGGATGAATGGAAGACGGCATTCAATACCCCGGAGGGGCATTTTGAGTACCTTGTGATGCCCTTTGGGCTCACTAATGCTCCTTCTGTCTTCCAGTCCTTCATGAATGACATTTTCAGGGATTTTGTGGATAAATTTCTGATTGTTTATTTGGATGATATCTTGATTTTTTCTAATGACTGGGACTCTCATGTGAAACATGTTAAGAACTGTATTACAGATTTTGAGAGAGAATGCTCTGTATGTGAAGGGATCAAAGTGTCTTTTTGGCGTACAGAGGATCTCATTTCTGGGATTCATTTTGTCCCCATCTGTTATTGAAATGGACCCGGTCAAGGTTCAGGCCATCTGTGATTGGGTCCAACCTACTTCATTAAAGGCTCTTCAAAGATTTTTGGGTTTTGCCAATTTTTATCGTAAATTTATTGGTAATTTCTCGGTTATTGTTAAACCATTAACTGATTTGACCAAAAAGGGTTCTGATGTTGTGAATTGGCCTCCTGAGGCAGTCTCTGCATTTCAGGAACTTAAGCAGAGATTCACTTCTGCTCCTGTTCTACGGCAGCCTGATGTTTCTCTGCCATTTCAGGTGGAGGTTGATGCCTCTGAAATTGGGGCAGGTGCCGTTTTGTCCCAAAAAGATCCAGAGACCTCTAAAAGTAACCCTTGTGCCTTTTTCTCTCGAAAATTTTCTCCTACTGAACGTAATTATGACGTGGGTAATCGGGAGTTATTGGCCATGAAGTGGGCTTTTGAAGAGTGGAGACATTGGCTGGAGGGAGCCAAACATCAGGTGGTGGTCCTTACTGACCATAAGAATCTGGTTTATCTGGAATCTGCCAAGCGACTCAATCCTAGACAGGCCAGGTGGGCCTTGTTTTTCACACGTTTTAATTTTGTGGTTTCCTTTCTTCCTGGCACTAAGAATGTTAAGGCGGATGCCCTCTCGAGGAGCTTCCTTGTGGACTCTCCTGAGTTATCTGATCCTTCTGTTATTTTGAAAGAGGGTGTAGTTCCTTCCGCCATCTCACCTAATTTGAGACTTGCTCTGGAGGGGTGTCAGGAGGATAGGCCCGAGCGCTGCCCTGTTGGAAAATTGTTTGTCCCGGACCAGTGGAAAAAGAGTGTGGTGTCTGAGATTCATTGTTCCGCGTTGGCTGGGCATCCCGAATTTTTGGTACCAGAGACTTGGTTAGTCGGTCCTTTTGGTGGCCTACTTTGTCTCGTGATGTCAGGGAATTTGTACAGTCCTGCGGGACTTGCTCTCGCTCCAAGCCTTGCTCTCGCTCTAGTGGTTTGTTGATGCCATTGCCTGTGCCCAAGAGACCATGGACCCATATCTCTATGGATTTCATTTCCGACCTTCCTGTTTCTCAGAGAATGACCGCCATCTGGGTGATTTGTGATAGGTTTTCCAAGATGATACATCTTGTGCCATTACCTAAGTTGCCTTCCTCCTCTGAATTGGTGCCGTTGTTCCTTCAGCACGTGGTTCGTTTACACGGCATTCCTGAGAACATACTGTCTGACAGAGGAGTCCAGTTTGTTTCCAGATTTTGGAGGACTTTTTGTTCTAAACTGGGTGTTCAATTGTCTTTCTCCTCGGCATTTCATCCTCAGACCAATGGTCAAACTGAGAGAACAAACCAGACATTGGAGACTTATCTAAGATGCTTTGTGTCTGCTGATCAGGATGACTGGGTCTCTTTTTTGCCTTTGGCTGAGTTTGCTCTTAATAATAGGGCTAGCTCTGCCACTTTGATGTCTCAGTTTTTCTATAATTCTGGGTTTCACCCTCGATTTTCTTCAGGACAGACGGAGGCTTCTGTCTGTCCAGGTGTTGACTCTGTTGTGGAGCGTATGCAACAGATTTGGAACCAGGTAGTGGAGAGGTTGTCCCTCTCTCAGGAGAGGGCCCAGCGGTTTGCTAACCGGCATAGGACTGATGGTCCTCGGTTTAAAGTAGGGGACTTGGTCTGGTTGTCCTCAAAAAATATTCCTATGAGAGTAGCATCTCCTAAATTTAAGCCTAGGTTCATTGGACCTTATAAGATCATGGAGATTCTTAATCCTGTTTCTTTTCGTTTGCTTCTTCCAGGAACATTTAAGATCCATAACGTGTTCCACAAGTCCTTGTTGAAGAGGTTTGTTGAGCCAGTGGTTCCTGCTGCTGTGCCTCCTGACCCTGTTTTGGTTGAGGGCAATCTGGAGTATGTGGTTGAGAAAATATTAGATTCTCGTTTTTCTAGACGGAAACTCCAGTATTTGGTTAAGTGGAGAGGTTATGGTCAGGACGACAATTCTTGGGTGTTTGCTTCGGACATCCATGCTAGGAGACTCATCCGTGCGTACCATAGAACTCATCCTGACCGACCTGGTTGCTCAAATGAGGGTTCGGTGACCCCTCCTCAAGGGGGGTAGTACTGTTGTGAATGGGCTTGAGATGAGTTCTGAGCAGAGGCTCCCTCTGGTGGTTACAAGCGGTACTGGTCTGTCCAGTGAAGATTGTGAAGATTGTGAGGATTGGGAATCAGGTGTTACTGACTGGTCTTATATAAGGGAGTCACCTTCCCATCAGGGTTGCCGGTGATCAATTGTTCTGGTCTCTATCCTTGATTCCTGTTTCCCTTGTAGCCTACTGTGTCGTGTCTGCATCTCCTGCTAACAGATAAGACATTTTCTTCTTTTTGTTTTTGTCAGTATTTCTTCTTGTCATTACATGTTTGGGGGCTTTCTATTATCTTTGGGGTTCTGCTCTGGGGCAGATAGCTTTATCTATCTTTAGGTGTAGTTAGTTTCTCAGGCTGTGACGAGGCGTCTAGGACCAACGTAGGAACGCTCCACGGCTGCCTCTAGTTGTTGTGGTTAGTCAGGGTACTGCAATCTCATAGATTCCAACTGCTCTGGTGTATTGCCTTTTTTGCCTGCACTCCTCAGCTACCGAAGCATAACAGCAAGCCTGTCATGGGTGTATCGCCACGAAGATCGTCGCGATTACACATTCTGACTTCTCGCAGCTGAGTTGCTGTTACTTTGTGTTTGGCAGTGAGGGAGTTAATTCTGCCTAGCTCTGTGATAAGACTAGGTCCAGCCTCTCCCGGCTGCAGTTTGATTATGCACTAATTAGCTTCCTTTATATACCTGCCAGTCTGCTTAGGAGTTGCCGGTGAAAGCTTCATGCAGACCAGCAGATTGGATCAGGTTATGAGAAGACTTAAGCTAAGAGTTCCTTTGTGGTTTTTCCTCTCATCGCTTATAGTTTATCTCCTAGACCATTTGTGTTCCCTCTGTGTTTAAGTGTTGTATGCAAGACAGTATTTACTTTATCCCCTGTCTGTCTCGTTTGTCTTTACTGTTTGTTAAGCAGTGACCTGCATATTCCCTGTGTGGTAATCAGGGTCCTTCTGAGGACTAGATTACAGTGGTCAGGGACTTATAGGAGACAGGGTTTACGCTGGCGGCCTGGACCTCTGTACCATTAACAGTACCTCCAGGTAGAGGGACTAGTCAGGACCCCAGTTTAGGGTCAGCATAGACCCCGGTCCACCTCTAGCCTGTGACAGCGTAATACGTCTTCAGGATTCACCCACAGTACAACGGATATTATGTCAGGTAATACTATACTATATGTACATGTTGATATTACCTATTCATATGTTATATTGAATGTTGTCCCTCTTGGTATTGATTACTGACATTATATATATATCTGTGATACAGCGTGACATTTTCACCGGACCTAAAGATTCTCCCCAGCTACCATGGATCCAGTTGCCCAGCTTGCCCTGCAGTTGCAGAGTTTATCCATGGAGCTGACGGACATTAAGTCCAAGGTTTTGTTCCCCCCGGAGCAAACCAGATCTGAACCTAAAGTTGCTCTCCCGGACAGGTTCACTGGTGGGCGGGACAAATTTTTTACCTTCCGGGAGGCATGTAAATTATATTTTCGGCTTCGGCCTCGGTCATCGGGGAGTGAAGAGCAGAGGGTGGGAATTGTCATCTCACTCTTACAAGGGGACCCTCAATCCTGGGCGTTCTCCCTTCCTCCGGGCTCCCCGGCTCTCCAGTCAGTAGATCGATTTTTTACTGCCCTGGGTCTGGTATATGATGACCCGGATCGGGTCTCCCTTGCTGAAATGAAGTTACATAAGATACAGCAGGGAGATCGTCCGGCGGAGGAATTTTCTTCTGAGTTCCGTAGATGGGCCACAGATACTCAGTGGAATGACCCAGCTCTTAGGAGCCAGTTTTGTCAAGGGTTATCTGACAAATTAAAAGATGTTTTGGCTCAGTATGATTCTCCTTCGTCACTGGAGGCTGCTATGGCCCTTGCTATTCGTATTGATAGACAGCTTCGGGAGAGGTGCGAGGTAACTCCGCCCCCTGTTATGACTCCACCTACTACTAAAGTCCCTTATATTGAGGTTCCCCTGGTCTGTTCTGAGGAACCTATGCAGTTGGGAGGGACATCATTTCGTAGGAGGGGATCGGCGGTGCGCCGCAAGACAAGAAGGTGTTTCTTCTGCGGGAGAGAGGGGCATTTTGTTGAGGGGTGTCCATCCCGTGCCTCATTGAGCAAAAAGTCGCCGGAAAACTGTTAATCCCAGGTTGTGTGGTGGACGACAACCTGGGAGTATGTATTTCATCCCCAAGTCCGTCTCAATTTCTCGTACCTGCGGAGGTGGTGGTTGGTACGAGAGTTGAGAGGATTTCTGTTCTTCTTGATAGTGGGTCCGGGGCTAATCTGGTGGATGCTCGGTTTGCCCAGGTGCAAGGTATGCAACTGAGTGTATTGGCCAAACCGATCCCTATATTCTCTATTGACGCCAGGCCTCTCGGTCAAGGTAGCTTTGTACAAGCTGTTCATAACATAGACCTTCGAGTAGGGGCAATACATAAAGAACAATTGTCTTGTTATGTGTTGGAGGGTCTTCCTACTCCTATTGTGTTGGGATTTCCTTGGTTGGCTAAACATAACCCAGTGATTAATTGGCAATCCAGAGAGATAAGCCAGTGGGGTGAATTTTGCAAGAGTAACTGCATGAACACGGTCATCAGTGCGGTCGTGCCTAGAACCTTGCCTCCTTTTCTGGAGGACTTTGAGGATGTGTTCTCAGAGGAGGGTGTCAAGAGTTACCTCCTCATCGCGCGTATGACTGCTCAATAAAATTGCTTCCTGATGCTAAGTTACCTAAATGTAGGTTATATAACCTTTCTGGTCCTGAGAGGCAGGCTATGAAGGATTATATTTCGGAAAGTCTGGCCAAGGGGCATATTAGACCTTCATCTTCCCCAGTGGCCGCGGGGTTCTTCTTTGTGAAGAAAAAAGATGGAGGCCTACGCCCTTGCTTGGATTTCCGTGAGCTTAATCGGATTACGGTCCGAGATCCGTATCCGCTCCCACTTATTCCTGATCTCTTCAATCAGATTGTGGGCGCCAGGATCTCAGGGGGGCGTATAATCTGATTAGGATAAAGGAGGGGGATGAGTGGAAGACGGCGTTTAACACTCCGGAGGGACATTATGAGAACCTTGTCATGCCTTTTGGTCTGACTACTGCCCCGGCGGTGTTTCAACATTTTGTTAATGACTAGAGTTGAGCGATACTTTCCGATACCCCTAAGTATCGGAATCAGAATGGTATCGCCGATACCATTAAAATATCGGCGATACCCGATACCGATACCAGAAGTCCCATGTAAGTCTATGGGAACAAAATATCGGAACTAAAAAAAACCCCATTCTTTCCTTGTAAACACTAAATATACACACATAGAATACATATATATATATATATATACATGTCATTGTGACATATATATATATACATATATGTATAGTTTATACACTTCTACATAGTAAAATATCCTCTGATTCAATTGCCGGGTAAAGCCGGCTTCAGTGAAAAGACAGAAGCACCCGACATGAAATGACACTTGGTGTACATAGGGTTAACCATGTCTTTTCATGTCGTTTGCTATCTGATTTGCACAAACAATTAAATCAGTCTATGTTTGCAAAATTTCACACCTGTAGGGGTTAATTAAAGGTGTAAATTCGTTGTAAAAAAACGGACTTTTTTGCTACGAATTTACACCTTTAATTAACCCCTACAGGTGTGAAATTTTGCACACATAGACTGATTTAATTGTTTGTGCAAATCAGATAGCAAAGGACATGGTTAACCCTATGTACACCAAATGTCATTTCATGTCGGGTTCTGCATTTTCACAAAAGCCGGCAATTGAATTAGCGGCTATTATACTATGTAGAAGTGTATGAACTATAAATATATATATATATATATATATATATATATGTGTCACAAACTCAATGACATGTATATATATATATATGAGGTGTAAAATTGCTGAAAAAAAATGCGTGGGCTCCCGCCCTATTTTCGCAACCAGACAGACAAAGCCAGTGAGTGGGGGCAGATAATAATAGCCCAGAGAGGGACCATTATTTTTGGCCCCCCCCCCGGCTACTAACATCTGCCCCAGACACCCCAGAAAGGGCAAATCTCTAATTAGATTTTCCCTTTCTGGCACTTTGCCCGTCTATTCCCATTGCCCTGTAGCGGTGGCGAATGGGTTAATAAGGGGTTAAAATGACCTTGCAATTGAAAGGTCACTTTAAGCCAGGTTAATAATTGAGAGCTGTCAATTAGACAACTATCAATTATTAATCCTATTGTATGAAAGAAAAATCAAACACACACACTTTAATAAAAAAGAAGTTTAATGAAATAATCACACAGTTTTTGACCATATTTTATTTACCTGCTAAAACCATTTCCTGTAATAAAAATAAAATAATAAAGCAAAATTATTCTTACCAATCCGATGCACAGTCAGGTCCCACGGTGTAATCCTTCAGAAAGGGTTAATGTTTACTGCAGGGACCGCAGCTAATGCTGCAGCCTCACAGTAAACCCCCAAATGAATGAGTTCCTCTCCTGGCTGACAGGAGAGGAAGTGGAAAGCTTAATTGATTGCTTTCCACTTTCACTTCAGGTCAGCCAGAGACACCATCAGTGACGTCAGAGGGAACTGATTAACAAAAATAGGGGTTCCCTTCGAAAAAAAAATGGCGTGGGGTCCCCCCTATTTTTGTTAACCAGCCAGATGAAGCAGACCGCTGAGGCCTGGATTTTCAGGCTGTTAAGGAGCCAAGATCCATGGACCTTGCCAGCCTGATAATACCAGGCCACAGCAGTCTGCATATCTTGGCTGATTAACAAAAATAGGGGATCCCCTCGAAAAAAATTAGCGTGGGGTCCCCCCTATTTTTGTTAACCAGCCAGATGAAGCAGACCGCTGAGGCCTGGTTTTTCAGGCTGGTAAGGATCCAATATCCATGGACCTTGCAAGCCTGATAATACCAGGCCACAGCAGTCTGCTTAGCTTGGCTGGTTAACAAAAATAGGGAATCCCCTCGAAAAAAAAAACGGCGTGGGGATCCCCCCTATTTTTGTTAACCAGCCAAGTAAAATGCAGACTGCTGCGGCCTGGTATTAAAAGACTGTCAAGGCCCATGGATTTTGGCCCTCAACAGCCTGATAATACCAGGCTACAGCAGCCCCACATTTGGCGCATCAAAAGATGTGCCAATTGAGGCACTTTACCCGGCTCTTCCCACTTGCCCTGTAGCGGTGGCAAGCGGGGTAATAAGGGGTTATTGTCACCGTTGATTGCACGGTGACAATAAGCCCGGTTAATAATGGAGAGGTGTCAATAAGACACCGATCCATTATTAATCCCAAAGTTATTAAATGTTTAAAAAAAAGACACAGCAAGAAAAAAGTATTTTAATGAAATAAAAGAGACAACACAGTTTTCATTTTTTTTTTATTACTCTCTCATTCCTGCGACGCCATCGATCTCCTGTAAAAAAATAAAAAAAACAAACCAACAGTATACCACCTGTCCGACGCAGTCCATAGTAACGATTGTCCCACGACGATCCAGCTCTGCTACATCGGAATGACAGGCAGAGCCTGTCATCCCGGCGCAGCACAGCTGCTTACCAGCTTCCCCGGCGGTGACGTCATCGGACTGCTTTACGGCCGCGATTACCCAGCAGTCACTGCAGTTATCGCGAGATACTGCATGTGACCGCCGGGGAGAAGAGGATGGCGGCCATTAAGCAGCCCGGGATGTGACCGCCGGAGATCTTCTGCCGGGTAAGTGCCGCTGACTCCTGACAGACCCGACCGACGGACACTGACAGTGACAGTGACAATTCCGATTCCGGTATCCGATATGACGAAAATATCGGAACTCGGGATCGGAATTCCGATACAGCCAATATCGGCCGATACCCGATATTTGCAGTATCGTATCGCTCAACACTATTAATGACATCTTTCGCCACCTTGTGGGGCAGTTTGTGGTCGTTTATTTAGATGACATCTTAATTTACTCGCCAGATCTTGTGTCTCATCAGGAGCATGTGAGACAGGTGTTGCAGATCTTGCGAGACAATAAGCTGTACGCCAAATGGGAAAAGTGTGTATTCGCCGTACAGGAACTTCAATTTTTGGGTTTCCTGGTGTCAGCTTCCGGTTTCCGTATGGACCCTGAGAAAGTGAGAGCAGTGCTTGAATGGGATCGGCCAGAGGATCTTAAGGCACTGCAGCGTTTCCTGGGGTTTGCTAACTACTACCGGAAATTTATTCGTAATTTCTCATCTGTTGTCAAACCTCTCACTGACATGACTAAAAAAGGGACGGATTTTTCTAGGTGGTCTGACAAAGCTTGTCAAGCATTTTCCTCCTTGAAAAAATGTTTTGCTTCGGCCCCCATACTCATTCAACCAGATGCATCACAACTGTTCATTGTGGAGGTAGACGCGTCTGACGTAGGGGTGGGTGCAGTATTATCCCAAGGTCCGTCCCCTGGTAAATGGCATCCGTGCGCTTTCTTCTCTAAGAAATTGTCGTCCGCCGAGAGGAATTATGATGTCGGCAATAGGGAACTCTTGGCCATTAAGTTGGCTTTTGAGGAATGGCGTCACTTTTTGGAGGGGGCAGTCCACCCGGTCACCGTTATTACTGATCACAAGAACCTGCTGTATTTAGAATCTGCAAAGCGTCTGAATTCCAGACAAGCTAGATGGTCGTTGTTTTTTACCAGGTTTAATTTTGTCGTCACATATCGTCCTGGGTCAAAAAATGTTAAGGCTGATGCCTTATCTCGTAGTTTCCCAGGGGCCGGGAAGACGGATGACCCGGTTCCTATCCTTCAGGAGGGAGTGGTAGTGTCGGCTGTATGCTCTGAACTTGAGGAGGAGGTATTGGAGGCTCAGGGGGACGCCCCTGTAGGACCTCCAGGGAAACTGTTTGTTCCAGATCAGTTAAGACAAAAGGTTATCGAGGCACATCATAATTCTGCTTTAGCAGGACACCCAGGGAGTAAAGCAACTGTGGATCTCCTTTCTCGCCGGTTTTGGTGGCCTAACTTAAATAAAGAGGTAATAACTTTTGTCGCGTCCTGTGGGGTTTGTGCTCGCTCTAAGACCCCACATACCCGTCCGTCTGGGACCCTCTTGCCTTTGAAAATTCCGGAGCGTCCATGGACTCATCTGTCTATGGACTTCATTACGGACCTCCCTCCGTCGTCAGGGAAAACTGTCATACTAGTTGTAGTTGACAGGTTCAGTAAGATGGCACATTTCATTGCTCTTCCTGCTCTTCCTAATGCTAAAACTCTGGCGCAGGTGTTCATTGGGGAGATTGTGAGACTTCACGGGTTGCCTTCTGATGTGGTGTCAGACAGGGGGTCTCAGTTTGTGTCCAAATTCTGGAGGGCATTTTGTTCACGTCGGGGATGCAATTGTCATTTTCCTCGGCTTTTCATCTGCAGACCAATGGTCAGACAGAGCGTCTGAATCAGAGCCTAGAGACATATCTTCGGTGTTTTGTCTCAGAGAACCAGGAGGACTGGTCTTCTTTCTTGCCTCTGGCAGAGTTCGCTCTTAACAATAGGCGGAGCGAGTCCACTGGTAAGTCCCCGTTTTTTGGGGCATATGGTTTTCATCCCCAGTTTTGTACTTTCAATGGGGGGGGCCCTTCTGGGGTTCCGGAGGAGGAACGATTTTCGTCGTCTCTTGCTTCAGTGTGGAGAGGAGTGCTGAATAATCTGAGTGCTATGGGGAACCGTTACAAACGTATGGCGGATAGGAGGAGAGTGTTTGGTCCGGACCTTAGTGTGAACGATCTGGTATGGTTATCTACCAAGAATATAAAACTCAAGGTTCCCTCCTGGAAACTGGGTCCCAGGTTCATCGGGCCGTACAGGATCAGTTCTATAATTAATCCTGTGGCATTTCGTCTGGACCTCCCTCCTACGTTTAAAATCCACAATGTGTTCCACAAATCGTTGCTTAAGAGGTATGTGGCGCCAGTTATACTGTCACCTCTACCTCCTCCTCCAGTGGTGGTCAATGGTAACTTGGAATTTCAGGTGTCGAAGATCATTGACTCACGTCTGAATCGCCGGTCCCTTCAGTACTTGGTTCATTGGAAGGGGTATGGTCCTGAGGAGAGGATGTGGGTTCCTGCGTCTGATATTAACGCAGATCGTTTGGTTCGGACCTTCCACACAACTCACCCGGGCAGACCTGGCCCTGAGGGTCCGGAGGCCCCTCGTAGAAGGGGGGGTACTGTCATGGGTGTATCGCCACGAAGATCGTCGCAATTACACATTCTGACTTCTCGCAGCTGAGTTGCTGTTACTTTGTGTTTGGCAGTGAGGGAGTTAATTCTGCCTAGCTCTGTGCTAAGACTAGGTCCAGCCTCTCCCGGCTGCAGTTTGATTATGCACTAATTAGCTTCCTTTATATACCTGCCAGTCTGCTTAGGAGTTGCCGGTGAAAGCTTCATGCAGACCAGCAGATTGGATCAGGTTATGAGAAGACTTAAGCTAAGAGTTCCTTTGTGGTTTTTCCTCTCATCGCTTATAGTTTATCTCCTAGACCATTTGTGTTCCCTCTGTGTTTAAGTGTTGTATGCAAGACAGTATTTACTTTATCCCCTGTCTGTCTCGTTTGTCTTAACTGTTTGTTAAGCAGTGACCTGCATATTCCCTGTGTGGTAATCAGGGTCCTTCTGAGGACTAGATTACAGTGGTCAGGGACTTATAGGAGACAGGGTTTACGCTGGCGGCCTGGACCTCTGTACCATTAACAGTACCTCCAGGTAGAGGGACTAGTCAGGACCCCAGTTTAGGGTCAGCATAGACCCCGGTCCACCTCTAGCCTGTGACAGCGTAATACGTCTTCAGGATTCACCCACAGTACAACGGATATTATGTCAGGTAATACTATACTATATGTACATGTTGATATTACCTATTCATATGTTATATTGAATGTTGTCCCTCTTGGTATTGATTACTGACATTATATATATATCTGTGATACAGTGTGACAAAGCCCTATAAGATATATGGCACATCTCATTGTGGGTTTTTTTGCCCTTTTGTCGTGACTGCATTATATGCAGTTTTTATATGTACCTGCAGTCATGGCCAAAAGTTTTGAGAATGACACAAATATTATATTTTCACATGATCTGCTGCCCTCTGGTTTTTATGTGTGTTTGACAGATGTTTTTATCACAGACATAAATATAATAATTGCAAACATATGAGTAACAAAAGCTTATATTGAAAGTTAGAATGAGTTAATGCAGCAAGTCAATATTTGCAGTGTTGACCCTTCTTCTTCAGGACCTCTGCAATTCTCCCTGGCATGCTCTCAATCAACTTCTGGACCAAATCCTGACTGATAGCAGTCCATTCTTGCACAATCAATGCTTTCATTTTGTCAGAATTTTTAGGTTTTTGTTTGTCCACCCGTCTCTTGATGATTGACCACAAGTTCTCAATGGGATTAAGATCTGGGAAGTTTCCAGGCCAATACCCAAAATCTCTATGTTTTGTTCCCTGAGCCATTTAGTTATCACCTTTGCTTTATGGCAAGGTGCTCCATCATGCATTGTTGGAAAGGCATTGTTGATCGCCAAATTGCTCTTGGAGGGTTGGGAGAAGTTGCTCTTGGAGGACATTCTGGTACCATTCTTTATTCATGGCTGTGTTTTTAGGCAAGACTGTGAGAGAGCCGATTCCCTTGGCTGAGAAGCAACCCCACACATGAATGGTTTCAGGATGCTTAACAGTTGGCATGAGACAAGACTGGTGGTAGCGCTCACCTTGTCTTCTCCGAATGAGGCGTTTTCCTGATGTCCCAAACAATCGAAAAGGGGATTCATCAGAGAAAATAACTTTACCCCAGTCCTCAGCAGTCCACTGCCTGTACCTTTTGCAGAATATCAGTCTGTCCATGATGTTTTTTCTGGAGAGAAGTGGCTTCTTTGCTGCCCTCCTTGAGACCAGGCCTTGTTCCAAGAGTCTCCGCCTCACTGTGCGTGCAGATGCACTCACACCTGCCTGCTGCCATTCCTGAGCAAGCTCTGCACTGCTGGTAGCCCAATCCCACAGCTGAAACACTTTTAAGAGACGGTCCTGGCGCTTGCTGGTCTTTCTTGGGCGCCCTGAAGCCTTTTTGGCAACAATGGAACCTCTCTCCTTGAAGTTCTTGATGATGTGATAGATTGTTGACTGAGGTGCAATCTTTCTAGCTGCGATACTCTTCCCTGTTAGGCCATTTTTGTGCATTGCAATGATGACTGCACGTGTTTCTTTAGAGATAACCATGGTTAACAGAAGAGAAACAATGATGCCAAGCACCAGCCTCCTTTTAAAGTGTCCAGTGGTGTCATTCTTACTTAATCATGACAGATTGATCTCCAGCCATGTCCTCATCAACACCCACACCTGTGTTAATGGAGCAATCACTGAAAAGAGGTTAGCTGGTCCTTTTAAGGCAGGGCTGCAATGATGTTGAAATGTGTTTTGAGGGATAAAGTTCATTTTCTAGCCAAATATTGACTTTGCAAGTAATTGCTGTTAAGCTGATCACTCTTTATAACATTCTGGAGTATATGCAAATTGCCATTAGAAAAAGTGAAGCAGTAGACTTTGTAAAAATTAATATTTGTGTCATTCTCAAAACTTTTGGCCATGATTGTACTCACATATATATAGGTGTACACATATGCATATATATTAATATATTATATATATATATATATATATATATTGTATGTTTATGTATTTTGCATAAGTCCTCTCTAATAATATTTGTCTTATTTCTACAGCAGTATTCAGATTTATATACATTTCTGATGTTTTCGGTGCGGTTTTTGGACTGATGACATGCGACCATACGAAATATTGTGATAAATGATATCTGTTCCTGACCTGCTTCCCATGATCACTGGATCACTTTTCAAACGGTCTATCCATTTGCTAACTGCACACACCTTACTAATTTTATGATGTGATAATGAATACACACTTTAGTGTATTCTGGTGTTGCTATAACAACATACTAACAGGATGTGATGTCTCGTGTGGGGATTTTTCCCACTAGTTACTATGGATAAACGTCAACCGGAAGTGACGTTACGCTGTCTCTCCGAAACCGGAAGTGACGATTTTTTGCGACATCTCGCCGCTGTGATGTCCATTTCTGACCTTTGGGATGCGCATGCGTTGTCGTTCTTACGGAGCCAACACACACATGTTGCATTTGGCGGATATGTAAGGTTTTTGTAACTAATTAAGTACTTAATTACAAGGAATGGATCCAATCCTGCACTGTGCGATATTTGAATCGATGGTGGTCACAAGTCTCTCATTGGCTATGAGCCATATATTTTCCCTATCTGGCCAGTACCGAACCACCCCTGGACGAAGCATTTCAGAGCGAAACGCGCGTCCGGTGTGTTGTGGGTCTCCCGGTCTCCCTCCTATTTTGGTAACTATGCCTTTACTTTGCTTATAGATTATGTACCATGTTTAATATGCACCAGTATTATTTGTAATATGTTAGCACTTACAATAGCTTGGTGATATGTGTGTATTTTAAATCTTTCATATCTTTTGTACTAATGTGAGTTGTGCTGAACTAATAATATGACACAGCTATAGGCCCAATAATTTTGGAGCCATTAAGTTACATGTTTTGGTGCCTAATTATGACTACATAGAGATGATGATATTCTGGTTTACATTGTCTATTTGGAAGTTGCCCGGTTGAGTCCCACTTGTTTCCTGTACTTGTGGCATTGGCAATTTTAATTGTTGTTTGTACTTCGCTTCAATAAAGATTATGTGCTTTTTCATGCTCGGCTTGTTATGAGGTTTTTGCTTTTGGTGTTTTATGTATCTACCTCATGGCCATATAAGGGGATATACTTAGGTGTGTTTTTTATTAGCTTGACGCATATTTTTTCAATGATGTTAATATGATTGATATTCCTGAATTCTTCTGCAAAGAATGTATCAATGTGGTTCCCTCGATGGTGAATGGGA
The DNA here is from genome assembly GCA_033576555.1 of Oophaga sylvatica. Lineage (NCBI taxonomy): Eukaryota > Metazoa > Chordata > Amphibia > Anura > Dendrobatidae > Oophaga > Oophaga sylvatica. Next base: position 184,324,767 of record JARQOD010000002.1, on the reverse strand, counting down.
TTGAACGCAGAAATTGAGACTATCGGTACATCTTTATGAACAAACGGATGATTATCTGGTGGAACTAAAGGGGACATTACTTTTTAAGGAAAGCCAGCTGCGGATTCCACATGGAATATTTTTATAACCGAGCAGAAGACGGGAGTTCCTGTGCACAATCAGTACTACAGGAGCGAACAGAAGCGAAATTCACCCTCAGACTGATATTGACTTGGACTCCAAGAGGAAAATAGTAAGATTGTTCACTAATTTTGAAAAATACATGAAAATGGAGATTCGCCATCAACTAGATGCCAACTTCTTAGAAATGTGTATAGAGCAGAAAATCGTCCCGAGTTGTTGCTGATTCATTTTAACAGCACTTTTCTGGATGATGCAGTATTTTCAGATAAATGGAACAGAGTTTTGAAACAATGTTACTATAATCTAATGCTGTTGCTTATTAAAAAAACGCACAGTGCTAGCACAGACAGCTGCTGCATTATAGTGATAATACAAGGAAATTGCAGTCTTTTGAGAATGATCTTATGGCAAATAAAACAAAGAAATTTAGACGAGATGCGGTTACATTGAGACCTATGAAAGCAAAATCAGGAGGTAAAACTAAGCCCTACAATAGATTGGTTATTAATAACAGAGGTACAGGTGCAGAAAACACTAATATGTGCACACATTGCAGATTTGCCTGTGGAATTTTCCGCACAGATTCTTTCTCTCTTGGAAGAAAATGCAGTTAAAAATTTGTGCGTTTTTGATATGGATTTTCATGCACTTTTTCTATGCTAATTTGTATGCGTTTTTGTAAGCTAAATAAAGATATATTTAACAAAAAAAAAAAGAATTGTGATGTCATTTCTTTGTCCAACCTCTTCTTTTACATACTCCATTGAATACCATAATATCATCACATAGCATGTTCTAAAGTAATGTTTACACACACAAAACAAATATAAGTGAATATTATTCATATATCTATAGATAGATATATAAATAGAATATACTGCATGTATATATAGATATATTCTATTTATCTATTTATATATCTATCTATAGTGCCGGGTATTTAGGTGCGAGACTCGTGCGATCCTGGTCTTAAATGCAATATCTGTTTTACTTAAAAAAATAAAAAATTAAAATGACATGGGCTCCCGTGCAATTTTCCAGTCCAGAGAGTGAAAGCTAGTCGATGTTTATAGCCTGGGCAGGGGGTAATATCAATAGATCTTCCCAAGCTATTAATATCAGCCTGCAGCTGGCTGCATAGCCTTTACTGGCTATTAAAATAGGCCCCCCCCAAAAAAATGATGTGAGGTTCCCCTATAATTAATAGCTAGAAAAGGCTATGCAGACAGCTGCGGGCTGATATTAATAGCCTAGGAAGGGACCATGGATATTGGCCCCCATTGGCTAAAAACATCAGCCCGCAGCCGCCCCAGAAATGGCGCATCCCTAAGATGCGCCAATTCCGGCACTTAGCCTCTCTCTTCCCACTGCCCTGTAGCAGTAGTTGATGTCACCTTTGTATTGTAAGGTGATATCAAGCCTAATGTAGTAATGGAGAAGTGTCAATAAAACACCTATCCATTAATAATCCTATAGTTGTTAATAGGTTAAATAAAGACACAGTCAGAATAAAGTCTTTTAATGAAATAAAACACAACAGTTTCCCATATTTATTATACGCCTAATTCCCAAAGCCATCGATCTCCTGCAAAAAAATAAAATAATAAACAAACACAAATACTCCCTGTTCCGATGTAATCCATGTTATAATGAGTGTCCCACAATGATCTCCCCTATAGAGCTGTCACATCTGGAGATGTAACCGCTCTCCAGGGCCTCCAGTGACACACTGACAGGAGATAATGGCTCCTGCAGTGTTATCACTGAGGGTTCACTGGAGTTCATGCTCTCACTTGACGGCAATGCTGCATGAGAATTTTTCCACGCAGCTGGGCCGCAAGTGACAGGACGAACTCCGGTGACCTCTGACAGCGGAGTGACACACTCCGGAAGGATACCTTCCGTCATTGTATCACGAGTGGCCCCTGGAGAGCGTACACATGATCCGATGTGACAGCTCTATGGGGAAGATCGTTGTGGGACACTCATTATTAAATGGATTACATCGGAACAGGGAGTATACTGCTGGTTTATTATTTAATTTTTTTTTGCAGAGGGAGAGCTAGCCCTCTTGGAAATATTTCTAAAAATGCCCGCATTTTTTACAATTCAAATTCTCATACAACACATACTAAAGGTATATATGAAAAATTTGGGGCAATACCATACCTCACCTGTGGGAGTGGTTACAGATATGTAAGAAAGGTGTTTGGCACATGGAGCGAGAGCATTGGGAGTCTGTCAGAGTTTTGACCGAGCTCCCATGTTTCCAGGCTGGACGTCGCTGGTACGTCACTCAGCTTTCCACACAGACTTCTTACCTCTGCTCCTAGTATTCACTCGGTATGTCTTTCAATTAACCCCCTGCTTTACCCCAGTGTTATTTATGACTTTGTTTACTTTGGCTTGATCATATGCATCTGGTCCACTCTTAATTGTCTGACCAAGATGAGCACAGACCACTCCTCTCTGCTTCACACCTGATTGCACTTTGTAGCACATATATTGCATAGCACAAGTCTGGCAAGACTTTAGTCTTCAGTGTGTATTCCATAAGTGTGTATTTTACAAGAGTGAGATATGAATTAATCCAGAATTGAACTAGAAGGGAACTGAAGGTAACTGGATATAGACACTGTAAACAATGTTTCTGTTAGTTTTCACTCTCACCCCTATAATCCTTCACTTTCTGCTAACTCCCTCAATCCTTACACCAAGCAAGGAACTGTTCCTCTCTTCTTCGATCCTCCACATCCATCTCACTTCTTCCTCAGATCTGTTTCTCAACATACAATCCTCTGTCTCCAAACACAGACAGCCCCCTCATGCCCTCTCCTGCTCCCACCTGTTAACACTCTCTCTGATCCTCCTCACTGCCGGCGATATCTCTCCAAATCCTGGTCCTCCTCACCACATTCCCACAGTCATTTCTACCCCATCCATGCTCTATCACAACTTTCCATAACCTCTCCAACCTTACACTCACTCGCCCGGCCCCAGCTTCCCCAGTCCCACTAACAGGAGCTCTGTGGAACGCTCGCTCTGTCTGCAACAAACTTTCCTTCATCCATGATCTTTTTCTTTCCTTCCTCGCCATCACCGAAACCTGGCTCACCCCCTCTGACACAGCCTCTACTGCTGCACTCTCATATGGTGGATTCCACCTTTCCCACACCCCCTGCCCCAGCAGCAAGCATGGTGGAGGAGTTAGCTTTCTCCTGTCAGAAAACTGCTCCTTTACCCCAATCCCACTGCCACCCTCTGTTACCCTCCCTTCCTTGAGGTGCACTCTGTGCGCATCTATTCCCCCTCCAACTAGCTGTCATATACCACCCCCCAGGGCCAGCCACCACCTTCTTTGACCACTTCACCATCTGCTACTTCATTTCCTTTCCACTGACATCCCCACTATCATCTTGGGCGACTTCAACATCCCCATTGACACTTCCCCCTCAGCTGCCACTAAACTTCTTTCACTCACTTCCTCCTTCAGCCTCGCTCAATGGTCTTCTGCAGCCACTCACAAAGATGGCCACACGTTAGACCTCATCTTCACCCGCCTCTGCTCCCTATCTAGCCTTCTAACTCACCTCTTCCTCTTTCTGACCACAACCTACTTACATTCTCTTCCCTCTCCTCTCCATGTCCACAATTCCCTCCCCACAAACTTACACACCCTCGCAGAAATCTTAAACATCTTGATCTACACTCACTGTCTGAATCCCTCCTCCCTCTTACAGACATAAGTTCCCTACACAATGCGGATGCCGATGCCGCTCTATATAACACCACAATAGCTGTAGCTTTGGAATCAGTTGCCCCTCTCACACATAACAAAGCTCGCAAAATCAACAGACAGCCCTGGCACACCAGCCTGACCAAAGAACTGAGGCGAGCTTCCAGGGCTGCTGAGCAGAGATGGAAAAGATCCCACTCCAATGAGGACTTCATCACATTCAAACAGTCCCTCATTACTTCAAGGCCACACTCACTGCAGCAAAACAAACCTTCTTCTCATCTATCATATTCTCCCTGTCTCACAACCCTAAACAGTTATTCAACACCTCAATTCTCTCCTCCGCCCCCCCCAGCACCTCCTCCTTCCCCCCTCATCTCAGCTGAAGACTTTGCCTCATTATTAAAGGAGAAGATTGATAACATCAGACACAGTTTTGGTCAACAACCCACCAGAGCCCTTCCTCCTTACTGCCCTGCCCTCCTCCTCCAAAACTAACTTCTCCACCATTACAGAAGATCGACTCTCCACTCTACTCTCAAGATCACATCTCACTACCTGTGCACTTGACCCGATCCCATCCCACTTCATCCCAAACCTCAGCACAGTCTTCATCAACCCTAACCCCTCTCTTCCACCTATCACTAACAACTGGTGTTTTACCCTCAAGCTTTAACCCCTTAACGACTGCCGATACGCCTTTTAACGGGGTAGTTAAGGGTACTTAAACCACAGCGCCGTTTCCATGTGATTTTGAGCACCTTGATGGTGCAGTTTTTAGAATGGTGTCACTTTTGGGTATTTTCTATCATATAGACCCCTCAAAGTGACTTCAAATGTGATGTGGTCCCTAAAATAAAAAATGGTGTTGTAAAAATGAGAAATCGCTGGTCAACTTTAAACCCTTATAAGTTCGTAACAAAAATTTTTTTTCCCCAAAATTGTGCTGATGTAAAGTAGACATGTGGGAAATGTTATTTATTAAGAAATTTGTGTGAAATATCTCTCTGATCTAAGGGCATAAAAATTTAAAGTTTGAAAATTGCTAAATTTTCAAAATTTTTGCCATATTTCCATTTTTTTTCATAAATAAACGCAAGTCATATAAAAAATTTTTTACCACTAACGTGAAGTACAATATGTCACGAATAAACAGTCTTAGAATCAGCTGGATTCCTTAAAGCGTTCCAGAGTTATAACCTCATAAAATGACAGTGGTCAGAATTGTAAAAATTGGCCCGGTCATTAAGCTGCAAATTGGCTCTGTCACTAAGGGGTTAAACATGCCTCAATGACACCTATCCTCAAAAAGCCCTCTCTTGACCCATCCTCTGTATCTAGTTATCGCCCTATATCACTTCTCCCCTATGCCTCAAAA
>JARQOD010000002.1:184226608-184319430 GCA_033576555.1 Oophaga sylvatica | reverse complement strand
GGAGCGGTCATGGACCGCTCCAGGCACATTAACCCCTGGCACACCGCGATCAAACATGATCGCGGTGTACCGGGGCACAGGGAAGCATCGCGCAGGGAGGGGCTCCCTGCGAGCTCTCCTGAGACCCTCAGAACAGCGCGATGTGATCGCGCTGTTCTGAGGCCTTCTTCCCTGCAAGACCCCGGATCCAAGATGGCCGCCGGGTCCTGCAGGGAGGCGGCTTCCTCAGTGCCTGCTGAGAGCAGGCGCTGAGGAAGCCTGCAGCACTGCCTGTGAGATCCTCGTCTCACAGAGTGTTGTGCACACTGTGAGACCAGCGATCTGGTATTATACAGTAATGTCCCACCCTGGGACAAAGTAAAAAAGTAAAAAAAATAAAAATAAACATGTGTTAAAAAAATTTCAAAATAAAAGGAAAAAAAAAATATTCCCCCCAATAAATTCATTTATTCATGTAAATAAAAGAAACAAAACAATAAAAATACACATATTTGGTATCGCCGCGACCGTAACGACCCGCCCTATAGAACTGTCCCACTAGTTAAACCCTTTAGTGAACCTCTTAAAAAAAAAAAAAAAAGCAAAAAATCAATGCTTTATCATCATACCGCCGAACAAAAAGTGGAATAACACACGATCAAAAAGACGGATATAAATAAACATGGTACCGCTGAAAACGTCATCTTGTCCCGCAAAAAACAAGCTGCCACACAGCATCATCAGCGAAACAATAAAAAAGTTATAGATCTCAGAATAAAGGGATGCAAAAATAATTATTTTTTATATAAAATAGTTTTTATTGTATAAAAGCGCCAAAACATTAAAAAAATGATATAAATGAGGTATCTCCATAATCGTACTAACCCGAAGAATAAAACTGCTTTATCAATTTTACCACACGCGGAATGGTATAAACGCCCCTCCAAAAGAAATTCATGAATTGCTGATTTTTGTTCATTCTAACCTCCCAAAATTCGAAAGAAAAAGCGATCAAAAAATGTCACGAGCCCAAAAATGGTACTATTAAAAACGTACTCCAAAAAATAAGACCTCACATGACTCTGTGGGCCAAATATGCAAAAATTATAGCTCTCAAAATGTGGTGATGCAAAAACTATTTTTTGCAATAAAAAGCGTCTTTTAGCCTGACAGCTGCCAATCATAAAAACCCGCTATAAATAGTAAATCAAACCCCCCTTTATCACCACCTTAGTTAGGGAAAAATTATAAAATTAAAAAAATGTATTTATTTCCATTTTCCCTTTAGGGTTAGGCCCTGTGCACATGTTGCGGATGGTTCTGTGGATCCGCAGCGGTTTTGGCGCTGCGGATCCGCAGCAGAACGGGACGTCATGTACAGTACAATGTTAGTGAAGGGAAAAAAAAAAAGCTGTGCACATGATGCGGAATTTTCCACGCGGATTTGGTGCGGTTTTAAACCACAGCATGTCAATTCTTTGTGCGGACTCCGCAGCGGTTTTCCACCTATTCCATTATAGGTGTAAAACCGCAGGCAAATCTGCACAAAAACTGCAGCAAAACCGCAGTAAATCCGTTCTAAAACCGCAGGTAAAACGCAGGTCGTTTTACCTGCGGTTTTAGCAAAATCCGCGCGGATAAATCCGAAAGTAAATCCATAACGTGTGCACGGGGCCTTAGGGTTAGGGTTGCGGCTAAAGTTAGGGTTAGGGTTGGGGCTAAAGTTAGGATTAGGGTTAGGGTTGGGATTAGGGTTAGGGGTGTGTTAGGGTTAGGTTTGTGGTTAGGGTTATGGTTAGGGCTGGGACTAGGGTTAGGGGTCTGTTGGGGTTAGGGTTGCAGTTAGAATTGGGGGGTTTCCATTGATTAGGGAAATCAGGGGCTCTCCAAATGTGACATGGTGTCTGATCTCAATTCCAGCAAATTCTGCGTTGAAAAAGTCAAACGGTGCTCCTTCACTTCTGAGTTCTGCCATGCGCCCAAACAGTAGTTTACCCCCATATATGGGGTTTCAGCGTACTCAGGACAAATTGCACAATAACTTTTGGGGTCCAATTTCTTCTGTTACTCTTGGGAAAAAAAAATTGGGGGCGAAAATATCATTTTTGTAAAAAAAATGATTTTTTTGTTTTTATGGCTGTACGTTTTAAACTTCGGTGAAGCACTTGGGGCTTCATAGCGCTCACCACACATCTAGATAAGTTCCTTGTGGGGTCTATTTTCCAAAATGTGGTCACTTGTGGGGGGTTTCCACTGTTTAGGCACATCAGGGGCTCTCATAATTTGACATGACGCCCGCAGACCATTCAATCAAAGTCTGCAATCCAAAACGTCACTACTTCCTTTCCGAGCCCCGACGTGTGCCCATACAGTAGTTTTCTCCCATATATTGTCACATGCCGTTGGATTCATTGGCTGGTGGTCCTGCCTCGGCCGCTGGGAGACGCCGGACTCAGGCGTCTGGTGGGCGTAGGCTTCGCTCTGCTGTCGGAGGTGGGGTGGTTGGTGTCGGTCATGCATCACCATCTGGCCTGGTTCTGGGGGCGGTCCAGATGAGGTCATCAGACTGTGAGCCTGTGAGAGTTAGCCATGCCCTTCAAATGCCTTGGAGCCTGGCTTGCAAGCCGCCAGATATAGTCTTGGTTTCTCCAGTGTGCTAGTTTGTTTTGCTATTGTATCTCTGACCTTTGCCTGAATTTCTGACCCTTCTACTGCCTACCGATTTTGTACGTCTGTTGCCCGCCTGGTTTTCACTCTGACTTTTGCCTGGATTTTGACCCTTCTTTAGCCTGCCGATTTTGTACTTTGCCGCCCTCCCGGTTTTGACCTTTGGACTTCTGACTTTGCATTTGGTCTCGCTTTTTATTCCCTTCCTAGCATCCTTCCTACTCCGGTCCACTGCTTTATAGGCAGTTACCCCTGGGCTTCGCTATAATTCCAGATCCCTGTATAGGGGTAAAGCGTCTCGGGGTTTCTCGGGGTACTGTCTTACCTGCAGTTCAGACCTGCAGTGAGCGGACGTCACAATTATGGGGTATCAGTGTACTCAGGACAACAACGTTAGGGGTCCAATTTCTCCTGTTACCCTTGGGAAAATAAAAAGTTAGGGACTAAAAGATCATGTTTGTGGAAAAAATATGATTTTTTTATTTTCATGCTCGGGCGTTATAAACTTTAGTGAAACACTTGGGGGTTCAAAGTTCTCACCACACATCTAGATAAGTTTCTTGAGGGGTCTAATTTCCAAAATGGTGTCATTTGTGGGGGTTTCCACTGTTTAGGCAGATCAGGAGCTCTCCAAACACGACATGGCGTCCAGCCAATTCTGCGTTGAAAAAGTAAAACGGCGCTCCTTCCCTTCCGAGCTCTGCCATACACCAAAAAAGTGGTTTACCCCAACATATGGGGTATCAGCGTACTCAAGACAAATTGCACAACTACTTTTGGGTCTTATTACCCTTGAGAAAATAAAAATTGGGGTGAAAAGATCATTTTTGTGGAAAAAATTTGATTTTTTAATTTTACGGCTCTACATTATAAACTTGTGTGAAGCACTTGGGGGTTCAAATTGCTCACCACAGATCTAGATAAGTTCCTTAGGGGGTCTAGTTTCCAAAATTGGGTCACTTGTGGGGGGTTTCCACTGTTTAGGCACATCAGAGGCTCTCCAAATGTAACATGGCGTCCAATCTCAATTCCAGCCAATTTTGGTTGGAAAAAGTCAAATGGTGCTCCTTCCATTCCGAGCTCTGCCGTGTGCCCAAACAGTGGTTCCCCCCACATATGGGGTATCAGCGTACTCAGGAGAAATTGGACCACAAAAGTTGTTGTCCAATTTGTCCTGTTACCCTTGGGAAAATAAAAAATTGGTGACTAAAATATAATTTTTGTGGGAAAAAAATAGGATTTTTTTATTTTCATGCCCGGGCATTATAAACTTGTGTGAAGCATTTGGGGGTTCAAAATGCTCACCACAGATCTAGATAAGTTCCTTAGGGGGTCTAGTTTCCAAAATGGGGTCACTTGTGGGGGGTTTCCACTGTTTAGGAACATCTGGGGCACTGCAAACGGAACATGACCCCCATCAACGTCTGCATTCCAAAATGTTATTTCCTTTCCAAGCCCTGCCGTGTGCCCAAACAGCTTCCCCCCACATATGGGGTATCAGCGTACTCAGGACAAATTGGACAACAACTTTAGGGGTCCAATTTCTTTGGGAAAAATCAAAAATTTGGGACTAAAAAATCATTTTGTGGAAAATATATATATTTTTTTCACACCCAGGCATTATAAACTTTTGTGAAAGACTTGGGTGTTCAAAGTGCTCACAACAGATCTAGGTAAGTACTTTAGGGGGTCTAGTTTCCAAAATGGTGTCACTTGTGGGGGGTTTCCACTGTTTAGGCGCATCAGAGGTTCTCCAAACGCGACATGGCGTCCAATCTCAATTCCAGCCAATTTAATTTTGAAAAAGTCAAACGGCGCTCCTTCCCTTACGAGCTCTGCCGTGTGCCCAAACAGTGGTTTTCCCCCACATATGGGGTATCGGCGTACTCAGGAGAAATTGCATAACAACCTTATCTGTCCATTTTCTCCTTTTACCCTTGTGAAATTAAAAAAAAGTTTGTAAAAGATCATTTTTGTGGCTAAAAAGTTAAATATTCATTTTTTCCTTCCACGTTGCTTCAGCTCCTGTGAAGCACCTGAAGGGTTAATAAACTTCTTGAATGTGGTTTTGAGTACCTTGAGGGGTGCAGTTTTTAGAATGGTGTCACTTTTGAGTATTTTCTGCAATATACAGTAGACCCCTCAAAGTGACTTCAAATATGAGGTGGTCCCTAAAAAAAATGGCTTTTGCCCTTTTGTCGTGACTGCATTATATGCAGTTTTTATATGTACCTACTCACATATACAAAAATAAACGCAAGTTATATCGAAGAAATTTTACCACTAACGTGAAGTACAATATGTCACGAGAAAACATTCTCAGAATCGCGAAGATCCGTTGAAGCGTTCCAGATTTATAACCTCATAAAGAGACAGTGGTCAGAATTGTAAAAATTGGCCCGGTTATTAACGTGCAAACCACCCTTGGGGGTGAAGGGGTTAATAAGCGGTACCACGTGACCACTGAAGTTAGGAATAGCTGCCGGAGACCGTGGAAGAAGAGCAGGGGCTGCAGAGACCACGCCAGGAGGGGGTGGGTATAAGCAATATTCACCTGTCCCCGTTCCACCACTGCTCGCTGCTGTGTCCTTGCGTCCTCTGGCTGTGAATGTTCAGGTCAGAGGGCGCGACGATGTGGTTAGTGCGCGCCGCGCCCTCTGCCTGAGCATTCACTGACAGAGGAGCCGGACGATGGAGTGACTGCAGCGGTAGACCGGGGACAGGCGAATATCGCAGGTGCTGAGGCCTGAGCCAGCGGTGACACCAGCACCTGTCCCCAATAGCGCGCCGGTGTCCCCGCCTGCTCAGGACACCAGCACCTGGCCCCCAGCAACGAGAGGTGAGTATGTCTTTTTTTTTTTTATTATTATTATTATTATTATTATTATTATTCACAGCAGCATGTGGGGCATAATCTATGAAGCATCTTATGGGGTAGAATATGGGGCACAATCTATGGAGCATCTTGTGGGGCATAATACATGGGCAGCATATGGGGCACAATATATGGGGCATAATATATGGGGTATAAAACATGGGGCAGCATATGGGGCACAATCTATGGAGCATCTTGTGGGTCATAATACATGGGGCAGCATATGGGGCACAATATATGGGGCATAATACATGGGGCAGCATATGGGGCACAATCTATGGAGCATCTTGTGGGGCATAATACATGGGGCAGCATATGGGGCACAATCTGTGGAGCATCTTGTGGGGCATAATACATGGGGCAGCATATGGGGCATAATCTATGGAGCATCTTGTGGGGCATAATACATGGGGTAGAATAAGGGGCACAATCTATGGAGCATCTTGTGTGGCATAATACATGGGCAGCATATGGGCACAATCTATGGAGCATCTTGTGGGGCATAATACATGGGCAGCATATAGGGCACAATATATGGGGCATAATACATGGGGCACAATCTATGGAGCAGCTTGTGGGGCAAAATACATGGGCAGCATATGGGGCAAAATACATGGGCAGCATATGGGGCAAAATACATGGGCAGCACATGGGGCATAATCTATGGAGCATCTTGTGGGACATAATATATGGGGCATAATATATGGGGCAGCATATGGGGCATAATCTATGGAGCAGCATATGGGGCTCCTGATTCAATATGGATATTCAAAAACATTTAACCTACTTTAATTTTACTTTTATTGGTATCTATTTTTATTTTTGAAATTTACCAGTGGCTGTGTCATGTATAGTGTACAGTTCCTATAGCGTCTTGTGCTTGGGTGCGAGGAAAACACAGGAGACATAGGTTGAAATGAAATGACTTGTATTACTTCATACAAGCATGCTGAAAAGTTCACACAGTTTGCAGGAACAGCGACAGGAGACACAGCAGGCCAGAGTAACTTCAAGCACTACAATAAATCTCCAAAGCAGGTTCAGGATCTCTTCTCTGTACCGTAATTCCTCTGCAAACATGGATTCACCAAACAGCAGGTTTCCAGAGTCCAAAAGTGTTCCAAGGTTCCTCAGTAGGGAATAGCTGGAGTACAAGTCCAAGGCTTCCAGGAGTCAGGTCACAGACTGACTGAGGCTTGATTCAGGAGCACTGATTGTTCAGCTGAGGCTGCTTAAGAAGCAAGAGGGAAGAATCAGGGCGGGAACATGAAAACTGGAAACTCCATATTAACTGAGGGCAAGAGCTGCAGAAAGACAGAAAGCAAAATGGCCGACGGAAAACTGAGTTTCAAGGAACATGTCAACAGAGACAAAGAACCTTACATTACTCCCCCCTTAGGGACAACCTCCGGATGACCTCAGACCAGGCTTGTCAGGGTACCTCTGATGAAACTGGCGGAGCAGGCGAGGAGCATTTACATTATTGACTGGTTCCCATGAGTTGTCTTCCACTGGGTAGCCCTGCCATTTAATCAAATATTGCAACTGATTTCTGTACAACCTGGAATCTAGAATCCTTTCCACCATAAATTCTTCCTGACCATCGACCAGCACTGGGTCAGGGCAAGGAGAAGAACGTCCAGGAAACGTATTGGGTGTTGCAGCCTTTAGTAGGGATACATGAAAGACAGGGTGGATTCTCATAGTTCTGGGCAGTTGAAGACGACAAGCAACAGCACTTATAATCTTATTGATCTTATAAGGTCCAATGTACTTAGTCCCAATTAGACGATGGAATCTTTAATTAAGATTCTGGTTGACAGCCAGACCAAATCTCCTACTTGAAAGCTGGTGCAGGTTTACGAAATTTATCTGCTGCTTTCTTGTACTTTCTGAGCCAATTCTAGATTTTCCTTTAGGCTATGGTTCCACGGTCCGGAACCATAGCGCTTTGGACGAGCGGAAATTCCGCTCCGTCTAAGCCCCGCCCCCTTTCTGACGCGCGATCTTTCCGGAGGTGTTCAGGACACCTCCGGAACACCTCCGGAAAGAGCGCAGGGCTACATAGCCCTGTGTTAATTATGTTGCGGCGACGCACCGTCGCCGCAATACGCGAGGACATGCTGCGGTCTAAAAAGACGCGCCGCATGTCCGTTTACGCAGGTTTGCCACCTGCGTATTGTTACGCATAGTGGAGACGGGATTTCTTGAAATCCCCTCCACTATGCTGTAACATCTGGACGCTGCGTGTTTGGCGCTGCGCCAGCGCACGCGCCAAACACGCAGCGTTTCCTGACCCTGGAAACTACCCTTAGAAGATCCATATTCTTTTGTAGAGAAGTGATTCTTTCAGCCACTGCCGGCAAGGGCGTATCTATGGGTAATCGAGGAAGAATGTTAGGATGATAACCTAGATTGGAGTAAAAAGGAGACTGCTTAGTGGAGGCGCTCTGAGAGTTGTTATAAGAGAACTCAGCCAGTGGAAGTAGATCCACCCAATCATCCTGTAGGTGGCAGATAAAACAGCGGAGATACTGCTCCAGGGTCTGATTGGTTCGTTCTGTCTGTCCATTAGTCTGGGGATGAAAAGCAGAAGAAAGGTTTACTTTAATGTCCAATGCTGCACAGAAATTTTGCCAAAACCTTGAAGTGAATTGCACCCCTTGATCCGAAATGACCTCATCCGGTACTCCATGTAAGCGAAACACATTCTTAATCATCAAGTCTGATGTCTGTTTTGCAGTGGGTAAGCCGACACAAGGGATAAAATGAGCTGCCTTTGTTAGACGGTCAACCACCACTAGAATGGTGTTCTTCCCTTGAGAGGTTGGTAACTCCACAATGAAGTCCATAGAAATGGATCCCCACGGGCGGGACGGGGTGGGAAGAGGTTGCATCAGACCAGTTGGTGAGGAGCGAGGTGTTTTGCATCTTGCACAGACTTCACATGAAGTGACATAGTTTAAGACATCTTTCCTGTAAGTGGGCCACCAAAAGAAACGAGAAAGAAATTCTTGTGTCTTTAGAATTCCCCTATGCCCGGCTATCTTGGAATCGTGGATGAGTTGCAATACTCTCAATCTGACTGTTTCAGGTATATACAGACGTTGTCCCTGAATCCACACACCATTCTTAAAGGCAAGACTTACGTCCCTTGGGGGTTGAGCCAACAAAGAATCCGCATGGTATGCTTCCTTGATGTCCTTAAGTAGGTCTTGATTATGAATCACTCCCAGGAATCTAGAGTCAGGAAGAATAGTCTTAGGAGGAGTAAGTGGACGTGTCTCTGCTGAATGAATCCTAGAGAGTGCATCAGCCTTTCCATAGCGCGATCCTGGTCTATAAGAAATGACAAAATTAAATTGGTTTAGGAAAAGATTCCAGCGAGCCTGGCGAGGAGTCAGGCACTTAGCCGACCTGATAAATTCAAGGTTACGATGGTCTGTCAGGACGATTATTTGCTGTGCAGCTCCCTGAAGAAGGTGTCTCCATTCCTTGAAGGCGGCAATAATGGCCAACAATTCTCTATTGCCCACATCGTAGTTCCTCTCAGCCGAAGACAACTGCTGGGAAAAGAAGGCACAGGGATGCAAGACATTCTTCTTACCTGTTCTCTGAGAGAGTATAGCTCCAACGGCACAGTCTGAAGCATCCACCTCTATTATGAAGGCAAGCTCGGGGTTGGGATGTACTAAGATAGGTGCGGTGGTAAATTTATCCTTTAAACAGGAAAATGCTTCCTGAGCTTGCGGGGTCCAGGAGAACCTAGACTGTTTCCGGGTAAGTTGGGTGATAGGTGACACTACCTCAGAAAAATTCTTAATGAAACGTCTATAGAAGTTGGCAAACCCGATGAAACGCTGCACCTCCTTCACATTTCTAGGAATTGGCCAATCCTTGATGGCTTGGGTCTTGCTTCCATCCATACTAATCCCTTGCGTAGATAGTACATACCCCAGAAATTTAATTTCGGTCCTATGGAATTCACATTTTTCAAGTTTGATGTAGAGATGGTTTTGTCTTAGGCGTTCTAAGACCATTCTCACATGTCCATGATGTTCCTCTGTGGAGTTAGAAAAAATTAGAATATCATCCAGATAAATCACCACAAATGTATCTAGGAGATCACTGAAGATATCATTCACGAAGTGTTGGAAAGTGGCTGGGGCGGTACTCAGACCAAAAGGCATAACTAGATATTCAAAGTGTCCATAGCGTGACCTGAAAGCAGTCTTCCATTCATCCCCAGGTCTGATACGGACCAAGTTATAGGCCCCACGGAGATCCAGTTTAGAGAAAATTTTGGCATGCCGCACTCTCTCCAACAACTCAGGGATTAAAGGCAATGGATAACGGTTTCTAATAGTAACCTTATTGAGTTCCCTATAGTCTATGCAGGGTCTCAGAGATCCATCTTTCTTCTTCACAAAGAAGATGGGTGCACCTGCGGGAGATGAAGAGGGGCGTATGAAGCCCTTGGCTAAATTTTCGTCTATATAATCCTTCAAAGCTTTTAGCTCGGGCCCCGCTAGAGGGTAGATCTTACCAAAGGTATCTCGGCTCCGGGTAATAATTCAATTGGACAATCATATGGACGGTGAGGAGGAAGCTGATCAGCGTTCTTCTTGTCACATAAATCGTCATAGTCCTGGTATACAGCTGGTAGTTCAGGGACTGACATGGTTCCTTTAGGAACAGAGCAAGCTGAAACTCCTTGACTCATCTGTTTCTCCGGAAAGTGTAATTCCTTGGTCTCCCAGTTAATCGTAGGATTCTGCGCCTGCAGCCATGGTAGCCCTAGAATGATGGGAAAGTGGGGAGAAGAGATAAGCAAAAAAGACATTTTCTCCTGATGATCTTTACCCATAAGGACCCTCAAAGGCTCTGTTTCTTGATCCACTGGTCCAGAAGTCAGTAGAGAGCCATCCACAGTCTCCATCTGTACTGGAGTAGCCTTCTTCACTGAACGTATCCCCTGTTTCAGAGCAAAGGAGATATCCATAAAATTTCCACTTGCTCTGAGTCGATCATAGCAGAGCTAGACACCCAGACTGAGTCAACCCAGAGTTTGATGGAAAGGAAGCAATGAGAATTGTTTCTTTTACAACTCAGCTGGGACACCGCTGAGGAAACTTGAAAAATTGCAGCGTTTATACCGTCATCGTCCCCAGAACTAACAGAGTTTAAGTCCGAGAAATCAAGATCTCTTGCAGCAGATCTCTCTGGAGCCTGAGGCTCGGACATGACAGAGCTCCTCTCGCAACACTCACAGTGAATGACTGCTGCAGTAGTCTTACGAGAACGGCTGGGGCAGTTTATAATGAAGTGCCCTGACTTACCACAGTAGAAACATAGATTTTCCTTTATACGATGTTCTTTGCGTGCATCACTAACCCGTCTTTGTAAAGAGTCCACCTGCATGGGTTCAGGTTCTGGTTCCCTTGTGATCCTACTCAAAGGTTCCTTAGCTGAGGAGAGAGGTAGTAAAAGGTTAGTGCGATTATTTTCGAACCATCTCTCTTGTCTGCGTTCAGTCAGACGAGCATCAATACGGATACAATAGTTAATAAAGTCACCTAACGCAGTGGGAGGGTCAGCACGAGCAAGTTCATCCTTAATCAGTGGAGACAACCCTTTCCGAAAAATAGATTTTTTAGCGGAAGTGTCCCAAGTGGTATCAAGAGCCCATCTCCTGAAATCCAGGGCATATTCGGCTACTGAACGCTTACCTTGGCGCAAAGTTAACATGGCTGCTTCTGCTGTTGCACCTCGATTGGGGTCATCAAACACCTGCCCCATGGCTGAAATAAAAGCATCAAGGTGATTCAAACAATCATCCTCAGTCTCAATCAGAGGGTTTGCCCACATCAAAGCCTTATTGGTAAGCAACACGATTATAGTAAGCACTTTGGATCGTTCAGTGGGAAATTGTGAAGCATGTGCAGAGAAAAATAAATTGCATTGATTAATAAATCCCCTGAATTTCTCACGTTCACCGCCAAAACGAAAAGGAGGTAATTTGGGGATCCCAGAACTTGGGGTTATGGCAGGAGCCTGGGCTCGTTCCTCTAGAGCCTCAATCCTGGCTCGCAATTCCTGGGTAGTCTGTCCAAACACTTGCAAATTATGATTAGTGAGGTCCTGTAGGCTTCAAAACGGGTTTTTAAAGTCTGTACATCTGAAAGGATTGTATCAGTCACTCCGCAAAGTTCCTTTATGCGGGCCTCCATCTTCCAGATCTTTTAAGGCAGAGGTGCTGGAAGGAGAAGAGGAAAGGAAAAAAAAAAAAAAAACAATAGTGTTTACCTGTGGTAACACTCCAGAGTAAAATTTTAAGGGAATGCGCTCACCTGGAATGGTTGTGAGAAGTCACAACCACTATCATCACATAAGGTATTAATCGGACATCTGATATCCACAGTCACAGCAGACACGGCTTTCCCAGATCCAGCAGACACTAAACATTGGCTCCTGAATCTTGTCATGTATAGTGTACAGTTCCTATAGCGTCTTGTGCTTGGGTGCGAGGAAAACACAGGAGACATAGGTTGAAATGAAATGACTTGTATTACTTCATACAAGCATGCTGAAAAGTTCACACAGTTTGCAGGAACAGCGACAGGAGACACAGCAGGCCAGAGTAACTTCAAGCACTACAATAAATCTCCAAAGCAGGTTCAGGATCTCTTCTCTGTACCGTAATTCCTCTGCAAACATGGATTCACCAAACAGCAGGTTTCCAGAGTCCAAAAGTGTTCCAAGGTTCCTCAGTAGGGAATAGCTGGAGTACAAGTCCAAGGCTTCCAGGAGTCAGGTCACAGACTGACTGAGGCTTGATTCAGAAGCACTGATTGTTCAGCTGAGGCTGCTTAAGAAGCAAGAGGGAAGAATCAGGGCGGGAACATGAAAACTGGAAACTCCATATTAACTGAGGGCAAGAGCTGCAGAAAGACAGAAAGCAAAATGGCCGACGGAAACTGAGTTTCAAGGAACATGTCAACAGAGACAAAGAACCTTACAGGCTGCCTCATTTTCCACCCTAGGCTTATACTCGAGTTGATAAGTTTTCCCAGTTTTTTGTGGCAAAATTAGGGGGGTCGGCTTATCCTCGGGTCGGCTTATACTCGAGTATATACGGTATGTGGTTTTTCCTGTTATTTCCATTTCTTTGCTTGTCTTACTTGTGAATTTTCTTACAGGGACAGCATCAGTAAAGGTTTTAGCGAGTTTAGTAAAGGTTTTAGTGTAGTGCTGTCAAGTAGCATATGAAATTAAAGAGACTTGTTTATTGCCTGAAATTTGTATTTTTTACCTGGTGTAAATGCCACTGTTCTCTTAAATCTGACATTGTTTTTCTTCTGTTCTTACGCTTCTGCGTTTCTTAGATATGGTCCATTCTTGTTTACCTCTAAATCTAGTTGTGCTTGTCAAGGGGGCATGATTCTCAACTTTTCTCTGTTGGCATCTTCATGAGGATCATGCCTGATTGAATAAATAGACTAGATTTACATACAAGAAAAAAATGGGCTATGTCATTAGAGCAAACAGGCACGAAACCCCCCCAAAGACACAAAAAAATGTCAGATGCAGGGAATAAATCAATTACACATTATTGACAAGGGACCCTAACCCTAACCTCATTGTTATCTTTGTTGTAGGACTCAGTTCTATATGAACATCACTACATCTTGCTTGGCCATTACACTATTGTTAAAACTGAATTTTCTGTACATCTTTTTTCCCTAGTCCTCTGAGAACTATGGCACTCTGAAAATAGACTTCAGCTTCATCCTTTATTCTAACAATGTCAACACGAGTTGCAAACAACATTTGGTGCTTTCTCATTGACATTCTTTCCAACTTACATCTGTATGAAGCAATGTATAAGAAATGCAGTCACTGGCCCTTAGCCTTTAGAGCTCACATTTATAAATGGCTCTGAATCTAAGATCTAATGAAAAATGTTTAGATGAACAGAAAAGATGCATATATCTCATTCTAGTTATCTTGATTCCTGTTATATAAATTGATATCACAGACAAAAGTGTGCAACAATTCCCAGTTCTTGTCGCTAACAATAGACATTGTTAAATCAAAAAGTATTACATCTCACGCCAGACTATTGGAGCAGATGAAGTCTCTATAGAACAGCTGCAAAGTGGCTAATGCAGTAAGTATATAAAGAAGAATTCAATAACTGAACATTGACACAGTAGGAATGTTTTTTTTTAATGTCTCTGACCTATTTATTGTCATTGGAAATTATACCTTTCACTTTCCATGTGCTTCTTTACAACAAAGTAGGTATAAATATAATTTACAAAATACTTCAAAATTAGTTAATAGAATATTTAAAATAATAATTCAAACAATATGGAGAGGGATATAATAAAAAACATTAAAAGTGATATATTAACTATAAATTACAGTGAATGATTTGAGTTGAAGAAATCTTTTTTATTATAAATTGCATTTAGTCTAACATGATGCGAGCCTTATCATACCTTGTAATGCCCCTGCATAATCCACATGAATAGGTCACAGTACAATTATTTGCATACATTAACCACTGACTTAACCATTGGATAGAGAGACTATATTACTAAGAAAAATATACAGTAGTTTAAATCAATAAATCTGAGATCAATCATTAGCCTTTGGGAAAATAATTTGGTTTTGCTCATCAAAAGAAAAAAATAGAACTCTTCTACTGGTATTGCTCCACGTTCGGTCATTCTGAATGTGTCTGAATTAACGATAACAGCTACAAGCTACAAAATTGTATCCTAGTCGTACTAAACATTAGATAAAATTGGTATGGTGGTGAAGGTAAAAAATTACCTGTCCTGGACATACTTCAAGGAGAGGACTTTCCTTCGTATGTGGTAAATTTGTAAGGAAATCAATAGAGATGCAATGCAAGCTGCTTTTCCTGCCTTACGTGAGATTCTCCTTTTCTCTTTCGAACCTGAAAAGCACAGGAGATGTTTCACAAACCTTTTCATGCAAATAATTATTGCAGCCTGCATAATCATCCCACAATTCTGGGTCTATAGCACGATTTCCCCTGAAGACCACTGGATAGGGAAGATAAATCAGATTTACTGATTTGAAAAAAATTGCACAATAGGATTCCCTCACCAGATCAGTCACTGATTAAAGAAGTACTCCTCACATCAACATTTTTATCCTCTTAATATATTGCAATCATCACATTATAAAGCACTTACAATTGCTCATTTTGTCTTTATAGCTAGCTAATCCTCTTTTCTCTGCTCTATGTAGAAACAGGAAGACTCTTGTCCCTGCATTTCACACCCCCCTCTTCAATGTCCAGACCCATATGCTCCACTGGTCCCCCTGCCAGGGACTTTTGCAGGGACTTATTATTCATGCAGGGAAAATTGACCTCCTGTTTCTACATAGAGCTTAGAAGAATTCAGCTGGTCAGTTTTTAATAATGTGATATCATAAATCTAGTGAAAAATAGAATAATTAGCTGAATAGAAGTGCAAAATGAGCAAATGTAAGTACAAAGTTCTGTAAAATATGATGATTGCAATATATTAGGATAACAATTTTGACAGGAGTGCTTCTTTAACCCCTTCCCAACCTGTGACACAGCGTATGCGTCATGAAAGTCGGTGCCAATCCGACCTATGACGCATACCCTGTGTCATGAAAGGATCGCGCTCCTGCGGGTCGGGTGACCCAGGGTCACTGAAAGGTCACCCGACCCGCAGGCACAAGACCCTTTGTGCTTCACCACAGGGGGGTTGGCTTAACCCCCACGTGGCTACGATCGCTCTGATTGGCTGTTAAAAGTGAAACAGCCAATCAGAGCAATCTGTAATATTTCATCAATGAAATTTGGTGAAATATCACAATCCAGCTATGGCTGATCCTGCAATAGAGATCCGACCCCCCCACACCGAGTCACGGCGGCGATCGGCCGCCGCCACGATAGATGGCGGCGATCGGTCACCGCCGTCACTTACTGCTCCCCTCCTCCTTGCCTCCGCTCCCCCCACCTTCTGATCCCCCCCTTACCTTCCAACTCCCCCTACTCACCTCTCCCGGTCATCCGATGTCCCTGGATTCATCCCGGTGTCCGTCCGGGATGTTTCATGGGCGCCATCGGCGCATGCGCAGTGAGCCCTCCAGAGTCCAGAAATTTATTTTGATCACTGTGATAAACTCTCACAGTGATCAAAATAAAAAAAAGTAAATATACGCCCCATTTATCACTCCCATAGGTAGGGACAAATAAAAAAAAAAATATATATATATATATATTTTTTTTTCTTATTAGGGTTAGGGTTACGATTATAAGGCTGTATTCATATTGCGTTATGGCAGTCCGTTAGACAGACTGCGTTACACTCCGGTATAACGCGGTGTAAAGCAGTCCGTTAACGCTGCCATTCACCCCCATTTGCGGGCGCATCGCGATGCATGCCGTAAATCGGCATGCGTTTGCGACGTGCTGTCATTCAGTGACGGAGCCTCGGACGCGGCCTGCAGCGTCTCGGCTCCGTCACCGCCAGCGAAGATGAATCATCTGCTGATTCATCTGCGCTAGCGGGTATAGCATAACGCGATCACATTATACTATAACGTTACCAGCCCGTCAACGCTATGTGTTGAACGGGCTAGTAAAACGCAATATGAACCCAGCCTTAGGGTTAGGGTTAGAACTAGGGTTAGGTTTAGCCTTAGGGTTAGCATTAGGGTTAGAATTAGGGTTAGGGTTAAAATTAGGGTTAAGGTACTGTCACACTAAGCGAGATCGCTAACGAGATCGCTAAAGCGTCAGCGATTTTTATGATGCAGCAACGATCTCGTCAGCGACGTCGCTGTGTGTGTGACATGTAGTGGTGATGTGGCCCCCTCTGCGATGTCGCTGATCGTTCATGAACTTTCTGAGCCGTTTTTTGGTCGTTGGTGTCCCACTGGTGAGCCTGAATCGCTGAGTGTGACACCCTTTATGAACGACTTTACCAGCGGTGCAGGCGGGACTAGGTTTTCTCAACGACCGCAGAGGTCGTTATACAGATCGATGATCTCTGATGAGATCTTTGTGTTTGGAAGCTAACTAGCGACCATATAGCGATCGCACCAACGATCTCGCCAGGTCATGTCGTTGTCGTGATCGCTGGTGCGATCGCTAAGTGTGACAATGCCTCTAGGGTTGGAATTAGGGTTAGGGTTAGAATTATTGTTGGATTTAGGGTTAGGGATTAGGGTTAGGTTTGTGGTTAGGGTTAGAGTTAGGATAAGTGCTAGGGGTGTTTTGGGGTTAGAGTTGGGATTAGGGTTAGGCTTGTGGTTAGGGTTATGGTTAGAGTTGGGATTAGGGTTAGGGATGTGTTGTGGCTAGGGTTATGGTTAGGATTTGGATTAGGGTTAGGGGTGTAGGGGTTAGGGTTGGGGTTAGAGGTGTGTTGGGGTTAGGGTTGGAGTTAGAATTGAGGGGTTTCCACTATTTAGGCACATCAGGGGGTGTTCATACACGACATGGCGCCACCATTGATTCCTACAAATTTTGAGTTCAAAAAGTCAATCAGTGCTCCCTTTATTCCGAGCCCCGACATGTGCCCAAACAGTGGTTTACCCACACATATGGGGTATCAGCGCACTCAGGGAAAATTGCACAACAACTTTGGGGGTCTAATTTCTCCTGTTACCCTTGGGAAAAAAATTGGGGACTGAGAAAATTATTTTTGTGGAAAAAAAATGATTTTTTATTTTCACAGCTCTGCATTATAAACTTCTGTGCAGAACTTGGAGATTCAAAGTGCTCACCACACATCTAGATAAGTTCCTTGTGGGGTCTAGTTTCCAAAATGGGGTCAATTGTGGGGAGTTTCTACTGTTTAGGCACATCAGGGGCTCTGCAAAAGTAACATGACGCCCGCAGACCATTCCATCAAGTCGGCATTTCAAAACATCACTACTTCCCTTCCGAGCCCTGACGTGTGCCCACACAGTAGTTTTCTCCCACATATGGAATCAGCGTACTCAGGACAAATTGGACAACAACTTTTGGGGTCTAATTTCTCCTGTTACCCTTGGGAAATAAAAATATTGGGACTAAAAGATCATGTTTGTGGAAAAAATATGATTTTTTTATTTTCATGCCCGGGCGTTACAAACTTCTGTGTAGCCCTTGAGGGTTCAAGTGCTCACCACACATCTAGATAAGTTCCGTGCAGTGTCTAGTTTCCAAAATGGGGTCACTTGTGGGGAGTTTCTACTGTTTAGGCACATCAGGGGCTCAGCAAAAGTAACATGATGCCCGCAGACCATTCCATCAAAGTCAGCATTTCAAAACATCACTACTTCCCTTCCGAGCTCCAACGTGTGCCCGAACAGTGGTTCCCCCCACATATGCGTTACCAGCGTACTCAGGACAAACTGTACAACAACTTTTGGGGTCCAATTTCTCCTGTTACCCTTGTGAAAATAAAAAATTGCGGGTTAAAAAAAATAAGTTTTTGAGGAATAAAAATTATTTTTTATTTTCACGGCTCTGCATTATAAACTTCTGTGAAGCACGTGGGGGTTCAAGGTGCTCACTGTGCATCTCGATAAGTTCCTTAGGGGGTCTTGTTTCCAAAATGGGGTCATTTGTGGGGGAGCTTCAAAGTTTAGGCACACAGGGGCTCTCCAAACACGACTGGTGTCCGCTAACGATTGGAGCTAATTTTCCATTAAAAAAGTCAAATGGTGCTCCTTCCCTTCTGAGCCCTGCCGTGCGCCCAAACAGTGGTTCCCCCCACATATGGGGCACCAGCGTACTCAGGAAAAACTGGACAACAACTTTTGGGGTCCCATTTATCCTGTTACCCTTGGGAAAATAAAAAATAGTGGGCTAAAAAATTATTTTTGAGAAACAAAAATGATTTTTTATTTTCATTGCTCTGCGTTTATAAACTTCTGTGAAGCACTTGGGGGTTCAAAGTGCTCACTACACATCTAGATAAGCTCCTTGGAGGGTCTAGTTTCCAAAATTTGGTCACTTGTGGGGGGTTTCTACTGTTTAGGCACATCAAGGGCTCTCCAAACGCGATATGACGCCCGCAGAACATTTCATCAAAGTCTGCAATCCAAAACTTCACCACTTCCCTTCCGAGCCCTGACGTGTGCCCATACAGTAGTTTTCTCCCACATATTGGGTATCAGCGTACTCAGGACAAATTGGACAACAACTTTTGGGGTCCAATTTCTCCTGTTACCCTTGGGAAAATAAAAAATAGCAGGCTAAAAAATAATTTTGAGAAACAAAAATGATATTTTTATTTTCACTGCTCTGCGTTTATAAACTTCTGTGAAGCACTTGGGGTTCAAAGTGCTCACTACACATCTAGATAAGCTCCTTGGGGGTCTAGTTTCCAAAATAGGGTCACTTGTGGGGGGGTTTCTACTGTTTAGGCACTTCAGGGGCTCTGCAAACGCAACATGACGCCCGCAGAACATTCCATCAAGTCTGCGTTCCAAAATGGCGCTCCTTCCCTTCTGAGCTCTCCCATGCGCCAATACAGTGGTTCCCCCCCACATATGGAGTATTGGTGTGCTCAGGACAAATTGCACAACAACTTTTGTGGTCCAATTTCTCCTGTTACCCTTGTGACAATAAAAAATAGCGGACTAAAAAATAATTTTTGAGGAAAAAAATGATTTTTTTATTTTCACTGCTCTGCGTTATAATTTTCTGTGAAGCACTTGGGGGTTCAGAGTGCTCACTACACATCTAGATAAGCTCCTTGGGGGATCTAGTTTCCAAAATTGGGTCACTTGTGGGGGGTTTCTACTGTTTAGGCACATCAAGGGCTCTCCAAACGCGATATGACGCCCGCAGAACATTTCATCAAAGTCTGCAATCCAAAACGTCACCACTTCCCTTCCGAGAACTGACGTGTGCCCATACAGTAGTTTTCTCCCACATATTGGGTATCAGCGTACTCAGGACAAATTGGACAACAACTTTTGGGGTCCAATTTCTCCTGTTACCCTTGGGAAAATAAATAATAGCAGGCTAAAAAATAATTTTTGAGAAACAAAAATGATATTTTTATTTTCACTGCTCTGCGTTATAATCTTCTGTGAAGCACTGTGAAGCAATTGGGGGTTCAGAGTGCTCACAACACATCTAGATAAGTTCCATAAGAGGTCTAGTTTCCAAAATGGTGTCACATGTGTGCGTCATGGTTAGTGTTGAGCGATAGTGCTCGATATCTAAAAATATCGTATCGAAATTGTATCGTCGATAGCACTAAATATCGTCGATATCCGATTTCGATACCGGAAGTCCAATGTAAGTCTATGGGAACAAAATATCGCAACTAAAAAAAACCTTTATTTCCTTGTAAACACTAAATATACACACATAGAATACATATATATATATATATATATACATGTCATTGTGACATATATATATACATATATTTATAGTTTATACACTTCTACATAGTAAAATAGACTCTGATTCAATTGCCGGGTAAAGCCGTGACATACCCCATAGAAGTCGACGGGCTCGGTGCCGAGTACCCCAAAAACCTCTGGCTCTGTGCGACTCAACTTGGGCGTCACGAACAGGATTCTGTAGCTCGCTATAAGCGAGTCCTGTGTGCCTGAATTGAACTGGTTTTGTGCTTGAGAATTGCTAAAATCATCAGAGAATGTATTTGCCATTTTTCCGCCATATCTGCGTCACGACGAGGCACTGGTGAAGAAGAAGGGCGTGCTCTTCATGGGTGTACACACTCACTCAGTGACGCGAAAACGATGGCTCTAAATGGTACTGCAATGTAAGATCGTGCCCCACAGCTCTTGAGTTCCGCCTCCTCATCCTCCTCAGTGTGCGGAAACTAACACGAAGGTCCCGCCTCACTACAAAAGAGGGGCCCTCTCCAGATGCTAATGACACATGTGACTTGGCAGAGATGGCTAATGGACACGAGCAGAAGTGTGAAGGGATGGAGCAGTCAGAGCTCTCCCCCCACGGAAGCGACCCGATCGCCACGGAACCACCGTTGGGCACCCGGCCTGGAAACCCTCCTACGCTGCAAGAAGCGGAGGATACCCTAAGAGGCCTGGCCTGGCACCGGGAGGAGGTCGCCAGGATGGAAGCCAGCTGGCGTGCCCTAAAACTAAACTTGGAGCGGCGCCAATCCCTCTTACCTGAAGTGTCTGTACCGGAAGGTGAGGCACCCGTTCTAGTAGAGGAGTCCGTGCGGGCATCCCAGCCCTTGCAATGTATCCGGTTGACGTTGTCGCAGTGGAGGCACCCGTTCTAGTAGAGGAGTCCGTGCGGGCATCCCAGCCCTTGCAATGTGATCCGGTTGACGTTGTCGCAGTGGAGGCACCCGTTCGTGCAAAAAACGCTGCACCGGCAGCACCCCAGATCCCGCTGTCTGCCCCCGTCGCTGAGACAGAAGAAGCGACACCCGTCCTCATGGAGGAGGCCGCGCAGGCACCAGAGCACTACCTGCCTGTACAGGAGCCCCGACTGTCATCTGTTCCAGAGCCGGCTGCTTCCTCCGCAGGTGAGCGCCGCCAGGACTGGGGGGCACCAGGAGAGGTGCCGCAAACCGGACACTGTAAGCTGCAGTTTGATGGTGGAGACATGGAGCTGCTGGTGGAGGAGAATTTCAACCGGCGTCAGGAGGAAGAGTGGAGACGTTGGGAGAAGGAAGCAGAGCGACAAAGGGAGCAGCGAGAATCCCAAAAACTTCGCCAACGTCAGCTGGAGAAGGACCGGGCAGATAAGGACCGGATGAGAAAAGATAAAAGTACGGTGAGGGAGCCGCGGCATAAGGGTGCAGTACGGAACTTTAAATTGAAAGGTGGTTGGGGCTTCATCCAGGAGCCTGGACTTTATTTAGAAGTTTTTGTGAACCGGCGGGACGTGGAGGCTCACCTCCCAGAAGGACACCCGGGGAGGGACCTGTTGCCAGGAGACTTGGTGACTTACACCCGACACTGGGGTTACAATGGATGGTACGCCCTAAATGTTACCAGGTGCGACCCCTACACCCCAGAGTGTCAGGAACCTGTGAGACCCTCGGAGCCTTCAGCCTCCCACATCCAGGCCTCTGCAAAAGTGCCCACCCCACGCCGTAAATCTCCCCAGCCTCCCTCAGTGGTCTCCTCAGCAGCCCCAACTATGGACATGATAAGTATAGTTGGCCCGTACCCGGCGCCTGTTAGGCCCCCTGGGGTTCGTACAGTCCGTGACATAGGTCTCCAGACCCGGAGGGAGATGAAAGAGGTGGCCACACAGACCCAGATAGCGGGTCACGACTTGACTGTACAGGCCACACGACGTCATCAGGTCCTGGTGGTCCTTTGTGCCTCGGATGTTTGGCAAGCATCAGAAGAGTACCAGGTGGTACCTGGAACACCCCTGCCAAAGAATTATAAATAACCCGGACAGGGTCACTGTATGTAAATAGTTAAATTGTTTATGTACCCGGACGGGTGAATGTTCATAAAAAAGTTTTTTAATTTAATAAAAAAAAGCAAAACACAGTTTTCATTACTTTTATTACAGTGTCATCCTGCGACGCCATCGATCTCCTGTAAAAAAAAAAAAAAAAAAAAGTATACCACCTGACCGACGCAGTCCATAGTAACGAGTGTCCCACGACGATCCAGCTCTGCTACATCAGAATGACAGGCAGAGCCTGTCATCCCGGCGCAGCACAGCTGATTACCTGCTTCCCCGGCGGTGACGTCATCGGACTGACTGCTTTACGGCCGGGATTACCCAGCAGTCACTGCAGTTATCGCGAGAAACTGCATGTGACCGCCGGGGAAAGATGATGGCGGCCATGAAGCAGTCCAGGCCGTGACCGCCGGAGATCTTCTGCCAGGTAAGTGCCGCTGACTCCTGACAGACCCGACCGACGGACACTCACAGTGACAGTGACAAATCCGATTCCGGTATTCGATAAGACGAAAATATCGAAACGAATTATCGAAAGGCCGATAGAGCTAATATCGGCCGATAGCCGATATTTACATTATCGTATCGCTCAACACTAGTCATGGTGTCTAACGATTGGAGCTAATTTTCCAAAAGTCAAATGGCGCTCCTTCCCTTCTGGGCCCTCCCGTGTGCCAAAACAGTAGTTTATGACCACATATGAGGTGTCTGTGTACTCAGGAGAAATTGCCCAACAAATTTTAGGATCCATTTTATCCTGTTGCCCATGTGAAAATGAAAAAACTGAGGCTAAAAGAAAATTTTTGTGAAAAAAAAGTATTTTCTTTTTTTTACGGATCAATTTGTGAAGCACCTGGGGGTTCAAAGTGCTCACTATGCATCTAGATAAGTTACTTGGGGGGTCTAGTTTCAAAAATGGGGTCACTTGTGGGGGAGTTCCAATGTTTAGGCACACAGGGACTCTCCAAATGCGACATGGCAACCGCTAAATATTCCTGCATATTTTCCATTAAAAAAGTCAAATGGCGCTCCTTCTCTTCTGAGCCCTGCCGTGCGCCCAAACAGTAATTTATGACCACATATGAGGTGTCTGTGTACTCAGGAGAAATTGCCCAACAAATTTTAGGATCCATTTTATCATGTTGCACATGTGGGAAATGTTATTTATTAACTATTTTGTGTCACATAACTCTCTGGTTTAACAGAATATTAATTCAAAATTTGAAAATTGTGAAATTTTCAAAATTTTTGAAAAATTTCCATTTTTTTCACAAATAAACGCAAAAATTATCAACCTAAATTTACCACTACCATGAAGCCCAATATGTCACGAAAAAACATTCTCAGAATCGCTAGGATCCGTTGAAGCGTTCCTGAGTTATTACCTCATAAAAGGACACTGGTCAGAATTGCAACAAATGGGAAGGTCTTTAAGGTCAAAATTGGCTGGGTCATGAAGGGGTTAACTTTGGCAACCTTGGAAAAGCTTTAGAAACTTTGCAGCCAGATAGTAATTAAATATTTTTCTTTAAATATTGACAACTAAAGTATAGTATGTGCAAAGGTGGTTACCTAAATTTTCCATTTAGTATGAGTGCATAAACATTTTATCTTTTGCAGATATACATAGAGAAAGATAATATTTTAGTGTGCTCACAAATTCAAATGATTTGCAAAGCAAAATGAGCTTCATAGATAAGTATAAAAACTTGGATCCAAACCTGTCGCTATACTTTAGATGTCTGAATTTGTGCTCCTCCCCCCATATCAAGCAAGCTATGTCCAGCCAAGCAAAAAAGGCAGTGAGAACTATAGTATCTTCTCTAGAAACAAAATCATCTGTGATGTCGAAATCCAATTGATAGTCCTTATTTCACCTGAAATCTATCAATGATGAAAAGTCAAATATACAGTACCTTCAGTGGTACTGGAAAGTTTGTGAACCCTTTAGAATTTTCCATATTTTTATATAAATAATACTACATCAGATTTAATAGGGCCATGTTATTATGCAGCCCTGGCTTACAATTTGCCGAGTGCCAGCAGATGCCGTGAAACCTGAGTTTAGCAAGGGCCTTCAGGTGGCCTTGTATTATACATTGGGAGAGATCTCATTCCTACATTTTGAAGATCCCTCCCTTATGCTAAATAGTTAGGAAGATAGTGGAATACATATTCCCCATTCCTTTACAATGCCATTTCAAACATGCCCATTTGAATTTTGAGCTTTGCCTGCCACCACCACAACCACGTCCACCGCCATCTCATGCGGCCCTCGCTTCAGATTTTCAGAGGGTTAGCAGTTACTGTGAAACCTGCATTTTGTAAACCCAACAGTTCATTTTTGTCACTGGATCCCAATGGAACAACTGTCATAGAGGGTGAAGCCGCTGTAAGGTGAATATAATACAGGAGTTAGGGGAGCTGTATGATCAATGTCAGGAAATTGGATTCTACCAGACACCAAAAGCATTAGAATTAAATTCTGAATACAGTGTATGCAAGATAGGGCCTCTATTGTCAGTCTGTCAGGCCTGAAACCTGTGTCAGGAACATGTACAAGCCTCAGTTTACTTGAAACAGCCTCCTCAAGGGAAAGATACAGGAGTGCTGTATTGATCAATCTGCACAAGCCTACGCACTTCTTCTGGAAACTACCCAACCAGGCAAAATGTATCTTTTGCATGGTTTTCAGCAACAAAAGAGTAATTACTGGATATATCCCAGAGTGTGTCGAGGTCCGTGGAGTGTAATACTCAGGTGACAGGCAGTGCTACAGAGCTCAGGTAAAGGTCTTAGCGTGGCAGTGACCATGTTCAAATATGTGTAAGGCTGTGGCCTGAATAGGTGTGTGGAGTGTATTAACCCAGTCTCTTAGACATGCTTAAAATATACAGAAACCCCAATACCCTACCACCATTTTTTTGTAAGGACACAAATTTAGAAAATGTAAGGGAAGTAACAGTTTAACAAAGAGACAGAATTCTCATGTATGATCCTGGAAAACTCAGTAATGGTCTTTGTCCAGCACCGGACGGACAATGTAAATTGCTAACAAATATATATGCCCTACCTTACAATTTGTGAACAGACATATATGCTGACAAGAGACAACTGAACAATGCGCTGGGACAACAAACTGGACGTGGTTGCTGACTGTTGTGTCTGTGCAACTGCAGGTTGTGGAAAGGAAGCATCAGCGTCTCCTTCCTGGACAGCAGATTGGGAAGGGAGTAACACAGGGGAAGGGCCAGTGGTTTCACCGTCAGACAAAGATTTTGTACCCAGGCATTCCACCCGTCTACTGGGGTGCTGGGTATATGAGAAGTATATGGTGTATGCTAACAGAGGTATTATGTTGAATTTCCCTTTATAAAAGGATGTGTGAGTAAGATTTTCGAACTAACAACATTAATATAGAGCATGTTTCCTTACTCAAATTATTTTTCTGTGTAAGGCTGAAACTTGAAGAATTATGTGGAGCATGTTAATGCATTCATGTTCCAAAATATCCTAGTACAGACCCATAAATCAATATCAGGATAGCAGATACATGCTTAAAGAGACAGTGAGAAGGGCAACCCAATAATAAAACTATAATAATAGAATGCATAGAGATTGAGAGAAGAAATTTGACCTTTGCACAATGTCCAAAGGTTTCAAAAAATTACCCCAAGGGTTCTGTATCAGACCAGCTGAAAGACGCGGTGATTGGGGACATCACAATACACTTTCCAGTTATTATAAGAGGTAGAGATAGGGAGTAGAAAGTTGACAATTGCACAATGTACAAAGGTTTCCAAAAATTACCCCAAAGGGTCTGTATCATGCACGCTAAAAGAGGCCGTGATGGGGACCTCATAATACATTTAGCAATTATTACAAGACATAGAGATAGAGAGTAATAGTTTAAACATTGCGCAATGTGCAAAGGTTTTAAAAAATTAGCCCAGGGGTCTCTCTCATACCAGCTAAAAGATGCTGTGATGGGGACATCACAATGCACTTAGCAGTTATTACAAGAGGTAGAGATAGAGTGTACAAGTTTCACCATTGCACAATGTGCAAAAGTTTAAAAAAATTAGCCAGGGGGTCTCTCTCAGACCAGCTGACAGATGCCATGATGGGGATATACACTTAGCAGTTATTACAATAGGTACAAGTTTCACGATTTCACAATGTGAAAAAGTTTCAAAAAGTACAAAACATTACCC
The DNA here is from genome assembly GCA_033576555.1 of Oophaga sylvatica. Lineage (NCBI taxonomy): Eukaryota > Metazoa > Chordata > Amphibia > Anura > Dendrobatidae > Oophaga > Oophaga sylvatica. Next base: position 184,293,242 of record JARQOD010000002.1, on the reverse strand, counting down.
ACTTGGGGTATACATAGATGAACATTAAGTACTTTTTGCAAAAGCAGAAGAAGGCGGTGTAACAATTATGAAGATACTATGGAATCTGATTGCATGGGATAAGAACGAATCTGAGACCGAAGTTGTGATAAAATAAACTGTATTAACAAGCAACGTGTAAACCACAAACTAACAGAGATAATCCTGAATTTACAGCAAAGTGCAAACAGCACAAAACAAAAATGTCCAGCAACTACGTTAAATGAAGCAGAGAACGACCGGCACTTATACGTAACGAAAATGTCCAGAAACTATGTTATACAAAGCAGAGTGCGACCGGAACATATATGTAATGAAAATGTCCAGCAACTTTCCTGGTAGTCCAGACATATGCAGGTGATGTTCAGCAATAAGGAGGATTTCCAGTGTACTATTTTCGGGCTGAAAAAGTCCCACAAAGTCCAGCACCGCAGCCCGCACAGAAACAGTTCAAGAATTAATACACTGATAATAATGTCAAGGTTCTTACGGCCACTGTAGTTCCAGGAAAGTATAACTCCTCACTCAAATGTCGGAACAAAGGTAACCATAGCCAGGATCAGGAAGCAGCACTGATGACTTAAGGCAGCTGGAAGTGATGAAGCAGAGCACTGAGTAACGAGCAGCAGTAGGAACTGCAGAAGCAAGCCAGGAGGTAGCTCAGGAGCCAGCAGCACAACAAAATACTCAGGCAAGGAGAGTTTTCCAACCCGGACTTAAATAGCAGGAACAGACAGGAAGTTCAAGGCCAGGACGAAGTACCAGACTCCATCTTGGACAATGGCAAAACAGGCTCCATGGAAGATCCGGAATCCTTACAGGAGGAGAAGGAGATGATTTCCTGAACAAAATGGTTTTGGATGGTAAGGAATGGACGTTAAGACTAGAGATGTGCAAATATTTCAATGTTCGGTTCGGATTATGATTGCCGAATTAGCAATATAAAATTAAATCGTAGAATATTCACTGACCATAACTGAATGTCATTCAGGTCAATGGGAGGCAAAAACAAATGTATGCACAACACCTTATAACAGCCCAAATGCTGCCAGAACACATTAAATTAGGGGCAGACACCAGGAAAATGGCCTCAATTTAACCACTGTACTAATTGTAGCATGGCACTGCAGCAATCAGCCAGGCATGAGGTATCAGTCTCTGGGACAGCATTTACAGCTTTCAATTGAACGTCACAGTAAGACGAGGTGGGTGAAGGATCGGTGTAGGTGCTGGTATCCTTGATACCGCATGCAACAGCTTAACTTGCTTTCATACTCAACCACACTCAGGTGGCACAAATATCATATAAATTTCATAGACTACTATTGTCAGAAAAATCTAAGGATAGTAACATGGAGTCAAGGAACTGGAGGCCTGACGGTCTTGGAGGCCTACTGCTACAGGCAACACGCATCAAGGAGACATAACCAGGAGTCTACACATTTAGAAAAATTAGCGGCAAACACCAACAAAGTGGCATCAATTGCAATAAAGTAGAATTAGTATAGTATATACACCTCTTCCTTTACAGTCAACCCAACAAATGGAGACTTTAACAGGCAAGGTGATGGAATCACAGTTCTGTATCTCTCTGAAAGCCAGGAAGGGGAGTAACTAGGAGGAGGGATGAAAGATGCAGGCAGGCACTATCGAGACTCTGGAACCACGGGTGCAGATGGGACCGGCTGAGGAACAGAAAAGCACTGGCAGGTGCGGGCTGAACCGGGTGTTAGACAGATGGGCACTGGCAGGAGCGATCTGGACCGGCTGAAGGACAGAAGAGTGCAGACAGGTATGAGCAGACAGGCACAGACAGGTTAGATCAGATGGGTACAGGTTAGACAAGCAGACAGGTGGACCTGTGGAACCTGACAGCAACTAGCAAGCATGCAAGGCAAACTAACAACATAGCTCAGGCACCTCCATATAGGAGGAGAAGCCTTAAATAGAAGGTGTCACCCAGCTGTAGGTTGGGAACATCTTAGGTTGATGTGGGCGGTCCCTTTAAGAGGTTGGGAGCACGCGCGTGCGCCCTCTAAGCATAGTTTGCGGTCCTACAACTGAACCTTGGTGGACACCAACACATGGGGGCGAGATGAGGAGGTGGTGTGTGAATGGGAGACACTGAGATCCAATAAAGGGCCAAGTCTGTAATATCAACAGATCAGAGAGTCTGTAGTAAGAGGGAATGGTCCACTGTGTCAAAGACAGATGCCAGGTCCAGGAGAAGAAACTCACTTCGCTTTCATTTGGTGGTTAGTAGGTCATTGGTGACTTTAGTTTCAGTGGAATGGTGATATCTGAAGTCAGATTGTAAGCGGTCCAAGAGGGAGCAAGAGGAGAGGTTTGAGGACAGTTCAAAATTTACGTGTTGTTCCAGTAGTTTGGAGGCATAGGGGAGAAATGATATGGGACAATAGGTAGAAAAAGAGGATGGGTCAAGGGTGGCCTTTTTGAGGATGGGTGTGATCGGAATATTTTCAATCAGGATGGAAGACACCAGTTGTTAGTGACAGGTTGAAGAGGTGGGTTAGGCTTGTGATGAAGACTGTGGTAAAGGTTGAAATGAGGTGAGACGTTATTGTGTCAAGTTCACAGGTGGTGAGGCAAAGTATTCAGCTGAGATGAGAGGGAGGGAGAACTGCTGGATGCAGGAAAGAACTGCCAGTACTGAATAGCTGTTTAGGGTTGAGAGACAGGTATGATATGAGAGATGAAAAGTCGGTTTGCTTTGCTACAGTAAGAATTTGCGCAGCATTTTTACAACTTCTGTTACTGGACGGGCATCTCCGCTCCCTTTCTTTGGCAGCCGTACAACAGTATGCTTTGTGGATGAGGGCAATAAAGAACATATACTCCAGTAAATGGCAAGCGCTGCATCAAGTGGCCTCTGCTCCTCTTCGTCCACCTTAACATCACACAGTACAGTTCTCAGTGGTGGCACCCTAATTACCCTTTTTTTCCCCACATCACAACTCTCCAAGAGCCAAACTGACTTTTGGAAACCACAGATGGCTAAGTCTGCAGATCTCTTCACACATTGTATGCCATGGGCATAGAATGTGTACTCTAGAGATTCACAGAGTCAAGAGGAGAAAATCATCTGCACCAATGGGCAAATTTTTTCTCACTTTGATCCATGGCTGGATGAAGTTTGGTCCGAGCATAAACCAAACCCTCATCAACAGATGTTAACCCTGCTAGGTGAAGGTGATCCATTTGTGAAGAGACTTAGATATTTGAGGTGCCTGCGGACTGTACTTTGCTGTCAAGGCAGGAAAAGGAGGAGACTGACTCTCAGGGTGAGGAGTGGGAGAACAGAGGGGATGACAATGAAGTAGCAGATCACACTTGGTGTAAACCCAGAGGCATTCAGCTGAGTAGCTCAGCAGAGGAGGAGGAGGAAGATGAAGAGGTTACGTAGACACAGAGTTATGCAACCACAAAAACCAATGCATCTTGAGACCCAACTCAGGCAGTGGACAGCAGCGTTCGTGACTCTGCAGTTGCTTAGCTTGGGTCTTTTTTTCAGACTGGCAAAAATCTAAAAAATCATGTTATCTGTCAACTTTTTTTAAAACAACCTAGTAAAGTAAAAAAAACAAAATAATTTCAGTACTACATGCATGACCTGGCCCATGTGCACTTAACATGCGTTAATTTGGTAATGTCACTGTGCTAAAATGCAGACTAGCGGGTCTCGACAACCACAGTCCACCTCATCAACAGCATCATGGAGAACTAAACTAATAGACAACAGGGATTGGAAAATTAAACTACTAAACAGCTTGGGTTGGAGAACTAAACTAGTACACACCAGGGGATGGACAACTAAAGTAGTATTATTATTATTATTATTATTATTAATATTTATTTCTATAGCACCATTGATTCCATGGTGCTGTACATGAGAAGGGGTTACATACAAATTACAGGTATCACTTACAGTAAACAAACTAACAATGACAGACTGATACAGAGGGGAGAGGACCCTGCCCTTTCGGGCTTACATTCTACAGGATTGTCAAGGTGTCACTAGACACCAAGTCTTTGAATCCCCAGGGCTTGGAGGACAAACCTCTGAATGTAACAGTTCCTGCATTGCTTCTGCCTCCTCCATCTCCTCTAGGGCCGCCACCTGCACCCTCAAACTCTGCCTTATTTAAATACATGTTCCAACACTGCAGAGAGAATTCCTCCCCCATCTCCGTACTGCACAGCCAAGGCTCACCGTAATCAGTCAGTGTTTACAATAATAAACCTTTGAGATCTCAGTTATAAAGATCAACAGTTGTGGACAGCTATCCATGCCGAGTTTAAGCAATTGCTGTCTACACTCAACCTGGAGCCAGGGAAGGCCATGTGCTATAACAACACAAACTTAGTGAAGGCCCTACGCCGGGCCAACCTTACGCACGTGCGTTGCATGGTTCGCATCCTCAACGTGATGGTGCAGCAATTCCTCCACCACTGTCCCAGCCTAGATGCACTGCTGAAGAAACCACTGTCATGCTGACTTCCAACATTCCACTTTAGTTGGTATAGAGATATTTCGGACTACCAGTTTGCTGGTTGATATGCGATATGACCACACCATCTAATTAAACTCTGCACATGTTGCAATGACTGTGGCAGCAGCGCTGAGATTTGGTTGCAGGATGACATTTTTCATAGCCTGGCGCAATGTAGTATGGACGCATTGCAATTTACACTTGCATACTGGATACAGATGAAGGACCTCTGCAGCCTTCTGTACGTTTTCTTAATGGCTACTAAGATGGCTAGCGGTGATGATGCCATCATTAGCATCGCTATTACTATAATCTACATGCTGAAGCACACTTTAAATAGTGTGGGTGAGCAGGTGGTGGTGGTGGTGATCTTGGGGGAAGAGGAGGAAGCAGAGGAGGATACCTTTAGTGTTAACAATATCTACAAGTCCAGGTCTGTCATCTCACAGACGTTTGCCATGGGAGGAACAAATGTAGAAGGACCATGAAAAGGATGAGAAGGTAGAGGCGATGTGCGCGCAACAGTTAGTAGATGAAGACGATGATTCCCTCTATGTTGTCCATGGTTGTCAGGAGGGGATGGAGGAAGAAAGCTTGAGTGTTATACCACCACCAACACACTGTGGAGTTGGACCTCATGAAAGAGACTGACCCATGATTGCCTTCTTGCTGCACCATCTACAACATGATTGTTAACCGTATGTAGAAGGACCATGAAAAGGATGAGAAGGAAGAAGCGATGTACGCGCAACAGTTAGGAGATGAAGATGATAATGATTCCCTCTATGTTGTCCGTGGTTGTCAGGAGGGGATGGAGGAAGAAAGCTTTAGTGTTATACCACCACCAACACTGTGGAGTTGAACCTCATGAAGAGACTGACCCATGAACGCCTTCTTGCTACACCATCTGCAACATGATTGTTACCCATACAGTTATGATTCCAAACAATGCTGACTACTGTGTTGCCAGTGTGTTCTATCCACATTACAAATGAAAATTTTGCCTGTTGCATCCTCCCCTGGAAAGGGACGCGCCCATGCTGCAGTATCAAAACATGCTGGAAGACATTCTTGATAGGGGTTTTCCACAACACTGCAGTGAGGTACACAGTTTGAATCGCAGTGATAGCCTTCCAACCACAGAAACGTTCAGTTGTCAACGCAAAAACATTAGCAGTCTTGCAGTGCTGTAGTCCTGTGTTACAACCTCACCAAGGACAGCATCTGCAAAGAATTTGTCTGTTCTACCCGTGTTTGTGAGGGTTTACTCCCAGTAATTATTTTTCTACCCACACTGCAAAGACATACAGATAGTACATTTAGATTGTGAGTCCCAATGATGACAGTGCCAGTAATGTCTAAGTGATAAAATCCCCCCAAAAATTGCTCAGCCACACACAGGTGGCACACATATCAGTTTTGTAGATTACTATTGACAGAAAAATGTAAGGATAGTAACATGGGTAGTTGGCTCAAAGACAGTGGAGGACTGCCAGTATCAGAGGCCTACTGCTACAGGCAACACATATATAACACAGATGTAGGGGAACACTGGCCACCTCGACGTACGTTTCACACAGGTGATATTTGCTCTCCCTGAAGAAGCAAATATCACCTGTGTGAAATGTACGTCGGAGTGCCCGGTGTTCCCCTACATTCTTTACAATGGGTAATTTACATTTTGGTTATTGTTAATCATCATTATTCTACGGCTGGTGTGGTCTGGCCTCTTTTTTATTAGGGAAATTTCCACTGTTATATCACATTGAGGCCTTTCTTGCCCTACCTCGCATGCATAGTTGTGTGCCTCCATGGTGACCACCATCTGCACATTTGGTGTGCTAGGCCTGTCAGTTTTTTTTTTTTTGCCATCTGGTGGTCGGTATGCAATTGGTATGGCAGGGTGTTTACTTCCACACATGTGCATTGTTACCTGTCATTCCTTATTGCATGTCGCCTATGCACATGACAATGTGGGATACGGCGGGCTGTATCACATTCAGCATCAGAAAAAAATTAGAATTATTTTTTAATGCGAGCTAGGTCTGCAGACAGGTTCATATCACAGCCACAAAAATGACAATGTGGGATACAGCAGGCTGTTTCACATTTAGCAACAGAAAAAATATATAATTTTTTTAATGTGCCTTAGGTCTGCAGTTTCATATCATCACAGCACTAAACAACAAGGTGGGATACAGCAGGTTGTTTCACATTTAGCTAGTGAAAAAATATACATTAGAATGCTGTACTCGTGCATGGAGCACAATAGAAGCAGTGCACAACACACTTGTAGGACATGTGCCCTGCTGGCTTTGTCTGTGGACCTCAGTAATGGCCAAAAAAAATGCTGGAAGGTAAATTTAATAACCACACTGGACACTATCTAGCTACACTATCTGACATACAACCGTCTAACTAACTAGCTAAAATCTTGCTGTTAAAAGTGCCAGCGTCAGGAGCAGCCTCTCTGCGCTGTTACAGTGTCAAAATGGCGCTAAAACAAGATGTCTGCTATTTATATGGAGAGGGACGTGATTTCAGCAGCCAGTGACACAACCCGTTGTGTCAGGACATTGTAGGTGTTTCCTGCGCCCTGATTGGCTAGCCACAATGTGCACACATTAAGTTAGAAAAAAATGACTGTTTACAAGAACACCATGCCTCTGAGCTCTGCAAACCCCCTCTCCTCATCAAACACGTGCCAAACGCTCATGATACACCACCATTATTGTTGCTAAAGTGCTGAAAAAACTTTAGTGGCAACACAAAAATTTCCAGCACTTTTACCACTTTTATTTTTTCCGATTTTATAACATTTTGCTTGTGTTTCTGATCACGAATCCGAATGTCCCATATTCGTGCCGAATGTACCAAACAAATTTGCTCATCACTATTTAAGACAACTTCGAAAAAAAAAACATTTGGCCTGCATTTACATAATGTTGCTGTCATCTGTAGGGCTTACAAAGTCAGAGGAAATCCAGCACACGTTCAATTTTAGAAGAGTCAGGCGTGTGCACCTAGCTGTTACGATTGCACCTGCAGAACTAAAAACCCGATCAGACAACATATTTGCGGCAGGACATGGTAGCACCGCCAAGGTATACATAGAGAGGTCATGCAAAGTGTGCAGCTTGGACAACCAATAGTTAAAGGGCACTGAAGAATCAGGAAAGATGATGGTATGGTCACTCAAGTAGTCCTTCACCATCTTGGTCAACTTCTTCCTCCTCGTCATTGTTACACCCACAGATAGCCCTTGCTGATGGGATGGTCTCATGGAAATGGCCCAGTTGTTGGACATTTCTACCCCCCGAGTTGCACTTGGTGTGTGTGCCCCTCCCTTGTATTCCTTGTAGGGGAAAAGAGCTGATTACTCTGCCACCAGCATTGTCTGGGGTAATTTTTTGAGCAAGTCTTCCACTATGGCCCTCTGGCATGCATACACTGAAAATGGCACGTCAGCCTCTGACATTAGAGAATCAAATTTCTCCCTGTGCCATTGGTCAAGAAGGGTGCACCGCCAGTATTTCATGGTGGACAAAATGTGTTTCACGTGAGGGTCTTGGGAAAGGCATCTGGACATGAACTCGACTATATGTGGCAAACTACAAAGAGTCAAACATAAAATAATATTGTCAAGCATATTACTGTATAGTGGAAAAGATGGAAGAGAAACCTCCACTAATGATATTGCAATAACCTATTATCAGTACAATAAATTATCCCGTGTATGATATGGACTGAAATAAGGACCAACTGCAGAAAACAGTATAAACAGATCAAAAAAGGCAGCATAAAGCGCATTTGAAGTAAACAGATACGAATCTTTATTTAATCAAATAAAAAGAGAACAGGGTTGGCCCTGTTCTCTTTTCATTTGATTAAATAAAGATTGGTATCTGTTTACTTCAAATAGGCTTTTTGACTGCCTTTTTTGATCTGTTTTAAAGAGTCAAACATTCAGTGTAATGAAGAGTAATGAAGATTATTGCCCCTGCTAAATTGTCACGTAAGATTATCTCTACCCAGATTGTGCCAGTCGCACAACTGCTAGATACAGATACGCTATTTTTTCAACCAATAGAAAATTATGATTTTTGTTTAGATCGCTTTGCTGACACACTCCAAATGTGGAGTAATGAAGATTATTGCCCCTGCTAAATTGTCACATAAGATTATCTCTACCCGGATTGTGCCAGTCGCACAACTGTTAGATAACGATACACTATTTTTTAAACAACTTTATTTTTGGGAGGATTTTTTTACATCGCTTTTATGAGACACGCCAACAGCAGAGTCTGGGAAATTTATCATAAACAGTGACGTTTCCGTAGATCAAGAGGTTTTGCGCAAGTCGCAGAACTGCTAGACAAATATTAGACAATGAATATTATTTAGCAATTACATTTTAAAATGGATGTTGCTATATGCTGCCACTGAGGAATATTATTTTGCGGTAAAAAAAAAAATATATATATATATATATATATATATATATGTATATATATATAGGTTGCTACACAGGAATATTATGGAGCTCCCCAAAAAATGTTTTTTATATGCTAATATGTGTATGGTATACACTGGCGCTCCTGGGTGCAGAAAAGGGGTGAATAGAGTAAAAATGAGATGAAATAAAATAAAGTAAAACAAAATAGAAGCTGCTGGTGTCAACACAGGGTCTGTGCACAACCTGTCAATAAAGAGTAAAGGAATATATGTATATGAGAGACACCTGCACTGGCGGTTTGTTGGGATTGCGCAGGTGTCTCTCATATACATATATTTTTTATATGCTGTTACTACCTAATATTATTTACCTCTACAAATAGCTGATTTTATATTTTGCTAGTGGATGAAACCCTTCCTTTTTCACCCTAATCCCACAGTCTGTTCCTAATACTAACTACTATACAACACAGTGGAAAATGCAGAGATCTGTCGCATGTACTTGCAATGATGAGAACACCCAGGTGCCTGCTTTTCACTCTCCCTCCTATTAAGTCTCTCCCTACTAAATCCCCACCTAGCAAACAACTAATCTTGACAATCTTCAGCTCTTAAAAGAGCTTTTTGGAATGAACAACGCTTACTATAAGCTCCTATCACTCTCTCTACGCTTAAACTACGCTCTCCCTACGCTGTTTCTCGCTGCAATGTGCACAAAATGGTGCCGGCAGCCTTTAAATATCCCCTATGACTTTGGAAGGCCAGACATTCACAGTAATGCCACACCAAAGATGGAGCCGGTATTACTGTGATTGGTAAGCCAGCCCAGCATGTTCATTGGCTGAAAATAAAGCGCCAAACATGCTGGGCGGGTCACTCAAATATACCGAGGTGAATACCTAATTACTCGCCGAGTAGCGAATAGCTCGAATACCATATTATTTGTGCGAGTAACGAGTAGTGCTGAATGTATTCGTTCATCACTACAGTTGAGTTTTGTTTTTTTAATGGGAAATGCATTATACTGCATGGATGCTTATGGGAATGCATAATATTATATATAGGCCTATAGGGAGTGCACTATACTATATAGAGAGTCTTATGGGGAGTGCATTAAAGTATAAACAGGCCTATGGGCAGTGCATTAAACCATGTATAGACTCTTATGGGAAGTGCATTATACTATTTATGTATGCCTATGGGGAGTGCATTATATGATATAGAGACCTATGGGGAGTGTATTCTACTACATAGAGGCTTATGGAGAGTGCATTATACTACATATAGACGCCTATGGGGAATGCATTATACTATATATATATATATATAGGCCTATGGGGAGTGCATTATACTATATAGATACCTATGGGGAGTGCATTATACTGTATGGAGGCCTATGGGAAGTGCATTATACTATATATAGGTCTATGGGGAGTGCATTATGCTATATATAGACCTATGGGTGTGCATTATGCATGGCCCCCCAACCCTATCCTGGTATGCATGGCCTCATCATCCCTATCTTGGTATGCATGGCCTCCTCAACCCTATCCTGGTATGTAAGGCCCGCTCGTCCCTAGCCTGATAGGCATAGCTCCCTCATCCCTAGTCTTGTAGGCATGGCCCCCTAATCCCTATCTGGTAGGCATGGTGCCCTCATCCCTAGCTTAGTATGCATGGCCCCCTCATCCCTATCCTGGTACGCATGGCCCCCTCATCCCTATCCTGGTACGCATGGCCCCCTCATCCCTATCCTGGTACGCATGGCCCCATCAACATCCTGCTATCATGGACCCCTCATCCCTATCCTGGTATGCATGACGCTCTTCATCCCTATCCTGGTATGCAGAGTCCCCACCTCCATCCTGGTATGCATGGTCCCCATCAGAAAAACATTAAAAACAAACCATTTTACTCTACTTTCCTGCACTCCGTCGCAGCCTCCTGTTCCGATGCCAGCAGCTGACTTATGCTTGTAAACAGCCCATGACAGTGATGTGATGCGCTGCCTTCAAGCAGATTACAGCTGCCGGAATACTGACTGCTCCCCATGCCAGGACTATGTGAGTGTGGAGCAGTGAATATTCACTGATCTTTAATAGCGGGCAAAGTGTTAGCCGCTGGCTTTCTGCAGCTGCCGGGCGTTCACTTGTGCTTGCTACTAAAGGGAATGAATATTCACTGAGAGCAGTGAATATTAATTCCACACTAGTGTTGAGCGATACGATACTGCAAATATCGGATATCGGCCGATATTAGCTGTATCGGCCTTTCGATTCCGAATACCGATATTTTCGTCATATCGAATACCGGAATCGGATTTGTCACTGTCACTGTGAGTGTCCGTCGGTCGGGTCTGTCAGGAGTCAGCGGCACTTACCTGGCAGAAGATCTCCGGCGGTCATGTCCTGGACTGCTTGATGGCCGCCATTATCTTCTCCCTGGCGGTCACATGCAGTTTTTCGCGATAACTGCAGTGACTGCTGGGTAATCCCGGCCGTAAAGCAGTCAGTCCGATGACGTCACTGCCGGGGAAGCAGGTAATCAGCTGTGCTGCGCCGAGATGACAGGCTCTGCCTGTCATTCTGATGTAGCAGAGCTGGATCGTCGTGGGACACTCGTTACTATGGACTGCGTCGGACAGGTGGTATACTGCTGTTTTTTTTTTTCATTTTTTTACAGGAGATCGATGGCGTCGCAGGATGAGACTGTAATAAAAGTAATGAAAACTGTGTGTTGTTTTTTTTTTATTAAATTAAAAAACTTTTATATGAACATTCACCCGTCCGGGTACATCAACAATTTAACTATTTACATACAGGGACCCTGTCCGGGTTATTTATAATTCTTTGGCAGGGGTGTTCCAGGTACCACCTGGTACTGTTCTGATGCTTGCCAAACATCCGAGACACCAAGGACCACCAGGACCTGATGACGTCGTGTGGCCTGTACAGTCAAGTCGTGACTAGAGTTGAGCGATACTTTCCGATATCCTAAATATCGGAATCGGAATGGTATCGCCGATATCACTAAAATATCGGCGATACCCGATACCGATACCGGAAGTCCCATGTAAGTCTATGGGAACAAAATATCGCAACTAAAAAAACCCATTCTTTCCTTGTAAACACTAAATATACACACATAGAATACATATATATATATATATACATGTCATTGTGACATATATATATACATATATGTATAGTTTATACACTTCTACATAGTAAAATATCCTTAGATTCAATTGCCGGGTAAAGCCGGTTTCAGTGAAAAGACAGAAGCACACGACATGAAATGACACTTGGTGTACATAGGGTTAACCATGTCTTTTCATGTCGTTTGCTATCTGATTTGCACAAACAATTAAATCAGTCTATGTGTGCAAAATTTCACACCTGTAGGGGTTAATTAAAGGTGTAAATTCGTAGCAAAAAAGTCCGTTTTTTTTACAACGAATTTACACCTTTAATTAACCCCTACAGGTGTGAAATTTTGCACACATAGACTGATTTAATTGTTTGTGCAAATTAGATAGCAAAGGACATGAAAAGACATGGTTAACCCTATGTACACCAAGTGTCATTTCATGTCGGGTTCTGCATTTTCACAAAAGCCGGCAATTGAATTAGCGGCTATTATACAATGTAGAAGTGTATGAACTACAAATATAAATATATACATATATATGTGTCACAAATTCAATGACATGTATATATATATATATGAGGTGTAAAATTGCTGAAAAAAAATGCGTGGGCTCCCGCCCTATTTTCGCAACCAGACAGACAAAGCCAGTGAGTGGGGGCAGATAATAATAGCCCAGAGAGGGACCATTATTTTTGCCCCCCCCGGCTACTAACATCTGCCCCCAGACACCCCAGGAAAGACAAATCTATAATTAGATTCGCCCTTTCTGGCACTTTGCCCGTCTATTCCCATTGCCCTGTAGCGGTGGCGAATGGGTTAATATGGGGTTAAAGCCACCTTGCTATTGAAAGGTGACCTTAAGCCAGGTTAATAATTGAGAGCTGTCAATTAGACAACTATCAATTATTAATCCTATTGCATGAAATAAAAATAAAACACACACACTTTAATTAAAAATCATTTTAATGAAATAAAGACACATGTTTTTGACCATCTTTTATTTGACTGCAAAAACCATTTCCTGTAATAAAAATAAAATAAAAAAGCAAAATTATTCTTACCTATCCCATGCACAGTCAGGTCCCACGGTGTAATCCTTCAGAAAGGGTTAATTTTACTGCAGGGACCGCAGCTAATGCTGCAGCCTCACAGTAAACCCCAAATGAATGAGTTCCTCTCCTGCCTGACAGGAGAGTAAAGGCTGGGTGTCACATAACGATACACCAGCGATCCCGACAACGATATGCACTTGTCAGGATCGCTGGTGTATCGCTACATGATCGCTGCTGAGCTGCCAAACAGGCAGCTCAGGCAGCGATCTGGGACAGCGACACTGCGGGTAACATCGCTTAAGGGCCCGTCTCACATAGCGATATCGCTACCGAGATCGCTGCTGAGTCACTAGTTTTGTGACGCAGCAGCGAGCTCACCAGCGATATCGCTGTGTGTGACATTCAGCGACGATCAGCCCCCCTGCTGGGTATCGCTGATCGTCGCAGAAATGTCAGGACCTTTTTTTGATCGCTGGTTTCCCTCTGACAGGCACGCATCGCTGCGTGTGACAGGCGGGAGACCAGCGATCCGCTGGTAACCAAGGTACACAGCGGGTTTCCAGGCACCGCGCAGCGCTTGGAAACCCGCTGTGTACCTTGGATACCAGCTCCCTGCATCAGGGCGCTGGTATCCAAGGTACACAGCGGGTTTCTAGGCACAGCCCCGCGCCTGGAAACCTGCTGTGTACCTTGGTTACCAGCGGATCGCTGGTCTCCCGCCTGTCACACGCAGCGATGTGTGCCTGTCAGCGGGAAACCAGCGATCAAAAAAAGGTCCTGACATTTCAGCGACGATCAGCGATACCCGGCAGGGGGGCTGATCGTCGCTGAATGTCACACACAGCGATATCGCTGGTGAGCTCGCTGCTGCGTCACAAAACTAGTGACTCAGCAGCGATCTCGGTAGCGATATCGCTATGTGAGACGGGCCCTTAAGTGGAAAGCTTAATTGATTGCTTTCCACTTTCACTTCAGGTCAGCCAGGGACACCATCAGTGACGTCAGAGGGAACTGATTAACAAAAATAGGGGTTCCCTTCGAAAAAAAAATGGCGTGGGGTCCCCCCTATTTTTGTTAACCAGCCAGATGAAGCAGACCGCTGAGGCCTGGATTTTCAGGCTGTTAAGGAGCCAAGATCCATGGACCTTGCCAGCCTGATAATACCAGGCCACAGCAGTCTGCATATCTTGGCTGATTAACAAAAATAGGGGATCCCCTCGAAAAAAATTGGCGTGGGGTCCCCCCTATTTTTGTTAACCAGCCAGATGAAGCAGACCGCTGAGGCCTGGATTTTCAGGCTGTTAAGGAGCCAAGATCCATGGACCTTGCCAGCCTGATAATACCAGGCCACAGCAGTCTGCATATCTTGGCTGATTAACAAAAATAGGGGATCCCTCGAAAAAAAACGGCGTGGGGATCCCCCCTATTTTTGTTAACCAGCCAAGTAAAATGCAGACTGCTGCGGCCTGGTATTAAAAGACTGTCAAGGCCCATGGATTTTGGCCCTCAACAGCCTGATAATACCAGGCTACAGCAGCCCCACATTTGGCGCATCAAAAGATGTGCCAATTGTGGCACTTTACCCGGCTCTTCCCACTTGCCCTGTAGCGGTGGCAAGTGGGGTAATAAGGGGTTAATGTCACCGTTGATTGCACGGTGACAATAAGCCCGGTTAATAATGGAGAGGCGTCAATAAGACACCGATCCATTATTAATCCCAAAGTTATTAAATGTTTAAAAAAAAGACAAAGCAAGAAAAAAGTCTTTTAATGAAATAAAAGAGACAACACAGTTTTCATTAATTTTATTGTACTCTCATTCCTGCGACGCCATCGATCTATGTAAAAAAAGAAAAAAAACAAACCAACAGTATACCACCTGTCCGACGCAGTCCATAACGACAGTCCCACGAAGATCCAACTCTGCTACATCGCAATGACAGGCAGAGCCTGTCATCGCGACGCAGCACAGCTGATTACCTGCTTCCCCGGCGGTGACGTCATCGGATGACTGCTTTACGGCCGGGATTACCCAGCAGTCACTGCAGTTATCGCGAGAAACTGCATGTGACCGCCGGGGAAAGAAGATTGCGGCCATCAAGCAGTCCAGAACGTGACCGCCGGAGATCTTCTGCCAGGTAAGTGCCGCTGACTCCTGACAGACCCGACCGACGGACACTGACAGTGACAATCCCGATTCCGGTATCCGATAAGACGAAAATATCGGAACTCGGAATCGGAATTCCGATACAGCTAATATCGGCCGATACCCGATATTTGCAGTATCGGAATGCTCAACCCTAGTCGTGACCCGGTATCTGGGTCTGTGTGGCCACCTCTTTCATCTCCCTCCAGGTCTGGACCCCTATGTCCCGGACTGAACGAACCCCAGGGGGCCTAACAGGCGCCGGGTACGGGCCAGCTATAGTTATCATGTCCATAGCTGGGGCTGCTGAGGAGACCACTGAGGGAGGCTGGGGAGATTTACGGCGTGGGGTGGGCACTTGTGCAGAGGCCTAGATGTGGGAGGCTGAAGGCTCCGAGGGTCTCACAGGTTCCTGACACTCTGGGGAGTAGGGGTCGCACCTGGTAACATTTAGGGCGTACCATCCATTGTAACCCCAGTGTCGGGTGTAAGTCACCAAGTCTCCTGTCAACAGGTCCCTCCCCGGGTGTCCTTCTGGGAGGTGAGTCTCCACGTCCCGCCAGGTCACAAAGACTTCCAAATAAAGTCCAGGCTCCTGGATGAAGCCCCAACCAGCTTTCAATTTAAAGCTCCGTACTGCAACCTTACGCCGCGGCTCCCTCAGGGTACCTTTATCTTTTCTCATCCGGTCCTTATCTGCCCGGTCCTTCTCGATGTGACGTTGGCGAAGCTTCTGGGATTCGCGCTGCTCCCTTTGTCGCTCTGCTTCCTTCTCCCGACGTCTCCACTCTTCCTCCTGACGCCGGTTGTAATTCTCCTGCAGCATCTCCATGTCTCCACCATCAAACTGCAGCTTATGATGTCCGGTTTGCGGCAGCTCTCCTGGCGCCCCCCAGTCCTGGCGGCGCTCACCTGCGGAGGAAGCAGCCGGCTCTGGAACAGATGACAGTCGGGGCTCCGGTACAGACAGGTAGACCTCTGGTGCCTGCACGGCCTCCTCCATGAGGACGGATGTCGCTTCTTCTGTCTCAGCGACGGGGGCAGACAGCGGGATCTGGGGTGCTGCCGGTGCAGAGTTTTTTGCAGGAACGGGTGCCTCCACTGCGACAACGTCAACCGGATCACTTTGCAAGGGCTGGGATGCCCGCACGGACTCCTCTACTAGAACGGGTGCCTCACCTTCCGGTACAGACACTTCAGGTAAGAGGGATTGGCGCAGCTCCAAGTTTAGTTTTAGGGCACGCCAGCTGGCTTCCATCCTGGCGACCTCCTCCCGGTGCCGGGCCAGGCCTCTTAGGGTATCCTCCGCTTCTTGCAGCGTAGGAGGGTTTCCAGGCCGGGTGCCCAACGGTGGTTCCGTGGCGATCGGGTCGCTTCCGTGGGGGGAGAGCTCTGACTGCTCCATCCCTTCACACTTCTGCTCGTGTCCATTAGCCATCTCTGCCAAGTCACATGTGTCATTAGCATCTGGAGAGGGCCCCTCTTTTGTAGTGAGGCGGGACCTTCGTGTTAGTTTCCGCACACTGAGGAGGATGAGGAGGCGGAACTCAAGAGCTGTGGGGCACGATCTTACATTGCAGTACCATTTAGAGTGGTCGGCCATCGTTTTCACGTCACTGAGTGAGTGTGTACACCCACGAAGAGCACGCCCTTCTTCTTCACCAGTGCCTCGTCGTGACGCAGATATGGCGGAAAAATGGCAAATACATTCTCTGATGATTTTAGCAATTCTCAAGCACAAAACCAGTTCAATTCAGGCACACAGGACTCGCTTATAGCGAGCTACAGAATCCTGTTCGTGACGCCCAAGTTGAGTCGCACAGAGCCAGAGTTTTTGGGGGTACTCGGCACCGAGCCCGTCGACTTCTATGGGGTATGTCACGGCTTTACAATCAGAGTCTATTTTACTATGTAGAAGTGTATAAACTATAAATATATGTATATATATATGTCACAATGACATGTATATATATATATATATATATATATATATATATGTATTCTATGTGTGTATAGTTAGTGTTTACAAGGAAATAAAGGTTTTTTTTAGTTGCGATTTTTTGTTCCCATAGACTTACATTGGACTTCCGGTATCGGAATCGGATATCGACGATATTTAGTGATATCGGCGATACCATTTCGATACGATATTTTTAGATATCGAGCAGTATCGCTCAACACTATTCCACACACAAGAAAAAAGAAGCATACAAATTCCAGGGATCACTCATATATTTAAACAACAATAAATTTTATTGAAAGTACAAAACACTCCAGAAAAACTCCATTAAAAACATAGATATAAAACCCACATCAAGTGTGACAAACACAAGCCTGTAATAAGGCTACTGACCACCATCCCATCCATAAATATGTCCCCACATTAGTACATAATAAGAGATAAAGCGGCATACAGATATGTCAATTACAAACTGTGTGTCAATACAAACAGTGAGTAAGCCACCAAAATCCTTAACTTGGATGTATTATCAAAGACAAAAGATAGAACACTATACAGTACAATATAGAGTACAACAACTATAAAGCATCCCCCACAGGATGCTAGTCCAATGGCCAAATTCAACAATAAATAATGCAATTCAATGTCCCCCCTGGCCTGGGCTAATACTACCTGTGTGCGCTGATGGGCTGAAAGCAGATGTCAGATACCATCAAAAACAAATCAGTGCCGCTATTGAGGAGACCATGAGCTGAAGGATTGGTGGGCATTGGAAGCCCTACGTGTGTTGCCAGTGAACTGGCTTTATCAGGGGCGATAAAAACGGAGTGTCATAAGCAATCTTAAATACCTTCAATAGAGGTGGAAAAACAAGGAACAGCTGTACTGTGATAAAGATCACTGATGTGAACGCTGAGACTGACTCATTACCGGAAGTGAGGTAAAGTAACCAAGGAGATGTGCATACAACAAAGAAGGTAAGCAGGCTGGATACACCCACCTTCGTCAGCTAGAGGGTGGATATGATGTGCTGTGTCCAAGGTAACCATGGACACTTCCTGATGCCTGAGGCCGTCACTATTGTCTAAACTGATAAGATGCGTTTACACTACTAAAAAACCCACAGTGAATATTAATTCTCTTTAATAGTGGGCACACATGATCGCCCGGCAGCTGCAGCAGCCAGCATCTGCTGCTCCTTTGCCCACTATTAAAGATCAATGAATATTCACTGCTCTCCACGCCTATGGGAATGGAGAGCAGTGAATATTCATTCCTTTAAGTAGTGGGCACATGTGAAAGCCTGGCAACTGCAGGAAGTCGGCGGCTGCAGCTTACACCGTCTCCACTATTAAAGAGAAATTAATAATCACTACTCTCCACTCCCATGGGTGTGAGCAGTGAAAATTAATTTCTCTTTAGAAGTGGGCACAGGATTTAGCTGCAGCAGCCAGCTCCTGACTCCTGTAACCCACTGCCCTGCCACTGCCGCTCCCCCAACTCCCATTTATAGCCAGATCAGGTATATCTGGACTATAAGATGCACCCCCACATTTTGCTTCACATTTATGGAGGAAAAAAGTGCATCTTATAGTCCAAAAAATACAGTAAATACATTTTAACATTTTAAACACTTTGCGTTGTGGCTGGATTTCCTACAAATGTAATCTGTTTGTCTACAAATGTATTAACCGACCCACTGATCATCAACCAGAACCATCAGCTGGAGGATGACCAACATACTATATTTTCTTGAATCAATGAGCTGATTTTTTCCTATTTTTTTTTTTAATGCTGAGTTTTATGAACACTCTTTTAAAATATATGCATGCCTTATAATAACCACAAATTGAAACAAAGACACATTTATTATAATTTTAGCTAAAATTTGTGAATTTGTCCATTTGCATCCAAAAGCTGCTTGTGACATTCAGCTCCTTTTGAAGGTAAGGCATAAACACTGCAGTGATTTATCTCATACTGGAGATGATGTTATGTATGCTAATGTTTGCTTGTGTAAACACCCAATGCAGAAACATTTCAGCTGTGAGGAAAAGGCATTAAATATTCAGAGTCTCTGCTACATGTTATTTGTAGGGTGGGTTCACCCCCTTGAGCATAGACAATAAGAAATTAATAGAGCAAAGCCTGCAGCAGCAAATGTATTAACTGGTAATTGGAAATCAATGAGAACATGAAGGCTATCTTAAAGGCAGCAGGACTTAGACCATTACTACTACAAATGAAGACAATACATAAACACAGGGGACATTTAACAGCATAAATTGAATTAAAATTTGATAATTTATTAAAAAAAAATTTCATATCAATATTAACCCCTTCCCGACCCATGACTCCTACGTCGGCTCATGAAAACCAGTGGCATCCCGACCCATGACGCCGACGTAGGCGTCATGGTATAAATCATGTTCCTGCAGGTCGAGTGACCGGGGTCACTGAAAGGTCACCCGACCCGCAGTAACAAGACCCTTTGTGCATCACCACAGTGGGGGTGGCTTAACCCCCACGTGGCTACGACCGCTGTGATTGGCTGTTAAAAGTGAATCAGCCAATCAGACCGATTTGTAAAGTTTCACCAATGAAATTTGGTGAAATATTACAATTCAGCCATGGCCGATGCTGCAATAGCATCTGCCATGGCTGGACACCGAGTTCCGACCCTCCCCACACCGATTGATGGCGGCGATCGGTCACCGCTGTCACTATCTGCTCCCCTGCGCTCCGGTCCTCTCCCCTCCTCCTTGCCTCCGCTCTCCCTCGGCTTCCGCTCCCCCCTCAGCTCCTCTTACCTCCCCCGGTCCTCTGGTGTCCCTGGATCCGTCTCAGCGTCCACCCGGGACTCTTCATGGGCGCCCCCATCTTGGAAAATGGCCGGCGCACACGCAGTGCCCCCACTGGCAGGCAGATTACAGACATTTATTTTGATCACTGTGATATACTCTCACAGTGATCAAAATAAATAAAAAAGTAAACAAACGCCCCCTATATCACCCCCATAGGTAGGGACAAATAATAAAATAAAGAAAATATATATATTTTTTTCTATTAGGGTTAGAATTACAGTTATTGTTAGGTTAGGGTTAGGTTAGGGTTAGCCTTAGGGTTAGCCTTAGCCTTAGGGTTAGGCTGGGTTCATATTGCGTTATGGCACGGTGTAACGCAGTCCGTTAATGCCACCATTCCACCCTCTTTGCAGGCACATCGCGACGCATGCCGTAAAGTGGCATGCGTTCGCGACATGCCGTCATTCAGTGACGGAGCCTCGGATGCAGGCTGCAGCGTTTGAGCTCCATCACCGCTAGCACAGATGAATCATCTGCTGATTCATCTGCGCTAGTGGGTATAGCATAACGCGATCGCATTATGCTATACCGTTACCAGCCCGTCAGCGCTATGTGTTGAATGGGCTGGTAAAACGTAATGTGAACCTAGCCTTTAGCATTAGGGTTAGAATTAGGGTTAGGGTTGGAATTAGGGTTAGGGTTACGGTTGGTTAGAATTAGTGTTACGGTTAGAATTAGGGTTAGGGTTGGGGTTAGAGTTGGGATTAGGGTTAGGCTTGTGGTTAGGGTTATGGCTAGGGTTGGGATTAGGGTTAGGGGTGTGTTGGGGTTAGGGTTATGGTTAGGGTTTAGATTAGGGTTAGGGGTGTGTAGAGGTTAGGGTTGTGGTTAGGGGTGTGTTGGGGTTAGGGTTGGAGTTAGAATTGAGGGGTTTCCACTATTTAGGCACATCAGGGGGTCTCCAAACGCGACATAGCGCCACCATTGATTCCTGCAAATTCTGCTTCAAAAAGTCAAACAGTGCTCCCTTTATTCCGAGCCCCGACGTGTGCCCAAACAGTGTTTTACCTCCACATATGGGGTGTTAGCGTACTCAAGAAAAATTGCACAAGAACTTTGGGCGTCTAATTTCTCCTGTTAACCTAGGTAAAAAAAATGGGGACTAAAAGATCAAGTTTGTGAAAAAAAAAGATTTTTTATTTTCACGGCTCTGCGTTATAAACTTCTGTGAAGAACTTGGAGATTCAAAGTTCTCACCACACATCTAGAGGAGTTCCTTGGAGGATCTAGTTTCCAAAATGGGGTCACTTGGGGGGTTTCTACTGTTTAGGCACATTATGGGCTCTGCAAACGTAACAAGATGCCCGCAGACCATTCCATCAAGTCGGTATTACAAAACGTCACTACTTACCTTCTGAGCCCCGACGTGTGCCCAAACAGTGGTTTCCCCCACATATGGAGTACCAGCATACTCAGGACAAATAGGACAACAACTTTTGGGGTCCAATTTCTCCTGTTACCCTTGTGAAAATAAAAAATTTTGGGCTAAAAAATCATTTTTTGAGGGAAAAAAATGATTTTTTATTTTCATGGCTCTGGGTTATAACCTTCCTGAAGCACTTGGGGGTTCAAAGTACTCACTACACATCTAGATAAGTTCCTTGGGTGTAAAGACATACTCCGGAACAGAGAAAATTGAAACAACCATTTTTATAAAGCGAGATGCTCTCCTAAACAATATATAATAGCATGAGAAGCAATTGGGAGCTTGAATCCCTAATATTTTGAGTAACCAATATAAATAAGGAATGCATAACCAATCCAGAAATAAAGTAATTACAAAAGTAAATCAAAAAATATATATACTTTATTTCAAAATACAATACATAAAAAAACCACATTACACAAACCATATACAAAAATAAAAATACAGTGAAAAATGACATGACCGTGGTGTGGCAACTGCAAACAAAAAATATATATACTGTGGTGAACCATCCAGTGATTAGAATGAATCAGAATATGTGCACATTACCAATGACCATAGATCAAAAAAATGTATGAAGATATACTCATATGTATGTGTGACATAAAAGTGCATTTCTCCAGATCAAAAAATGAAAAGACTGTGTCTTAGATAAAAAAAGGGGGGGAAATCCCACTTATCCAAGGAGAAAAAACACAATCGCTCACAGTTTCTTTAATGGTCACTAAATGACTACCATGTAAAGAGAGGAAACAGTCACTATAATTGTAGCCATAGCACATATCAATGCTCACCCATTGTTCAAAGCCTGCGTGCCACGCCGAGGCCCCAACGCCGTTTCGCGTTTCCGCTTCCTCGGGGGGCAGTATGTTAGTGTGCCAAACAAGGGTCCTTTAATACCCCCAGCATGTGCTCCCCAGACCAATCGCGCCGCAGAAAAGGGAGGAGGAGACCTCACTTCGGTACTCGGCGCATGAGGGCGGGACATCCGGCGCCCTGACGTCACATCCGGCGTCTCGGGTGCAATGCGTGTCAGGAACAAGTGTTCCTATTAAAGTCAATGAAACGCATTGCATCCTCAGATACCTTAGGCAATGGAGGCATACAGGAATGGACCGACCACATGCGTCACACCTGGGAAGTGAGTCTCTATATAATATGACCTGCAACCAACCATATGAGATTATATATAAAGAAATTTTGATTTCTTTAAAAAAGAAAAAAAGAAAAAGAAAAAAGAATGTGTAGTATGGAATGATCATGGTAATAAATACAGTAAAATCATACAAAAATGACACAAATTATATGAACACTATATCCAAGTTTATAGTTATGTATTCCTTATTTATATTGGTAACTCAAAATATTAGGGATTCAAGTTCCTTGGGTGGGCTAGTTTCCAAAATGGGGTCACTTGGGGGGGTTTCCACAGTTTAGGCACATCAGGGGCTCTGCAAACGTAACATGACGCCGCAGACCTTTCCATCAAGTTGGCATTTTAAAACGTCACTATTTCCCTTCCGAGCCCGACATGTGCCCATACAGTAGTTTTCTCCAACATATGGGATATCGGCGTACTCAGGACAAATTGGACAACAACTTTTGGGGTCTAATTTCTCCTGCTACCCTTGGGTAAATAAAAAATTGGGAACTAAAAGATCATGCTTGTGGAAAAAATATGATTTTTTATATTTCATGCCCGGGCGTTATAAACTTCTGTGTAGCCTTTGGGGTTCAAAGTGCTCACCACACATCTAGATAAGTTCCTTGCGGGGTCTAGTTTCCAAAATGGGGTCACTTGTGGGGAGTTTCTACTGTTTAGGTACATCAGGGGCTCTGCAAACGTAACATTACGCCCGCTGACCATTCCATCAATGTCGGCGTTTCAAAATGACACTACTTCCCTTCTGAGCCCCAATGTGTGCCCGAACAGTGGTTCCCCCCACATATGGGGTACTAGTGAAGTCAGGACAAACTGTACAAGGAATTTTGGGGTCCAATTTCTCCTGTTACCCTTGTGAAAATAAAAAATTGCGGGTTAAAAAAATAAGTTTTTGAGGAAAAAAATGATTTTTTTATTTTCACAGCTCTGCATTATAAACTTCTGTGATGCATTTTGGGGTTCAAAGTGCTCACTACACATCTAGATAAGTTCCTTGTGTGGTCTAGTTTCCAAAATGGGGTCACTTGGGGGATTTCCACAGTTTAGGCACATCAGGGGCTCTGCAAACGTAACATGATGCCCGCAGACCTTTCCATCAAGTCGGCATTTCAAAACGTCACTACTTCCCTTCCGAGCCCCGACGTGTGCCCATACAGTAGTTTTCTCCAACATATGGGGTATCGGCGTACTCAGAACAAATTGTACAAGAAATTTTGGGGTCCAATTTCTCCTGTTACCCTTGTGAAAATAAAAAATTGCGGGTTAAAAAAATAAGTTTTTGAGGAAAAAAATGATTTTTTATTTTCACAGCTCTGCATTATAAACTTCTGTGAAGCACGTGGGGGTTCAAGGTGCTCACCACACATCTGTATAAGTTTCTTGGGGGGTCTAGCTTCCAAAATGGGGTCACTTGTGGGGGGTTTCTACTGTTTAGGCACATCAGGGGCTCTGCAAACGTAACAAGATGCCCGCAGACCATTCCATGAAGTCGGCATTTCAAAGCATCACTACATCCCTTCCGAGCCCTGACGTGTGCCCAAACAGTGGTTCCCCCCCACATATGGGGTACCAGCATACTCAAGACAAACTGGACAACAACTTTTGGGGTCCAATTTCTCCTGTAACAATTGCAAAAATAAAAAATAGGGGGCTAAAAATCATTTTTTGAGAAAAAAAAATGATTTTTTATTTTCAGGGCTCTGCGTTATAAACTTCTGTGAAGCACCTGGGGGTTCAAAGTGCTCACTGTGCATCTAGATAAGTTCCTTAGGGGGTCTAGTTTCCAAAATGGGGTCATTTGTGGGGGAGCTCCAAAGTTTAGGCACACAGGGGCTCTCCAAACACGACATGGTGTCCGCTAACAATTGGAGCTAATTTTCGATTAAAAAAGTCAAATGTCACTCCTTTCCTTCTGAGCCCTGCCATGTGCCCAAACAGTGGTTCCCCCCCACATATTGGGCACCATCGTACTCAGGAAAAACTGGTCAACAACTTTTGGGGTCCAATTTATCCTGTTACCCTTGGAAAAATATAAAAATAGCGGGCTAAAAAATCATTTTTGAGGAACAAAAATGATTTTTTTATTTTCACTACTCTGCGTTTATAAACTTCTGTGAAGTACTTGGGCATTCAAATTGCTCACTACACATCTAGATAAGCTCCTTGGGGGGTCTAGTTTCCAAAATGGGGTCACTTGTGGGGGGTTTCTACTGTTTAGGCACATCAGGGGCTCTGCAAACGCAACATGATGCCTGCAGAACATTCCATCAAGTCTCCATTCCAAAATGGTGCTCCTTCCCTTCTGAGCTCTCCCATGCACCAAAACAGTGGTTCCCCCCCACATATGGGATATTGGTGTACTCAGGACAAATTGCACAACAACTTTTGTGGTCCAATTTGAGGAAAAATGATTTTTTTATTTCCACTGCTCTGCGTTATAAACTTCTGTGAAGCAATTGGGGGTTCAGAGTGCTCACAACACATCTAGATAAGTTCCATAAGGGGTCTGTTAGGGTTCGAGTTCCCGCTGCTGCACAGGGGGAGTCTCGAACCAGTCCCACTGCGGTCTCCCATCCATCTCCGGCCACAGTGGAGCCTGCTCAGCAAAGACGTCGGTCCCAGCGTCTCACCCAGTTTAACACTGTGCAGAGGCTTGTTGTGGTCTTTCCTGGTTCCTCTATTATAACCAGTGCTGCAGCAGGCATTTCGGGAACTAAGTCCCTGCTTTCTCCATCTGCAGGGTAAGATCTCTCATTGGAGATCAGGGGTCACATGTTCAGGTACTGCAGCAGCTCCTATTGGTCCGCCAGGAAGGTCCTGAAACTACATGTGTTTTGGAACAGTTTCTCATTGGTCCTTTTTCTGGCAGGTCCTATAGCTGTTACTATAAAAGGGTGGCATGGCTGGGCCACCATGCGCTAGTATCAATTGCATTATGTGCTTTGCGCCAGTGTGATCATGTACGCATGTGGTTAGGACTCGGCTGAAATAAGCCCCTAGAATACCGGCACCACCGGTGAGGAGATTTGGGTGCATGTGGTTAGGGCTTGGCTGAAATAAGCCCCTAGAATACCGGCTTCACCGGTGAGGAGATTGCTTGATTGCCTTGCTGTCTGCATGATCACGGACTGCTATCCGCACAGCAGTTATCTGTGTATCCCTGTGAGTCTAACAGGACACAGTCTTTTTCTCAGTGGCTCTGTGACGCAACAGGGTTTGCTTTATAACGTTGGTTCAGTGCCCTAGCGTTTTACTTTACGGCTCACTGAAGCTAAGTGAGTTCGCACTTAACGCCATATAGCGCTGTGGCATTCCCGTTAGCGGCTCTGGGGATTAACAGAGTATGCACTAACTGCCACAGCGCACTACGGCGTTTATTTTAGCGACTCTGCGGGATAACAGAGTTCGCTACTTTCGCCATCTTACTAGCAGCGGGCTTCGCCTGCACGGTGGACCCCGGGCTGCGAACGCACCTCTCTACTATATCTATTAGGTGCGTTCCGCAGACCTCAACAGGGTCTAGTTTCCAAAATGGTGTCACATGTGGTTTTTTTTCACTGTTTAGGCTCACATGGGCTCTCCAAACGCGTCATGGTGTCCACTAACGATTGGAGCTAATTTTCCATTCAAAAAGTCAAATGGCGCTCCCTCCCTTTGGGGCCCTGCCGTGCGCCCAAACAGTGGTTTATGATCACATATGAGGTATCTTTGTACTCAGGATTAATTGCCCAACAAATTTTAGGATCCATTTTATCCTGTTGCCCATGTGAAAATGAAAAAGCTGAGGCTAAAAGAAAATTTTTGTGTAAAAAAAGTACTTTCTTTTTTTTACGGATCAATTTGTGAAGCACCTGGGGGTTCAAAGTGCTCACTATGCATCTAGATAAGTTCCTTGGGGGTCTCGTTTCCAAAATGGGGTCACTTGTGGGGTAGCTCCAATGTTTAGGCACACAGGGACTCTCCAAATGCGACATGGCAACCGCTAAATATTCCAGCATATTTTAAATTCAAAAAGTCAAATGGCGCTCCTTCCCTTCTGAGCCCTGCCGTGCGCCCAAACAGTGGTTTGTGACCACATATGAGGTGTCTGTGTACTCAGGAGAAATTGCCCAACAAATTTTAGGATCCATTTTATCCTGTTGCCCATATAAAAATGAAAAAAATTGATGCTAAAAGAAACTTTTTGTTGGAAAAATTAAAATGTCCATTTTTTCCTTCCATGTTGCTTTAGTTTCTGTGAAGCACCTGAAGGTTTAATAATCTTCTTGAATGTACTTTTGAGTAGCTTGAGGCGTGCAGTTTTTATAATGGTGTCACTTTTGGGTATTTTCTGCCATATAGACCCCTCAAAGTGACTTCAAATGTGAGGTGGTCCCTAAAAAAAATGGCTTTGTAAATTTTGTTGTAAAAATGAGAAATCGCTTGTCAACTTTTGACCCTTATAACTTCCTAACAAAAAAAAATTTTGTTTCCAAAATTGTGATGTTGTAAAGTAGACATGTGGGAAATGTTATTCATTAACTATTTTGTGTCACATAACTCTCTGGTTTAATAAAATAAAAATTAAAAATTAGAAAATTGCAAAATTTTCGCCAAATTTCCATTTTTTTCACAAATAAACGCAAACATTTTCCACCTAAATTTACCACTGACCTGAAGCCCAATATGTCACAAAAAAACATTCTCAGAATCGCTAGGATCAGTTGAAGCGATCCGGAGATATTACCTCATAAAGGGACACTGGTCAGAATTGCAAAAAATGGCAAGGTCTTTAATGTCAAAATAGGCTGGGTCATGAAGGGGTTAACTAGCCCTATGTCCATAATAATTTATGCGAACGCAAGTCTGATCAATATCAAATAGCTGATCTTTTCAAAGAATATTTGTTATATCTGTCATTTAATTGTGTCTAGTTTAATGTGGGGCTGTCAACTACCTGGACAATCCCTTTTTAAATGAAGTAATCCCATGTGTAAAATAACAAAAAAGCATATACTAAACTTCAGCACTGGCGCCAATATAGAGATGTCGGCACTATGTCATATTGCATTGTTATTTTACCTGAGCCAATCAGCCAATCAGTGGCCATTACTGGTCTGCTGAGAGTTTATTTCTGTTTGCTTAACATGTGCTGGGGGGGGTTGTCAAACCGTGGCAGCCCAATAGCAGAAGCTGATTAACTGGAAAGCTACTGGATTTACACCAGTAGGGGAGAGGAGTATATTTTTTTTAATTTACATGGGAGAATACTTCATTTAAAATGGAGTTATGCAGGTATAGGACAACTCCTTTAATAGAATTTTGTTTTTGTTCTACAATAAATGATCCAATATATAATAATTAATTAAGATTTGTTAAAGAGACTACTGTAAATGCTCACAGACAGTACGTATCACCGTATCACATTCATTGCAGCAGCTTCATTTTGGGACCATGGCTCCAGCTGCTATATAATCTACACATTTGGAATTTAAGTGTCATCATCATTGGCCACAATTTTAATTTGATTCTTCTTTATTTTGCTTCTCTCAGGAAGCATGTAGCGGGAAGGAGGGGAGCCTAATTTTGTACAGATATGATGTAATGTTTTGGGTTCAGCAACTGGTGCCTTATCAAATCTCAAAAGTGCCCTCCTTATATATGAAAGATGAAAGTGGGTCACGAAGGCTAAAACCTCAAAAAAGATACTTTTCAGTTTTATGTTTTTTGTATATTGTATGTAATAATGATAGATACTACATCATATAAAACATTACCGGGCAGATTTACATAGACTAAAAAGTTTTAAAATGCACCAAGTTCATCAAGTGGCTGTTTGATGCCATGTGGTGGCTTTGGAGATTGTCTAGCATAAGTTTACACCACTTACCAGTTTGCATTTGTTTTTAGAGAAACGTACAACAAAATTTTGGTGAAATTTTATTGCATAATTTCACATCTCAAGCCACCCTCATTTTTGATCATGTCAGAAGCGTCTAAGACCCACAACAACTGTTGTGCAAGGCATGCATAGCTCCCAACAGTCCCGGATTCGTCAGGACTGTCCTGATAAGAACCAGCTGAATTCCACCCCTGTTCCTAGAGACCTTCCATAAGTACTGTATGTATTCTTTGAGCGCAGTTTGATGACTCTCTACATATACAGTATATACAAATACAGACTCTGGATAGGGATCCAAAGTCAACAAGTGTAAACAATAATCATGATAAAACTGATTCTTTATTTATTATTATTGATAATAAAATTAAGGTAAAAAAAACAAGGAGCCGCATGCAAAAAGAGGACACAGCAGCATGTATAAACTATAGATTTGAATCATGTACAGATTAATTATCAATGTAGTTCAATCAATAGACAAATTTACCGTATATACTCGAGTATAAGCCGACCCGAGAATAAGCCGACCCCCCCTAATTTTGCCACAATAAACTGGGAAAACTTACTGACTCGAGTATAAGCCTAGGGTGGAAAATGAGATTATGCCCTATATGCTGCCCATGTATTATGCCCCCATAGGTGCTCCATAGATTGTGCCCCCATAGATGATCCATAGATTGTGCCCCCATAGATGATCCATAGATTTTGCCCCATAGATGCTCCATAGATTATGCCCCATAGATGCTTCACAGATTGTGCCCCCATAGATGCTCCACAGATTGTGCCCCCATAGACGCTCCATAGATTGTGCCCCCATGGATGCTCCATAGATTGTGCCCCCATTGATGCTCCATAGATTGTGCCCGCATAGATTGTGCCCCCATAGATGATCCATAGATTGTGCCCCCATAGATGATCCATAGATTGTGCCCCATAGATGCTCCATAGATTATGCCCCCATAGATGCTCCACAGATTGTGCCCCCATAGATGCTCCACAGATTGTGCCCCCATAGATGCTCTATAGATTGTGCTCCCATGGATGCTCCATAGATTGTGCCCCCATAGATTGTTCCCCCATAGATTGTGCCCCCATACATTATGCCCCCATATATGATCCATAGATTGTGCCCCCATAGATTGTGCCCCCATTGATGCTCCATAGATTGTGCCCCCATAGATTATGCCCCCATAGATTGTGCCCCCATAGATTATGCCCCCATATATGATCCATAGATTGTGCCACCATAGATTATGCTCCATAGTATAGGCCTCAATTGCTGCCGCTGCTGCTGCAGCCGAAAAAAAAAAAGACATACTCACCTCTCGTCGCTGGGGGCCAGGTCCCGGTGTCCTGAGCAGGCGGGGACTCCGGCGCGCTATGGGGAACAGGTGCCGGTGTCACCGCTCGCTCAGGGCCCCGGCACCAGCGATATTTACCTGTCACCCGTTCCGCCGCTGTCTTCTGGGTCCTCCAGCAGTCAATGATCAGGCAAAGGGCGCTGCGCGCAGTAACTACGTCATCACGCCCTCTGCCTGAACATCGCAGCAAGAGGACACAGCGGAACGGGACAGGTAAATATCGCTTATACTTACACTTCCGCCGGCGCGTCTCTGCCCTGCTCTTCTCCCACGGTCCCGGCGCCAGTGTTCAGCGGTCACGTGTTACCGCTCATTAAAGTCATGAATATGTGCATATTCATGACTTTAATGAGCGGTACCAGCTGACCGCTGAACACAGGCGCCGGGACCGTGGGAGAAGAGCAGGGGCTGCAGAGACCGCGCCGGCGGAGGGGTGAGTATATAGGACAGCTGCGCTCCCCCTACCTCACAGACCATCTGGAATATGACTCGAATATAAGCCGAGAGGGGGACTTTCGGCCCTAAAAAATGGGCTGAAAATCTCGGCTAATATTCGAGTATATACGGTATATTATTTTCTGCATAGGATTACATATTCATAGTTTAAAAAGTTTTCTGGTAGAATTGAATACATGTGGGAAAGTATATCTACATTTTCAAGGAACGTGTTTAGTGCAACCAATATAGAATGCTTGTATAAATCCCATTGAACCAATGGTATGTATGGTATCTCCACAAGTATCCAAGGATCAGTAATTACAATGTATTATATCTACACAGAAATATGCCAAGCCTAAAGGATTACATATCAGCAACCAATATTCAATATTAAATAGTAACAGATCAAGTGATCAAATAGAGTGGAAAATGGTATCATAAAGTGTATGAATAACACAGTTATATCACAAAGTGCATAGTGCTACACCTTTTATCAATGCCTGTCAGTTATGATATGTAATCAATAGAACAGTCAGGTGTTGCATTAATAAAGTTGCCTTATAAGCGGTCAAAAGTTACCTATATGTAGGCCAAGTGTTATGAACTGATCTGAGTTGGAGTAGTGGTATTGCAACCACTAGGGATAGCACCGGCAAGTAGTGTTGTCAGAAATAGCCAGAACTTGGTACATAGGAGCAGCAGTATAGTTAAAGGATCAGTAGGTTGCATAGTCAGGAATAGCTAGAGGTCAGTACATGGTAGCAGCAGTATTATCTTGTGGATAAGCAACAGGTGGAAGGAAGCTTGACTGAGGGCTGGGAGCTCAATAATGTCACAAGGAAGGAAGGGAAATGCCAGGCTTAAGTATGGTGTTCAATCAGGGTGGAAACAATCAGCAACTCAGGATGGAGACAATAAGAAACAACACAGGTACTAGTATCTGGGTTAGCAAGGAACTGTCCAGTTCAGAGCGAAGAACTGCCGCCTGGTGCACAAGAGCTGCTGGGTTCAAGTCTTGACTCCCTTCCTTCCAGGATGGCCTCTGGACATCTCAGACAATGGCTTCTTTGGATATCTCTGATGAAAGGCTTTTGTAAACCTGGGTGCATGGACGTTGCCCTCTGGCTCCCATGAATTATTTTCTGGTCCGTAACCCTTTCATTGCACCAAATATTGTAATCTACCTCTAAAACTTCCAGAGTACAAACTTTTATCCACAATGTACGCTTCTTCAACATGGACTTTTTCTTTTGGAGGAGGTAGCTGAGTTTTTCCTGTAAACAGGTTCTCACTAAATGGTTTGAGCAAGCATACATGGAACACAAGGTGCATTTTCAGGCTGTTAGGAAGTTTTAAACGGAAAGCAACTGGGTTAATTTGTTCAGATATTTTGTATATAGCCAAACCTTGTCATCAATCTGAAGGGTAGGAGGAGCTTTGCAATGTTTATCAGCTGTTTCTTTGTAATCTTCTTGGGCCTTTTGTAACATCTCAATTAGTTCTTTCTGAGTTTTCTGAAACTTTGTAAGTCTGTCAGTAACAGCAGGAAACAAAGTATTCAGTGGAAAATTTGGAATAAATACCGAATGCAAGCTATAGTTATCAAAAAATGGACTTTGGGATGTAGAACTGTTTTTGGAGTTATTATAGACAAATTCTGCTGTTGGCAAATAGTCCACCCAGACATCCTGCAGGTAAGAAATAAAACAAAGTAGGTATTATTCAAGAGTTTAGTTAGTTCTTTCAGCCCGGTTATTGGATTGTGGGTGGAAGGCAGTAGACAAATTGACAGTAAGGCCGGGATCACACATGCGATGAAAACGTCCGACGCTCGCATGTGAAATCCCAGCTCTGGCGCCGGCACTCGGGAGTGGAGCGATCGGCTGCATATAACTACATGCAGCCGCGCGCTCCACTCCCAAGTACCGGCGCCAGAGCTGGGATTTCACATGCGAGCGTCGGACGTTTTCGTCGCATGTGTGATCCCGGCCTAACTCCTATAGCTGTACAGAAGCTTTTTCAAAATCTTGATGTAAATTAAACACCTCTATCAGAAGTCACATTGTCAGGAATTTGATGCAGCCTAAATATCTCTTTGACCATTAATTGTGCTGTTTGTTGAGCGGTAGGAATCCATATTTTCTCACATATTTCCTACAATTAGGCCACCAAAAAAGAACAAAGCAGTAGTTTTTACGTTTTCATGACTCCAGGGTGTCCTACAAGTTTAGAATCGTGAATACAACTTTGAGGACTATAAGTAGAGCAGATTTGAGGAGATATACTTGGTGGTACTGCATCCGAAACCCCTCCTTAAAATAAAGATAAACGTCTTTAGAAGGATTGTTAGGAAAAAAGTCAGTTTGATATCCACCTTTAAATCATGAGTAAAAATTCTTTGTTATCCAGTATTCCCAGATAATTCTTTGGGTGTAGAATGGTACAGTGTTAGACCTCTTCTGAGGTTTAGTAAATATCCTGGACAGATCATCAGCCTGGCCATTTCTTGAACCAGCCCGATAAGAAATTATAAAATTTAACCTGGAGAAAAACAAGGCCCAACGCTGTACGGATGAATGCTAAATTTTTGTGATTAGTAAGGACAGTCATCGGATGATTGTCTCCTTCAAAAGATGTCTTCATTCGGAGAAGGTGAGTTTTATAGTTAAAACATCTTTATTTCCAATGGCATACAGGTGCTTCTCACAAAATTATAATATCATCAAAAAGTTAATTTATTTCAGTTCTTCAAAACAAAAAGTGAAACTCATATTATACAGAGTCATTACAACAGAGTGATTTATTTCAAATGTTTATTTCTGTTAATGTTGATGATTACAGCTTACTGCCAATGAAAACCCAAAAGTCATTATCTCAGTAAATTAGAATAATTAACAAAAACACCTGAAAAGGTTTCCTAAGCATTTAAAAAGATCCCTTGGTCTGTTTCAGTAGGCTCCACAAACATGGGGAAGACTGCTGACTTGACAAATGTCCAGAAGGCAGCCATTGACACACTCCACAAGGAGGGTAAGCCACAAAAGATCATTGCTAAAGAAACTGTCTGTTCACAGAGTGCTGTATCCAAGCATATTAATGAAAAGTTAGGTGGAAGGAAAAAATGTGGTAGGAAAAGGTGCACAAGCAACTGGGATAACCGCAGCCTTGAAAGGATTCTTAAGAAAAGGCCATTCAAAAATTTGGGGGACATTCACAAGGAGTGGACTGCTGCTGGAGTCATTTCTTCAAGAGCCTCCACACACAGACGTATCCAGGACATGAGCTACAAGTGTCGCATTTCTTGTGTCAAGCCACTCATGACCAATAGACAACACCAGAAGCGTCTTATCTGGGCCAAGGAGAAAAATAACTGGACTGTTGCTTGGTGGTCCAAGGTATGTTATCATATGAAAGTAAATGTTGCATTTCATTTGGAAATAAGTGGAGGAAGAGTGGAGAGGCACACAATCCAAGCTGCTTGAGGTCTAAATGTGAAGCTTCCACAATCAGTGATGGTTTTGGGAGCATGCCTTCTGCTGGTGCAGGTCCACTGTTTTTTATCAAGACCAAAGCCAGCACAGCCGTCTACCAGGAAATTTTAGAGCATTTCATGCTTTCCTTTGCCGACAAGCTTTTTGGTGATGGAAATTTCATTCTCCAGAAGGACTTGACACCTGTCCACAATGCAAAAAGTACCAATACCTTGTTTAAAATCAACAGTATCACTGTGCTTTATTGGCCACCAAACTCACCTGACTTTAACCTCATAGAGAATCTATGAGGTACTATTAAGAGGTAGATGAGAGGCACCAGACCCAACAATGCAGACAAGCTGAAGGCTTCTATCAAAGCAACCTGGGCTTCCATAACACCTCAGCAGTGCCACAGGCTTATCACCTCCATGCCACGCCGCATTGAAGCAGTAATTGATGCAAAAGGAGCCCCGACCAAGTATTGAGTGCAGTTACTGAACATACATTTCAGTAGGCCAACATTTCAGATTTGAAAATCATTTTTCAAGCTGGTGTTATAAAGTATTCTAATTTACTGAGATAATGACTTTTGGGTTTTCATTGGCTGTAAGCCATATTTATTAACATTAACCCCTTTGAGACCTTGCCCTTTTTCGTTATTGCATTTCTGTTTTTCGCACCCCTTCTTCCCAGAGCCATAACTTTTTTACTTTTCTGTCAATATATCCATTTTAGGGCTAGTTTTTTGTGGGACAAGAACTTTTGAATGACACTATTGGTTTTACCATATCGTGTACTCAGAAATGGGAAAAAAATTCCAAGTACGGTGAAATTGCAAAAAAAGTGCAACTCCACAACTTTTTTTGGATTTTTTTTTACCATGTTCACTAAATGCTAAAACTGACCTGCCATTATGATTCTCCAAGTTATTACAAGTTAATTGACACCAAACATGTCTACGTTCTTTTTTATTTACGTGGTGAAAAAAAATTGCGTCATTTGGTGAAACCCGTAGCGTCTCCATTTTTCATAATCTCGGGTTGGGTGAGGGATTATTTTTTGTGTGTCGAGCTGACATTTTTATTGATATCAATTTGGTGCAGATACGATCTTTTGATCACCCGTTATTGCATTTTAATGCAATGTCGTGGCGCCCAAAAAAAAGTAATTCTGCCATTTTTACTTTTTTTCTCACTACGCCATTTAGCGATCGGGTTAATACTTTTTTTATTGATTGATCGGGTGTTTCTGAATGCGGCGATACCAAATATGTGTATATTTTATTTTTTTATTGTTTTTTTTTTAATGGGGCGAAAGGGGGGTGATTAAAACTTTTATTTTTTTTATATTTTTCAAAACATTTTTTTTTACTTTTGGCATGCTTCAATAGTTTCCATGGGAAACTAGAAGCTGCCATAACCCGATCGGCTCTGCTACATACAGGCGATGGTCAGATCGCCTACATGTAGCAGAATACCTCACTTGCTATGATCGTCGACCACCAGGCGGCGCTCACAGAAAGTCAGAACTGACAACCATATAGGTCTCCAGGTGACCTCCGGTTGTCATGCCAACCCACTGGTGACCCGTGATCATGTGACGGGGTCACCGGTGGGCAGATTTGCAGCGCAATGGCTGGAAGCGTGCGTTAAATGCCGCTATCAGAGTTTGACAGTGGCATTTAATTGGTTAATAGCCGAGGGTGGATCGCGAGTCCACTCGCAGCTGTGCCGGGCACATGTCAGCTGTTCAA
The DNA here is from genome assembly GCA_033576555.1 of Oophaga sylvatica. Classification (NCBI taxonomy): domain Eukaryota; kingdom Metazoa; phylum Chordata; class Amphibia; order Anura; family Dendrobatidae; genus Oophaga; species Oophaga sylvatica. The sequence continues at coordinate 184,257,596 of JARQOD010000002.1, read as the reverse complement.
AACAACTGATACATTCTGAGAAAGATGTGTGCTCAGCACTGTAGCCCACATCAAAGGGATAGAAGCGACCTGCGCTCACTAGCACGGCACAGGTCGCGAAGGGGTTAGCAGAAATAAACACTTGAAATTGATCACTCTGTAAGTACTCAATATAATATATGAGTTTCACTTTTTGTATTGAAGAACTTAAATGTATTAACTTTTTGATTATATTCTAATTTTGGGAGAAGCATCTGTAGTTCTTTTTTGCAGATGACATGGAATGAGAAAGGAATGCACATGGATGAAGCTGCATCTTGTCTCCAACTTGCTGTGACAAAACAGCTCCCACCGCAGAGTCTGAGGCATCTACTTCAATAACAAACAGCAGTTCAGGATTTGGATGTACTAGTAATGGCGCAGAAGTAAAAAGAATATTTAGCTTGTCAAAAACCACTTGTGCCTCTGGAGACCAGGAAAACATCTTGGCTTTCTTTGCAAGTGATTTTTGAAAAGTTTTTAATGAATGTTCTGTAGAAATTTGCAAATCCTAGAAAGCACTGGAAATCTTTTATATATTTTTATTTCTTGGGGTAAGCCAGGCAACTACTGCTCTGATTTTACTGGCATCCTTGCTCAGACCTTCTGGTGAGATGATATATCCCAGAAATTGAGTTCTGGTTTGTTAAAAATTCACATTTTTTGAGTTTTATATAGAGCTGATTATCCTGTAGACAGTTAAGGACTAACTAGACATTCTTGCAATGCTCCTCCAAGGTATTTGAAAATATAAGAATGCCATCAAGATAAACAACAAATTGATCCAAGAAATCTCAAAAAACATAATTAATGAAGTTCTGAAATGTGACAGGGGCGTTGCTAATTCGAGGGTCATGTTGCAGGTTGTGCACAGCTGGTGGAGCTTAGTATAGATGGCCTATTAGAATGAGTGCCACACACTGCTACTATGCCCAAAATTATTTTCCAGGCAAGATGCAGCTAAAAATTATTAGTAATTTGAAAGCTGGTGGAGCTTAGCATAGATGGCCTAATAGAATGAGTACCACACACTGCTACTATGCCCAAAAGATTTTACTTGGCTAGGTGCAGTAAAAAATTTGTATTACATACACAGGTGGTGTAGCTTGCAACACAGATAGGCTACTCCACTGACTAACGCACACTGCAAGAGGCCCAAAAGGATTTGCTTAGCTAGATTCAGCCAAATGCTGTGAAAAACACTTAACCAGCACTAAAACAGACCTGCCTGGCAAAAAGTGATAGGAACTGATGTAACCTAGCCCTCAAAAGGGCTGGAATTACAGCTAGTCACTACTCCCAACCTATCTGTCTATTTAAGAGCACAGACCTGCCTGCTAAAAGTGCTAGGAACTGCTGTAACCTAGCCCTCAAAATGGCTGCAATTACAAACTAATCCCTACTCCCTAAACCTTTCTGTCTATTTAAGAGAAAATTCGCTTGCAATTCACAGTTACAGAATATAGCGCTAACAGCAGCAGCAGTGCCGTCTAACACTCAGCTGCAGCACTGAGAAAATGGTGGCGACGGGGAAAATGGCTGGGTCTTATAGGGCAAGGACATGTGACACACACAGCCAATGACACATGCCCTTGCTTGTGTGAAAAAAAGCACTTCGCTCCGTGTGTGCGCTGCTGATAGGCTGACAGACTGCACCTCCCCACTGTAAATACGGGAAAGAGAAAAAAAATGGAGATCTTCATTATTTCTGCAGAGATCCATCTCATGCCCCTCCCCCCACCCCGCTGTACAAACTGTGTATTAACATTGATTATCAGCATTACTGTGAAAAAATCCAGTGACGATTTTGTTGCACGAACAGTTATCGAACATAACCTCGAGCAGCCAGATTTTTTTCAAATCGTTCAGGTTCGTCAAACGGCTCGAACACCGCGCAAAACAGCTCGAATTTGAGATTGGCGAACTGTTCGAGTCGAACACCGCTCATGTCTACTTATGTACAGTATATATGCTTGTATATTGGCCACAACGTATTAATGTGTGTGGCCCAGCTGCGCTTGGTACACATGTTCCCTGGAGAGTGCACAAAAAGGTAATTACAAAACCTGATATTCATTCACACTTCACATTTCCCAGGAGCCACCAGAGGGAGCCCCTTAGATTCAGGTATTTAGGGGCGTGGAGAAATGCAGCAGTAGGCATTCTAGCCAGACAGCTATTCTAGTTGTTGGTTGTACCTCAGACAGTTCAGTTCTCCTCAGGACACTAGAGTGAGAGGATTCCTGTCAGAGCTCAGTCTGAGCTAGAGAGAGGAGAGACAGAAGGAGAAAGATTGCAAGCTGATATCTCAGAACAGACAGATTACTAGTACCTATGTATGTGGAAAGTGACTCTCGGAGCAAGCATGTATTCAGTCTGATGGAATGTCCTGAGAGCTGCTCTGGACAGAGTCTTTGAAGGAAAGAAGGAAGGGGACTTAAGTTTGCAGAACATCGAGTTAACTGAGAACAGTCAGTGAGCTGAGAGAAAGAAAGCTGACAACTACACCTACTGCTACCCGTGCTTATGTTAAGGGTAAGAGTGAGGCGACGGGCGAGTAGTGACCCAAGAAAGGAGTGACTTCGGTGACAGATCACCTTCACTCGACTAACCGGACACCGGGGTCCGAAGTATTGCTAGAACCTTCACGGCTAGTGAGAGAAACACCGGAATCCTTGCTGGACTTCAAGTCACAGAAGGTAGCCCTAAGTGTCGATACGTAACAGGAGTCAGGGGGAACAGGACGGAGTCGGCCTGATCAGCCACAACGGCTTAGTTCTTTCCAACATCTGGTCACCAGAGATAGAAAAGGCTCCACCACAATGTCGACCGGGCGTAGCTGTTATACATAGAGGTGAACTTCGCTTCACGCAGGTTGGAAACTCACACATTAAAGGGAAAGGAGGCCTTAAACTCACTCAGTGATTACCTGAATGTGCATTCTCCACCCTGACCAGCTTCCCGGGACATACCTGCAGATACCATCAGTAAAGGTATGGAAAGAGACTGACTTGTGTGTGACTGACTTATTATCTGCACCCTGCAACACCATACACTTCGAGGGACCAGTCCCACCTGTGGGGGACTTAACATCTAGCTGCCTAATAACATCCCCTCAGAAGATTCATCTTGCAGCGCTGGTCAAATTGATCAGAAACCACAGGTGGCGTCACGAACTATTACTACAATCCCCTGTAAATATTCCCCCCCATTGTATGAGCGCCCAGGGCCACGGACCGAGCTCTGCTGCCAGTGACATCCCCCATAGACTTCCATGGGCTCGGTGCCAAGTATCCCATAACCCTGGTACCATGTGCGACTCAATTTTTGGTGTCACGAACAGGATCCGAAGCTTACAATTTGTGAGTCCTGTGTGCCTATGTGGACTGTTTTTGTGAAAAATACTGTGTGCAGTTTTTGTGATTTTTGGCGCCATTTTCCGCCATTTTGCCGCCATATTCATGCCCTGAGGCGCTGGTGAAGAAGGTGGGCGTGCCTTCGTGGGCGTACCCCCCTGTGGCGCGAAAGTGATGGGCGCCCTGTCAAAATGCTACTATAATGTCCGTGCCTGCCCTACTGCAAGAGAGATCCACCTCCTCTTCATCCTCTATGCCAAGAAGAGGAAGCGCAAGTCCCGCCTCCACGGAAGAGACCAGATTGTTCCTGATGGAAAACACAGTCTGGCCTGGAGAGAGATGGTGGAAGGACAGGAGACGCTGTGTGGAGGAACGGCGGTGCGCAGACCCCGTTCCCCTGAAGAGCTACTGCCTGTGCCTGAGCCGTCCCCAGGTCGGGAGACCGACCAAACCATGCAGAAACTAAAGATGTGGATGCGGTGTTAAGGGACCTGGCCCGACACCGTGAAGAGATGGAGGAGATCGAGCAAAGATGGCGTGCCCGGAAACAGCGGCTGCTGTGGGACGCAACGCTCTCCCCTCCCGGAGCGCAACTATTACCTGTGTCACCAGTGCCAGCGGCTGATGAGAAACCGGAGGCCGCCTCCAAAAGTGCTGATCCTGACTCCACCGATGAAGCGGCGGGAGAGAAGGAGGCTGAGGAGGCCCTGCCCGTTCCGGAGTACCAGCCAGGCCTGGAGGCCGCAGCGGAATGCCGATCCCCGGTAGGGACACCGGAGGAGACCCAGCCGTCCGTGTTGGAGGTTGACTGGGAGGAAATGGAGTACCTGGACGACGTGGAATACGCCGCCCAGATAGAGAATGAATGGCGACGCCGTGAGCAGGAGCAGCGACGTCAGCAAGAGGAGAGAGAGGTGCAACAGTTCCGTCAGCGGTACCAGGAGGAGTTTCTCGCTGATAAAGAAAGCGTCAGGAGAGACAGAGGTACGCTCCGGGAACCGCGGCGCCAGGGGTGCGTTAGTATCTTCAAACTCCGAAAAGGCTTGGGTTTCATCCATGAGCCAGGCCTGTACCAAGGGGTATTTGTCAGCCGCAGGGATGTAGAATCTCATCTGCCCGTGGGACAACCCGGAAAGGGATCTCATGAATGGGGATATAGTCACCTATACGCGTCACTGGGGTCTTAAAGGGTGGTATGCCTTAAACGTCACCCGTGTCAGCGACCCCGTCCCTGCATTCGGCCACACACCCCATAGCTCAACATCCCAGGCTCCAGTCGCATCAGCGCCAGACCGTGCACCTGCATCGTACACTGCGACCTATTCTGCAACGCAACCGGATGGTGCGTCCTCAGTTAGATCACAGCACAAGCCTGTGTCCTCAATGGAAGACCAATACCTGAACGAGGCACCCGTGGGGTCCCAAGCGGATCGCTTAAATGCGACCAGGACTGTGGCTACTCAAACACAGATCGCGGGACATGATATGTTAGTGATGCGTTCCAGATCGCACCGCTTACTTCCAGCCCCAGGAGTGGAAGACGTCATTGATATCTGCAAAAGAGAAGAAGAACAGTAGGACCCAGACAGGGTTTACTGCAGCTGTATAAAGTTGAAGAATTTGCACTTTATTAATATTGTGATAAATGTTTTGCATAATTTTGAATAGAATACCCCAGTTGGGTAATGAGAAGATGTAGTATGAGGCTAAGTTCACACGTTGCGGAATTGCCGCGGAAATTTCCGCGGCAATCCCGCACTTCTCCCGCAGGAAATACGCACGTTTTTTTTATGCTGATTCCCGCCAGAATAATAGCGTTTTGCAAGCGTAATTAGCTTGCAGAATGCTAGCGTTTTCCTAGCGATCTGTAGCATCGCTTGGAAAACTGATTGACAGGTTGGTCACACGAGTCAAACATAGTGTTTGACTCGTGTGACCAACTTTTTACTATTGATGCCGCCTATGCCGCATCAATAGTAAAAAGATCTAATGTAAAAAATAATAAAAAAATAATAAATAATGATATTCTCACCTTCCGGCGGCCCCCGCAGCCTTCCCGCCTCTCAGCGACGCTCCCGGCAACTCGCGGTCCCAAGGATGCATTGCGACAAATCACACCGATGACGTGCATCTCGCGAGACCGCTATGCCATCTGGGTGATTCTCGCAAAGGACTCTTGGGACCGGAAGTTGCCGGGAGCGTCGCTGAAGGCGGGAAGGCTGCGGGGGCCGCCGGAAGGTGAGAATATCATTATTTTTTATTTTAATTATTGTTTTACCAGGGATATGGTACCCAGGGCCTGGAGGAGAGTCTCCTCTGCTCCAGACCCTGGGTACCATCCGCACATGAACCGCTTACATTGCGCATAGTGGGCATAGCCACATGCGGAAAGTAAGCGGTTCAATGCATTCCTATGGCGGCGGAATCACCGCGGTTACGCTAAATTAATGAACATGTTGCTTTATTTTCCGCTAAGCGTTTTTTTCGCGGAAAAAAACGCAACATGTGTACAAAACATGCGGAATCAATTAAAACGTATAGAATGCTTAATGCTTGCGTTTTGTTCGCGGTTTAACCGCGGAAAATAGCGGAAAAACCGCGAAAAAAACGCAATTATTCCTGATCGTGTGCACTTAGCCTTATTGTGATTTTACTTGAAAAATGTTCATATGCAAGGACTGCGTGCTGAGGACTCTTGCAGCACAAAAACTTTAAGGCTAAGTGCACACGATCAGGAATAATTGCGTTTTTTTTCGCGGTTTTTCCGCTATTTTTCGCGGTTAAACCGCGAACAAAACGCAAGCATTAAGCATTCTATACGTTTTAATTGATTCCGCATGTTTTGTACACATGTTGCGTTTTTTTCCGCGAAAAAAACGCTTAGCGGAAAAAAAAGCAACATGTTCATTAATTTAGCGTAAACGCGGTGATTCCGCCGCCATAGGAATGCATTGAACCGCTTACTTTCCGCATGTGGCTATGCCCACTATGCGCAATGTAAGCGGTTCATGTGCGGATGGTACCCAGGGTCTGGAGCAGAGGAGACTCTCCTCCAGGCCCTGGGTACCATATCCCTGGTAAAACAATAATTAAAATAAAAAATAATGATATTCTCACCTTCCGGCGGCCCCCGCAGCCTTCCCGCCTTCAGCGACGCTCCCGGCAACTTCCGGTCCCAAGAGTCCTTTGCGAGAATCACCCAGATGGCATAGCGGTCTCGCGAGATGCACGTCATCGGTGTGATTTGTCGCAATGCATCCTTGGGACCGCGAGTTGCCGGGAGCGTCGCTGAGAGGCGGGAAGGCTGCGGGGGCCGCCGGAAGGTGAGAATATCATTATTTATTATTTTTTTTATTATTTTTACATTAGATCTTTTTACTATTGATGCGGCATAGGCGGCATCAATAGTAAAAAGTTGGTCACACGAGTCAAACACTATGTTTGACTCGTGTGACCAACCTGTCAATCAGTTTTCCAAGCGATGCTACAGATCGCTAGGAAAACGCTAGCATTCTGCAAGCTAATTACGCTTGCAAAACGCTATTATTCTGGCGGGAATCAGCATAAAAAAAACGTGCGTATTTCCTGCGGGAGAAGTGCGGGATTGCCGCGGAAATTTCCGCGGCAATTCCGCAACGTGTGAACTTAGCCTCAATGTAAATAGTTCGCACTTCGGTGCCCCATCTTGGTTTTACATAAAGCCTTACTACCTCTGAAGAAAAACCCGTATGGTGTGGCCTAGAGTGAGGTCTGCAGCTCAGAAGTCCTGCAGCCCACCCAGGACCCACGTGGGAGGTTTTTGGTGCGGGTCCTCCACAAGTATATTGTATTTATGTGAAAAGTATTTTGATATTTTTCTACTTGTAACTTGTACACAGTGTAACGTTAAAGAGTCCTTACCTCCCGCAAGGGATGAGTTATATTGTTGATGTTATATATAAAAATGTTTTTCTTTTCTGTTTCAGCCCGGGAGTGCTGATGATAACTAGGGGGGGATGTGTGGCCCAGCTGCGCTTGGTACACATGTTCCCTGGAGAGTGCACAAAAAGGTAATTACAAAACCTGATATTCATTCACACTTCACATTTCCCAGGAGCCACCAGAGGGAGCCCCTTAGATTCAGGTATTTAGGGGCGTGGAGAAATGCAGCAGTAGGCATTCTAGCCAGACAGCTATTCTAGTTGTTGGTTGTACCTCAGACAGTTCAGTTCTCCTCAGGACACCAGAGTGAGAGGATTCCTGTCAGAGCTCAGTCTGAGCTAGAGAGAGGAGAGACAGAAGGAGAAAGATTGCAAGCTGATATCTCAGAACAGACAGATTACTAGTACCCTATGTATGTGGAAAGTGACTCTCGGAGCAAGCGTGTATTCAGTCTGACGGAACATCCTGAGAGCTGCTCTGGACAGAGTCTTTGAAGGAAAGAAGGAAGGGGACTACAGTTTGCAGAACATCGAGTTAACTGAGAACAGTCAGTGAGCTGAGAGAAAGAAAGCTGACAACTACACCTACTGCTACCCGTGCTTATGTTAAGGGTAAGAGTGAGGTGACGGGCGAGTGGTGACCCAAGAAAGGAGTGACTTCGGTGACAGATCACCTTCACTCGACTAACCGGACACCGGGGTCCGAAGTATTGCTAGAACCTTCACGGCTAGTGAGAGAAACACCGGAATCCTTGCTGGACTTCAAGTCACAGAAAGTAGCCCTAAGTGTCGATACGTAACAGGAGTCAGGGGGAACAGGACGGAGTCGGCCTGATCAGCCACAACGGCTTAGTTCTTTCCAACATCTGGTCACCAGAGATAGAAAAGGCTCCACCACAATGTCGACCGAGCGTAGCTGTTATACATAGAGTTGAACTTTGCTTCACGCAGGTTGGAAACTCACACATTAAAGGGAAAGGAGGCCTTAAACTCACTCAGTGATTACCTGAATGTGCATTCTCCACCCTGACCAGCTTCCCGGGACATACCTGCAGATACCATAAGTAAAGGTATGGAAAGAGACTGACTTGTGTGTGACTGACTTATTATCTGCACCCTGCAACACCATACACTTCGAGGGACCAGTCCCACCTGTGGGGGACTTAACATCTAGCTGCCTAATAACATCCCCTCAGAAGATTCATCTTGCAGCGCTGGTCAAATTGATCAGAAACTACAGGTGGCGTCACAAACTATTACTACAATCCCCTGTAAATTTCCCCCCCCATTGTATGAGCGCCCAGGGCCACGGACCGAGCTCTGCTGCCAGTGATATCCCCATAGACTTCCATGGGCTCGGTGCCGAGTATCCCATAACCCTGGTACCATGTGCGACTCAAATGCACCTGCAGGTTAATACTTTTAATGGTACACAGGCCCCCTTTTTGTGGATTTTTTTTGTATTTGTATTGAGGGGTGTAGCACCCTCCCTTATTGTCCCAGTTTTCCTTTAGTAAAAATTCAGACTATGCTCGGACTGGCCGCCAGCTCTCCCGACCAGGGAGTGACAGCTGTGTAGAAATATACATTCTTACACTCGGGTTAGAGAGCTGACGGCCAGTCAGAGCATTGCGTTGTGAGCCTCATCCGAGTTATACGGCGTTTAACTGCAAATAGTGGATACTTTATGCAATAAAAGTTTGTTACCTTTACATCTACTGTGGAGGGCTGAATTCTTTTTATTAATCTTGGAGTGGAATCCTATTTGTGCACCCTACATAGGAGAGCCACGCAGCCTTTATTTTAAAAGTTTATATTGCCTTGCAGTCAGGAAAGCAGAGGAAAACATATCCCATTGTCCCCCCAAAAAATAATTTCATCTTTTGTACATCTAAAACATACTGATAGGGAATCTAGATTGTGAGCCCCACCGGGACAGCGACGATAATGTGTGCAAAACTGTAAAGCGCTGGGAATATGTTAGCGCTATATAAAAATAAAAATAAAGATTATTATCTAAATGTATCTTTGATAAAAAATCTTTCTCTGATGCTTTGTACATCCAGAGAGAATTACCTAAGGTTAGAACTTGAGAACACTCTTTCAGCATATTTTCTTTGAAGCCAAAATGATTTGATCTTTGATCACCGCTATCCAATTCTACAAAGCCCTTACATTAATTCAGTGTTGTGTTGTGTTATAGTTATATTTCTATATTTTTTAAAACACATAATTTTTTTGCAAATCATGATGACTTTAAATTTGATAAGTTTACTTTCTTCAACTGAGCATTAACGTGGAATAATTAGCATTTTTTTTTATATTATAAACACTATGCACAATGCACAATGTATAGTAGTATGCACATGCTGAGAGGTTTTAATTCAACTATATTGAAAAGTTGAGACCGATTTTATGGAAACTTTGGTGAAAAAGAATATAGGCTAGATTCATTAAAGGGAGTCTGTCACCCCATTTTTGGACTATGAGATGCGACCACTGCCATCAGGGGCTTATCTACAGCATTTTGTAATGCTGTAGATAAGCCCCCGATGTCACCTGAAAGAGAAGAAAAACGAGTAAGATTATACTCACCCAGGGGCGGTCCGCCGTCCGGTCCGGTCTGATTGGCATCGCGGTCCGTTTCAGCGCCTCCCATCTTCTAGCGAAGCCGGCCTCTTCTTTGAGTCCCGTCGCGGCTCCTGCGCAGGCGCACTGCTCTGCCCTGTTGAGGGCAGAGCAGAGTACTGCAGTGCGCAGGTGCCGGACCTCTGTGACCTTTCCCGGCACCTGCGCACTGCAGTACTTTGCTCTCACCAGGGCAGATCAGTGCGCCCGCGCAGGAGCCGCGATGGGACGGAAAGAAGAGGCCAGCTTCGCTAGAAGATGGGAGGCACCGAACCACACCGTGACGCCCATCGGTCCGGACCGGACGGCTGACTGCCCCTGGGTGAGTATAATGTAACTCATTTTTCTTCTCTTTCAGGTGACATAGGGGCTTATCTACAGCATTACAGAATGCTGTAAATAAGCACCTGATGGCGGTGGTCGCTTCTCATAGTCCAAAAATGGGGTGACAGATTCCCTTTAAGACCGAGAATTTTCTCTCCAATATTGATGGCAGGGCGTGTAGGAGTAAAACACTCCTGATTAATTAAGAGGCTCATGCCTCCATGTACCATGGCAGAAATCTTACTCCAGTCTTTAATCGAAGGAAGGTTTCTGGCATAAAGAAAGCCATAGCTCATCATGAATTAAAAAGTTATGACTCTGGGAAGAAGGGGAGCAAAAAATGAAACCACCTCCGGGGGTTAAAAATCTTGCCACGCATCATAGTAACGTCCTGTATGAATTAGGGCTGAGCAGGACTGAATCCCAAACCTCGAAACAAAGCTAGTGGGGAGCTTTTGAAATGTGATATCCAGCTCAATACAAAGGAGGCCATATCCTTACCTGAATTATATGCAGAAACCTAAAACTGAACAGAAAAAAAAAGGAGTACAGGTTGTATGCATGCAGGTTGCACGTTTGGGCAGGCAAATAAGGCAGACCAGGCCACCACCACAAGGGGGGCCCCATGCTTTCTGCAGCCCTTTATGAAGTGCACAGAGGGTGTAACAGCATTACTTTCAGTGATAATGCTGTGCATCCTCTGTAGTCCTTGAGCTACTCTATTAAACCCTCCATCCCTTCATCCTTCCCTGCAGTGTGGGTTTTAGAAGTTGAGAGTGAGGGGGAGGGGCCGTCTCACAGTACAGCAGAGGTCACTAGGCAGGAAAGATGCCTGCAGCCCTGTCTGTGTCTGTGTCCCCTCTCCTATCATGTGCTCCTACACCACTTTCCTGAGATCTGCACAAGTGATCAGTAGCCTGGTAACGTACATATATAGGGGATCTGTGTGTGTATAGTGCAGTATACATGTGTTGTATGTGTATATAGTATTGTTTTTTACATATATACGTATATAGTATGATTTGTATATCTATGGTGCATTTATGTGTGTATATAACATATTCATGCACATGCAGTATATAGTATGTGTGTCTATATATTATATTTGTATGCTGCATGTGTGCACTATATTGATAAATATATTAAACTGTATATGTATGTGAGCATACTGTATAACTGTATAAACTGAATGGTTCTGTGTGTATATACCTTATATATGTGCTTGTACACACTATGTGTCTATACTGATATACAAAGTTTATATAAACTTTTTATATAAAGTGTGACGTTCCACACTGTGTGTGTGACGGGGATCACTTGCTTTGCTGGTCTTAGAGGTAAACTAACTGGCACGCTCAGGGTTAAAACAATAGTCCATTTATTATTACAGCAAACATTGACACAAAATACAGTCTTTCACTTATCCCAATCAGCATAACACGGATCCCTGTCCTTTAAAACTGTTGGCGTCGCCACACAGTTCCCGGAGACCTCTTACCAGAGGTATCCAGCAACATCAACCACAATCTTTCTCTCACGAATACGTCTTCTGATTCCATCAGCATAACACGGTTGTGAACCTTTACCTGTTGGATCGCCAGACAGATTTCCTGGACGCCTCTTGCCCTCTGAGGTATCCCAACATCAAAACATCTCTTTCTCACCAATACTTCTAAACGGCTTGAACACAGTCTTCCTGACCCGGGTTTAAACCATACCACAGACTCCTGTCTGTTACCTTTGGCCATGCAGGTTCCCCGATCCCTCAACCTCAGACGTTATCCAATAATCATTTCTCACTTTACTCTGACCCCTGTTAGTGTCACTCACGGTTTTCAAGACCGTCCACTTACTGGCTCAAGCTCGCCAGCATTGCTTCCCCAGTCCTTGCAACATCCAGCCTGGATGTCAGGGAGCTCTGTCCAGACCCCTTTAACCTTTTCTTGAGCTCTGCTCGGTCTCCTCAGGTACCTCTGGACTATTTGTTTACCTTCAGAGAGCTCCACACTCTCCAGCACTTCAGTAACAGGTTCTTCTTTATTGACATTCTCAATGGGTGCAATTTGCTCAGGCTCTTTGCGCCCTTTACGTCTCCGACGACGGAGGACTTTCCCTCCTTGTAGGGGCCTTACTTACTGTACTCCTTTTCTAACTTAGAGTCACAGTCCACCTCGGAGTCTGAGTCACATCTACAGTATGGTGAACCCTCCAGTTACCCCTTTTAACGGGTGTCTGCTCCAGACGTCTTATCTACCATATCACCATCAGTCATTCGGAGGCACACGTCAAGAGACATCAGGTCCATAAGTTTGGCAGATGCACGGTTTCCCTTGCTTCACCGTCTGAATGGGAGTCACCACCACTCGGTCGGTCCCTGTTGGAACCAGCAGTCCCCACTTCTAACCGTGTCAGACCCCTCTGCTAAGTCACCGAGTTGGTCAGACCTGTCCACTTTGGGAGGTGTCATTGTCCCAATGTCTGCCACCCCAACAGTAGAGAGGCCTCCCTCCTCCTGCTGTAGAGGAACTCCCCTCTCTCACAAGTTCAGAGAACAGTTTAGAGTCCCAACCTATAACCACTGGACACGCATAGTACATTTGCCCCTGGCAACAGTTGGTCTGCACCACCCCTTTAACGTCGGGATGCTCCGCCCCTTTTTGGCAACCATACCTGCTTGGGTTACCACCCCTATAGGCCACCACCCCTTTTAGGGGGCACCACCCCACTCTGGGATACACCCCGTGGACCCCCCATGGCTTTCTTAGGCCCCCGTCCCCAGTACAGTTTTATGTATTTCTGGGGTTGTACTGGCTCTTTAAGAATTTGCATGACCTGGTTCACACTGTCCTCCTATAATACCCCACCTGCTCCTGCTGGCACTGCCACCACTTCTGTTCAGCCACAAACCACCGGCACCTCCGGCTGCCGATCACAAGCCGCTGTGGCTGTTACTGCAGCTCCTCCTGCTGCAGAACCTCTTGCTGCAACTGTAGCTCCCACTACCACAAGTCCCTGCACGGCTCTGCACTGCCGACTTTGTGGACCCGCCGATCCACAGCAAATCTTCGCAACCCGCCGAGTTACAGCCAGACGTCTTCGTAGCCCCACCGAGCCACAGGAAGTTGAAAAATAAAAAAGAAAAATTCATGGACTTGCCGATCCACAGAAAAAAAAAAACCTGCACACGTGCTCCCTGGGCCACTGTCAGCATTGTAGCACCAATTGTGATGGGATCACTCACTTTGCTGGTCTTAGAGGTAAACTCTGGCACGCTCAGTGTTAAAACAATAGTCCATTTAGTTTATTACAGCAAACTTGACACAAATACAGTCTTTCACTGATCCCAATCAGCATAACACGGATCCCTGTCCGTTACCTGTTGGCGTCGGCCACACAGGTTCCGGAGACCTCTTAGCCTCAGAGGTATCCAGCAAACATCAACCACAGTCTTTCTCTCACGATTACGTCTCTCTGATCCCAATCAGCATAACACGGTTGTCAAGACCATTACCTGTTGGATCGCCACACAGGTTCCTGGACGCCTCTTGTCCTCAGAGGTATCCCAACATCAAAACAGTCTTTTTCTCACCAATACTTCTCACGGCTTGAACACAGTCTTCCTGACCCCGGTCACCATACCACAGACTCCTGTCTGTCACCTGTTGGCGACGCAGGTTCCCGGATCCCTCAACCTCAGACGTATCCAATAATCATTTCTCTCTTCACTCTGACCCGGTCAGTGTCACTCACTGTTTTCAAGACCGTCCACTCTACTGACTCAAACTCGCCAGTCTTGCTTCCCCAGTCTGTGCAACATCCAGCCTGGACGTCAGGGAGCTCTGTCCAGGCTAACAGACTCCCAGCACACTCACAGACTCTTCACAGTCTCAGACTACACTCTCTCTCCATGTGCCAAACACTTCCTTACATACCTGTAGCCACTCCCCCAGGTGAAGTATGGAGCACATGGTCTGGTCACATGCACATGACCTCATCACAGGTCCTCAAAAAATTCACAACCACCAGTGGGCAGTGTATGTGTGGTTAGCCAGTCCCACCCAGGTCTTCAGTTAACCCTGTAAGCCACCCTAGAAAATAAACACAACTCTTATGGACTACAAGTCCCAGAACAACATTACTTTGGCTTACAGTGCAGAGGAGCTCTGCGACACATACCTGACATTCACAACAATCCTAGGACTGTTTTATCATCCAAATCACGCCTCCATGCATATCTTGAGAAGCATATACAGCACCCCCTAGTTGTAGCATGAGTCACTACACCACAAAAGTTTATATAAAGTGTGTACATGTATAGTGTATATCTGTGTATATGTGCTGCATATATAGTTCTGTAATTGTAGTGTCGCCATAATAGGGATCAGCAGTTAATGTCTAATGCCTGTGTTTTACATTAGGGCCTGTTCACACTGTCTTTACAGTGCCCGGTGGGTTCTGCATGAATCCTGTATAGAGCCATAAATTGCAATGACAGGAATGGAGTTCAAATGAATTCCACATGTGATGTTTCTTTTTCTGAATGTGTCTGTTCCAAGAGCCACAGAAAAGTGGACACTTTTAGATGAAAAAACACAAACAGACTCTGAGGGTTGGTGCGCATGATCAGTAATCGCTGCGAGTTGGACGTTGCGTACTTGTGCAGTCTCCAGATGTTACATAATATTAGATGGAATTTCAAGAAATCCCTGCCCACTATGCGTCCACAGACGCCCACGGCTCGCCACAGAGACGGACATGCGGCGCGTCTTTCCAGACCGCAGCATGTCTATTTATCTTGTGGAGACCCAATAAATCTCACCCTTACAATTCATTGGACGCAGTAATTCCGCACAGTTCAATGAACACATGCAGAATCACCAGCTTTCAATAGCCGGCAGCGTACATGTGCTGCGTCCAAAGCGCCGCCAATTCCTGACTGTGTGCACATATCCTAAGAAAATAAATCAGACGGTCAATTTCAGAAAAAAACAAATTTATGTGAATTCTGCTTGTGTCAGTGCCGTGCCGTCTGTGGCCCCATCGGGGATTTACTTGAATCCTATTATAGGGGGATTCAGGCAGAGCCTCTGGACGAACTGCAGAAGCAACAGTGTGAACAGGGCTAATATACTATTGTATGGAATAGTGCAGTCTACTATACTATTTCGAACTGTCACTGTACAGCAGCCAGACACAGACACAGGCCAGAAGACACTTTTTTTAAAAATCTGTTTCTGTCATCTTTCAGCGTTTCTACAGTGTATTTTTCCCTATTCAAATGAATGGGACACAAGTGCAAGTGAAAAGGCTGTGAAAAAGTAGAATATTTCAGCCAACACTGTATATCAATCCGCAGCAAAAATGGTGCATGTGAACAGTCTCTAAAGGAGTTTTTTGAGAATGTAAAAGTAATTAGCATGAAATGATGAATCCCCTGCGGCTCCAGCGCCGATGCTCTGGGGGTCTCTGTCAGTATTAGCACTGGACTGCAGTGGTCTTGTGGCAGCACCTTATATTATAGCTGCAAAGTGAATAATGATATCCATCAGAGACCCCGAACCATCGGCCCCAGAGCCAGAGGTGATTTAGCAGAGCAGCTTGCGGGACATGTAGGACTTTTTTTTTAATCGCTTTTTATTCTGTTGTTTGTGATGTAGGATGTAGAAAAGACGTCAATTATACTAATGTTTTCTATTTGACTGTATGACCCCTTCACACAACGTGTATCATGTTTTTCACTGATGTCACGTGTACCCTATTTAACCTACAGTGCTGCACTCATGTCCATGTTTTCTCAGCAGCATAGATGATAAAGGCCAATACAAGTCTATGGGTCCGTGTAAATATGCCGTCCGTGAGCCGTACGTGTGCTGTATATGTGCTGTACGTGTGCCATCCATGTTTAACATGGAAAGTATGTGAGAAGCATTGTAATTTAATTTCCAGTATCCATACCGGAAAAACACAGGTGGCACACTGAATGAAAACACTGGTGGCACCGATATCGGTGTAACACATACATGTTTTATATGGATATGTGACGAGGGTCTAACAGTGTGGGTGGAATATTTCAGTATTGGGGGCCCCACTTTGAATTTTGACCAGGGCCCCAATTTGTCTAAAACGGCTCTGTATGCATATGCATACAAAATAGGAGCATGTTCACATTAGCCATCAAATAGCCAAAACCCAAGACAGCACAAAATGAACAAATACCTCACATCAACCCCACAAATTGATCCCCACTTGCCACCGCTACAGGGCAAGTGGGAAGAGCCAGGCAAAGCACCAGAATTGGCACATCTAATAGATGTGCATTTTCTGGGCAGCTGTGGGCTACTATTTTTAGGCTGGGGGCCCCAATATCCATGGCCCCTTACCAGCCTGAGCATACCAGCCCCCAGCTGTCTGCTTTTGCAAGGCTGGTTGTCAAAAATAGGGGGACCCGGGGACCCCCCACACCTTTTTTTATTATTTATTTAAATAATTAAAAAAACAAATTGTGGACCCCTCTATTCTTGATACACAGTAATCTCCAGTGATCTCAATCAGGAAGGTAGTTATAAAAATTTTTCCTTTATTTCTTTTAGTTAAAAGAGCATGTTACAGGTAGTGGATACCCCAGTGGATGGTAAAAAATCCAACGAGTTTCAACTCAAAGGAGTCTTAATCATGGATTACAAATTCTGACAAAATGTGTACATTTTGAAAGTCTCCAGACAGGAGTGAGGGGTTGGTAGGAAATGCCCTCATTAGCATGATTAATTGATGCATCTAATTATCCACACCCAACCTCTTGGTTGAAGACAACTAAAAAGAGAGAGAGAGAAAAAAAAAGAAAAACCTCTCAAAATTTTTCCTGGAATTCCAACTATACATGGTTGACATGTGACATAGTGGCACTATATCCATCTATTCCCCATCATATTGCTATGGAACATTACAAAACTACATGTCAAATACAGCTCATACCTGTAAATTTGAGAATTTTTTTACTGTCGGCTATATATTATCTATTAACTCATAACTATTTCAAATTTGATGGCAAATATTACTTACAGAAATGGGAGTTAGTATAGGGGGAAATTTCCCCCTCGCTAGCCAATTTGGTAGTGGCAGTTTTGAGGAGATTTTTTTGTCTTTAAGGAAAACAATGTTTTCAAAGATAAAATCTATTTTTACGGACAGTATATAGATAACCAGATTTTTATCTGGAAAGTTTTTGACACGGAAGTTACAAACTTTGTTAATTATCTTCACAAAATTATATTACCTATCTAAGCAACAGCTTCTGTATTTTAAACATCACAAAAGAGAAAAGGAAGCTATATGGCCATAAAAAATTGTATTTTATTGAAATAAGATTTAAAATACCACAAAAATTGATTAAAAATGGAGGCAAACCAATGAAAAAGAAAGGGTCACTGCAGGAAATGATAATAGATATATTCTTATAAACAGGTGATAATATTTGTATATAAACAGGTGATAATATATGTATTAACCCCTTTATTCCATCAGACGTACTATTCCGTCCATGTGACCCTGGACCTAATTCCCATGGACGGAATAGTACGTCATGGGCGATCAGCTGCGCTCCCGGGGGGAGCACAGCTGATCGCCGCCGGTGTCAGTGATTATCACAGCTGACCCCGTGACTGTGTGTCAGGAGCGGTCACGGACCGCTCACGGCACATTAACCCTTGGCACACCGCGATCAAACATGATCGCGGTGTACCCGGGGCACAGGGGAGGATCGCGCAGGGTGGGGGCCCCTGCGCGCTCCCCTGAGACCCTCAGAGCAGCGCGATGTGTTGCGTTGTTCCGAGGGTCCGTCCTCCCTCCAGGTCCCGGATCCAAATGGCGCCGGGGTCCTGCAGGGAGGCGGCTTCCTCAGTGCCTGCTGAGAGCAGGCGCTGAGAAAGCCTGAAGCGATGCCAGAGCGATCGCTGGTGTGACAGAGTGCTGTGCACACTGTCACACCAGCGATCTGCTAAATACAGTGATGTCCCACCCTGGGACAAAGTAAAAAAGTTAAAAAAATAAAAATAAAAAGTGGTAAAAAAAAATCATAAAAAAAATAATAAATTCCCCAATAAATTCATTCTTTCCTGTAAATAAAAAAAACAAAACAATAAAAGTACACATATTTGGTATCGCCACATCCGTAACGACCCCCCCTATAAAACTGTCCCACTAGTTAACCCCTTTAGTGAACCCCTTAAAAAAAAAAAAGAAAACGAAGCAAAAAATCAATGCTTTATCATCATACCTCTGAACAAAAAGTGGAATAACACGCAATCAAAAAGACCGAGATAAATAACCATAGTACCGCTGAAAACGTCATCTTGTCCCGCAAAAAACGAGCCATCAAACAGCATCATCAGTGAAAAAATAAAAAAGTTATAGCTCGCAGAATAAAGCAATGCAAATATAATAATTTTTTATATAAAATTGTTTTCATTCTATAAAAGCGCCAAAAACATAAAAAAAATGATATAATGAGGTATCGCCATAATCGTACTGACCCGAAGAATAAAACTGCTTTATCAATTTTACCACACGCGGAACGGTACAAACGCCTCCCCCAAAAGAAATTCATGAATTGCTGATTTTTGTTCATTCTAACCTCCCAAAAATCGAAATAAAAAGCGATCAAAAAATGTCACGTGCTCAAAAATGGTACCAATAAAAACGTCACCTCGTCCCGCAAAAATAAGACCTGACATGACTCTGTGGGCCAAAATATGCAAAAATTATAGCTCTCAAATGTAGTGATGCAAAAAACTATTTTTTGCAATAAAAAGCGTCTTTTAGCGTGACAGCTGCCAATCATAAAAACCCGCTATAAATAGTAAATCAAACCCCCCCTTTATCACCCCTTAGTTAGGGAAAAATAATAAAATTAAAAAAATGTATTTATTTCCATTTTCCCGTTAGGGTTAGGGTTGCGGCTAAAGTTAGTGTTAAGGTTGGCGCTAACGTTAGGATTAGGATTAGGGTTGGGATTACGGTTAGGGTGTGTTAGGGTTAGTTGTGGTTAGGGTTGGGACTAAGGTTAGGGGTGTGTTGGGGTTAGGTTGGAGTTAGAATTGGAGGGTTTCTGCTGTTTAGGCACATCAGGGGCTCTCCAAATGTGACATGGCGTCTGATCTCAATTCCAGCCAATTCTGCGTTGAAAAAGTCAAACGGCGCTCCTTCCCTTCCAAACTTGCCATGCACCCAAACAGTGGTTTACTCCCACATATGGGGTATCAGCGCACTCAGGACAAATTGCACAATAACTTTTGGAGTCTTGTTACCCTTGGGAAAATAAAAATTGGAGTGAAAAGATCAATTTTGTGGAAAAAATATATTTTTTTAATTTATCGGCTCTACGTTTATAAAATTGTGTGAAGCACTTGGGGGTTCAAATTGCTCCCCAAAGGTCTAGATAAGTTCCTTAGGGGGTCTAGTTTCCCAAATGGGGTCACTTGTGGGGGGTTTCCACTGTTTAGGCACGCAGGGGCTCTCCAAATGCAACATGGCGTCCAATCTCAATTCCAGCCAATTTTGGTTGGAAAAAGTCAAATGGTGCTCCTTCCATTCCGAGCTCTGCCATGCGCCCAAACAGTGGTTCCCCCCACATATGGGGTTTTCAGCGTACTCAGGAAAAATTGGACAAAAAATTTTGTGGTCCATTTCTCCTGTTACCATTGGGAAAATAAAAAAATAGTGATAAGAGATAAATTTTTGTGGGAAAAAAATAGGATTTTTTATTTTCATGCACGGGCATTATAAACTTGTGTGAAGCACTTGGGGTTCAAAGTGCTCACCAAAGATCTAGATAAGTTCCTTAGGGGGTCTAGCTTCCAAAATGGGGTCACTTGTGGGGGGTTTCCACTGTTTAGGCTCATCTGGGGCACTACAAACGGAACATGACCCCCATCAATTTTGCATTCCAAAACGTTACTGCTTCCTTTCCAAGCCCTGGCGTGCGCCCAAACAGTTTCCCCCCCACATAGGGGGTATCAGCATACTCAGGACAATTGGACAACAACTTTTGGGGTCCAATTTCCTTGGGAAAAATCAAAAATTTGGAACAAAAAAATCATTTTTGTGGAAAATTGTTTTGTTTTTTTTCACACCCAGGCATTATAAACTTTTGTGAAACACTTTGGGGTTCAAATGCTCACAACAGATCTAGATAAGTTCCTTAGGGGGTCTAGTTTCCAAAATGGTGTCACTTGTGGGGGTTTCCACTGTTTAGGCATATCAGGGCTCTCCAAACACGACATGGCGTCCAATCTCAATTTCCCAGCCAATTATAGTTTGAAAAAGTCAAACGGCGCTCCTTCCCTTACGAGCTCTGCCGTGTGCCCAAAACAGTGGTTTTCCCCCACATATGGGTATTGGCGTACTCAGGAGAAATTGCACAACAACTTTATCTGCCCATTTTCTCCTTTTACCCTTGTGAAAATTAAAAAAAGTTTGTAAAAGATCATTTTTGTGGCTAAAAAGTTAAATATTAATTTTTTCCTTCCACGTTGCTTCAGCTCCTGTGAAGCACCTGAAGGGTTAATAAACTTATTGAATGTGGTTTTCAGTACCTTGAGGGGTGCAGTTTTTAGAATGGTGTCACTTTTGGGTATTTTCTGCCATACAGACCCCTCAAAGTGACTTCAAATGTGAGGTGGTCCCTAAAAAAATGGCTTTGTAAATTTTGTTGTAAAAATGAGAAATCACTGGTCAACTTTTAACCCTTATAATTTCCTAACAAAAAAAAAATTTGGTTCCAAAAATGTGCTGATGTAAAGTAGACATGTGGGAAATGTTATTTCTTAACTATTTTGTGTGACATATCTCTCTGTTTTAAGGGAAAAAAATCAAAGTTTGAAAATTGCAAAATTTTGCCATATTTGCGTTTTTTCAAAAATAAACGCAAGGTATATCGAAGAAATTTTTCCACTATCATGAAGTACAATATGTCACGAGAAAACAGTCTCAGAATCGCGAAGATCCGTTGAAGCGTTCCCGAGTTATAACCTCATAAAGAGACAGTGGTCAGAATTGTAAAAATTGGCCCAGTCATTAACGTGCAAACCACCCTTGGGGGTGAAGGGGTTAAGTGTACCAAATAAAGTACTAATATTAAAATTCACCTATACATCAATATATTTATGAATTAATACAGCCTATAAAAATCTTAAACAATCTCTGTGCATACAAAAATTATACAAAATTAATTAATAAAGTGCAAATGAAGTGCAATAAGTATTTTAGGAGCTTTTGAAAAACAGTTTCCATATATATGCAACAAACATGCTAATGAAATGATAGAGTATCCCTAAAAAGGTAAAGTGCAAAAATAGTGCAATAGTAGTCGAGGACAACCTGCTTCTATGTTGTTAGTATAGGATAAATAGAATTATCATTTCATTAGCATGTGTGTTGCATATATATGGAAACTGTTTTTCAAAAGCTCCTAAAATGCTTATTGCACTTCATTTGCACTTTATTTAATTAATTTTGTATAATTTTTGTATGCACAGAGATTGTTTAAGATTTTTATAGGCTGTATTAATTCATAAATATATTGATGTATAGGTGAATTTTAATATTAGTACTTTATTTGGTACACTTAATACATATATTATCACCTGTTTATATACATATATTATCACCTGTTTATATGAATATATCTATTATCATTTCCCGCAGTGACCCTTTTTTTTGCATTGGTTTGCCTCCATTTTTAATCAATTTTTGTGGTATTTTTAATTTATTTCAATAAAATACAATTTTTATGGCCTATAGCTTCCTTTTCTCTTTTGTGATGTTTATTAATTCATAGAATCATAGAATGGTAGAGTTGGAAGGGACCTCCTGGGCCTTCTGGTCCAACCCCCTGCTCAAAGCAGGATTCTCTAAATCATCCCAGACAGATGTCTATCCAGCCTCTGTTTGAAGACTTCCATTGAAGGAGAACTCACCACCTCTTGTGGCAGCCTGTTCCACTCATTGATCACCCTAACTGTCAAAAAGTTTTTTCTAATATCTAATCTGTGTCTCCTCCCATTCAGTTTTATCCCATTGCTTCTAGTCTTTCCTTGTGCAAATGAGAATAAAGATGATCCTTCTACAATGTGACAGCCCTTGAGATATTTGTAGACAGCTATTAAGTCTCCTCTCGTCTTCTTTTTTGCAAGCTAAACATTCCCAAATCCTGCAAACCGTTCCTCATAGGACATGGTTTGCAGACCAGTCACCATTCTGGTGGCTCTTCTCTGAACTTGCTCCAGTTTGTTGATGTCTTTTTTAAAATGTGGTGCCCAAAACTGGACACAGTATTCCAGATGAGGTCTGACCAAAGAGGAGTAGAGAGCAATAATGACCTCACGTGATCTAGACTGTATGCTTCTGTTGATAAATCCTAGAATTGCATTTGCCTTTTTTGCTGCTGCATCACACTGTTGATCATGTTAAGTCTGTGATCAATTAGTATACCCAAGTCTTTTTCACATGTGCTGTTACTTAGCCCTATTCCTCCCATTTTGTATATGCTTTTTTCATTTTTATTGCCAGATGTAGTACTTTGCATTTTTCCCTGTTAAAATCCATTCTGTTAGTTGCTGCCACTGCTCCAGTTTATGTATATCTTTTTGAATCCTCTCTCTCTCTTCTTCTTTATTAGCTACCCCTCCTAGCTTTGTGTCATCAGCAAATTTGATCAGTTTACCTCATTCCTTCATCTAAATCATTGATAAAGATGTTGAACAATACAGGGCCCAAAACAGAGCCTTGTGGTACCCCACTTGAGACATTCTTCCAACTGGATGTGCAGCCATTTACAAACCACTCTTTGGGTCCGATCACTAAGCCAGTTATGAATCCACCTAACAGTTGCCTTGTCCATTCCATACTTAGTCATTTTTTCAATAAGGATTGTGTGAGATACTTTGTCAAATGCTTTGCTGAAGTCAAGATATACTATATCTACAGCATTTCCCTGATCCACCAGTCAGTGATTCTGTCATAGAAGGAAATTTAAGTTAGTCTGACATGACTTATTAGTTACAAACCCATGCTGACTCTGTTTAATCACTTCATTCTTATCCAGGTACTTGCATACATGTTCTTTAATAATTTGTTCAAAGATCTTTCCTGGTATAGAAGTCAGACTCACCGGCCTGTAGTTCCTGGGTCCACCTTCTTCCCCTTTTTGAAGATAGGAACAACATTTGCTTTCTCCAGTCTTCTGGGACTTCTCCTGTTCTCCAAGAATTTTCAAAGATTATGGACAGTGGTTCAAGAATTTCTTCTGCTATCTCCTTCAGTACCCTGGGGTGTAATTCATCTGGACCTGGAGACTTGAATTCATTTATGTTAGCTAAGTGTTTCATCACTGTCTTTCTGTTTATAGATATCCTGGATTCTTCTATTCCTTTAATAGGACAGTGAAGATCAGTTGATGTTACATTTCCTTTCTGAGAGAAAACAGATGCAAAATAGGAATTTAAAAGTTCAGCCTTCTCAACATCCTGATTACCATTTCATCATTTTCATCCTGTTAAAATCCTATAGCATCTTTGACTTTTCTTTTACTTTGACGTATCCCCAAAATCCTTTTTTTTTGTAGCTTTTGACGTCACTTGCAAGCTTAATTCATTGTCAGCTTTAGATAATCTGATTTGTGCCCTGCAGGTTCTGCAGACGGCATTATATTCTTCTTTAGATATGCCTCCCTCTTTCCATTTGATAAACATTCTTTTCTTCCTTTTTGCATGTGTTTAAGTTCTATGTTCATCCATCCTGGTTTCCTTAAATGCTTCCCATTCTTCCTCTTTTCGGAATTGTTAACGATTGGTGCTTTGAGAATTCATTTTTCAAGATTTTCCATTTCTTCCTGGACTTTTTTGTCCTTAAGGATATCCAGCCATTGGATCCCTCCAATTCTCTTTCTGAGTTTCCTTAAAATCTGCCTTTCTGAAATCTAACTTGACGTCTGAGTCTTCACAGGTCTTCTTCCTCTTGTTATCCAAAATTCTAAAATAGCATGGTCACTACCTCCTAGAGTCCCCGCCACTCTTACCTCCTCCACCATTTCCTCCCTGTTTTTTGAGGATTAGATCCAAGGTAGCAGATCCCCTTGTTTTCTCCATTACCTTTTGGAAGATAAAGTTGTCAGCAAGAGGGATAAGAATTTCCTGGACCTGTTAGTTTTGCCTGAGAGAGATTCCCAACAAATGTCTGGATAGTTGAAATCTCCCATGACCACTATGTCATATTTTTTGGAGAACTTGGCCATTTGATGCATAAAGAGTTATCCATATCTTCAGCTTGCACAGGCGGCCTGTAGTAAATGCCTACAATGGTGTCCTTTTCCATTGTTCTGTCCTTTTTTTCTTACCCAAACAGTTTCCACAGAACTCCCAGTCTCTGAAGTGTCAATCTCTGTGCAGATATACGCTTTTCTAACATACATGCAACACCTCCTCCTCGTTTATAAGTCTGTTTCTTGCAAATAAGTTGTATCCTTCTAGCCTTGTATTCCAATCATGTGTATCGCCCACCAAGTCTCAGTGATTCCAATGACATCATATTTCTTCCCCTGCGTTAGTAGCTCCAGTTCTCCTTGTTTGTTGCCCATGCTTTGTGCATTCGTATAGAAACACTTTAGTTTGTGTTTTGGTTTCTCTTCCTTCAATATTTTTATTATGTAAATTTTTTTGTCTTTGTTCTTTCCCCTTAACTTCTAATAGCAGAAATCTCAATAGTATTTGTCAAGTGTATGGCTTTTGCTGGCGTTTTGCTTCCCTTCCCACATTGTTCTAGTTTAAAGCTCTCCTGATGAGTGTAGCAAGGCGACTTCCAAATACATGTTTTCCAGTCTTCGTAAGGTTCCCCCCATCTCTAGAAGTAGTCCATCGTATAGGTAATTCACTCCGTGATCCAGATATCCAAATCCTTGCTGACGGCACCATCGACGTAGCCAGTTGTTCCTGCAGAATCTTATTCCACCTCCTTGTTCCATGGCCATCCACTGGGAGGATGGAAGAGAAGACCACCTGCTTCCCAGTTCTTTCACTTTCGTACCTAAGTTTTCAAAGTCACTGCGGATGGTTTCCAGGTCGTTTTTAGCGGTGTCATTTGTCCCCACATGTATTAGCAGGAATGGGTAGTCATCTTTAGGTCTGAAGAGTCCTGATATCCTGTCAGACACTCTTAATTTTTGCACCTGGAAGACAGCACATTTCTCTTGAGGTTATATCCGGTCTGCAGATAGCGGCCTCTGTTCCTCTCAACAGGGAATCGCCCATGACAACAATTTCCCGTTTTCTTCACAACAGTTTTCTTTCTCCATTCAGGAGGACTCTGAGGGCGTACAAGGTTGTTTGTGGGCAAAGTCTTATCCTGATGTATTTCTTCATCGTTCTCCTGTGTAAGAGCCTGGTATTGGTTCTGAGCAGAATTGGTGCTGACTGCCTCCTGATCCTCCTGCTTCTCTGGGTCACATGCTTCCATTCCTCTGTTTCTTCAGTTGCACTTCGAATTTCTTCTCTTTCTGTACCATGAAGAGATAATTCTGCTCTGTCTAAGAACTCTTCACCTTCCTTAATGGTCTTCAATGTAGATAACCTCTCTTCCAGATTATCTGAATGATAATCCTTTCAATTTGTCTTTCAAATGACTTCGATGAGACCATTGAAATTTATCCATATAAGAAGAAACGGACTCAAATTCCATCTTAGAGGCCTCATCATGTCACCCAGCACATGTAACTAAGGATATACCCGTAGGAGAACTGATTAGGGTCAAGAGAAATTGCTCTAGACCTGAGTCGTTTAAAACAAAAGCGAAAAAACTCTATCTAGGTTGCAATCCAAGGGATATCCTAATTTGAGCTTACAAAGGGCAAAAAAAAATTGTTGAAAAAATGCACAGGAAAGTACCGTACTTTTAGAATCTAACAAAAATAAAGGTGCACAATTTTCAGGAAGACAATGTGGTAATATAGTTTTCTCTACAGAATTCTCTCCACAGTATCACACCATCACAAATTATTAAAGAAATATGCGCTATTATTATACAACGTAAAATAAACTTTGCAATGTCCTACAGAATAACAGAGTTCAATATATAGCCAAGCGGGCGGATAAATCATCCCCTAGTATGGTAACCAGTACATATTTCACAAAATTTACATGGTTCTCATATAGGAGATTCTTTAAATGCGGCCATAGTTGCTGCATCTCTTGTTCTTACAGTAAAGATGTACAGTACAGACCAAAAGTTTGGACACACCTTCTCATTCAAGATTTTTTTTGTATTTTCATGGCTATGAAAATTGTAGAATCACACTGAAGGCATCAAAATTATGAATAAACACATGTGGAATTATACATTACACTTTACAAAAAAGTGTGAAACAACTGAAAATGTGTCTTATATTCTAGGTTCTTCAAAGTGCCACCTTTTGCTTTGATTACTGCTCTGCACGCAGGAAAGGTGAACGGATGGATTTTACATGCCTGGTTCCACCGTGAAGCATGGAGGAGGAGGTATGATGGTGTGGGGGTGCTTTGCTTGTGACACTGTTGAGGATTTATTCAAAATTGAAGGCATACTGAACCAGCATGGCTACCACAGCATCTTGCGCAGCATGTATTCCCTCCCGGTTTGCGTTTAGTTGGACCATCATTTATTTTTCAAAGGACAATGACCCCAAACACACTCCAGACTGTGTAAAGGCTATTTGACCAAGATGGAGAGTGTTGGGGTGCTACGCCAAATGACCTGGCCTCCACAGTCACCAGACCTGAACCAATCGAAATGGTTTGGGGGTGAGCTGGACCGCTCACCGCTTCAATTTTGAATAATCCCCAACATTGTCACCAGCAAAGCACCCCCACATCATCACACCACCTCCTCCAGCTTCACGGTGGGAACTAGGCATGTAGAGTCCAGACGTTCACCTTTTCTGCGTGAAAAGCAGTAATCAAAGCAAAAGGTGGCTACTTTTGAAGAACCTAGAATATAAGACATATTTTTCAGTTGTTTCACACTTTTTTGTAAAGTGTAATGTATAATTCCACATGTGTTAATTCTAGTTTTGATGCCTTTCAGTGTGATTCTACAATTTTCATAGTATGAATAGTGTTGAGCGATAGATACTGCAAATATCGGGTATCGGCCGATATTAGCTGTATCGGACTTTCGATTCCGAGTTCCGATATTGTCGTCTTATCGGATACCGGATCGGAATTGTCACTGTCACTGTCAGTGTCCGTTCGGTCGGGTCTGTCAGGAGTCAGCGGGCACTTACCTGGCAGAAGATCTCCGGCGGTCACGGCCTGGACTGCTTGATGGCTGCCATCATCTTTTCCCCGGCGGTCACATGCAGTTTCTCGCGATAACTGCAGTGACTGCTGGGTAATCCCGGCCGTTAAAGAGTCAGTCCGATGACGTCACCGCCGGGGAAGCAGGTAATCAGCTGTGCTGCGTTGCGATGACAGGCTTACCTGTCATTGCGATGTAGCAGAGCTGGATCGTCGTGGGACACTCGTTACTATGGACTGCGCGGACAGGTGGTATACTGTTGGTTTGTTTTTTTCTTTTTTTTACAGGAGATCGATGGCGTCGCAGGAATGAGAGTATAATAAAAGAAATGAAAACTGTGTTGTCTGTTTTATTTCATTAAAAGACTTTTTTCTTGCTTTGTTTTTTTTTTTATACATTTAAAAACTTTGGGATTAATAATGGATCGGTGTCTTATTGAGCCTATCCATTATTAACCGGGCTTATTGTCACCGTGCAATAAAACGGTAAACATTAACCCCTTATTACCCCACTTGCCACCGTACAGGGCAGTGGGAAGAGCCGGGTAAAGTGCAACAATGGCACATCTTTTGATGCGCCAAATGTGGGGGCTGCTGTAGCCTGGTATTATCAGGCTGTTGAGGGCCAAAAATCCATGGGCCTTGACAGTCTTTTAATACCAGGCCGCAGCAGTCTGCATTTTACTTGGCTGGTTTAAAAAAATAGGGGGACCCTCGCCTTTTTTTTTCGAGGGGATCCCCTATTTTTGTTAACCAGCCAAGCTAAGCAGACTGCTGTGGCCTGGTATTATCAGGCTGGCAAGGTCATGGATATTGGATCCTTACCAGCCTGAAAAAACCAGGCCTCAGCAGTCTGCTTCATTGGCTGGTTAACAAAAATAGGGGGGACCCCACGCCAATTTTTTTTCGAGGGATCCCCTATTTTTGTTAACCAGCCAAGATATGCAGACTGCTGTGGCCTGGTATTATCAGGCTGGCAAGGTCCATGGATATTGGATCCTTACAGCCTGAAAACCAGGCCTAGCAGTCTGCTTCATCTGACTGGTTAAAAAAAATTTAGGGGGGACCCACGCCAATTTTTTTTCGAGGGGATCCCCTATTTTTGTTAACCAGCCAAGATAGCAGACTGCTGTGGCCTGGTATTATCAGGCTGGCAAGGTCATGGGATCTTTGCTTCTTAACAGCCTGAAAAACCGGGCCTCAGCAGTCTGTTCATCTGGCTGGTTAACAAAAATAGGGGGGACCCCACGCAAATTTTTTCGATGGGATCCCTATTTTTGTTAACCAGCAAAGATAAGCAGACGCTGTGGCCTGGTATTATCAGGCTGGCAAGCAGGGTCGGACTGAGCCACCGGAGAAACCTCCGGTGGGCCCCCAGCTCCTGCGTGGTGGGCCCTGATTTGAAAGGATAGGTCGCGGGGCAGAGGGGGCGGTGCCCCCGGGCCCCGCGCTCTGAGGGGGCCCACCCGGAGCTACGTACAGTAACTGTATCGGCGTGCACAGCACGCCGATACAGTTAATTTTGCGGCAGAGCAGGGAGAATCGATCTTCCTGCTCTGCGCCCAGAAGCTATGGGGGGCCTGAACAGGCGTTGGGGGGGGCCCGGTGCCAGCAGTGGGCCCCCCACCCGTCATCGGGAGGGTCAGCTGTATCGGCATCCAGCCGATACAGCTGACCGCATAGAGAGAGAAGGAGCGAGTGCATTATAATATAGCGGCTGCCTATGGTGGTGCATTATATTATAGACTTGCCTATGGGGGTTTATTATAATATAGAGGCTGCCTATGGGGGTGCATTATATATAATGAGGACTATCTGGTGTATTATGCTGTATGGATGCTATCTAGGGGCCATCATACAGTGTTGGACCCATTAAATAGTTTAGGGACATTAAGGGGTCAGTTATATATCCCGTGAGGGGCATTATTCTGTGTATAGGGGAGATGTACAGGGGGAGACTTGAGACATTATTAAATGTAAAGTGGACACTTATTGTTATAGGGGAACTCGGGTTACTGTGACTGTCAAAGGGGCACACAGGGCATTATTACAGTCTAGGGGACAAAATGTGGTCACTGTTTTCTGGGCACTTGCACCCGGCATTATATATTCTAGAGGGGTGCTTTAAAATTTAGAGGTCACACGAACCACAGCAGGTGCAGTAATGGGGACACATACGGCAGCAGCAGCAGCTCAGTATTGGGGTATCAGGTGCAGTAATAGGGACACATATGGCAGCAGCGGCTCAGTATTGGGGTATCAGGTGCAGTAATAGGGACACATCGGCAGCAGCGGCTCAGTATTGGGTATCAGGTGCAGTAATAGGGACACATAGGCAGCAGCGGTCAGTATTGGGGTATCAGGTGCGAAATAGGGACACATATGGCAGCAGCGGCTCAGTATTGGGGGTATCAGCAGGATGAGGAGTTTGTGCAGGTTGAGAATAGTCCAATTGGTGACCAAGACAGTGCTAAAAATATGAGGTGAAATGTTGTCTTTGTTGTAATCTCTGCAGTCGAGTCCTGGCTGGAGAAGTCGTCATGTCGGTCTGGGCCTATGGAAAAGAAATGAAAAGTGAACAATTCCATTAGAAAGAACATCAGCAGTAAGTCATTATCTGTACCTGTGCTGTAATCTATTATATGTTCTGTAGGACTGGTATTATTTACCACAGACCATATGGCGGTAATCAATATTGGTCTTTTTATATATAGATTATTTTTGGCAACAGCGCGGTCATTTGCTGAGGTACTCTGATTAGGGGCCCACTCAGAAGTTTCGCCCCCATAAACCAAACCTGTAAGGTTCTTTGTCTCTGTTGACATGTTCTTGAAACTCAGTTTCCGTCGGCCATTTTGCTTTCTGTCTTTCTGCAGCTTTGCCTCAGTTAATATGGAGTTTCAGTTTTCATGTTCCCGTCTGATTTTCCCTCTTGCTTCTTAAGCAGCCTCAGCTGAACAATCAGTGCTCTGAATCAAGCCTCAGTCATTGTGACTGACTCCTGGAAGCTTGGACTTGTACTCCAGCTATTCCCTAATGAGGAACCTTGGAACACTTTTGGACTTGGAAACTGCTGTTTGGTGATCCATGTTTGCAGAGGAATTACGGTACGGAAGAGATCCTGAACTGCTTTGGAGAGTTATTGTTAGAGCTTGAAGTTACTCTGGCCTGCTGTGTCTCCTGTTGCTGTTCCTGCAAACTGTGTGAACTTTTCAGCATGTTGTATGAAGTAATACAAGTCATTTCATTTCAACCTATGTTCCTGTGTTTTCTCGCACCAAGCACAAGACGCTATAGGAACTGTACACTATACTTGACAAGATTCAGGAGCCAATGTTTAGTGTCTGCTGGGTCTGGAAAGCCGTGTCGCTGTGACTGTGGAATCAGATGTCCGTAATACCTTATGTGATGACAGTGGTTGTGA
>JARQOD010000002.1:184208663-184226508 GCA_033576555.1 Oophaga sylvatica | reverse complement strand
TTCCATACCTTACTTGTAAGATGGTAAGGCAGGTCCCAGGGAGGCTGATCCAAGGAGAATGTATTTCGAGATAGCAGCTGGACAAGTTAGGGGCCTCCTTTACTTTCACAACGATGAGTACAACCAGCATGAAGCGTAGTTCCCTCTATGACTCCAGCTATTCCAAAGCTGAGCTGCCCAGTCAGTTTTGTGGTCGGAGCCTTCCTGTGAGAGAGCTGAATTCCTATCTTGTCGTGCACTGACTCAAGGTCCTCACTCCCCCTGACCCCAGTTACGTACCGACTATTTAGGGCTGCTTGCCGCGACCTAAGGTCCGATAAGCCTCTGGTTTTCTTACCACTAAGCGTGAAGCTTTAGTGATCCTTCGGTCCCCAGTGACCGGTAACAATGTGCAGGACTTCTTCAATCCAAAGCACTTTTCAAATATTCCTTTCCACTGTGCCTTTCGCCTTGTCCGCGCTTGTAGCATAAACACTCACACTTGCAAAAAGTCATATAATCACTCCCTTCTTCTCTTTCCTTCAGAGTTAGTTAACAGACTCTCAGTAATCCACTAGGCAGGAGCACGTCTCTGAACCTTTCACTGTCCTTGGGACAGGAGACTGAAGTATTTCTGTACTAAGCTCTTCTTTCTTTATCAATGTCTTCAAGTGAGGTACAGCTCTGACAAGGCTGAGGTGATCTATATCTCGCCCTTACTGGCCTCCACTTGCTGAACTGCTGATAGAACCAAGCTGGACTGCTTCCTCCCTCCAAGTCCCAGCTAGACTCCACACGTCTGCTCTGTCCGAGGACAGGAAACTGACTACTAAATCACTCAACGAATCTACACTGACCACTCCCTCACAAGTGACTACACTACCCTAAGGGTGTGTCTAGTGTATGTTGAGTGAATGGGTATTGAGCATTAAACTGCTATCTCTCCACACATTCTCCAGGGTACTGCGTGTGCCTAACACCAGGGCTACACATTCCCCCATGGTAAAAGACAGCACTCCCGGGCTGTAAAATACAAAGAGACAGTTTTGTTTATGCATTAAACATCAACATTAAACATTAATTCGTCCCATCCGGGAGGTAAGGATGTCTTGAACGTTGCAAACAAAACATTATATATAGAAAAATACAAAAGTATTAAGGCATCAAAACATTCAATAAATACACAGTATTCTTGTGAAGGACCCGCACCAAACCTTCAACGTGGGTCCTGGGTGGGCTGCAGGACATCTGGATGCAGACCTCACTCAGTGCCACACCACACGGGTTTTATGTTCAGAGGTAGTTGTGATGGTTTTATGTAAAACCAAGATAAAGCACCGAAGCGCAACTATATACAAATAAGTTCTGGGCTGGCACAGTCCTCAGCCTCTGAGTCCATTGTTAGCAAAACGACACATATTATATCACATTATAATAATAATAAAGTGCAAAACTTTTTATCTGATTACCCAGCCGGGCATTCTACTTTTGGCAATATATAAATATATTATATACTCATTTAACTTGTGCAAAAATTGGCAAACATTCTTAAACTTTTTACAACTTTACTTATGGTAGACCCTATCTGGATCTCACCGGTTTTTCTTTTACTATTTATTTATTTCAACTACATTTTCCACCCCGGGGGCTGGAACAATGCAATGGTCCCTAGATCCCAGGACTAACAAGTCGTGACCTGCTATTGGGGTCTGAGTTGCCACAGTTCTTGTGTGAACCTCTAGGGGCGCAACGGGTACATTCTCCTTGCGAGACACCGATTGCGTTTCAATCTGAGTCACAGTTAACGATATTGATCGTGTCATGGATTGCGATGGAAACTGGGTCGCATGTTGCGATGTAGAAGGACAACGGTATACAGGTGTCGCTTCCACTTGCGAAGTACCTGCAGGGGGCGATGCTGGGGCACGGCCGGATACTGCTTGAGCTGGAGACGGGGACGCTGCGGTAGTGGTGACGTTACCTGCGTCGGGGACGGGGTCACGGACGATGGTGACGTTAAGGGCATACCATCCCTTCATTCCCCAGTGCCGTGTATACGTGACAATGTCTCCATTAACTAAGTCCCTCCCGGGATGGCCTTGCGGTAGGTGGGATTCTACGTCACGCCTGCTGACAAAGACCCTGGGTAGAGGCCCGGTTCTCTTATGAAGCCCCAGCCCTTCCGGAGCTGGAACTCAGTCACACACCCCTGCCGCCGCGGTTCCCTCAGGGTACCTTTCTCTCTCCGGACACTCTCCTTGTCCGCGATCAGCTCTGCATGTTGCCGCTGTCGATTCCGCTGAGCTTCCCGCTCTTCCTCCTGCTGGCGTTTCTGCTTCTCCTCACGACGCTGCCACTCATATTCCCACTGGGCGGTGTAGGCGACGTCATCCAGGCGCGCCATCTCGTCCCAGTCGACGTCTGGTAACGACGGACAGGACCCCTCCGGTGTCCCTACCGGGGATCGATCATCTGCTGCGGCCTCCTGGCCGGGCGGGCGTTCCGGAACTGGCGGTACCTCCTCAACCTCCTTCGCCTCCACCGCTTCACCGGTGGGATCAGGATTGGTACTTTCGGGGGCAGCCTCCGGTTGCTCCTTTGCCTTGGGCAGCAGAAGTTTTGGTAACTCCAGACGTAGGGGATCATCGAAGGGGGAGAACACCGCGTCCCACAGCCGCCGCTGCTCCAGGGTACGCCGGCGTCTCTCGATCTCTTCAAATCCAGGTTGTGGCAAAATCATCTTTCTTAGTCGTGCATTTTCTTCTTTTATCTCCAGCAATGCTTGCTGCAGGTGCAGGACCACAGATGACTCCGGTTCTAGTGGCAGCTTGGCTGGGGCACGGGGCCTGCCTTCCTCCGCTTCCCTGCTCGGCTGCACACGTCCTGCTTCCATGATGTTCCAGAAGATTCTTTCATCTTCCTCCAGAGACGTCCGGTCTCTTCCGTGGAGGCGGGGTTTGCGTCTCCTCCTCTTTGCAGGAAAGGTGAAGAGGAGGCGGACCTCCTTTGCTGTAGGGCAGGATCGCATGTTGTAATAGCACTTTGAGAGGGCAGGCATTTTCTTCGCGCCACATGGGGGTGCACGCCCACGAAGGTACGCCCACCTTCTTCTCCAGCGCCTGAGGGCGCGAATATGGCGACAAAGATGGCGATTTTTGGCGCCAAAAGCGCAAACAGTCCTTTTTCACAAAAACAATTCCATAGGCACACAGGGCTCGCAATTTTGCGAGTTTCGCATCCTGTTCGTGACGCCAATTTGTATCGACCCGCCACCACAATTGTGGGTTACCAGGGCAATGGGGTACTCAGAGCCGAGCCCATGGAAGTCTATGGGGTTTGTCACAGGTAGCGGTGGCTCGGTCTGTGGCCCTGGCGGTCTGGCGTATGTTGGGGGAATATTTACAGGGGATAGATTTATATACAGTTCGTGACGCCACCTGTAGTCTCTGGTAATTTGTACCAGCGCTGCTGTATATCTCTGAGGGGATGGTGAGGCAGCTAGATGTCGGGTCCCCTACAGGTGGGACTCTTCCCTCAGGTCGATAGTTAAAGCAGGGTTGTGCAGGCATGCAAGTAAATAACTCAGTCTCACACGGTCAGCGTCTTTCCATACCTTTACTTGTAAGATGGTAAGGCAGGTCCCAGGGAGGCTGATCCAAGGAGAATGTATTTCGAGATAGCAGCTGGACAAGTTAGGGGCCTCCTTTACTTTCACAACGATGAGTACAACCAGCATGAAGCGTAGTTCCCTCTATGACTCCAGCTATTCCAAAGCTGTGCTGCCCAGTCAGTTTTGTGGTCGGAGCCTTCCTGTGAGAGAGCTGAATTCCTATCTTGTCGTGCACTGACTCAAGGTCCTCACTCCCCCTGACCCCAGTTACGTACCGACTATTTAGGGCTGCTTGCCGCGACCTAAGGTCCGATAAGCCTCTGGTTTTCTTACCACTAAGCGTGAAGCTTTAGTGATCCTTCGGTCCCCAGTGACCGGTAACAATGTGCAGGACTTCTTCAATCCAAAAGCACTTTTCAAATATTCCTTTCCACTGTGCCTTTCGCCTTGTCCGCGCTTGTAGCATAAACACTCACACTTGCAAAAAGTCATATAATCACTCCCTTCTTCTCTTTCCTTCAGAGTTAGTTAACAGACTCTCAGTAATCCACTAGGCAGGAGCACGTCTCTGAACCTTTCACTGTCCTTGGGACAGGAGACTGAAGTATTTCTGTACTAAGCTCTTCTTTCTTTATCAATGTCTTCAAGTGAGGTACAGCTCTGACCAGGCTGAGGTGATCTATATCTCGCCCTTACTGGCCTCCACTTGCTGAACTGCTGATAGAACCAAGCTGGACTGCTTCCTCCCTCCAAGTCCCAGCTAGACTCCACACGTCTGCTCTGTCCGAGGACAGGAAACTGACTACTAAATCACTCAACGAATCTACACTGACCACTCCCTCACAAGTGACTACACTACCCTAAGGGTGTGTCTAGTGTATGTTGAGTGAATGGGTATTGAGCATTAAACTGCTATCTCTCCACACATTCTCCAGGGTACTGCGTGTGCCTAACACCAGGGCTACACATTGGCACCTGGGTGTTCTCATCATTGCAAGTACATGCGACAGATCTCTGCATTTTCCACTGTGTTGTATAGTAGTTAGTATTAGGAACAGACTGTGGGATTAGGGTGAAAAAGGAAGGGTTTCATCCACTAGCAAAATATAAAAATCAGCTATTTGTAGAGGTAAATAATATTAGGTAGTAACAGCATATAAAAAATATATGTATATGAGAGACACCTGCGCAATCCCAACAAACCGCCAGTGCAGGTGTCTCTCATATACATATATTCCTTTACTCTTTATTGACAGGTTGTGCACAGACCCTGTGTTGACACCAGCAGCTTCTATTTTGTTTTACTTTATTTTATTTCATCTCATTTTTACTCTATTCACCTCCTTTTCTGCACCCAGGAGCGCCAGTGTATACCATACACATATTAGCATATAAAAAACATTTTTTGGGGAGCTCCATAATATTCCTGTGTAGCAACCTATATATATATACATATATATATATATATATATATATATATATATATTTTTTTTTTTTACCGCAAAATAATATTCCTCAGTGGCAGCATATAGCAACATCCATTTTAAAATGTAATTGCTAAATAATATTCATTGTCTAGTATTTGTCTAGCAGTTCTGCGACTTGCGCAAAACCTCTTGATCTACGGAAACGTCACTGTTTATGATAAATTTCCCAGACTCTGCTGTTGGCGTGTCTCATAAAAGCGATGTAAAAAAATCCTCCCAAAAATAAAGTTGTTTAAAAAATAGTGTATCGTTATCTAACAGTTGTGCGACTGGCACAATCCGGGTAGAGATAATCTTATGTGACAATTTAGCAGGGGCAATAATCTTCATTACTCCACATTTGGAGTGTGTCAGCAAAGCGATCTAAACAAAAATCATAATTTTCTATTGGTTGAAAAAATAGCGTATCTGTATCTAGCAGTTGTGCGACTGGCACAATCTGGGTAGAGATAATCTTACGTGACAATTTAGCAGGGGCAATAATCTTCATTACTCTGCATTTAGAGTGTGTCAGCGAGGCGATCTAAACAAAAATTATAACTTTCTAATGGTTTAAAAAACAGCATATCTTTATCTAGTAATTGTGCGATTGGCGCAAAGCTTGCAGAGATACGCAAATGTGACCTGTAATTTACGTCAGTCTGATGTTGCTATGTATAAGCAAGCTGCGATCTCCAAATAAATAGCCATATATTGCTAGATACAGTGAATTTGTACATAAGATATTTGTAAGGGTACTTGTGAAAAATAAAGCCAGTATTTTTTGTTTCACAAGCATAACTCATTCAAGATGAGAAAGGGTGTCATTAAGGGATGTGGACATGGTGGTGCCCTCCAAGGCAATTTGACATATCCAAAGGTGACTGTATCTCATTCTTGGTTCCTGTCAAAATTTGGTCAGCACGCTACACCACTAACGAATCCAGACAAGTGCGAGGATGTTGTGGGTTGGATGGCAGACAAAGGCTCCAGTGTGTTGACAAGCAGCACCACGAAGTCTTCCACAAGGTCTAGTCTTAGTAGCCAACAGGCTGGGCCTCTGAATCCTCAACCTGGTGCTTCTTCCTCCCACCATCAAGAGTCCCAGGAGACATATGACCCCAACGCTGGCCACTCTGAGGAACTGTTTATGTTCCCTTGTAATTTGTCAGACCTCTCAATGTGCACCATTAAAGTGGGTCATGAGGAGGTGGAGTGCACTGATACCCAAACATTTGAGCACCCACGGCCAGGAGAAAGTCACGTTGGGGAAGGTGAATTCATACCTGAAGAAGTGAAGGATAATCATGATGCACAGTTGCCATTAGGTCAGCATCAAATCGCAACTCAAAAGGAGGATCAGATTGAGGAATTGGAAAACGACGTGGTTGATGATGAGGCTACTGATCCAAACTGGCACGATATCATGCCTAGCGAGCACAGCAGTGCAGAGAAGGATGGATCTGTAGCAAGAAAACAGACAAGAAGATGTAGTGGTTTGACCAGAGGTAGCAATTGGTCAACTGTTCCACAGAGCCCCCCACTCAGCTAGATAACCGGACAAAGGTGCGTTGTTCCCCTAACAGTCCTTCAGATAAAACAACTGTAATTTGCAACATCTGCCAAACCAAGCTAAGAAGAGGCAAGAACACTGCCAAGCTGAGTACCACCAGCAGGCAAAAGCATATAGCAGCCAAGCCACCCAGTAGGTGGGCGGAACGCCTGGGTACAAAATCTGTGTCTGAGGGTCAAACCACTGCCCCTTCCCCTGTGCTATGGCCTTCCCAATGTGTTGACCATGAAGCAGGCACTGATGCCTCCTGCCCACAACCAGCTATTGCACACACAAAACAGTCAGCAACCACGTCCAGTTTGTTGTCCCAGTGCAGCGTTCAGTTGTCCCTGCCTCAGACGTTTACCAGAAAGCAGAAATATCCAGCCACCCACCCACAGTCCCAAACGCTAAACACCCGCATTGCCAGATTTGTAGCCCTGGAAATGTTGCAATTTTGACTTGTGGGAACTGAGTTTTTCTACGACATATTGGCGGTGGCAGCCCCACGGTACTTTATTCCTAGCGGACACTATTTTTCCCGGTGTGCCATCCCCGCGTTACATAAGCATGTGTTACACAATATCAGCTGTGCTTTGGCTAATGCAGTCACACGGGAAAGGTCCACCTAACCACAGACATGTGGACAAGTTCTTGTGGACAGAGATGCCACATTTCCCTTATGGCATACTGGCTGAACCTGGTAGACTCTGGGACAGAGTCAGAGACTGGGACATCACACATCTTACCCTCACAAAGAATAGCGGGCCCTCAACTTCCATCAGGGTTTTAGTCTCCTCGCATTCCACTTTCTGTCAATCCTCCTCCTCCTCCACCTCATCCTCAGCAGAACTAGCCTTCCCATCACTCGCCAGCTGGGAAATTTGCAGCACTGCCTTGCTGAAGCAGCAGCATGCTCTGCTAAAGCTCATCTGTTTAGGTGATAAAGCTCACAACGCAGCCAAGCTGTTGAAAGGGATAAAAGAACAGATTGATCAGTGGCTCTCACAACTGAACCTCCAACCAGATCTGGTCATGTGTGATAATGGGTGTGACTTGGTGGTGGCTTTAAAATTCGACTAACTGGTACACATTCCATGCATGGCCCATGTGCTGAACTTGGTTATTGTGACGTCCGCCCACTGCAGGTCTGAACTGCAGGTAAGACAGCACCCGAGAAACTCCGAGACCCTTTACCCCTATACAGGGATCTGGAATTATAGCGAAGCCCAGGGAGTAGCTGCCTATGAGAGCAGTGAACTGGAGTAGAAAGGACACTAGGAAGGGAATAAAAGTGAGACCAAATGCGTAGTCAGAAGTCCAAGGGTCAAAACCAGGAGGGAGCAAAGGTACAAAATCGGCAGGCTAAAGAAGGGTCAGAAATTCAGGCTAAAGTTAAAGTCAAAACCAGGTGGGCAGCAGAGGTACAAAATCGGCAGGCAGTAGAACAGTCAGAAATCCAGGCAAAGGTCAGAAATACTATAGCAAAACAAACTAGCACACTGGGGAAACCAAGACTATATCTGGCGGCCTACAAGCCAGGCTCCACGGCATTTGAAGGGCATGGCTACCTCTCACAGGCTCACAGTCTGATGACCTCATCTGGACCGCCCCCAGAACCAGGCCAGATGGTGATGCATGACTGACACCAACCACTTCACCTCTGACAGAAGAGCGAAGCCTACACCCACCAGATGCCTGCGCAGGGACCCCCTCTCTGTCACCAACATTACCCACAGGCGAAACATGGCGATGCGCAGCGACAGAGGCCGGCGTCAAAGGAGCGGAACCATATGAGGATACCGCTCTCCTATCACCGGCACCACCAGCCGTAGGAGTCCGGCGCCTCCCAGCGGCCGAGGCAGGAACACCAGCCACTGAATCCAATGGCGATGTGACAGTTATACAGCTGATTTTAAAAACATACCTGACTTGCCTGACCTACTTGCCAAGGTGCGCCATATGAGCACACATTTCCAAAAATCATCTCAAGCTTTTGCCAGTCTAGCTTCGCTGCAGCAGTGCTTTAATTTGTCTTGTTATCGACTGATTTGTGACCTGTCAACATGCTGGAATTGGACCTTCCATATGTTAGCAAGGCTTAGTGAGCAGCAGAGGGCAGTCTCTGGATTCCAGCTACTCAATGCCTATCAGAGTAACACTCAGCCCCCACACATAACAACTATAGGGTGGGTGTGGATCGCTGACCTATGTGATGTCTTTCAAAACTTTGAGTACTGCACCAAGATGGTGAGCGCTGATGATGCTATTATGAACATAACCATCCCGCTGCTCTGTCTATTAAAACGTTTTATGCTATGGCTATGGAATAAAATTGCTCAGTGG
Organism: Oophaga sylvatica; assembly: GCA_033576555.1. Lineage (NCBI taxonomy): Eukaryota > Metazoa > Chordata > Amphibia > Anura > Dendrobatidae > Oophaga > Oophaga sylvatica. The sequence continues at coordinate 184,217,555 of JARQOD010000002.1, read as the reverse complement.
CTGGTACCACACAGCCTAGCCTCACACAGCATTCTCAGGCCACATTTGGTGATGAGGAACAGGAGGAGGATGAGGAGGAGCAGTAGTTTTTGCACTGCACTACAGAGGGGACTCCAAATCATAGCTTCAAGCCTGTCCAGCATGGATGGCCTGAAGAGGAGGAGTAGGCTATGCATCGTGAGGAGGAGAGGATGGTTAGTTTTCTTCCTGGTGAGGACACTGAATGTTTGACTCTTTAAAACAGATCAAAAAGGCAGTCAAAAAGCCTATTTGAAGTAAACAGATACCAATCTTTATTTAATCAAATGAAAAGAGAACAGGGCCAACCCTGTTCTCTTTTTATTTGATTAAATAAAGATTCGTATCTGTTTACTTCAAATGCGCTTTATGCTGCCTTTTTTGATCTGTTTATACTGTTTTCTGCAGTTGGTCCTTATTTCAGTCCATATCATACACGGGATAATTTATTGTACTGATAATAGGTTATTGCAATATCATTAGTGGAGGTTTCTCTTCCATCTTTTCCACTATACAGTAATATGCTTGACAATATTATTTTATGTTTGACTCTTTGTAGTTTGCCACATATAGTCGAGTTCATGTCCAGATGCCTTTCCCAAGACCCTCACGTGAAACACATTTTGTCCACCATGAAATACTGGCGGTGCACCCTTCTTGACCAATGGCACAGGGAGAAATTTGATTCTCTAATGTCAGAGGCTGACGTGCCATTTTCAGTGTATGCATGCCAGAGGGCCATAGTGGAAGACTTGCTCAAAAAATTACCCCAGACAATGCTGGTGGCAGAGTAATCAGCTCTTTTCCCCTACAAGGAATACAAGGGAGGGGCACACACACCAAGTGCAACTCGGGGGGTAGAAATGTCCAACAACTGGGCCATTTCCATGAGACCATCCATCAGCAAGGGCTATCTGTGGGTGTAACAATGACGAGGAGGAAGAAGTTGACCAAGATGGTGAAGGACTACTTGAGTGACCATACCATCATCTTTCCTGATTCTTCAGTGCCCTTTAACTATTGGTTGTCCAAGCTGCACACTTTGCATGACCTCTCTATGTATACCTTGGCGGTGCTACCATGTCCTGCCGCAAATATGTTGTCTGATCGGGTTTTTAGTTCTGCAGGTGCAATCGTAACAGCTAGGTGCACACGCCTGACTCTTCTAAAATTGAACGTGTGCTGGATTTCCTCTGACTTTGTAAGCCCTACAGATGACAGCAACATTATGTAAATGCAGGCCAAATGTTTTTTTTTTCGAAGTTGTCTTAAATAGTGATGAGCAAATTTGTTTGGTACATTCGGCACGAATATGGGACATTCGGATTCGTGATCAGAAACACAAGCAAAATGTTATAAAATCGGAAAAAAATAAAAGTGGTAAAAGTGCTGGAAATTTTTGTGTTGCCACTAAAGTTTTTTCAGCACTTTAGCAACAATAATGGTGGTGTATCATGAGCGTTTGGCACGTGTTTGATGAGGAGAGGGGGTTTGCAGAGCTCAGAGGCATGGTTGTTCTTGTAAACAGTCATTTTTTTCTAACTTAATGTGTGCACATTGTGGCTAGCCAATCAGGGCGCAGGAAACACCTACAATGTCCTGACACAACGGGTTGTGTCACTGGCTGCTGAAATCACGTCCCTCTCCATATAAATAGCAGACATCTTGTTTTAGCGCCATTTTGACACTGTAACAGCGCAGAGAGGCTGCTCCTGACGCTGGCACTTTTAACAGCAAGATTTTAGCTAGTTAGTTAGACGGTTGTATGTCAGATAGTGTAGCTAGATAGTGTCCAGTGTGGTTATTAAATTTACCTTCCAGCATTTTTTTTGGCCATTACTGAGGTCCACAGACAAAGCCAGCAGGGCACATGTCCTACAAGTGTGTTGTGCACTGCTTCTATTGTGCTCCATGCACGAGTACAGCATTCTAATGTATATTTTTTCACTAGCTAAATGTGAAACAACCTGCTGTATCCCACCTTGTTGTTTAGTGCTGTGATGATATGAAACTGCAGACCTAAGGCACATTAAAAAAATTATATATTTTTTCTGTTGCTAAATGTGAAACAGCCTGCTGTATCCCACATTGTCATTTTTGTGGCTGTGATATGAACCTGTCTGCAGACCTAGCTCGCATTAAAAAATAATTCTAATTTTTTTCTGATGCTGAATGTGATACAGCCCGCCGTATCCCACATTGTCATGTGCATAGGCGACATGCAATAAGGAATGACAGGTAACAATGCACATGTGTGGAAGTAAACACCCTGCCATACCAATTGCATACCGACCACCAGATGGCAAAAAAAAAAAAACTGACAGGCCTAGCACACCAAATGTGCAGATGGTGGTCACCATGGAGGCACACAACTATGCATGCGAGGTAGGGCAAGAAAGGCCTCAATGTGATATAACAGTGGAAATTTCCCTAATAAAAAAGAGGCCAGACCACACCAGCCGTAGAATAATGATGATTAACAATAACCAAAATGTAAATTACCCATTGTAAAGAATGTAGGGGAACACCGGGCACTCCGACGTACATTTCACACAGGTGATATTTGCTTCTTCAGGGAGAGCAAATATCACCTGTGTGAAACGTACGTCGAGGTGGCCAGTGTTCCCCTACATCTGTGTTATATATGTGTTGCCTGTAGCAGTAGGCCTCTGATACTGGCAGTCCTCCACTGTCTTTGAGCCAACTACCCATGTTACTATCCTTACATTTTTCTGTCAATAGTAATCTACAAAAACTGATATGTGTGCCACCTGTGTGTGGCTGAGCAATTTTTGGGGGATTTTATCACTTAGACATTACTGGCACTGTCATCATTGGGACTCACAATCTAAATGTACTATCTGTATGTCTTTGCAGTGTGGGTAGAAAAATAATTACTGGGAGTAAACCCTCACAAAACGGGTAGAACAGACAAATTCTTTGCAGATGCTGTCCTTGGTGAGGTTGTAACACAGGACTACAGCACTGCAAGACTGCTAATGTTTTTGCGTTGACAACTGAACGTTTCTGTGGTTGGAAGGCTATCACTGCGATTCAAACTGTGTACCTCACTGCAGTGTTGTGGAAAACCCCTATCAAGAATGTCTTCCAGCATGTTTTGATACTGCAGCATGGGCGCGTCCCTTTCCAGGGGAGGATGCAACAGGCAAAATTTTCATTTGTAATGTGGATAGAACACACTGGCAACACAGTAGTCAGCATTGTTTGGAATCATAACTGTATGGGTAACAATCATGTTTGCAGATGGTGTAGCAAGAAGGCGTTCATGGGTCAGTCTCTTTCATGAGGTTCAACTCCACAGTGTTGGTGGTGGTATAACACTAAAGCTTTCTTCCTCCATCCCCTCCTGACAACCACGGACAACATAGAGGGAATCATTATCATCTTCATCTCCTAACTGTTGCGCGTACATCGCTTCTTCCTTCTCATCCTTTTCATGGTCCTTCTACATACGGTTAACAATCATGTTGTAGATGGTGCAGCAAGAAGGCAATCATGGGTCAGTCTCTTTCATGAGGTCCAACTCCACAGTGTGTTGGTGGTGGTATAACACTCAAGCTTTCTTCCTCCATCCCTCCTGACAACCATGGACAACATAGAGGGAATCATCGTCTTCATCTACTAACTGTTGCGCGCACATCGCCTCTACCTTCTCATCCTTTTCATGGTCCTTCTACATTTGTTCCTCCCATGGCAAACGTCTGTGAGATGACAGACCTGGACTTGTAGATATTGTTAACACTAAAGGTATCCTCCTCTGCTTCCTCCTCTTCCCCCAAGATCACCACCACCACCACCTGCTCACCCACACTATTTAAAGTGTGCTTCAGCATGTAGATTATAGTAATAGCGATGCTAATGATGGCATCATCACCGCTAGCCATCTTAGTAGCCATTAAGAAAACGTACAGAAGGCTGCAGAGGTCCTTCATCTGTATCCAGTATGCAAGTGTAAATTGCAATGCGTCCATACTACATTGCGCCAGGCTATGAAAAATGTCATCCTGCAACCAAATCTCAGCGCTGCTGCCACAGTCATTGCAACATGTGCAGAGTTTAATTAGATGGTGTGGTCATATCGCATATCAACCAGCAAACTGGTAGTCCGAAATATCTCTATACCAACTAAAGTGGAATGTTGGAAGTCAGCATGACAGTGGTTTCTTCAGCAGTGCATCTAGGCTGGGACAGTGGTGGAGGAATTGCTGCACCATCACGTTGAGGATGCGAACCATGCAACGCACGTGCGTAAGGTTGGCCCGGCGTAGGGCCTTCACTAAGTTTGTGTTGTTTATAGCACATGGCCTTCCCTGGCTCCAGGTTGAGTGTAGACAGCAATTGCTTAAACTCGGCATGGATAGCTGTCCACAACTGTTGATCTTTATAACTGAGATCTCAAAGGTTTATTATTGTAAACACTGACTGATTACGGTGAGCCTTGGCTGTGCAGTACGGAGATGGGGGAGGAATTCTCTCTGCAGTGTTGGAACATGTATTTAAATAAGGCAGAGTTTGAGGGTGCAGGTGGCGGCCCTAGAGGAGATGGAGGAGGCAGAAGCAATGCAGGAACTGTTACATTCAGAGGTTTGTCCTCCAAGCCCTGGGGATTCAAAGACTTGGTGTCTAGTGACACCTTGACAATCCTGTAGAATGTAAGCCCGAAAGGGCAGGGTCCTCTCCCCTCTGTATCAGTCTGTCATTGTTAGTTTGTTTACTGTAAGTGATACCTGTAATTTGTATGTAACCCCTTCTCATGTACAGCACCATGGAATCAATGGTGCTATAGAAATAAATATTAATAATAATAATAATAATAATACTACTTTAGTTGTCCATCCCCTGGTGTGTACTAGTTTAGTTCTCCAACCCAAGCTGTTTAGTAGTTTAATTTTCCAATCCCTGTTGTCTATTAGTTTAGTTCTCCATGATGCTGTTGATGAGGTGGACTGTGGTTGTCGAGACCCGCTAGTCTGCATTTTAGCACAGTGACATTACCAAATTAACGCATGTTAAGTGCACATGGGCCAGGTCATGCATGTAGTACTGAAATTATTTTGTTTTTTTTTACTTTACTAGGTTGTTTTAAAAAAGTTGACAGATAACATGATTTTTTAGATTTTTGCCAGTCTGAAAAAAAGACCCAAGCTAAGCAACTGCAGAGTCACGAACGCTGCTGTCCACTGCCTGAGTTGGGTCTCAAGATGCATTGGTTTTTGTGGTTGCATAACTCTGTGTCTACGTAACCTCTTCATCTTCCTCCTCCTCCTCTGCTGAGCTACTCAGCTGAATGCCTCTGGGTTTACACCAAGTGTGATCTGCTACTTCATTGTCATCCCTCTGTTCTCCCACTCCTCACCCTGAGAGTCAGTCTCCTCCTTTTCCTGCCTTGACAGCAAAGTACAGTCCACAGGCACCTCAAATATCTAAGTCTCTTCACAAATGGATCACCTTCACCTAGCAGGGTTAACATCTGTTGATGAGGGTTTGGTTTATGCTCGGACCAAACTTCATCCAGCCATGGATCAAAGTGAGAAAAAATTTGCCCATTGGTGCAGATGATTTTCTCCTCTTGACTCTGTGAATCTCTAGAGTACACATTCTATGCCCATGGCATACAATGTGTGAAGAGATCTGCAGACTTAGCCATCTGTGGTTCCCAAAAGTCAGTTTGGCTCTTGGAGAGTTGTGATGTGGGGAAAAAAAGGGTAATTAGGGTGCCACCACTGAGAACTGTACTGTGTGATGTTAAGGTGGACGAAGAGGAGCAGAGGCCACTTGATGCAGCGCTTGCCATTTACTGGAGTATATGTTCTTTATTGCCCTCATCCACAAAGCATACTGTTGTACGGCTGCCAAAGAAAGGGAGCGGAGATGCCCGTCCAGTAACAGAAGTTGTAAAAATGCTGCGCAAATTCTTACTGTAGCAAAGCAAACCGACTTTTCATCTCTCATATCATACCTGTCTCTCAACCCTAAACAGCTATTCAGTACTGGCAGTTCTTTCCTGCATCCAGCAGTTCTCCCCCCTCTCATCTCAGCTGAATACTTTGCCTCACCACCTGTGAACTTGACACAATAACGTCTCACCTCATTTCAACCTTTACCACAGTCTTCATCACAAGCCTAACCCACCTCTTCAACCTGTCACTAACAACTGGTGTCTTCCATCCTGATTGAAACATATTCCGATCACACCCATCCTCAAAAAGGCCACCCTTGACCCATCCTCTTTTTCTACCTATTGTCCCATATCATTTCTCCCCTATGCCTCCAAACTACTGGAACAACACGTAAATTTTGAACTGTCCTCAAACCTCTCCTCTTGCTCCCTCTTGGACCGCTTACAATCTGACTTCAGATATCACCATTCCACTGAAACTAAAGTCACCAATGACCTACTAACCACCAAATGAAAGCGAAGTGAGTTTCTTCTCCTGGACCTGGCATCTGTCTTTGACACAGTGGACCATTCCCTCTTACTACAGACTCTCTGATCTGTTGATATTACAGACTTGGCCCTTTATTGGATCTCAGTGTCTCCCATTCACACACCACCTCCTCATCTCGCCCCCATGTGTTGGTGTCACACAAGGTTCAGTTGTAGGACCGCAAACTATGCTTAGAGGGCGCACGCGCGTGCTCCCAACCTCTTAAAGGGACCGCCCACATCAACCTAAGATGTTCCCAACCTACAGCTGGGTGACACCTTCTATTTAAGGCTTCTCCTCCTATATGGAGGTGCCTGAGCTATGTTGTTAGTTTGCCTTGCATGCTTGCTAGTTGCTGTCAGGTTCCACAGGTCCACCTGTCTGCTTGTCTAACCTGTACCCATCTGATCTAACCTGTCTGTGCCTGTCTGCTCATACCTGTCTGCACTCTTCTGTCCTTCAGCCGGTCCAGATCGCTCCTGCCAGTGCCCATCTGTCTAACACCCGGTTCAGCCCGCACCTGCCAGTGCTTTTCTGTTCCTCAGCCGGTCCCATCTGCACCCGTGGTTCCAGAGTCTCGATAGTGCCTGCCTGCATCTTTCATCCCTCCTCCTAGTTACTCCCCTTCCTGGCTTTCAGAGAGATACAGAACTGTGATTCCATCACCTTGCCTGTTAAAGTCTCCATTTGTTGGGTTGACTGTAAAGGAAGAGGTGTATATACTATACTAATTCTACTTTATTGCAATTGATGCCACTTTGTTGGTGTTTGCCGCTAATTTTTCTAAATGTGTAGACTCCTGGTTATGTCTCCTTGATGCGTGTTGCCTGTAGCAGTAGGCCTCCAAGACCGTCAGGCCTCCAGTTCCTTGACTCCATGTTACTATCCTTAGATTTTTCTGACAATAGTAGTCTATGAAATTTATATGATATTGTGCCACCTGAGTGTGGTTGAGTATGAAAGCAAGTTAAGCTGTTGCATGCGGTATCAAGGATACCAGCACCTACACCGATCCTTCACCCACCCCGTCTTACTGTGACGTTCAATTGAAAGCTGTAAATGCTGTCCCAGAGACTGATACCTCATGCCTGGCTGATTGCTGCAGTGCCATGCTACAATTAGTACAGTGGTTAAATTGAGGCCATTTTCCTGGTGTCTGCCCCTAATTTAATGTGTTCTGGCAGCATTTGGGGCTGTTATAAGGTGTTGTGCATACATTTGTTTTTGCCTCCCATTGACCTGAATGACATTCAGTTATGGTCAGTGAATATTCTACGATTTAATTTTATATTGCAAATTCGGCAATCATAATCCGAACCGAACATTGAAATATTCGCACATCTCTAGTCTTAACGTCCATTCCTTACCATCCAAAACCATTTTGTTCAGGAAATCATCTCCTTCTCCTCCTGTAAGGATTCCGGATCTTCCATGCAGCCTGTTTTGCCATTGTCCAAGATGGAGTCTGGTACTTCGTCCTGGCCTTGAACTTCCTGTCTGTTCCTGCTATTTAAGTCCGGGTTGGAAAACTCTCCTTGCCTGAGTATTTTGTTGTGTGCTGGCTCCTGAGCTACCTCCTGGCTTGCTTCTGCAGTTCCTACTGCTGCTCGTTACTCAGTGCTCTGCTTCATCACTTCCAGCTGCCTTAAGTCATCAGTGCTGCTTCCTGATCCTGGCTATGGTTACCTTTGTTCCGACATTTGAGTGAGGAGTTATACTTTCCTGGAACTACAGTGGCCGTAAGAACCTTGACATTATTATCAGTGTATTAATTCTTGAACTGTTTCTGTGCGGGCTGCGGTGCTGGACTTTGTGGGACTTTTTCAGCCCGAAAATAGTACACTGGAAATCCTCCTTATTGCTGAACATCACCTGCATATGTCTGGACTACCAGGAAAGTTGCTGGACATTTTCATTACATATATGTTCCGGTCGCACTCTGCTTTGTATAACATAGTTTCTGGACATTTTCGTTACGTATAAGTGCCGGTCGTTCTCTGCTTCATTTAACGTAGTTGCTGGACATTTTTGTTTTGTGCTGTTTGCACTTTGCTGTAAATTTTTCAGGATTATCTCTGTTAGTTTTTTGGTTTAAAACGTTGCTTGTTAATACAGTTTATTTTATCACAACTTCGGTCTCAGATTCGTTCTTATCCATGCAATCAGATTCCATAGTATCTTCATAATGTTACAAACCCCCTTCTTCTGCTTTTGCAAAAAGTACTTAATGTTTTATCTATGTATACCCCAAGTGGGTAAAGTTTTGTACTTTTGAAACTTTTTCACATTGTGAAATCGTGGGAAAATTGTACCTATTGTAATTATGTAAGTGTATATCCCCACATGGATCTTCACTGGCTGAAGAGACCCCCTCTAATTTTTTTTTTAAATTTTGCCATTTTGCAAAGGTGAAACTTTTCCCTTT
>JARQOD010000002.1:184169082-184208563 GCA_033576555.1 Oophaga sylvatica | reverse complement strand
CTTACATCTGCCTGTAAACTGAAAATGCTGATAGGCTGACTCTTATAAAAATGAACAAGGGCTGGATTGGGCCTGAATTCTCAACACCACCGAATGATAGCAGCGTAATATAAACTCAAATCCAGTGTCTTTTTTTGGGAGGTCTCTTCCCATGCACCTCTCCACTTCCACACATGGGTCTATGCTTCCTGATTTTGGCTATTTGCTGTTGTCCTCCTCCTTCTCATCCTCCATCACCATGTCACTAGGGTGACCGTGGTCCATGATGCAACACCCACAATTTTTTTAAAGGGTATTTATGATATCCGTAAAGAAAAATTGGTATACAGTATGTTGAAGTATACCCCCCAGGGGGAAATGTTTGTCAGCCATACACTTAGTGCATGGGCATTACAAGCATAGGAGACTCATATCTTTCTAATGGGAACATTTTTTTATGAAGCCCTCCTCGACTTCTCTTCCAATGGGCATTGGAGTGCCTCCAAATTTTTGGCAGGACTTGCATTCACTGCATAGGCAAACGCTATGGAAGACCCACTTTCTAGTAATGAGAACATTGTTTTCAGGAGGCCCTCCTCTACGTCTCTTCAAAGGGGTATTGGGGTGCGTCCAAATTTTGGGCAGACCTTGCATTCACTGCATATGCAAACAGTATGGGAAAACCACTTCCTAATAATGGGAACATTGTTTTCAGGAGGCCCTCCTCTATGTCTCTCCAAAGGGGCATTTAAGTGCCTCCAAATTTTGGCAGCCCTTGCATTCACTGCATAGGTAAACAGTATGGGAGACCCACTTCCTAATAATGGGAACATTGTTTTCAGGAAACCCTCCTTTACATCTCTTTAAAGGGATATTAGGGTGCGTCCAAATTTTGGGCAGCCCTGTCACTCACTGCATACACAATAACAGTATAGGAGACCCACTGTTTAATAATGGGAACAACAAAGCATAGCCGGCTGATTGCTTTCTAAGAATAGTGAGGCCCAACTGCTGGCCCTTTAAGAATAGCAAAGGCCACCTGATGGCCCTATAAAAATAGACTTTGTGACTTTCTGAGTCTCTCCTTCATAAATAAAATCGGATGTGTCTGATGATGTGTCACACACCACATGGCCAGATAAGGTTGTAAAATGTTAAAATTACATTTCCCAATGAATGCATTTGTCTTGGTTGAAAGCAAATCTAATGTCCAAAAACGCATCAAAAACGCTACTTGTGAATATAGCCCAAGGTGTGGAGGAGTTTTTTTGTTTTCTGTTTTTTATTTTGCCTTATATACAAGTCGTTACCCTGGAAAGGATGTTCCTTGACATATTTCCCAGGAAAATCCATTTTGGTTTCGTTTTTGTACGTTTTATTGTGAGTCTGTAAAAGTGGCGTAAGACTGACAACATAGTTCACAGCAGTGACCTGGGAGTCAGAAATGCTTCCAGAGGTTTTCCCCATGCTGTTCCCATGTCATTTGAGCACTGTTCCCATCGATTTTCACAATTTCTAGTCCCTTTGCCGACCGCCGGGGGGGCACCGGAAAAATGCTCGAGTTTCCCATAGACTTACATTGGGCTCGTTGCTTGGGTCGAGCACCCCAGCATTCCAATTTGCTCGAACCGAGCAGCGAACACCCGAGCATTTTAGTGCTCGCCCATCACTAGTCTTGTGCCATAAAAAAATATTAAATCTGTAGCCGTGCATGGAAAAGAAGGCATAAAAAAACAATAAATATTTATTGGCAGTGGAAGCAAACAGTAAAAGGTAGATGAAGAGTCAGGAGTTAAAGTGCAATGAAAAGCAGAGCAAGAAAAATAAAAGGGGACATATACCCTTAAGTTTAATGAAAAATAATAGCCCAGGAGAAATAGAGGGGGTATGTACCTTTAAGGTCCGCCGGTTCAAGTGCTACAGATAGCGTCGAATTGCAGCATCAATAAGTCATGTACCATCATTCACATCATTCACAACTACCAAAGTCAACACTAGTGGATTTCATCAAACACAACAAAGCAGAGATACAAATTTTGATAAGGTATTAATTAAGAACCGCTCATGTCATACTCATTACATGTCATGAAAAACTGTTGCCTTGACAACTATTTTTGTGGAGCTTGGTTACTCATTACACCACAGACGGAGCTGACATCTGGTCATTCATTCTAAGAGGTTTTGTGACCATGTTTTCTGAACTCTGTAACCCTTTCTTGTCATAAAGCTTTGCATTCACATTATCTTACAGATGATTTCCACTCCCGGCAGATCGAGGGTTAGTTGCTTCTTGCATAACATCATGCCTTGACCTCGTAATTGCATAAAAAATAGCCAATCTAGTGTGGTCAGTCACAGTCAAAGAGAATCCATCACGTGTCTATAAAGCTTGGGCAGAACTCAGCACATCCATAAATAGTTATTTCATGCATATGACGTTATTTGCTATTATATGTTCATTGGCGCTGACTTTTAGAAGCTTAGCAGTTTAGTCCATTGTACAACAATAATTCTGCAAAAATTCTAGTGGCTTATACTATTTTTGTTATTTAACCTCTTAGTGACCACAAATATGTCTTTTCACTGACCTGATAAGTAAGAGAATAGCATTCCCCAATGGGTGAAGATGCAGTAGTTGGCTGTACACCATAGCTAACACCCTGCTGCTTTAGCCACAATTGGTGTTCACACCAATGATGTCCGTTTAACCCCTTAGATTCTGTTGTCAATAATGACTATGACATTGGAATGGCTAACCGAGTGTGGGAGCTCCTTCTTTAACCCCATCACCACCCTGAGATGATGATCGTGTGGTCCTGATGTTTGCCAAGGTAAATTAATTCACGACAAAGTAATGGCCTTAGAGTCTGACGGCTATATCAGCCTGTTCAGAAGTTTGCAGCATTTCAGTGGAAAACATACAATTTTTAATTCCTGTCACGATGCGTTGCATATATTCCTGAAAAGCACCTGTAAGGTTAAGAAACCACTTGACAGCAGTTTTGAATCTGTTGATGGGTGCTGTTTTTAAAATGGTATTTTAAATGGGATTGGGATTTTTCATTATATGGAACCCCCAAAGTCACTTGAAAACTGAATAGATGCCTAAAAAAAATAAGTTTTGTAAACTTTTTGAAAAAAAAAATGGAAAATTGTTGCTACACTTTAAACATCCTAAAAATGGTGCTGATGTAAAGGTCAAACACACTCAGTATTTGGTCAGTAATTTAAATCAGTATTAGTAAGCAAAAATCAGGAGTGGAACAATCAGAGAAAAAGTATCATAGCAACACGTCACCTCTTCTGCCTTTTTGACCCACTCCTGGTTTTGGCTTACAAATACTGATCTAAAATACTGACCAAATACTGACAATGTGAACGTGGCCTTAAAGGGAGAATCATTCAAGTTTTAAAAATTACAATTCATTTTTAATTTTTGTCTATTTTCTGATATTTTTATAACAAATTCAAAACATATCTATCTAAATTTAGCATTAACTTAAAGTACAATGTGTCATGAAAAAATATTTTCAAAATTACTGAGATAAGCTGAAATATTCTAGAGTTATTGCTACATAAAGTGAAGTGTCAGATTTAAAAAAAATGATCTGGTCACTAAGGGGTTAATAATCAGTTACCTAAGTACTTCAGTGTTTAGCAAAAGACAAATTTATGTCTTTATTATTTATAGAGCACTGACAACGTGTACAGTGTATGTCTGTATATTGGCCTCAGAGCATACATATACCTGCATATACTATAACACTGCAGAGGTACTGGCCTTGACTTATTTTTTTCTGCAATGTTTTTGTACTGTCAGTGGATGATAGAATGGTTAACTCTTCAATTATATAATTCTGTATATTAAATGACTGCAGAACTGACCATTTCTTCATCTAATAACAAAACAAAAAAAAATTTTTACGCTCAAGAATGACGCAGATACAATGACTGCTCTCATATGCAATTTCTATACAGAATGAGATAGTATAAGTAAAAAGTGGTTTAGTTGCCAATATCAACCAATTACTGTTCAAGTTTTGATAAATCTATCATATAGCAATAGAAATGTGCAGAAACAATCCACCAAACATATCCCCAATATGCACGTTGTAAATCTATCCTCCCTTAAAACTTAGAAGCTTTTTTCCCTCTCAACACTCTGGTTTGCTGTACACAACTGTCAACTCCTCTCAGACACTGAGACAAGGTAGGGAGATTGTAAATAGGGCACATAAGTCAGGAGAGATATTTTTTTATTTTTCCATTACTGTATTCTTATAAGGGCTTGTTTATTTGTAAGATGAGTTTTCTGAGACATATAATGTATTAAAAAATTATGACATGTGACTAGAGATGAGCGACTTTCCCTTTTTTTGGGTCGAGTCGGGTTTCACGAAACCCGACTTTTGCAAAAGTCTGGTCGAGTGAAATCGGCCGACTATCGGGAAAAGTCGGTGGGTCGACCGAAACACGAAACCCAATGCAAGTCAATGGGGAAGCAAAGTCAGTAGGGAGTGGAGCACAGTAAACACACCTAGAGTGCCCATTTCAATAGCAACAACATCAATCATTATTACTTAAGCTTGGCAACCTTAATTTACTTTATAATAATGGTTACGCATTGAAAAATGGGGATTATTTGGCTAAACTTGTGGTGGGGTAGGGATGGCTCCCGGTTTTCGTGGTCCCCGGGCCAAACAGTGTCAGTGGGCCCCTTTAACACATACCACAATTCATCATGCTCCGATATGGCACAGAAATATAGGTATAGTACAATGAAAAATACTTTACTTCTTACATGACATGACTGATATCTATGTTAAAATCTACAATAGCTCAAAAACCGGATACTATATTCCTCCATATAGTATTATGGCCACCACATAGTTAGCCATACAGAATAATGAGCCCAAAAATATTGCTCCATACATAATTGGTCCCATATGTGCTCCATATGATTTTCCATACCCTCTATGATGCCCCATAAATAATGAACCCCATATGATTCTCCAGTATATGATGGGCCCCATGGATGATGCTCCAGTGTCTTATGGGCCAAAAGAATGCTCCATATATCATGGGCCCCATTAATGTTCAAGGGTATAATGGGCCCCAGAAATGCTGCTCCTGTGTCTGATGTCTGCTATCTACAATACTCCAGTTTATGATGGGCCCCATGGATGCTGCTCCAGTGTCTTATGGGCCAAAAGAAAGCTCCATATATAAAGGGCCCCATTATTAATGTTCCAGTGTGTAATGGGCCACGTAAATGCTGCTCCAGTGTCTGATCTGCCCCATTTAGAATGCTCCAATACATGATGGGCCCCATGGATGATGCTCCAGTGTCTTATGGCCCAAAAGAAAGCTCCATATATAACGGGCCCAATTATTAATGTTCCAATGTGTAATGGGCCACGTAAATGCTGTTCCTGTGTCTGATGTCCCCCATTTACAATACTCCAGTATATGATGGGCCCCATGGATGCTGCTTCAGTGTCTTATTATGAGCCAAAAGAATGCTCCATATATCATGGGCCCCATTAATGTTCAAGGGTATAATGGGCCCCGTAAATGCTGCTCCAGTGTCTGATCTGCCCCATTTTGAATGAATCTACACATGATGGGCCCCATGGATGATGCTGCAGTGTCTTATGGGCCAAAAGAATGCTCCATATATAATGGGCCCCATTATTAATGTACCAGTGTGTAATGGGCCCTGGAAATGCTGCTCCTGTGACTGATGTCCCCCATTTAAAATACTCCAGTATATGATGGGCCCCATCGATGCTGCTCCAGTGTCTTATGGGCCAAAAGAAAGCTCCATATATAATAGGCTCCATTATTAATGTTCCAGTGTGTAATGGGCCACGTAAATGCTGCTCCAGTGTCTGATCTGCCCCATTTAGAATGCTCCAATACATGATGGGCCCCATGGATGATGCTCCAGTGTCTTATGGCCCAAAAGAAAGCTCCATATATAACGGGCCCAATTATTAATGTTCCAGTGTGTAATGCGCCACGTAAATGCTGTTCCTGTGTCTGATGTCCCCATTTACAATACTCCAGTATATGATGGGCCCCATGGATGCTGCTCCAGTGTCTTATGAGCCAAAAGAATGCTCCATATATAATGGGCCACATTATTAATGCTCCAGTGTAAAATGCTCCCCATATATTCCTCCAAACATTGCAAAAAATGAAATACCTCTCCTCGCTGTGCACTGCTCTACTCTGGACTCCTCAGCATCACCATTTTACAGCTCTCTGCACTTGGACTGTTTAGGCAGAGGGAGTACAGACGTGATGTCATTGCGCTCTGTAACCTGAATGTTACTGTTAGGAAACGCGGAAGACGTCACAGCGGTGGAGAATGGAGAGGTAAGTATTGCAAGTACTGGGGCCCTTAGCAAGCAGGGGTGGCCGACTTGGTGGCGACATCACTGGCACAGGGCCCCTCATAGTACGCCGGTGTGTCTGATGGCGAGTGGGCCCATCCCACCGCCAGAGACAAATTTTTGTACTATGAGGGGCCCTGTGCCAGTGCCGTCACCCACGAGTCGCCCCCCCCACCTGCTCAGGAAACAGGCATTTGCCCGGGTGCGCCAGGTGCTGACGCCGACCCTGGGGGGGGGGGGATTTGTACGTTTTATAGTCCATCCACGGTTGCAAGTGTGTGGGACCCCAGGAGTTTGGTTGCCACAGTGACCTTGTCTCCCTCCAGAGGGGAGTGATGTCTTGTCTGAAAGCAAGGAAGGATCCCTTTAACAAGTAACATAGCAAACAACACCTTTCCTACTCCGGACCCGAAGGGGGAGATCCAACACCTGATTTCAGGAGAGCTCCTCGAGAACATTCTGGCTGGGGGAGGAGTTAGTGAGTGTGACTGGAGGGACAAGAGAGGAGAGATGTGTGGAGACAAGCTGTGGAAAAGAGTGGCTATAGAGAGTTCACCCCCAGGTCGGAGCACCAGAAACCAGACCTTCGGAGTCTGAGGCTCAGTGAGTAAACTAAATTCCCAGCAGCAGACTCCGGAGAGCAGGAGACAGCAGGTTCTCTGCCCCAACTAATACTGTACTACTCAGCAGCAGCATATGTGAGCCGGAGACTCCATAAGTGAGTGATTCCTGAAGCAGGTGTCATGACCCAGGACGGGGTTTGGTCTTTGTCCCGTCCTGGCCAGTCTGGGGTTAATAGTTTCAGCCTCTCTCTGGCAGAGGGCGGCTATTTAGTTGCCAATTGACCTAGGTCTGGTGTCAGTTATACTCCTGCCCTCGGCTGAGTTAGTTGACCTCCTGTGTGCCTGCGCCTTGTGCCTGATCTTGTTGCTTGTTTGGTTTTGACCAGGTCCGTCTCTTCGTTGTGAGCTTGTCTACTGTCTTGGTACTGTGTATTTGCCCGTTCTGGTTTTCTGATCCCTTGGCTACGTTCTGGTTATTCTCTGCCTGCTCCTCTTGTACTGCGTTGCTCCCTCTGTGTATGACCTGGCTATCCTGACTTTCCGTTTTGTCTATGCCCCTTGGTAACTCTGTCCCGTAGTTACCCTTCTAGGAGTTTTCCTTCTGCTCATAGCTCTCTGGAGCTTAGGCCACGCCCATCAGCAGTCACGTGCTTAAGGTCCTCTGGCCTGAAACAATCTCTGTCTGTTACTGCCTTCTCTGAGAGACCTGTGGCCGGCGCCGCCCCTTGGCAGTCATGTGCTTCGGGTCCTGTTAGTCAGAAGCACGCATCTTCACCGCTGCTGCCCCGCTCCACAGGTATCTTTGAGTGCAGTCTGTATTATTCAGGACACGCGCACTGGCTCAGTGAGCAAGTGCAGTGCGGTGTACATGATATTATAACTGACCGCTACTTTTTTTTTTTTTTTCCTGTGTGTGTTATGGATCCTATGTATGCCCTTTCTGAGCAGGTAAAGCACCTGACTCAGATGTCTCAGACACTGAATGAGGAACAGCGAGTTCTGGCTCAGTCTCAGCAGCTGATGGCTGACACTGTGCAGGGGGCTTTATCATCTGGTGCTCATGGGACAGGGGTTCAAGATGTTACATTAGTTTCCCCAGAGCCCCCGGTTAAATTATCAGATACCTTTTCCGGAGATAGAAAGGAATTTAAAGTTTTCAAAGAGGGCTGTAAGCTTTTTTTTTCTTTAAGACCGCACTCTTCTGGGGATGAAAGTCAGAGGGTGGGGGTCATTATGTCTCTGTTAAGGGGAGCCCCCCAGGCTTGGGCTTTTTCCCTTCCTACCACTGCCCCTGAGAGAATGACTGTGGATGCATTTTTTGAGGCCCTGGGGCATATTTATGATGAGCCTGATCGAGTGCTGATGGCTGAGGACATGGTGATGAGTGTATGTCAGGGGAAGCACTCAGCCGAGTGGTTTTGCTCAGAGTTCAGACGCTGGGCTGCTGAGGTATGTTGGGATGATGCCGCCCTCCGGGGCTTGTTCCATAGAGGCCTGTCTGAACGTCTGAAAGATGCCTTGGCACTCCACCCTCCGCCTGATTCTCTGGAGGACGCCATGACGCAGGCCGTCCGAATGGATCGCAGGCTGCGGGCGAGAGGTGTGATGCAGGCTGAGACACCACTTTTCTCCAGTGGAAGGGGAGCCAGTCCTGTATTGGAGTCCATGGAGATGGGAGCCATCGACCTCAAAGAGAAAGAAAGGAGACGGAGGCGTTTGGAAAAGCTGTGTTTTTACTGCGGTGATCCTGGACATTGGAAAAAGAACTGTCCCTCCTGCCCACCGACTAACAAGCGACTGAGTCTGGGTGATCATCGTGGAGGTCACTCAGACTCTCAGGTACCCTTTCCTTCATTTTCTAAGATACTGTTAAAGGTGGAACTTGGTGTGAAGAACTGCTTTTTCCTTACTTCAGCTTTTGTGGACTGTGGTTCATCCTTGAACCTGATTGACTCTAAGCTGGTGGCCAGCTGTAGATTAGGGACAGTTAGGTTGGAGACTCCTATAAAAATAATGGCCATTGACTCTACACCTCTCACCAAGGACGGGGTCCATTTTGTCTCTGAAGAATTCACCCTCAGGGTGGGGGCCCTTCACCAGGAGCGTATGTCATGTTTTGTTTTGGATAACCTCTCTGCTGGCCTGGTGTTAGGGTTTCCCTGGTTGCAACGGCATAACCCGATTATTGACTGGGATTCCCGTGATATTGTTAAATGGGGATCTAATTGTTCTGAAAAATGTCTTGCTACTGTGTCTGTGTCGTCCGTTGGTCTGGAAAGTATTCCGGAGTACCTGAAGGACTATGCAGACGTTTTCTCTGAAAAAGAGGCTGAAGTTTTACCACCACACCGCCCATTTGATTGTGCCATTGACCTGGTTCCAGGTACTAAATTGCCCAAGGCCCGCTTGTATAACCTCTCGGGTCCCGAGCAGGCTGCTATGAAAGAATACATTTCCGAGAGCCTTCGTAAGGGACACATTCGTCCTTCTGTTTCCCCCATGGCGGCGGGGTTCTTTTTCGTTAAGAAAAAAGACGGTGGTTTGCGCCCATGCCTCGATTTTCGAGAGTTAAATAAGATAACTGTGAGAAATACTTACCCCCTCCCCCTTATTCCTGATTTGTACAACCAGTTGTCTGGGGCTAAGTGGTTTTCGAAATTGGATCTGCGGGGGCATATAACCTTATCCGGGTCCGGGAGGGGGATGAGTGGAAGACTGCTTTTCTCACTACTGAAGGGTTGTTTGAAAACTTGGTCATGCCTTTCGGTCTGACCAACGCACCAGCAGTCTTCCAAATTTTATTAATCATGTGTTCTCTGACTTTATTGGGTGTTTTATGGTTGTGTATTTGGATGACATTCTTATCTACTCGCCTGATAAACAAACTCACATTGATCATCTTCGGGCAGTTCTCCAAAGGCTCCGGGAGAACTGTCTCTTTGCTAAGCTAGAGAAATGTTCATTCTTCGTTCAGGAACTGTCGTTTCTGGGGTTCATTGTGTCTGCTGAGGGGTATCGCATGGATCCTAATAAGGTGCAGGCCATTGTTGATTGGGTACAACCTCGTGATTTGAAGGCTCTGCAGCGTTTCTTAGGATTCGCAAATTACTATCGCAAGTTTATAAGGGGGTTCTCGCAGGTAGTTAAACCTCTCACAGATCTGACTCAAAAGGGGGCTGATGTCAAGAATTGGTCAGCCGCAGCGGTGGCGGCGTTTCAGTTCTTAAAAAAATGTTTCATGTCTGCTCCGGTTCTTATTCAACCGGACCCGTCTGAACCATTTATTGTTGAGGTGGACGCCTCGGAGGTGGGGGTGAGGGCAGTGTTGACCCAGGGACACGCCACTTTGACTAATTTGAGACCCTGTGCCTTTTTCTCTAAGAAATTCTCTCCTGCGGAGAGAAACTATGATGTTGGGAATCGAGAACTTCTGGCCGTGAAGTTGGCCTTTGAAGAATGGAGGCATTTTTTGGAGGGTGCTGTCCATCTTATTACCGTGGTTACGGACCACAAGAACCTAGCTTACATTGAGTCTGCTAAAAGGTTGACTCCTAGGCAGGCAAGATGGTCGCTTTTTTGTTCCCGATTCCAGTTCTCCATCACTTTTCGGCCAGGATCCAAAAATGTCAGGGCTGATGCCTTGTCACGCAGTCTGGATCCGGTGTCTCCCCCCGAACCTCCATCCTCCATTCTTCAGCCTGGGGTGGTGGTGGCAGTTGTTTCTGCTGGGTTGGAGCAGGAGATTCGGGAAGCTCAGTCTCTTGCCCCTCCACTAAGCCAGTGGATAAACTTTTTGTACCAGTTCAATTTCGTCTCAGGATCCTTCGGGAATTCCACGACTCAGTTCTGGGTGGACATCCTGGGATCTCGGCTACCCGAAGGGCCATCGCTAGGATATTCTGGTGGTCTTCTTTAGCCTCTGATGTTGGGGAATTTGTGTCTGCTTGTGGGGTATGTGCCCGTGCGAAACCCCCCCATAACCGGCCGGCCGGGGAATTGGTGCCACTGCCAATTCCTGATAGACCATGGACCCATTTGTCCATGGATTTTATCACTAACCTTCCTCCTTCCAAGGGTAACACCGTCATTTGGGTAGTGGTGGACAGGTTTAGTAAACAGGCACATTTTGTACCCTTGGCGGCTTTACCTAATGCGGAAACGTTGTCCAGATTGTTTGTTGAGCATGTGGTGCGGTTGCATGCGGTACCCTTGAATGTGGTGTCTGATAGGGGGGTACAATTTGTTTCCAGATTTTGGAGGGCATTTTGTAAGAGGTTGGGTATTGGTCTGTCTTTTTCATCCGCTTATCATCCAGAGACTAATGGGCAGACTGAGCAGACCAATCAGTCTCTAGAGCAAATCCTGCGTTGCCTGACCTCAGCCCGACAGGATGATTGGTGTACTTCGTTACCTTTGGCTGAGTTTGCGTTTAACAACCGCATTAACCAGTCTACGGGCACATCTCCCTTTTTCTGCAATTATGGGTTTCATCCACATTTTGGGGAGTTCTCCCGTTTGGACTCTGGGTGTCCTGGGGCGGATGGGACAATCCAGCGGTTGGGGGAGTTATGGCAGGAGGTCCAAAGGAACATTACTAAGGCTCAGTCTAAATATAAGTTTTTTGCTGACAAAAAGAGGTCTGTGGGGCCGGTGTTCCAGGTTGGGGATAAGGTATGGTTATCTACTAGGAATATAAGGCTCAAGGTCCCCTCTGCGAAACTTGGACCTAAATTTATTGGTCCTTATGAAATTACGGAAGCAGTTAACCCGGTGGCATTTCGGTTGCGTCTCCCTCCGTCTCTACGGATTCCCAACGTTTTCCATAGGGCCCTTTTGAAACCTGTGGGGTCCTGTAGGGAAGGACTGTTGTCTTCCCCACCACCAGTTTTGGTAGACGGGCAGTCTGAGTACGAGGTGGAATGAATTCTTGACTCTAGGTTTGTCCGTCGTGCTCTTCAGTATCTTATACATTGGAAAGGCTATGGTCCAGAGGACCGGTCGTGGGTTCCTGCCCGATCAGTTCATGCGGATCAGTTGGTCCGGGCCTTTCATGCCAGGTGTCCTGAGAAACCCGGGGGTCCGGTGGCCCCCCGTTGAGAGGGGGGTACTGTCATGACCCAGGACGGGGTTTGGTCTTTGTCCCGTCCTGGCCAGTCTGGGGTTAATGGTTTCAGCCTCTCTCTGGCAGAGGGCGGCTATTTAGTTGCCAATTGACCTAGGTGTGGTGTCAGTTATACTCCTGCCCTCGGCTGAGTTAGTTGACCTCCTGTGTGCCTGCGCCTTGTGCCTGATCTTGTTGCTGGTTTGGTTTTGACCCGGTCCGTCTCTTCGTTGTGAGCTTGTCTACTGTCTTGGTACTGTGTATTTGCCCGCTCTGGTTTTCTGATCCCTTGGCTACGTTCTGGTTATTCTCTGCCTGGTCCTCTTGTACTGCGTTGCTCCCTCTGTGTATGACCTGGCTATCCTGACTTTCCGTTTTGTCTATGCCCCTTGGTAACTCTGTCCCGTAGTTACCCTTCTAGGAGTTTTCCTTCTGCTCATAGCTCTCTGGAGCTTAGGCCACGCCCATCAGCAGTCACGTGCTTAAGGTCCTCTGGCCTGAAACAATCTCTGTCTGTTACTGCCTTCTCTGAGAGACCTGTGGCCGGCGCCGCCCCTTGGCAGTCATGTGCTTCGGGTCCTGTTAGTCAGAAGCACGCATCTTCACCGCTGCTGCCCGCTCCACAGGTATCTTTGAGTGCAGTCTGTATTATTCAGGACACACGCACTGGCTCAGTGAGCAAGTGCAGTGCGGTGTACATGATAGCAGGTTACAGCTGCCTGTTATGAGAGTGAGGTTCTACCTAGACAAGAGACAGAGAGAGGAAGTTGGATGGAGCTTATAGCAGCCAGTGCCTCAGAGAAAAGCGCCAAATTGCTTTCAGGCCGACCGACTCCAGCACCATCTGTACTCAGTGCCCTGGACACTTTGCCTGCAAAAACTGTGAGTAAAGCTTTGGAAACTGCATCTGACTGTGTCTCCTCAAGTCCTTTCTGCAAAACACACTCCCCTCTGCTACATCTTTCAGCACCATTACTTTCTATACCATCTCTCTGACCTGGGACAAGCTTTACTTGTGGGAAGCTATTCCAACTCTGCTGCATTACACCATCTGTCCCAGAGGATTTGCACTGCAGCGCTTTTCACCTCTGACCAGAAACCACAGGTGGCGTCACAAATACCTTACTACAAACTCTATCATCCCCTGTACATATTCCCCTTTTATTGGACGCCCAGGGCCACGGACCGGGTCACTGACGCTGTGACATATCCCCTTTAAGACACAGGTGCAGTAACGAGTATCCCACTGCCATGGCGGGTGATCCAAGTGCATGTTCATGAAATGCCTAAGCATGCAACTGGTATTCAAATTTCTGGGATTTTAAAGGTCCTTCCGCACTTCTTACAGATAACCTTTGCCTCATCAATAGGATTTCGGTCCAAAAAGTGCCACACTGGACTCTTCCTACTATGGTATCAATTTTCAGGGCTTGCACGCTGTGCAAATTTGACCATCTGGCCAAGCTGTCCTGCAACTTTCTTTTTGTTTTTTAACACCTTTTTGGACTGCTACGGGCCTGCCAGATAACTGCTGCTGCGATGTCGATGCCTGCTGCGGATCCTTCTCCTCTTCTGAGCTATTGCCAGCGGCACCCTCTTCCCCAAATGAGTGCCAATCCGTGTCAACAACTGGGTCATCCATCACCTCCTCTTCAATGTAATCTGGGGCACCTGAGTTTCATCAGACTCAGATTCTGGATCAGTAGACTGCGAGGGAAATGTAGGGCTCTGGGTGAATGTACCAGCAGAATCATCTAGCAGTGGCTGTGCAGCATGATGTGCACTCTATCTCTGATTCATGTTGGACTGGGGAATTCAGGAATTGACTTGATAACCCAGGCATAGTTTGTGAAAAGAGCTCCATGGAGTAATCTGAAGTGTTGGCTGCTGCATCCTTCACTTTTGGTGGGGGTGAAGCACACAAGGAAAGGTGTTTTTCCTGACCAGGAGCCAGCACTGACGACTCAGTCCATGCATTTTTTGAAACTTCAGAAGAGGAGTCGATATTCAAAATAATGGAAACACCTAACATTTTTGCATCATCATCTTCGAACATGATATAAACATGCAAACTGTGACATATGGTAATATTTTGTAGTTGATTATTTGGTTATGTCATATGTGTATCTCAATTAACTGTTTGTTTTGCATAATTGTAAGAACATTGATGAGAAACTGATACCAATGGCAGACCTCTCGGATTTTCAAAGAGACAAAATTGTTGTTGCTCGGATGGCCGGCGCTAGTGTAACCAAAAGTACCTGAATGCTTGGCGTGTCACGATGTACTGTCTCCAAAGTAATGACTGCGTTTGAAAGAGAAGGAAAAAAAGCAACTGAAAAAGAAAGGAACATTTCATAGAAGAGGAAAATATACATGAGAGTATACTACAGGCATATGAATCCGCAGGAGAGGAAGATTCTAAGGATTCTCAGCGGGAGAATACTGAACAGTCACCCATTGGAAAGTGAAAATTCCCCCTTCTTCTCATCCCATATTTGACGCTACTCTGGCTGCCTGTAAAACATTTGCTAAACAGAATAGAGGTACTAATAAATTAACCTTCCTTCAAAATCTCCCTCTCCACTTAATCTGCTCCCTATACCATACAGCCATCGATCCCATTTTGGCTGAACATGACGTTAAAAAAATCAAGGATTTGGTCAGTGAATCTAGTCTTATCCCTTTCTCTCTAATCAAAGATAAATTTAAAGTCTCCTCTTCTTCATTCCTCCAGTATCTCATGTTGAAGGATTTGATTGTGCTATTTCTTGCCTCTAAACCAAGCCTATCTGAGCCTGCCGCCAACCTAATTACCAACGTTAATCATAAAATTTTTGGGAGAACCTCTTACATTTATATGTGGCTCAATAAAAGTCATATATTCATCAAGGCCTAAAACTTTCGGAAATGGGACCAAGAGTTACATATATCCCCAAGTCCACAAGAATGGGAACAGGCTTGTTTTATTTGCTACTCCGCTTCTATCTTTATGTCGCTCCAATAGACGCACTATTAAATACTAACGCGTTGGTATTACACTCCTGCCCGACTCTCTTGGATTAATTCAGAACACTCCTCGTCCTGCTGGAGAGGTTGTGGCCAATATGGCAGTTTGCTTCATAAACTCTGGTACTGTCCTAATATTAGGCCTCTTTTGAAAAATAGTGTGTCTCTAATTAATTCATTACTCACAAAATCCATTACTCTATCTCCGCAACTAGCTCTTTTATCCTTAGACTCGGAGGGCATTGCTCATTCCTCTATTCCCTTTGTGGTACATGTTCTTCTAGTAGTTAAGCAACTAATTGCCTTCCATTGGAAGAGGCCTGACCCTCCCGTTATCCAAGATGTAATTGACAGAATGACCCTCCATAAAGCCTTCGAGCACAAACTAGCTCTGATACATAACAACCTAGACAAATTTTCTCGAAAATGGTCCAGCTGGATACCTATATTCCCTTAAAAGTATATTCAGATAAGCCATATTATTTGTCTTTCTTGATTAATGGTTGCTATTTATAATATTGCCTTTGTAGTCATATAATATGTGTAATGCCTGTATAAATTAATATGTTATTTTCCTGTAAATTGGGACGCAAGGTCCACTTGGTCCCTTCTTTCCTTGTTGTATTTCCCCTTCCCTTTTCCCCTTCTGCCCACCCTTATTGTTTCATAAATACTTAATAAAAACTTTGGAAAAGAAAGAGAAGGAAAAACGTCCGCAGTAAAGAACAGGTACGGCCGAAAGTCGAATTGTGAGAGAGGATCGCAAGACCACTGCTCAGAAAATCACTGCTGAGCTCAATGAACACCTACAGAACCCAGTTTCCACAAAAACGCTTCGTCCGGATATGAACAAATCAGGATTCCACGGAAGATCTGCTAGTCCAAAACCGCTGCTCTCGATGACAAATGTTTACAAGCATTTAGAGTGGTGTAGAAACCTCCAGAATTGTTCCATCAACCAGTGGAAGTATGTGATATTCTCAGAAGAATCATCGTTTACCCTATTTCCGACCTCCGGCTGAGTGTACGTTTGGAGACAGCCGAAACAAGCATTCCGTTCAGACTGCATTCTCCCAAACATAAAACATGGCTGAGGTTCTGTGATGATCTGGGGTGCTATTTTATGGAGATCTGCCGTGCCAATGATATCCCTTCATGGAAGAATTAACAGCTGCGATTATTTTGGCATTTTGGCCGACCAAGTGCATCCTATGGTTCAAGTACTGTTCCCGGAGGGAACGCCATCTTTCAGGATGATAATGCACCAATTCATACAGCTACAATCGTAAAATCATGCCACGAGGAACATTGTAATGAAGTTGAGCATCTCATCTGGCCCCCACAATCCCCAGACCTCAACATGAAAGAGCATTTATGTTAGATTTTAGAGATTCAAGTTAGAAGTCGATTTCCACCGCCATCGTTCCTCAATGAACTGGAGGGTGTTTTAACAGAAGAATGTGTTAAAAGTTCCTTTGGAAAAAAATTCACACCTTGTATGAATCCATACCTCGGAGAATTGAGGCTGTAATCGCCGGAAAAGGTGGACCTACACCATATTAAACTAACTTTTGTTGATGTCTCCAGGTGTTAACATTATTTTGTACAACCCCTGTAGATGGAGGCTGTTTCGGCAATGTAAGCCAAAATCTGTTCCTGATGCTCCCGGGTTTAAAAGCAGTTTACCTACTCCCAGTAAAGGGAGCCTTCCAGGCCTTCTTCAGCCAGGAGACTCTTTATGATAGCACACTATTTTCAGGACAAGCGAGCTCCTGTATAGTGAAAATATTCTAAATGTCCGTATATATTTCAGGAGGCAGCCACTGACGCTTTCAGGCTCAGTCTGGATTACACAATAATATAACAAGATAAAAAGGGGTACTGTATTACCATATACAAGGTTAATTAGTGTAGTGAAAATATAATAAATCTCCGTATATATTTCAGGAGCCAGACTCGTACGCTCACAGGCTCAGTCTGTATTACACAATAATATAAAAATCTGAAAAAGGGTACTTTTTCACCAAATGCAAGGTATATAAAGTATAGTGAAAATATTGTAAATCTCCGTATATATTTTAAAAGGCAGACTCGGACGCTCACAGGCTGTCAGATTTACACTAGAATATAATAAGAAAAAGGGGTACTGAATCACCAGATAGCAGGTATATATAGTATAGTGAAAATATTCTTAATCTCCATATATATTTCAGGAGTTAGACAAAGACGCTCACAAGCTCAGTATGGATTACACAAGAATATAAAAAACAGATCCGCAAGAAATAATCACACATGTGGGCCAATGTTCCCGGTGTCAATGATGCACTTAGAGTGGTGGGTGGAGGAGGACTTTATGGCTAAAAGGGTACTGTATCACAAGCATCCAGCTGTATACAGTCTAAGGGTCATTGTAAATCTCCGTATATATTTCTGGAGTAACAGACAGACTCTCACAGGCTCAGTATGGATCACACCAGAATATAATAAGAAGCAAAAGGCGTACTGCATCCACAGATCCCAGGTAAATATAGTATAGTGTAAATATTCAAAATCTATGTATATATTTCATGAGGTAGACTTTGACGCTCACAGGCTCATTCTGGATTACACAATAATATAAAAAGATGAAAAAGGGGTACTGTATCAGCAGATCCGAGGTATATATAGTATACTCCAAATATTTAAAATCTGCGTATATATTTCATGAGGCAGCCACTGACGCTCTCAGGCTAAGTAGGTATTACACAAGATTATAAAAAGTTGGGTATTGGAGGAGGAGGGGACAGCCCAGATAGGGACGTGTAAAAAATGTCATATGTTGAGGTGTATAATGGACGTAAAGCAGCTGTAAATAGATTAATTGGAGAAGTCCCAGGAAGATGAGGCCATAAAAAAGGGGTACTGTATCACCAGATAAAAGGTAGTATAGTGAAAATATTCTAAATCTCATGATATATTTCTTGAGGCAGACACTGACGCTCTCAGGCTCAGTATGTATTACACAATAATAGAAAAATCTGAAAAAGGGTACTGTTTCACCAGATACAAGGTATATAAAGTATAGTGAAAATATTGTAAATCTCCGTATATATTTCAAAAGGCAGACTCGGACGCTCACAGGCTCAGTCAGGTTTACACTAGAATATAATAAGAAAACGGGGTACTGAATCACCAGATAGCAGGTATATATAGTATAGTGAAAATATTCTTAATCTCCATATATATTTCAGGAGTCAGACAAAGACGCTCACAAGCTCAGTATGGATTACACAAGAATATAAAAAGCAGATGCGCAAGAAATAATCACACATGTGGGCCAATGTTCCCGGTGTCAATGATACACTTAGAGTGGTGGGTGGAGGAGGACTTTATGGCTAAAAGGGTACTGTATCACAAGCATCCAGCTGTATACAGTCTAGGGGTCATTGTAAATCTCCGTATATATTTCTGGAGTAACAGACAGACTCTCACAGGCTCAGTATGGATCACACCAGAATATAATAAGAAGCAAAAGGCGTACTGCATCCACAGATCCCAGGTGTATATATAGTATAGTGTAAATATTCAAAATCTATGTATATATTTCATGAGGCAGACTCTGACACTCACAGGCTCATTCTGGATTACACAATAATATAAAAAGATGAAAAAGGGGTACTGTATCAGCAGGTCGAGGTATATATAGTATACTCCAAATATTTAAAATCTGCGTATATATTTCATGGGGCAGCCACTGACGCTCTAAGGCTAAGTAGGTATTACACAAGATTATAAAAAGTTGGGTATTGGAGGAGAAGGGACAGCCCAGATAGGGACGTGTAAAAAATGTCATATGTTGAGGTGTATAATGCACGTAAAGCAGCTGAAAATAGATTAATTGGAGAAGTCCCAGGAAGATGAGGCAAAAAAAAGGGGTACTATATCACCAGATAAAAGGTAGTATAGTGAAAATATTCTAAATCTCATGATATATTTCTTGAGGCAGACACTGACGCTCTCAGGCTCAGTATGTATTACACAATAATAGAAAAATCTGAAAAAGGGTACTGTTTCACCAGATACAAGGAATATAAAGTATAGTGAAAATTTTTGAAATCTCCGTATATATTTCAGGAGGCAGACACTGATGCTCACAGTCTCAGTATGGATTACACAATAATATAAAAATTAGAAAAAGTGGTAATGTATCAACAGATACAAGGTATATAGTATAGTGAAAATAGAATAAATCTCCATATATTTTTCCGGAGGCAGACTCATACGCTCACCAGCTCAGTATGGATTACACAATAATATAAAAAGATGAAAAAGGGTACTGTTTCACATGATACCAGGTATATATAGTATATTGAAAATATCATAAATCTCGGTATATATTTCAGGAGGCAGACACTGCCGCTCACAGGCTCAGTATGGATTACACAAGAATATAATAAGAAAAAGGGGTACTGTATCACCAGATACAAAGTATATATAGTATAGTGAAAATATAATAAATCTTCGTATATATTTCAGGAGGCAGCCACTGACGCTCTCAGGCTCAGTATGTATTACACAATAATATAAAAAGCTGAAAAAGGGTACTGTTTCACCAGATACAAGGTGTATATAGTATAGTGAAAATATTATAAATCTCCGTATATATTTCAGGAGGCAGACTCGGACGCTCAAAGGCTCAGTATGGATTACACAATAATATAAAAAGATCCGCAAGAAATAATCACACATGTGGGCCAATGTTCCAGGTGACAATGATGCTCTTAGAGTGGTGGGTGGAGGAGGACTTTATGGCAAAAAGGGGACTATATCAGAAGCTGACAGCTGGATACAGTCTAGGGGGCATTGTAAATCTCCATATATATTTACGGAGTGCCAGACAGACGCTCACAGGCTCAGTATGGATTAGACCACAATTTGAAAAGCTGAAAAACTGTACTGTATCAGCAGATGCAAGGTATATTTAGCATAGTCAAAACAATCAAAATCTCTGTAAATATTTCAGGAGGCAGACAGTGACGCTCTCAGGCTCAGTATGTATGACACAATAATCTAAAAAGGGTATTGTTTCACCAGATACAAGGTATAGCTAGTATAGTGAAAATATTATAAATCTCCATATATAATTCATGAGGCAGACAATGACGCTCACAGGCTCAGTGTGGATTACACCAGAATATAAAAAGATCCTCACGAAATAAGCACACATGTGGGCCAAGGTTCCAGGTGTCAATGATTCAAAAACAGTTGGGGGGAGGATGACTTTCTTCAAAAAAGGGTACTGTATCCCAAGAGTACAGCTGTATACAGTCTTGGGGTAATTGTAAATCTCTGTATTTATTTCCGGAGTAACAGACAGATGCTCACAGGCTCTGTATGGATTACACCATAATATACAAAGTGTAAAAAGGGGTACTGTTTCACCAGATACCAGGTATATATTGTATAGCTAAATTATTGGAAATCTCCGTATATATTTCAGGAGGCAGACACTGACGCTCTCAGGCTCAGTATGGATTACAGCAGAATATAAAAAGCAGATCCGCAAGAAATAATCACACATGTGGGCCAATGTTCGAGGTGTCAATGATGCACTTAGAGTGGTGGGTGGAGGAGGACTTTCTGTCAAAAAGGGTACTGTATCACCAGATTCCAAGTATATATAATATAGTTAAATTATTGGACATTTCCATATATATTTCAGGAGGCAGACACTGACGCTCTTAGGCTCAGTATGGCTTACACGAGAATATAAAAAGTTGAAAAAGGAAATGTATCACAAGCGTACAGCTCTATATAGCGTTGGGATAATTTTAAATATCCATATATGTGGCGCCCCTGAGGGTTCAGTCGCCACAGAGGTATTGCACCTCAGCCAGAGGTGTGATACTCCACTCTCAGGTAAGGAGGGAGCACCCCCCCAGGCTCAAACACCTGCACTCAACACAGACTATAGCAGCCGGGCACACTGGACGTACCCTGCGGGAGGATGGTCTCATCCCAGGCTGGGTAGTAAAGAGTGTATGGGTGAATGGAGCTAGTGAGTAGGAGGGGGAGTGAAGCTTAGGAAGCAAGGAGCAGGGTCTAGAGAGACGTGAGGAGGAAGTGAAAGGAGACAGATGTGTGGCGAAGCAGCTCCCTGTCAGGAGGAGCTGCAGAGGAAAGGAGTCTAGAGACAGACTCAGAGGGGACCTTGAGCTGGGAAGAGCTCGGTCCCAGACATGGAAAGTGAAGGAGAGAGAAGCAGAAAAAGAGAGAAGCTTCTGGAGGGAGAGATGGGGTCCTAGGGACACGGAGAGAGCGAGATCCATTTGTGGGGCCCGATCTGTTTGCAGAGGGACCAGGTCGCAGAGGGAATTCGGCCCCTTAGCCTAGTGGAGAACTTTATGACTCAGCTAGCAAGCCGACTGCTGTGATAACTTTAGGGATCACAGTCAATAACCACATTCATCTTCGCCCGAGAGGCAGCTATATAGAATCAAGGAAACGCAGAGATAAGATGTTATCCGACAGGATTTGCAGCCACTGATCTGGGACACTGTTTGGGAAGGTGCTGGAAAGTTGGAAGGCGTGGGAATCAGCACAGTGAGACTGCCAGTGAAAGGAACACATATATATCGAAGGGAGTCCAGGAAAGGTGTACCCCAATCTACCTGGGAGTTTGCTGAGCCCCTCCCCTGGAGGACACTGTACCAAGTGGGCATCTGTGCTGCAGACAGAACTGTGAGTAAAGCCTTGGAAACTGCAACTGACTGTCTCCTCAGTTTCTTTCTGCGTCTCACACTCCACTCTGCTACATCTCTCAGCATCATTATCATTTACAACATCACCCTGCCCTGAGACCACAAGCTTTAACTGTGGAAAGCTATTCCAACTCTGCTGCATCACACCATCAGTCTCAGAGGATCTGCACCGCAGCGCTGGTCACCTCTGACCAGATACCACAGGTGGTGTCACGAATACCTTACTACAAACTCTATCATCCCTGTAAAAATATTCCCCTTTTATTGGACGCCCAGGGCCACGGACCGGGTCACTGCTGCATCCCTTTAATACACTGTCCCGGTACCGAGTATCCCACTGCCCTGGCGGGCGATCCATACATATTTCCAGAGTCAGACAAAGACTCTCACAGGCTCAGTATGGATTACACCAGAACAGGAAAAGTTGACAAAGTGTACTGTATCAGAAGCATACAGCTGTATACAGCGTTGTTGTCATTTTAAATATCCGTATATATTTCCAGAGTCAGACAAAGACTCTCTCAGGCTCAGTATTGATTACACTAGAATATAAAAAGTAGAAAAAGCGAAAGGTATCAGAAGCATACAGCTCTATATAGCGTTGGGGTAATTTTAAATATCCGTATATATTTCCAGAGTCAGACAAAGACTCTCACAGGCTCAGTATGGATTACACCAGAATATTAAAAGTTGACAAAGTGTGCTGTATCAGAAGCGTACAGCTGAATACAGCGTTGGGGTAATTTTAAAGGTTCTTATATATTTCATGCTCAGTAAGCCAGTCCAGACTCTCCGCTACAGGAAACTAGATGGATACAAGTACACACTGATAGTACAGTGATTGCATAAATGTGGGAATTCCTAATCACGGTAAAACATTCCGGTAAAATTCTCAGAGGTGATGCTAACCCTCAATTACTTTATCTGTGGAGACAGCAAAAACGGTTCTTTGTGAAGAAAGGGTTGCTGTATCACAGTAGCGTCGATCCCATCACCGTTATTCTTCTCCATCAAATTGTGATGCCAAGGAGAGATGTAGACATGGTCCTCACTGCCTATCATGATCAGATTGGTCACTTTGGAGTGCAAAAGACAGAAGCCACAGGCCGTAGGCGATTCTATTGGATTGGCATGAGAGGAGACATAGAAAAATGATGCCAGGAATGTCACACGTCTGTGACTAGTAAAACTGTGAATGCTGATCAGAAAGCAAAACTGCATCCGATTGTGAGTCGAAGTCCATTAGAAATGGTAGCCATTGATCATCTGAAGGTAGAGCCCAGCAGGACAGGCCAAAGCTACGTCTTAACCAGTATTGATCAGTTAACCAAATTTGTAGTGGCTGTCCCTGTGAAGGATTTAACTGCCCAGACTCCACAGCAGTGGAGCAGGGAGAGGTAAGTATTGCAAGTGTTGGGGCCATGAGCAAGCAGGGGGCCCACTCATGGGCGACGGCACTGGCACAGGGCCCCTCATAGTACACCCATGTGTCTGACAGCGAGTGGGCCCATCCCACCTTCAGAGACACTTTTTTGTACTATGATGGACCCTGTGCCAGTGCCGTCACCCCAGAGTGGGACCCCCCACCTGCTCAGGGCACCGGCACTTCCCCGGGTGCGCCAGGAGGTGACCCCAACCCTGGGGGGGGACAGCCCAGATAGAGAGGTGGCAAAAATGGCATAGGTTGAGGTGTAGATGGATGTTCAGCAGCTGCAAATGGCGAATTGGAGAAGTCAGAGGAAGAGGAGGACAAAGCGACCCATTTTGCTGGCAACCTATGTGTCATCAGGGGAAGGTGGGACAAAATCCTTTGAAACCCATGCTTGGTTCATTTTAATAAAGGTTACATCATCAACATTTTGTGTCGACAGACGGGTCCTTCTTTCTGTCAGGATTGATCCAGCAGCACTGAAGACTCTTTCTGATAGAACACTACCAGCAGGGCAAGCGAGCTCCTGTAAAGCATATTGTGCCAATTCAGCCCAGGTGTCCAGTTTACAGACCCAGTAGTCAAAGGGGAATGACAGGTGAGCGAGAACATCGATAGGGGAGGAGAAATAATTTGTAACCATAGTTGACAATTGCTGTCTCCTGTCTGTTGCTATAGATTCCTGATTACCAGGCGTGTGAGCTGTCTTGGAGAAATCAGTCCACAACATGGTCTTGAAACCCCTGTCACCAACCCCACCTCGGCTGTGAGCACCACGAACACCTATTCCATTTGGCCCAGGACGGCTCGTGTTAGAACCTGCACTGCTGCTGTTTGCTGGGAATGCCTCTAACAAACGGTGTACCAGAGTTGCTTGTTTGTTGGCCATATTTAGCTTGAGGTTCTCCTGTGGCTTGATGTTCTGTAATTTGCCTTTATAGCGTGGATCGAGGATGCTGGCCAACCAGTAGTCGTCATTCTTCATCATTTTGGCAATGCGGGGGTCCCTTTTTAGGATCCGCAAGGCATAATCACACATGTGGGCCAATGTTCCAGGTGTCAGTGATAGGTGGAGGAGCACTTTCTGCCAAATACGCGTACACATCCCTCCAGTCACGCACAAACCCTAGACCAGACCTTGGCAAGCCAACATTTTCTCTTGCCCCCTGAGAAGCATCCTCCTCCCCAAAATAATCATCCCCCCTCCTCCTCTTCCTCTTCTTCCTCCACCTCGTCCTGGACAGTTCCCTGAGCAGATAATGGCTGAATGTCATCAAGGCTTCCCTCTTCCTCCTCTTCCTCCTCCGCTGCAGACGCCTGATCCTTAATGTGCGTCAAAGTTTGCATGAGCAGACGCATAAGTGGGATGCTCATGCTTATGATGGCATCGTCTGCACTTACCAACCATGTGCATTCCTCAAAACACTGAAGGACTTTACAGAGGTCTTTCAGCTTTGACCACTGTACACCCGACAACTCCATGTCTGCCCTCAAACTACCTGTCCGTGTATCCTCCCATAAATGCGTTACAGCCTGCCTCTGTTCGCACAGCCTCTCAACCATGTGCATGGTGGAGTTCCACCTTGTTGCAACGTCTATGATTAGGCGGTGCTTGGGGAGGTTGAGCGATCGCTGCAGCTTCTGAATGCGACTGGAGTCTACGGGCGAGCGACGGATGTGCAAGCACAGTCTTCGCACTTTGTGGAGCAGGGCTGTTAACTCAGGATAATTATTTAAGAAGCACTGCACCACCAGGTTCAAGGTGTGAGCCAGGCAAGGTATGTGTCTGATTTTGCCAGGGCTATGGCCGCCACAAAATTACGTCCGTTATCACGGACTACCTTGCCTGGCTCAAGATGTATACTGCCCAGCCATGACTCAGTTTCTCGCTGCAAGTAGTTGGCCAGTACCTCCGTGGTGTGTCTGTTGTTACCCAAAGACATCATTTTTAAAACAGCCTGCTTACACTTACCACTAGCTGTTTCATAGTGGGACACCTCTTGTGCAACACTGGCAGTTGCGGATGGAGTGCTCGTGCGACTGCGCTCTGTTGACGAGCTTTCGCTTCTGGAGGAGGAGGAGGAGGGACTTGTAGTCCCATCGGACGATGCCTACCTACACACAGACCCGCCCACACACACACAGCTCCGCAGACACACACACAGATAAACACAGACACACACACATTCTCCGCACACACACAGTCTTTAGAGCCTATGATGAGTCATAGCCTATGACTCATCTATGACGCTGCGCGGCCAGCCAATTATAGTAATGCCACAACCAAGAAGGCTGCGGCATTACTGTGATTGGCTAACATGTTGGCGGGAGATTCGAATATTGCGAGGCGAGTAGTGAAATACTCGCTATGTTTCGAATACCTCGAGTACCGCATTACTCGCCGAGTACCGAATACTTGAGAGTATACTCGTTCATCCCTAAAGACATGAGGTAGTACAATGCAGATGGTACAAGTAGCCATTCCTGTGGTTGTCTGTGGGTATTTACCCCTGGAGCCACTACTGAATATGTGGTCAAAAGACTTTGCTTTCTGCAGCTCAAACAAGATGTGTACTTCTCACACAATGGCAGAAAGTAAAATGGATGCCAGGAAGTGAGCTCATACACAAGGCTGCAGGACACTCACAAGTGCTAGAAAAATCTAAAAGGAGGAGCAAGGGAGTGACACAAAGCTTCTGGTCAGTAGGTGGCAGCAGCAGACAAGCATGAATACAAGTCAATAATACAACAGTAAAATCAAAGATATGAAATGGACATGAAGGGAACAGCACATGTGCTGCTGATAAAAGCTTGATGGCAGAAGGTTAAATCAAAGGAGTTTAATAGTACAGGTTTTACAAGTCAAAGCGTTTCAAGGTTTTGCATGACCTCTTCATCAGGACAAAAACCTGTTGATCTGATAGAGAAATAACTAATAGTAACTGTCACTTTAGCAGCTAATAAAAAGTAATGTTCTTCTGATCTTTCAGCAAGTTTACCAAGAGGACTTATTTATATGTTCCCATTAGTACTACTGATTATGCTTATGTCATAGTGATATATTAAGCAACAATCTGAAAAGACAAGTGTTCACAGTCTCCATTGCTGAGATATTACTCACTGCTTAGTTTATAGCAGGAAAATGTTAGAGAGATAAGATAGAAAATACTAAGTGAAAGAATGAATGCAAACCAGAAAGAAAACTCACTTTTTTTTCAGCAGATAACAACTGTTTCTGTCCTGACTTTGTGATGACAACAGCCTTTTATTATTATTCTAGCTTTGTAAAAGCTTTTATGAATTGATATCTTTATAAGTAATTTTTACACAAATAAAGTGAAAATGAACATATAATATATTAGAAGATAGGACAGTAATCTTAGTTTTGCTAATTATGTTTTACTAGTCAAATTGATTATTTGACTTAAAATTATGTTACAGATTTATGCAAAAAAAGATAATTTTTATAATTTGGAAAAGCTAATGTAAAACTAGCTATCATTATGGCTTTACTTCTTATTGTCACTTTTCAAAAGAATGTCTACAACAACACTTCAGAAAATGCCATTCAATTAATTGTTCAGCTGAAATCATTCTTTCCCAAATCCATGGTCAGCAGTTTATCTCTAGGAAAATAAAAACTATTGGCCGATCCCGCTGAAATCAGCTGGTTTGGTTAATTTTACACTAATTCATATGATGGTTTCAACTTCTGATTTACTAATGTATGATATTATTCTTGAGTTATAAAGCTATAAACACATTGCAGCTATTATAATGGTTCAGTAGCTTGCAAAAATATTCACCTATTTTTTCATGTTTTGCTGCATGCCGCTTTGGATAAGTCTGTATGAGCTTTCCACATCTTGGCACTGGGATTTTTCCATTGCTCAAGTCAAAACTGCTCCAAAACCTTCAAGTTAAATTGGTTCTTCTGGTGAACAGCAATCTTCAAGTCTGACCACAGATTCTCAATTGAATTAAAGTACAAAATATTTACGTTTCCCCTTAACCCCTTAACAACCGCCGATACGCCTTTTCACGGTGGTCATTAAGGGTACTTAAATACAGCGCCGTTAATTAACGGCGCTGTGGAAAAAGTAAATAGAGACCCCCGCAGTCGCATTTTCTCCAGGGTCTCAGCTGCCGGGGGTAGCCGAGACCCAGGGAACATGAATCGGGTCGGTTTTTACCGACCCCGATGTTACGATCGCCGTTATTAACCCTATAACGGCGATCACAACAAAAAAATGTGTTATTTAATTTCTCTCTCCTCTGATGTGATTGGACATCAGAGGAGAGAGAAAAAGGGTCCCCGATCCCCCCCTTGTGGCTCCCGATCCCCTCCATGTGGCCCCCGGGCCCTCCTGCCTCCTCCGGTGGGCGCCGCCATCTTGAGGCCGAGAAAATGGCGGGCGCATGCTCAGTGCGCCCGCCGCAATGTGCTGGGGGGATTGGGCAATTTTCTCCAGGGTCTTGGCTGCCGGGGGTAGCCGAGACCCCAGAGAACATGATCCGGGTCGGTATTTACCGACCCCGGTGTTGCGATCGCCGTTATACTGAGTATAACGGCGACCACAAAAAAAATAAAAAAATGATTTCTCTCCCCTCTGATGTGATCACACATCAGAGGGTTGAGAAATAGTGTCCCAGGATCCCCGATCCCCCCTGTACCTATAGGGGTCCCCTCTGTGCCCTCCGATCCTCCCCCCTGTCCTCCGTCAGCTCCCCCTGGCCTGCGATCCTCGGCGTCTTCTTCCTGAAAAAAAAATGGCGGGCGCATGCGCAGTACTGTGTACGCTGTGTAACGCAGTCCGTTAACACTGCCATTCACCCCCATTTGAGGGCGCATCGCGACGCATGCCGTAAAGCGGCATGCGTTCGCGACGTGCCGTCATTCAGTGACGGAACCTCAGACGCGGCCTGCAGCGTCTGGGCTCCGTCACCACTAGCGCAGATGAATCATCTGCTGATTCCTCTGCGCTAGCGGGCATAGCATAATGCGATCGTGTAATGCTATACCGTTACCAGCTCGTCGACGCTATGTGTTGAACGGGCTGGTAAAATGCAAAATGAACCTAGCCTTAGGTTAGGGTTATAATTAGGGTTAGGGTTTGAATTAGGGTTAGGGTTACAATTAGGGTTAGGGTTACAATTAGGGTTAGGGTTACAATTAGGGTTTGAATTAGGGTTGGGATTAGGGTTAGGGTTGGGATTAGGGTTAGGGGTGTGTTGGGGTTAGGGTTGGAGCTAGAATTGGGGGTTTCCACTATTTAGGCACATCAGGGGGTCTCCAAACACGACGTGGCGTTCAAAAAGTCAAATGGCGCTCCCTCCCTTCTGTGCCCTTCCGTGCGCCCAAACAGTGGTTTACCCAACATATGGGGTATCAGCGTACTCAGGACGAATTGCACACCAATTTTGGGGTTCTAATTTCTCCTGTTACCCTTGGGAAAATAAAAAATAGCTGGCTAAGAAAATAATTTTTGATTTTTATTTTCACGCCTCTGCGTTTATAAATTTCTGTGAAGCACTTGTGGGTTCAAAGTGCTCACCACACATCTAGATACAGTGCTACAAGTAGTATTCAACCCCCTGCAGATTTAGCTGGTTTGATAGATGCAAATAAGTTAGAGCCTTCAAACTGCAAACGAGAGTAGGATTTATTAACAGAAGCATAAATCTTACAAACCAAAAAGTTATGTTGCTCAGTTGAATTTTAATAAATTTTAAACATAAAAGTGTGGGTCAATTATTATACAACCCCTATGTTTAATATTTCGTGGAATAACCCTGTTTGCAATTACAGCTAATAATCGTCTTTATAAGACCTGATCAAGCCGGCACAGGTCTGTGGAGTTATCTTGGCCCACTCCTCCATGCAGATCTTCTCCAAGTTATCTAGGTTCTTTGGGTGTCTCATGTGGACTTTAATCTTGAGCTCCTTCCACAAGTTTTCAATTGGGTTAAGGTCAGAAGACTGACTAGGCCACTCCAACACCTTGACTTTTTCCCTCTTGAACCAGGCCTTGGTTTTCTTGGCTGTGTGCTTTGGGTTGTTGTCTTGTTGGAAGATGAAATTACGACCATCTAAGATTCTTGATGGAGGAGCGGAGTTCTTGGCCAAAATCTCCAGGTAGGCCATGCTATCCATCCTCCCATGGATGCGGACCTGATGGCCAGGCCCCTTGGCTGAGAAACAGCCCACAGCATGATGCTGCCACCACCATGCTTGACTGTAGGGATGGTATTCTTGGGGTCGTATGCAGTGCCATCCAGTCTCCAAACGTCACGTGT
The DNA here is from genome assembly GCA_033576555.1 of Oophaga sylvatica. Taxonomy (NCBI): domain Eukaryota; kingdom Metazoa; phylum Chordata; class Amphibia; order Anura; family Dendrobatidae; genus Oophaga; species Oophaga sylvatica. The sequence continues at coordinate 184,179,047 of JARQOD010000002.1, read as the reverse complement.
GTGGTTGGCACCAAAGATCTCGATCTTGGTCTCATCAGACCATAGAACCTTGAACCAGTCTGTCTCAGAGTCCTCCAAGTGATCATGAGCAAACTGTAGACGAGCCTTGACATGACGCTTTGAAAGTAAAGGTACCTTACGGGCTCGTCTGGAACGGAGACCATTGCGGTGGAGTACGTACTTATGGTATTGACTGAAACCAATGTCCCCACTGCCATGAGATCTTCCCGAGCTCCTTCCTTGTTGTCCTTGGGTTAGCCTTGACTCTTCGGACAAGCCTGGCCTCGGCATGGGAGGAAACTTTCAAAGGCTGTCCAGGCCGTGGAAGGCTAACAGTAGTGCCATAAGCCTTCCACTTACGGATGATGCTCCCAACAGTGGAGACAGGTAGGCCCAACTCCTTGGAAAGGGTTTTGTACCCCTTGCCAGCCTTGTGACCCCCACGATCTTGTCTCTGATGGCCTTGGAATGCTCCTTTGTCTTTCCCATGTTGACCATGTATGAGTGCTGTTCACAAGTTTGGGGAGGGTCTTAAATAGTCAGAAAAGGCTGGCAAAAGAGATCATTAATCCACACATGTGAAGCTCATTATTCTTGGTGCCTGAACTACTTCTTAATACTTTAGGGGGACCAAACAGAATTCTTGTGGTTTGAGGGGTTGAATAATAAATGACACTCTGAATTAACTTTTAACGTTTTAAAAAAAAAAAAAAAAAAAATTTTTTTTGCTGCAGTGCATTTCCCACTTCCAGGCTGATCTACAGTACAAATGTCACAATGCCAAGTTAATTCCGCATGTGTCAACCAGCTAAATCTGCAGAGGGTTGAATACTACTTGTAGGCACTGTAAGCTCCTTGGGGGTCTAGTTTCCAAAATGGTGTCACTTCCAGGGGTTTCTACTGTTTAGACACATCAAGGGCTCTGCAAACACAACATGACGCCCGCAGAGCATTCCATCAAAGTCTGCATTACAAAATGGCACTCCTTCCCTTCCAAGCTCTCCCATGCGCCCAAACAGTGGTTCCACCCCATATATGGGATATCAGCGTACTCAGGAAAAATTGCACAACAACTTTTGGGGACCAATTTCTCCTGTTACCCTTGGGAAAATAAAAAATAGTGGGCTAAAGAATCATTTTTGAGGAAAAAAATTATTTTTTATTTTCACGACTACGTTATAAACTTCTGTGAAGCACTTGGGGGTTCAACGTGCTCACCACACATCTAGATAAGTTCCTTAAGGGGTCTAGTTTCCAAAATGGTGTCATTTGTGGGGGGTTTCCACTGTTTAGGCGCATCAGGGGCTCTCCAAACGCGACATGGCGTCCAATTTCAATTCCAGCCAATTTTGGTTTGAAAAAGTCAAACGGCGCTCCTTCCCTTCCAAGCCATGCCGTGCGCCCAAACAGTGGTCCCCACCACATATGGGGTATCAGCGTACTCAGGACAATTTGGAAAACAACTTTTGTGGTCTAATTTCTCCTGTTACCCTTGGGAAAATAAAAAATTTGGGACTAAACGATCAGGTTTGTGGAAAAAATATGATTTTTTATTTTCATGCCCGGGCCTTATAAACTTCTGTGAAGCACTTGGGGGTTCAAAGTGCTCACCACACATCTAGATAAGTTCCTTAGGGGGTCTAGTTTCCAAACTGGGGTCACTTGTGGGGGGTTTCCACTGTTTAGACACATCAGGGCCTCTACAAACGCGACATGGCATCCAGCCAATTCTGCGTTGAAAAAGTCAAACGACGCTCCTTCCCTTCCAAGCTCTGCCATGCACCGAAACAGTGGTTTACCCCCACATATGGGGTATCAGCATGCTCAGGAATTGCACAAAAACTTTTGGGGTCTTGTTACCCTTGGGAAAATAAAAATTGGGGTGAAAAGATAGTTTTTGTGGAAAAAAATATGATTTTTTATTTTCACGGCTCTACGTTATAAACTTCTGTGAAGCACTTGGAGATTCAAAGTGCTCTGCTCACCACACATCTAGATAAATTACTTAAGGGGTCAAGTTTCCAAAATGGGGTCACTTGTTGGGGGTTTCCACTGTTTAGGCACATAAGGGGCTCTCTAAACGTGACATGGTGTCCAGCCAATTCTGCGTTGAAAAAGTCAAACGGCGCTCCTTCCATTGAGACCTCTGCCGTGCGCCCCCACATATGGGGTATCGGCGTATTGAGGAGAAATTGCACAACAAATTTTGTGGTTCATTTTTTCTTTTAACACTTGTTAAAATAAAAAAAATTGGTTCCGAAGTAAAGATTTTGCAAAAAAAGTTAAATGTTAATTTTTTACTTCCACATTGCTTCAGTTCCTGTGAAGTACGTAAAGGGTTAATAAACTTCTTGAATGTAGTTTTGAGCACCTTGAGGGGTGCAGTTTTTAGAATGGTGTCACTTTTGGGTATTTTCTATCATATAGACCCCTCAAAGTGACTGCAAATGTGATGTGGTCCCTAAAAAAAAAAAGTGTTGTAAAAATGAGAAATCGCTGGTCAACTTTTTGTTCCCAAAATTGTGCTGATGTAAAGTAGACATGTGGGAAATGTTATTTATTAAGAAATTTGTGTGACATATCTCTCTGATTTCAGGGCATAAAAATTGAAAGTTTGAAAACTGCTAAATTTTCAAAATTTTCGCCATATTTCCGTTTTTTTCATAAATAAAAGCAAGTCATATAAAAAAATTTTTACCACTAATGTGTAGTACAATATGTCACGAAAAAACAATCTCTGAATCAGCTGGATTCTTTAAAGCATTCAAGAGTTATAACCTCATAAAATGACAGTGGTCAGAATTGTAAAAATTGGCCCGTCATTAAGCTGCAAAATGGCTCTGTCACTAAGGGGTTAAACCACTTGAGTGTTGCTTAAGCAGTATGCTTTGGGTCATTGTCTTGTTGTAAGATGAACTTCCATCCCAGTCTCAAATCACTGACAGACTGAAACAGATTTTGCTCAAGAATATATCTGTATTTCACTCCATCCATCTTCCCTTTGACTCAGACCATTTTCCCTGTTTCCTGCCGAAAAACATCCCCACAGCACGATGCTGCCACCACCATGTTTTACTGTGGGGATGGTGGTCTTTGGGTGATCAGCTGTGTTGGTTTGGCGCAAGATGTAGCGTTTACCTTGATGACCAAAACTTTCAATTTTGGTTTCATCTGACCACAGCACCTTCCTCCATAGATTTGGGGAGTCTCCCAAATGTATTTTGGCAAACTCAAAAACAAGCCTTACAATTATTGTTTATGAGGAAAGGCTTTCTTCTGCCCATTCTTCCATAAAGGCCACCTCTATGGAATGTATGGCTTATTGTGGTCATATGGACAGATACTCCAGTCTCTGCTTGGGACCTCTGCTGCTTTTCCAGGGTCACCTGTGGTCTCTGTGCTGCCTTGATGATTAATTCCATCCTTGCCTAAACTGAGAGTTCTCTCTTGGCAGGTATTTGAGGTACCATGTTCTTTCCATTTGATAATAATGGATTTGATGGTGCTCTGGGGAATCATCAGAGTTTGAGATTTTTTTTTATAACCCAACCCTGACTTTTACTTCTCAACAACTTTGTACCTGTCTTGTCTGGAGATCTCTTGGACTTCATGGTGTTGTTTGGTTAATGGTGCCTCTTGTTTAATGATGTTGCAGCCTCTGTGGCCTTTCAGAAAATGTGTGTAAAATGACAGACCATGTGACACTTAGTGAAAGGAAGTTCACCTGTGCAATCTAAGCATGTGACTTATGAAGGTAATTGTTTTCACCAGAAATATTTAGAGGCTTCAAAGCAAGAGGGGTAAATACATAAGCACATGCCAATTTTAGCTATTTTATCCCATAAATTTAATTTATGCCTATATTTTTTTCAATTCACTTCATCAACTTAGACTATTTAGTACTGATGCATCACACACAAAACAGATTAAAAAATATTTAAACAGAGGTTGTGATGGAACAAAATAGGTAAAAATCCAAGGGGAGTGAATACTTTCACAAGCTGCTATATATAGCCATATCCACGGTTATTGTAAGTAGCTGGAACATTAGGGGTATAGAGATTAATTTAAATATTACATATAAAGACACCAAGCAATTTATGTACGAGGGGTATTCATTAAAGATTTCCCCTGACCCACTTCCTGTGGACTGAGAGCAATGAAACTTGGCACAGTTATTTGTCCTTCTTTACATAGGTGCCACCTAAGGGCACACATTTCTCCCATCTCTTTAAGCAACTGTAAACACCTCGCTTGTAGAAGTCGACAGGTTGCTCCAAAAGCCACGTTGTAACTTCTGAAATCAGTCTCATCATCTGGAAAATTCTTGCACTTCAAAAATAACTTCATTATTGGAACGAGGTGGAAGTCCAATGGTGTGAGGTTGGGTGAATAAGGGGATGTAGTAGAATTTCAAAGCCAAAGGAGCATGCTTCCATTTGGGCAACATGTGAATTGTCAACTGGTGCATTGTCTTGCAGAAGGCGGACACATTTAGTTAGCATGCCATGTCTCTTGGTTTTTAAGGCCTCCTGCAATTTCAGTGAAGCATAGTATGCCCCAGTGATCACGGTACCATTTGCTAGGAAATTCATCAATACTACTAAATGCTGGTCCCATAATACTGTGAGCATGACCTTGCCTTCCCAGGGTTGGGCACGTGCCTTCTTTGGAGGCGTTCAGTCATGATGCTTCCATTGCATCGACTGGTCTTTAGTCTCATGATCATAGTGTGTGAACCAGCTTTCATTCTGTGTGATCAGTCTGTTGAAAAAGTCCTCCTGGTTTCCATGGCATATTGTCAATAAGAGCCTGAGAGCATTCGACTCGTTCCTGCTCTTGGAAAGGTGTGAGCAGCCGGGAACCCACCGATTTTTTTCCATGGACCTCACACTAATCTTGCATTCTTGATATTTTAGGCTAGGTGGAGAATCGTTATGCAGCGATTTTCCAAATGGCGTCATCCACTAGCTCGATGGTGTGTTCATCAATAGCAGAGTGGGGTCGCCATGGAATTGGAGCTGTTTGCACTGAAGTTTGACCATATTTGAATTGACAATGCCAGTTCTTTACTACACTATGATGGGGAATCAACATCATAAACTTCTTTCATCTCATTGAACGTCTCCTTTGGTGTGCAGCCTTTCAAGTAAAGGAACTTGATGACTGCTCTGTATTCCACTGGGTCCATTATCAAACCTCACACCACTTTAGCACCTGTAAATTCAAGACCGTTATCAGTTCTGAGTTGCAAATTGGCACATAACCTATAGAGTCTAATGTCATTAGACATGTGCAGTTTCAGGGAACAAAAAAGGAACAGCATCCAGTCCAGGTGATGAAAAAATAGAACAATCTTTATTCCACCATGATGTGACATTTCGACCAATGCTGGTCTTTATCAAGCACACACAGTACAACAAATGGCAGCCTTATATAGTGTGGAGGCCCATGCACACATTCAGATAAATACAGAGAAAAATATAAAATCTTTTGCATAGTATACAAAAAAATACATAATCATCAAGTGAATATAAATAGTCTGAAAAATAAACAGAAAATATCAAGCAAAAAAGAAAAACACTGATATAACATCGACCTACCACATAATGGTAGACCAATCATGTAAAAGCAACATTGTTGGCATAGAAACCGCAATCAAATCCAAAGTCACCACTCATATAGGACATGTAAACAACCAGCCCCCAAACAATCAGTGCGCATACTAGCGTTGGCGCGCAAATCATCCGAAGAATCAGCTAATCACAGATGCTCACACTGCTGTAGTGTTCCCAAAACATGCTGCCATTAGCTGTTCCACTGTGAAATGATGAGCACCCAGCACGAATGGGCATCAGATAGCTGGCGCAGGAGTGAGAATACATGACTAAGTCACGCGACATTACTCACAGGCATAAGCACCCAGTGCACAAGCGCACCCCGCCCATACCAAGTAGAAACAGCGCCCGGCCTTAACCATGGCAATGAGGTCACATGATCGCAAGACATTACTAGTAGATATCAGTACCCAGCGCGCATGCGCACTGAGCCCACAGCAGGAGATGAAAATAATGCAACATCTGACCATATCCATGGCAACAGGGTCACACTTGAAATGTGAGCAGTTAATTGTTGAACTACCTTATACAAAACGTGGGCAAATTAGCCCAAAAAAAATACAAGCAAAAAATGCAAAAGAAAAAGTCTGTTTTGTCGATTCAATGTCTCCACAAAATTTTGTAAGATTATTTTCCAATTGGGTCTTACAAAAATCCATCTCCTGTGCTGTCAACTGAGCTATCAATTGGATCTCCAAATCAGCAAAATTCTTCGTGATAGTCTCCATCTCCAGACGTAGAAACTCAATGTTCAAGAGCGTAAGATCAAGTGAAAATGTATTAGTAATTGATTCAAACTTGGTACAAAACTGCACATTATCAGAGAGCAATGTAGGTTGCAGATGTGGTCATAAACCACGTGGGATCCTGTGTACCCTGTAATATTCAGTGAGTGTACTGACATGTATCTATCGGGCTCAGACATGGCCCCAGATTGTGCATGGCTGGTCCTCACACTGTTGGAGTTCATCCTCAGGAGAAATTATTTCCTCTTTGGGAATGATTGCTACCTGCAGTTATGGGGTATCGCCAAGGTCAAATGTGGCCCCAACATATGCTAACATCTATATCATAGAATCATAGAATGGTAGAGTTGGAAGGGATCTCCTGAGTCATTTGGTCGAACTACTGTGCTCAAAGCAGGATTCACTAAATCATGCCAGACAGATGTCTGTCCAGCCTCTGTTTGAAGAATTCTATTGAAGGAGAACTCACTACCTCTCGTGGCAGCCTGTTCCACTCATTGATCACCCTAACTGTCTAAAAGGTTTTTCTAATATCTAATCTGTGTCTCCTCCCATTCAGTTTTATCCCATTGCTTTTAGTCTTTCCTTGTGCAAATGAGAATAAAGATGTTCCTTCTACAATGTGACAGCCCTTGAGATATCTTTAGACAGCTATTAAGTCTCCTCTCAGTCTTCTTTTTTGCAAGCTAAACATTCCCAAATCCTGTAACCGTTCCTCATGGGACATTCTTTGCAGACCGATCACCATTCTGGTCGCTCTTCTCTGAACTTGCTCCAGTTTGTTGATGTATTTTTTAAAATGTAGTGCTCAAAACTGGACACAGTATTCCAGATGAGGTCTGACCAAAGAGGAGTAGAGGGCAATAATGATTTCACGTGATCTAGACTATACGCTTCTGTTAATTCATCCCAGAATTGTATTTGCCTTTTTTGCTGCTGCATCACAATGTTGACTCATGTTCAGTTTGTGATCTATTAACCCCTTTCTGACATCTGATGTACTATCCTGTCCATGTGACCTGGGCCTGAATGCCCATGGACGAGAAAGTACGTCATACGCAATCAGCCGCGCTCACAGGGGGAGCGTGGCCGATCACGGCCAGGTGTCAGCTGATTCCCACAGCTGACACCCGGCACTAAGTGACAAGAGCAGTCAATGACCGCTCTCGGCACTTTAATCCTCAGAACACTGTGATCAAACAAGATTGCAGCGTTCTGGAGCAGGCAGAGGGGCTGTCAGCTCTTTGGATTGGAGACCCCGCGACATGACGCGGGGTCCGGATCGCTGCCATGGAGACCTGATGTTGTCATGACGACATCCGGGTCTCCAGAGCTGAGAGACTTAATAACATGCGCAGTGCATGTCAGGAAGACTCTCAGGTTAGTGTAATAGAAGCTGCAGCGCTGACAGCTTCTATAGCATGCAGATCTGCATGCTATAGAAGCGATCAGCTGCAGAAAATGAATGTCCCATAGTAGGACAAAGTGTAAAAACTAAGAATTAAATAAAAATGTTTTTTTAAATAATTGTAAAAATATTTAAAAACATAATAAAAAATAATAAAAAAATCAATATTTATTCTATCATTAAATCAATATTTGAATTAAAAAAATCTAAACAATAAAAGTACACATATTTGGTATCGCCATGTCCATAACTACCGGACCTACAAAACTGTCCCAGAAGTTAACCCCTTTAGTGAACACCATTAAAAAAAAAACAAGGCAAAAAAACAATGCTTTATCATCATACCACCGAACAAAAAGTGGAATAACACGCGATCAAAAAAACGGATATAAATAAAAGTGGTACTACTGAAAACGTCATCTTGTCCCGCTAAAAACAAGCTGCCATATAGCTCCATCACTGGAAAAATAAAAAGTTATGACTCTCAGAATAAAGCAATGCAAAAATAATTATTTTTTATCTAAAATAGTTTTTATTGTATAAAAGCGCCAAAACATAAAAAAAAAGATATAAATGAGGTATTGCTGTCATCGTACTGACCCGAAGAATAAAACTGCTTTAACAATTTTATCACAAGTGCAATGGAATAAACGCCAAACCAACATGGCATCTGATCTCAATTCCAGCCAATTCTGCATTGAAAAAGTCAAACGGTGCTCCTTCCCTTCCAAGCTCTGCTGTGCACACAAACAGTGGTATACCCTCACATATGTGGTATCGGCACACTCAGGACAAATTGCACAACTTTTGGGGTCCAATTTCTCCTGTTACCCTTGGGAAAGTAAAAAATTGGGGGTGAAAAGATAATTTTTTTGAAAAAAGTATGATTTTTTATTTTTACGGCTCCACATAAACTTCTGTGAAACACTTGGGGGTTCAAAGTGCTAACAGCACATCTAGATAAGTTCCTTAGGGGGTCTAGTTTCCAAAATGGTGTCACTTGTGAGGGTTTCTACTGTTTAGGTACATCAGGGGCTCTCCAAAAGCGTCATGGCCTCCAATCTCAATTCCAGCCAATTTTGCATTGAAAGTCAAACGGCGCTCCTTCCCTTCCGAGCTCTGCTATGCACCCAAACATTGGTTTACCTGCATATATGGGGTATCAGCATACTCAGGACAAACTGTACAACTACTTTTGGGGTCCAATTTCTCCTGTCACCCTTGGTAAAATAAAAAAATTGGATCTGAAGAAAAAAATTTTGTGAAAAAAAAGTTTTTTTTAAACATTCCAAAAATTCCTGGATGCACCTGAAGGGTTAATAAAATTCTTGAATGTGGTTTTGAGCACCTTGAGGGGTGTAGTTTTTAGAATGGTGTCACTTTTTGTATTTTCTATCATATAGACCCCCCCAGTTTCTTTTAAAATGATGGGTACCTAAAAAAATGGGTTTTTTTAAAATGAAAATCGTAATGCCTGCAATGCAGCTAGTGTGCTCCACCCAAGCCACAGGGGAAGAAGGGATTACTCCTCCCAGGACAGGCCCCGCACGCAGCAGCCAAAAACCCCACCAGTGGCCAAAAACCCAAACTGATTAGGGAAAAACAGTCATAAAGTACCCGAGGTTCAGTAACCCTGGGCAGAAACAAGCCAATAGGGGAAAAAAATGGGAGGTTCCTACTGCAGGTAGCAAACCCTTCCCAGAGGGGCTAGGGAGGGGGCTTGAGACTGCAAAAGGAAGCTCTACAAAAAAGAAGACAGGGACCACCAAATGCGGAGTGTGGCAGGCAAGCGAGCAAAGAGAAGTCCAGAAGGGCACAAACACTGTCAGTTACCCCAAACCGAGGGGCAAAAAACCAAACATGAGCGCGGGGGGTCCAAGGCGTGAACGGGGGACGTGGTCGGTACAAGCCAGGGGAAACAAAAAACCAACAGAGAACAAGCAGCAGAGAGGGAAACCCAAAAGACGGGGGCGAGTCAGTGGGTCATACACAGTAAACAAGTCAAAGGGAGGGATCCCAGGGAACAAGGGGCAAGGGGGCCCAAACGGAGGTTGACAACACTAAAAATGGAAAACCGGGTGGACAGACTGAAATAGGCCCCGCCAGCCCCAGAACGGGCCCCAGGAAATTTTCCCCCCAGACCATCTTGAAGAGGGCAGCAGGAAAAAATCGGGCCCTTATAATTCCTAAAAA
>JARQOD010000002.1:184157542-184168982 GCA_033576555.1 Oophaga sylvatica | reverse complement strand
GGTAGGTAGGAGTGCGCTGGGGTGGTCGAGGATTTGTGAGGATGAAGGAGAGAATGTTGTGGTCAGAGAGTGGAAGCGGTGAGTTATTTAGGTGGGAGATTGAACAGAGGCGGACAAAGACCAGGTCAAGGGTGTTACTATCCTTGTGTGTCTAAGAGGTTGAAAGCTGTGAGAGGCCTAGAGAAGTGGTTAGTGATAGAAGCTGAGATGCAGATGTGGAAGTAGGGCTGTTAATGGGGATGTTGAAGTCTCCAAGGATAAGGGTTGGTAGTTCTGCGGACATGAAATGCGGCAGCCAGGCTGAGAAGTGGTCAAGGAACTGGGTGGGCGAGCCTGGGGGCCGATATATGACCGCTACTCTGAGGGAGAGGGGACAGAAGAGCCTGATGGTGTGGACCTCAAAAGAAGGGAATGAGAGTGATGGAATTGGGGGATGACCTGGAAAGTGCATTGTGGAGACAGGAGTATGCCAACTCCACCACCATGTCTGTTTGCGGGTCTTGGGGAATGGGAGATCTGTAAGCCACCATAGGAAATGGCAGCGGGGGAGACCGTGTCGAATCCTGAATCCAGGTTTCAGTGAGGGCCAACAGATGAAGAGAGTTGTTCAGAAAGTAGTTGTGCAGGAAGGATAGCTTTGCATGCAGACCGTGGATTCCAGAGGGCACAATTAAAAGAAGGAGATGAGGGAGTGCAAGTAATATTAATAAGATTATTATGGTTTCGATATGAGGTAGGGTAGGGATTGAGGTTGGGGGATGGTGGACCAGGGTTGGGGGAGATGTCCCTTAAATCAGTAGGAGTAGGAAGATAAAGAGCAGGTAGTTGTTGGAGTTGTAAGTAGGTTTTTTCTGTGATGTGTTTGGGCAAGATGGGCTGAGGTTTCTCAGGAAGGTGAAGAGTGCATGGGAACTGTACATGGGAGAGGGAAGTATAGAGGGACTGATGTGTATGAGTCAAGATGGAGGGGGGATGGGGCGGTGATGTGGATGGCAAGAGAACACAGGAGGATAGAGGTAAAGTACATAATTAAAAAGAAAGCAAAGTGTGGGGTACCTGATTCCAGCCCTGATTAACTGCCATGGATAACTGCCGTTTACACATGCTTTGAAGCACCTGAAGGGTTAATAAACTTCTTGAATGTGGTTTTGAGTACCTTGAAGGGTGCAGTTTTTAAAATAGTTTCACTTTTGGGTATTTTCTGCCATATAGACCAACTCAAATGACTTCAATGTGAGGTGGTCCCTTAAAAAATGGCTTTGTAAATTTTGTTGTAAAAATGAGAAATCGCTGGTCAACTTTTAACCCTTATAATTTCCTAACAAAAAATTTTGGTTCCAAAATTGTGCTGATGTAAAGTAGAATGTGGGAAATGTTATTTCTTAACTTTTTTGTGTGACATATTTCTCTGTTTTAAGGGAAATAAAAATTCAAAGTTTGAAAATTGCAAAATTTTCAAAATTTTCGCCATATTTGCTTTTTTTCAAAATTAAACACAAGTTATATCGAAAATTTTTACAACTAACGTGAAGTACAATATGTCACGAGAAAACAGTCTCAGAATCGCGAAGATCCTTTGAACCGTTCCAGAGTTATAACCTCATAAAGAGACAGTGGTCAGAATTGTAAAAATTGGCCCGGTCATTAACGTGCAAACCACCCTTGGGGGTGAAGAGGTTAATCCCAAATCAGTTAGGTGTATTCGTGTTAGCAAAATGGTTGGGTAATGATCTGTTCCTAGTATTCTGGTTATCAAAATGGACCTTGAGTCGAGATTCCTATAATATCTTTGTAGATCAATGTCTAGTTGAAAGCTGTTAAATTGTATGTGGGGCAGAAAGATAAACTTTTTTGCAGTAAACGAATCTGTGAGGAATTCAAACATTTTTAGTTGAAATGTTAACCGCTAAATTCGTGTCATTACCTGGGACCTCTTGTTCATACCATGACGAGTTGTTTCAATGACATTGGCCCCCTCCTTGGTCCTCTTTTTTGATGGTACCTCTGTCGGAGCCTAAAAAAGAAGATCTGTGAATATATTACTACCTGGTGGCATCCATTAACAATATAATCCGGTAAGCTGGTCCCTCTTTTTTCACCTTAAATTTTCCACCATATCGCTATTCCACCACTCTAGTGATTTTTATTTGCATTTTTGGGCACATTCCTGTATATTATACCGTTGACCTATATCGGAATTAATCTGGTTTTCTTGTAATTATTATCTGCATAAATGATATTCTATTATGGACACATTGAATCATATTTTCCTGTCATTATATAACCTTATCTGATTTTGGATATCGTGTATTGCGATACAGAGATCTTTTACCTTTTGCATCAAACTACATCTACATTATTCTCTATGGGCTTTCAGCCTATCCTGTCTACACTAATTATTGTGTTATTGAGATTGTTTATATTTTTGATATCATGGATATTATCTAATGTGGATTTATTTTGTCATTTTTCTCTTTTGTTTTCCTTTTTGTTATAGTCTGATGAAAGTCAAAATAACGACCAAACGTTACTTTGGATTATATTTTTATGTAATAAATTTGTGTAAGCATTTCAACATTGAGTGCCAGACTTTGTTTATATACCATATCCATGGCAACAGGGTCACGCTTGAAATGTGAGCAGTTAACTGTTGAACAACCTAATACAATACGTGGGCATATTATCCAAAGTTTGTATCCATTAATTAATAACCAACTCCAAGGACAAACCCTCACTAATCTAGGTCAATTGAAAAGCTTAACTATTCATAAAATCATAATCGCACAAATATAACACAACAATAACAGGACATAATAAATATATATAATATATATATATATATATATATATATATATATATATACAATATACAACACTGACATTGGGGGAAGGAACAGGGGGCATGGGGAATGAACAAAGAGATTTAAAGAAAGCCTTGTGTATATGATCATCAATCTACCAGATTCCAATTCTCTATATCCTCTGGTCGTCCCCCGCTTTCGATTGATGTTCATCTAAATAAAAAAAGACATGTAAGAAAAGCATAAAAATACAAAAAAGGAAAAACAAGGAAAAAGAAAAAAGGTACAAATGAAATAAATACAAAAGAAAATATACAAAAGAAAAAATACACCCATCAAATGCCATAACAAAACAGGAGAACATGAAGATCAAGACACACAAATTTGTAAATTATAATCAACATTGAGTCCCCTGGGTAGTAGTTTACCCAGCATTGAAATCCATCTCATTTCCTTCTTTTTCAGGATGTTCATTCAGTCTATCCCCTCCCTCCTCTGAATAGGACACCATCTATCATCCTAAACCTAAGTGGTTAACTGAATGCCTACAATCCAAAAAATGTTTAGGTACTGGTAAATCAAGTAGTTTGGTTCTAATAGGCTCTTATGTTTACTAATGCATGCCTTAACCTCCATAGAGGTTTCCCCACATACATCAGCCCACATGGGCACACAAGCATGTAGATGACAAAGCTCGAGGCACAGTTATACCTATCCCTTATAAAGAACTTTTTCCCAGTATGTGGGTGATAAAAGCAATCACTCTTTAACATATTCCCACAAAATGCACAACCTGGCAGGGAAAATTTCCCTGTCTGGAAGGGCATAATGTTCTCTGCTCTAAAGTTTTGAAAGACCCCACATCCGACTTAAGAAGTCTATCTCTGAAATTCTGACCATGTCATATTGATAAAATAGTGTACGAGGCAAATTCAGATACATGTGGTAAACCTTCATGGAGTAAATCCAATGCTTCCACAAAATATTCCCAATTTGTCCACTAGCCGGACCATAGGCAGAAACAAATAGTACTATTTCGAAACAGGCCTATCGTTTTTTGAACGTATTTCATCTTGAGTCAAGCCTAACACTTTATCTTTATATCTAATCACATCTCTTCTCGGGTAACCTCTTTGACTAAGTCTGTTACACATATCCTCAAGTCTCAAATCAATTCTCTCCTCACCAGAAATTATCCTACTCACACGGTAAAGAGTCCACCATCTTCCTAGGGTGGTTACTATTAAACAGGAGCAAGCTATTCCTATCGTATCTTTAATAAATAAGTCTGTACCCAAGGTGTCCCCTCTTTTATATACCATCGCATCCAAAGATTGTACTTGTTCAGCTGAGTAAGCTAAACTAAACTCAAACTCAGGGAATACACCATTGAGTTCAGCCTTAAAAGGGAATCTGTCACCCCATTTTAGCCCTATGAGATAAAGATATCATTGCATGCGCCACTATTTCCTTGCCCCGGAAATGACTACTTGCCTTGGACGACTTCTTGGACAAGGAAAGTGGAGGAAAATAGTTGCGCATGCGCTGTAATGATTTATGCTTTGCCCACTGGTGGGCAAAGCACACTGCGCAAGTGTGAGGGGATTTTGAAAGGCGCAATCGTGGGAAGCCGAACGCCATCTGTGCTATTCACAGACGGCGATACGCAAGAGAATCCGAGGAGCAGAGGTGGGGGGAAGAAAAAAACGCCGCCCTCCGGACCGGATAGCATGAATTTGCATACAGAAATACGAACTTTACTAAGGTATTTTTACATGAAAACTGGGGTGACCGGGGGATAGCATAGGTACCCATAGATTAGTTATGGGATGCACTATGCAATGATATCTTTATCTCTTAGGGCTAAAATGGGGTGACAGATTCCCTTTAAACTTAATCCTGTCCACCATCACATATAACAAAAATGTCATCAATATAGCACCACCAGCTTGGACATGGTGCCAGAAGATGGATTTTTACATGTGCTGGTCCTCGAATACCGCCATATAAAAAAAAACCCGGGGAGGAGTCCTGAGGAGATCATTTGCATATTCCCCGTTCATTCTTGAATGAGTGAAGAGTCTCCACGAGCTCAAAGAACACTGGATTTTGGCCATTGCAGCTGAAAGGAAGACATTGGTAAACCGCTCGCCGGCACGTTTTTCACCGCTTGATATCTCTTTAACAGTAAGAACATGGAAGAGGCCAGGAGCCATTTGGTGGCTGCATTTCTTGCTACTGTTCACAGACTTACTAGTAGAAAAGCCAGATTTCTCATGCCACAAATGCAAGCTTGGTGCCCTGTTGGAGGAAAGTTGCAAAATCTAGAAGAGAGGTTAGCTACATTGAAAATCATTAAGGAAGATGAAGAGTTCTTAGACAGAGCGAATTATCTCTTCATGTTACAGAAAGAAAAGAAATTCGAAGTGCATCTGAAGAAACAGAGGAATGGAAGCATGTGACACAGAGAAGCAGGAAGATTGGAAGGCAGTCAGCCACCACACTGCTCAGGAACCTGTACCAGGCTCTCACACAGGAAATGATGAAGAAATACATCAAGATAAGACTTTGCCACAAAGAACAACCTTTTTATGCCCCAGAGTCCTCCTGGATGGAGAAAAAAAAAATGTTGTGAAGAAACGGAGAGTTGTGGTCATGGGGGATTCCCTGTTGAGAGGAACACAGGCCACTATCTGCAGACGGATATAACCTCAAGAGAAATGTGCTGTCTTCCAGGTGCAAAAATTAAAGATGTGCCTGACAGAATATCAGGACTCTTCAGACCTACAGATGACTACCCATTCCTGCTATTACATGTGGGGACAAATGACACCGCAAAAAAAGGACCTGGAACCATCTGAAGTGACTTTGAAAACTTAGGTAAGAAGTAAAAGAACTGGGAGCGCAGATGGTCTTCTCTTCCATCCTCCCAGTGGATGGCCATGGAACAAGGAGGGGGAATAAGTTTTGCATGTGAACAACTGGCTATGTCGATGGTGCTGTCAGCAAGGATTTGGATTTCTGGATCACAGAGTGAATTACCTATAAGATGGACTACTTACTAGAGACTACTTATGAAGACTGGAAAACATGTACCGTATATACTCGAATATAAGCCGTGATTTTCAGCCCATTTTTTAGGGTGAAAGTCCCCTCTCGGCTTATATTCGAGTCATATACAGGGGTCGGCGGGGGAGGGGGAGCGCAGCTGTCCTATATATCACCCCTCCGCCGGCGCGGTCTCTGCAGGCCCCTGCTTTCTCCCACGGTCCCGGCGCCTGTGTTCAGCGGTCAGCTGGTACCGCTCATTAAAGTCATGAATATGCACTTTCATGACTTTAATGAGCGGTAACACGGACCGCTGAACACAGGCGCCGGGACCATGGGGAAGAGCAGGGCAGAGACGCGCCGGCGGAAGGGTAAGTATAAGCGAAAATTTACCTGTCCCGTTCCGCTGTGTCCTCGGGGTCCTCTTGCTGCGATGTTCAGCAGAGGGCGCGATGACATGGTTACTGCGCGCAGCACCCTCTGCCTGATCATTGACTGCTGGAGGACCCGGAAGACAGCGCGAGGACCCGGTGACAGGTAAATGTCTCAGGTGCTGGGGCTCTGAGTGAGCGGTGACACCGGGCCCACCTGTCCCCCATAGCGCGCCGGTGCCCCCCGCCTGCTCAGGACACCGGCACCTGGCCCGCAGCAATGAGAGGTGAGTATGTCTTTTTTTTTTTTCGGTTGTAGCAGCAGCGGGCAGCAATTGAGGCCTATACTATGGAGCATCTATGGGGGCACAATCTATGGATCATATATGGGGGCATAATCTATGGGGGCACAATCTATGGATAAATATATGGGGCGAATAATCATGGATCATATATGGGGCACAATCTATGGATCATATACGGGGGCATAATCTATGGGGGCACAATCTATGCATCTATATGGGGGAAATAATCTATGGGGCACAATCTATGGATCATATATGGGGGCATAATCTATGGATCATATATGGGGGCACAATCTATGGATCATATCATTAGAATCATAGAATCATAGAATGGTAAATTGGAAGGGACCTCCTGGGCCTTCTGGTCCAACCCCCTGCTCAAAGCAGGATTCTCTAAATCATCCCAGACAGATGTCTATCCACCTCTGTTTTGAAGACTTCCATTGAAGGAGAACTCCCACCTCTTGTGGCAGCCTGTTCCACTCATTGATCACCCTAACTGTCAAAAAGTTTCTTTAATATCTAATCTGTGTCTCTTCCCATTCAGTTTCATCCATTGCTTCTAGTCTTTCCTTGTGCAAATGGAATAAAGATGATCCTTCTACAATGTGCAGCCCTTGAGATATTTTAGACAGCTATTAAGTCTCCTCTCAGTCTTCTTTTTTGCAAGCTAAACATTCCCAAAAACCTGCAACCGTTCCTCATAGGACATGGTTTGCAGACCCGGGCACCATTCTGGTGGGTCTTTCTGAACTTGCTCAGTTTGTTGATGTCTTTTTTAAAATGTGGTGCCCAAAACTGGACACAGTATTCCAGATGAGGTCTGACCAAAGAGGAGTAGAGGGCAATAATGACCCCACGTGATCTAGACTGTAGCTTCTGTTGATACATCCTAAATTGCATTTGCCTTTTGTGCTGCTGCATCACACTGCTGACTCATGTTAAGTCTGTGATCAATTAGTATACCCAAGTCTTTTTCACATGTGCTGTTACTTAGCCCTATTCCTCCCATTTTGTATATGCTTTTTCATTTTTATTGCCCAGATGTAGTACTTTGCATTTTTCCCTGTTAAAATCCATTGTTGTTGCTGCCCACTGCTCCAGTTTTATGTATATCTTTTTGAATCCTCTCTCTCTCTTCTCTAGTATTAGCTACCCTCCTAGCTTTGTGTCATCAGCAAATTTGATCAGTTTTACCCTCAATTCCTTCATCTAAATCATTGATAAAGATTTGAACAATACAGGGCCCAAACAGAGCCTTGTGGTACCCCACTTGAGACATTCTTCCAACTGGATGTGCAGCCATTTACAACCACTCTTTGGGTCCGATCACTAAGCCAGTTATGAATCCACCTAACAGTTGCCTTGTCCTTTCCATACTTAGTCATTTTTTCAATAGGTTGTGTGGAGATACTTTGTCAAATGCTTTGCTGAAGTCAATATATACTATATCTACAGCATTTCCCTGATCCACCCGTCAGTGATTCTGTCATAGAAGGAAAAAAATTAAGTTAGTCTGACATGACTTATTAGTTACAAACCCCATGCTGACTCTGTTTAATCACTTCATTCTTATCCAGGTACTTGCATACATGTTTTTAATAATTTGTTCAAAGACTTTCCTGGTATAGAAGTCAGACTCACCGGCCTGTAGTTCCTGGGTCCACCTTCTTCCCCTTTTTGAAGATAGGAAAACATTTGCTCTTCTCCAGTCTTCTGGGACTTCTCCTGTTCTCCAAGAATTTTCAAAGATTATGGACAGTGGTTCAGAATTTCTTCTGCTATCTCCTTCAGTACCCTGGGGTGTAATTCATCTGGACCTGGAGACTTGAATTCATTTATGTTAGCTAAGTGTTTCCTCACTGTCTTTCTGTTTATAGATATCTGGATTCTTCTATTCCTTTAATAGGACAGTGAAGATCAGTTGATGTTACATTTCCTTTCTGAGAGAAAACAGATGCAAAATAGGAATTTAAAAAGTTCAGCCTTCTCAACATCCTGACTTACCATTTCATCATTTTCATCCTGTAAAATCCTATAGCATCTTTGACTTTTCTTTTACTTTTGACGTATCCCCAAAATCCTTTTTTGTTGCTTTTGACGTCACTTGCAAGCCTTAATTCATTGTCAGCTTTAGATAATCTGATTTGTGCCCTGCAGGTTCTGCAGACGGCATTATATTCTTCTTTAGATATGCCTCCCTCTTTCCATTTGATAAACATTTCTTTCTTCCTTTTTAGCATGCGTTTAAGTTCTATGTTCATCCATCCTGGTTTCCTTAAATGCTTCCCATTCTTCCCTCTTTTCGGAATTGTTTAACGATTGTGCTTTGAGAATCTCATTTTTCAGTTTTTCCATTCCTTCCTGGACATTTTTGTCCTAAGGATATCCAGCCATTGGATCCCCCAATTCTCTTTCTGAGTTCCTTAAAATCTGCCTTTCTGAAATCTAACCTTGACGTCTGAGTCTTCACAGGTCTTCCTCCTTTGTTATCCAAAATTCTAAAAAAGCATGGTCACTACCTCCTAGAGTCCCAGCCACTCTTACCTCCTCCACAATTCCTCCCTGTTTATGAGGATTAGATCCAAGGTAGCAGATCCCCTTGTTTTTCTCCATTACCTTTTGGAAGATAAAGTTGTCAGCAAGAGAGGATAAGAATTTCCGGACCTGTTAGTTTTGCCTGAGAGAGATATATGGGGGCATAATCTATGGGGCACAATTTATGGATCATATTGGGGCATAATCTATGGGATCATATATGGGGCACCAATCTATGGAGCATCAATGGGGGCACAATCTATGGGGGCACAATCTATGGAGCATCATGGGGGCACAATCTATGGAGCATCTATGGGGGCACAATCTATGGAGCATCTATGGGGGCACAATCTGTGGAGCATCTATGGGGGCACAATTGTGAGCATCTATGGGGCACAATCTATGGAGCATCTATGGGGCACAATCTATGGACATCTATGGGGGCACAATCTATGGAGCATCTATGGGGGCACAATCTATGGAGCATCTATGGGCATAATATATGGGCAGCATATAGGGCATAATATCATTTTTCACCCTAGGCTTATACTCGAGTCAGTAAGTTTTCCCCGTTTATTGTGGCAAATTAGGGGGTCGGCTTAATACTCGGGTCGGCTTATACTCGAGTATATACGGTATTTGGAAGTCGCCTTGCTACACTCATCAGGAAGCTTTAAACTAGAACAATGTTGGAAGGGAAGCAAAAGGCCAGAAAAAGCCATACACCGACAAATACTATTGACAGCTTGCTATTAGAAGTGGAAAGGAAGAACAAAAACAAAAAAATCTAAATAGTAAAAATATTGGAGAAAGAGAAACCAATCACAAACCAAAATGTTTCTATACAAATGCACAAAGCATAGGCAAGAAACAAGGAGAATTGGAACTACTAACGCAGGAAAGAAAAAGGATGTCATGGAATCACTGAAAATTGGTGGGACGATACACATGATTGGAATACAAGGCTATAAGGATACAACTTATTGCAAGAAAAAGACTTGGTAAACGAGGAGGAGGTGTTGCATTGTATGTTAGAAAAGCGTATATCTGCCCAGAGATTGAAGCTTCAGAGACTGGAGAGAACAATGCAAAGGACACCATTGTAGGCAATTTACTACAGGCTGCCTGTGCAAGCTGAAGATATAGATGAACTCTTTATGCATCAAATGGCCAAGTTCTCCAAAAAATAAGACATAGTGGTCATGGGAGATTTCAACTATCCAGACATTTGTTGGGAATCTCTCTCAGGAAAAAGTAACAGGTCAAGCAAATTTCTTATCCTCTCTTGCTGTCAATGTATGTTCCAAAAGGTAGGGGAGGAAAACAAGCGGATTGCTCCTTCGATTCTACTCCTTATAAACAGGGAGGAAATGGTTGAGGAGGTTAGAGTGGCTGGGAACCTAGGAGGTATGCAACTATGTTATTTTAGAATTTTGGATAACTAGAGGAGGAAAGATCTGTGAAGACTCAGGACTTCAAGGTTAGATTTCAGAAAGGCAGATTTTAAGGGATCAGAAAGAGAATGTAGAGACCAATGGACAAAAATATCCGGAGGATGGGAAATTTTTTGAAAAATTAGATTCTCAAAGCCAATCATTAACAATTCCGAAAAGAGGAAAGAATAGGAAAGCATTTTAAGGAAACCAGGGTGGATGAACAAAGAAACTTAAACACATGTAAAAAGGGGGGAAAAATGAAAGTTTATCAATGGAAAGAGGAGGCCCTATCTAAAGAACAATAAAATGCTGTCTAGTAATCTGATTCGTGCCCTGAGATTTTCAAAAACTGACAGTGAATTAAGGCTTGCAAAGAAAATCAAAAGCAATAAAAAAAAGGATTTTGGGGATTATGTCAAATAAAAGAAAATCAAATCTGCTATAGGATTTTACAGGATGAAAATGATGAAATGGTAAGAAAGGATGTTGAGAAAGCCCAACTTTTAAATTCCAATTTTTTCATATTTTTCTCTCAGGAAAGGAAATGTAACATCAACTGATTTCACTGTCCTATTAAAGAAATATGGAAACCAGGATATTATAAACAGAAAGATAGTGAGGGAAAAAATTAGCTAACATAAAAAGAATTCAAGTCTCCAGGTCCAGAGAATTACCCCCAGAGTTTCTGAAGGAGATTGAGGAAATTTTTGAACCCTTCTCCATTAATCTTTGAAAATTCCTGGAGAACAGGGAAGTCCCAGAAGGGTGGGGGAAGAGCAAATGTTGTTCCTATCTTCAAAAAAGGGAAGAAAAGGGGGACCCAGGCAATATAGGGCCGGCGAGTCTTACTTTTGTCACGGGGCATTGAAAGAAATACAGGGGATGAGGCCTGGGCCCCTGAACTGCCCCTAAGCTAAGGGGGGGACCTGGCTTTCCTTAAA
>JARQOD010000002.1:184037050-184157442 GCA_033576555.1 Oophaga sylvatica | reverse complement strand
GGCCAGACAACTGTGCAAACTCCATTGGGAGAAAAGATCCTCCCCAGCACCCAGAGATACAGAGGGAAAAAAAAAAAAAAATGCAACAAACAGAAAAATATCTCTGACAACTTTTCTTCCTTCAAAATATTTTTTCCCTTCTGTGAGTACCATACAATTTTTATGGCCGGTGATACTGTTATGTTACGGTAGCTGAGGAGTGCAGGCAAAAAAGGAAATACACCAGAGCTGTTGGAATCTATGAGATTGCAGTACCCTGACTAACCACCGCAACTAGAGGCAGCCGTGGAGCGTTCCTACGTTGGTCCTAGACGCCTCGTCACAGCCTGAGAAACTAACTACACCTAAAGATAGAAATAGGAAAGCTATCTGCCCCGGAGCAGAACCCCAAAGATAATAGAAAGCCCCCAAACATGTAATGGCGGTTAGACAAGAGGAAATACTGACACAGAAAGAAAATAGAATGAGCAAACGCTGGGGCCCAAACTATCTAAATAGAAAAGGATAGGAAGGGTACTTACTGCAATCCCAGAAAACCCTGAAAAAACACCAACTCTACTAATTTCAAAATCACCTGAGATCACACGACCTCTACCACCTAAATTAGTTCTCTGGTGTAAAAAAATCAAAACAGCAGCCACAGAAAAAACTGGAAAAAGCAAAAGTACAAAACACAGTGGCTGAACTAAACTGAGAGGGCAAAAGCCCCGGAGGGGACCCTGAAGGCCCCCACAGAAGTGCAGGACCAAATGCAAAAATATAGCAAAAACACAAAATAAGAAATTGTCTTATCTGATAGCAGGAGATGCAGACACGACACAGCAGGCTACAAGGGAAACTGGAAAGAAGGATTCAGACCAGAACAATTGATCACCGGCAACCCTGATGGGAAAATGATTCCCTTAAATAAGACCAATCAGTAACACCTGATTCCCAGTCCTCACAATCCTCACTAGTACCGCTTGTAACCACCAGAGGGAGCCTCTGCTCAGAACTCATCTCAAACCCATTCACAACAGGGTTATGTTTCTACTGTGGTGATGCCTCTCATGCTATTTCAGTCTGCCCTAAGCGGGGAAGACGTTTTGCACGCTCAGTTGTCTTGGGTAGTGTTCAGACTAAGTTTTTATTAACTGTCACTCTGATATGCTCTCTGTCCTCATTTTCTGCTCAGGCTTTCATTGATTCTGGAGCAGCTATTAACCTGATGGATTATGATTTTGCTAAACGTTGTGGATTTCCCTTGATACCCCTTCAGAAGTCTATTCCCCTACTGGGGATCGATTCTACCCCTTTGGCTGAGAATAAACCCCAGTTTTCTACTCAGGTGATAATGAGGGTTGAACTGATCACCAGGAGTGCTGCAAATTTTTGGTTCTGTATAATCTTCATGACATTATCATGCTGGGTTTTCCTTGGTTACAGTCTCATAATCCTGTTTTGGATTGGAAATCTGTGTCTGTAACCAGTTGGGGCTGCCAATGTGTTAATACCAACACTCCTGTTTTTTCTGCCTCCCCCCAGGCTCAGGATGTTCCTGACTTTTTGATTGATTTTTCTGATGTGTTTAGCGAAAGTAAATCTGCATCCTTGCCTCCCCATAGGAGCTATGACTGCGCTATTGAATTAGTGTCGGGTAGTAAATTCCCTAAAGGTCGCCTTTTTAACTTGTCTGTACCTGAACATGACGCTATGCGGTCTTATATCAAGGAATCATTGGAGAAGGGTCATATCAGACCATCCTCTTCACCCTTAGGTGCCGGTTTTTTCTTTGTGGCCAAAAATGGGTGGTTCATTAAGGCCGTGTATTGATTATCGTCTCTTGAACAATATTACTGTGAAATATCAATACCGTTACCCTTGATTTCTGACCTGTTTTCCAGGGTGAAAAACGCTACTTGGTTTACCAAGCTTGACCTCAGGGGGGCGTATAACCTTATTCGCATTAAGCACGGGGATGAATGGAAGACGGCATTTAACACCCCTGAAGGGCATTTTGAGTACCTGGTGATGCCCTTTGGGCTCACTAATGCTCCTTCCGTCTCCAGTCCTTCATGAATGACATTTTCAGGGATTTTGTGGACAAATTTCTGATTGTTTATTTGGATGATATCTTGATTTTTTCTAATGACTGGGACTCTCATGTGAAACATGTTCGAACTGTATTCCAGATTTTGAGAGAGAATGCTCTGTATGTGAAGGGATCAAAGTGTCTTTTTGGCGTACAGAGGATCTCATTTCTGGGATTCATTTTGTCCCCATCTGTTATTGAAATGGACCCGGTCAAGGTTCAGGCCATCTGTGATTGGGTCCAACCTACTTCATTAAAGGCTCTTCAGAGATTTTTGGGTTTTGCCAATTTTTATCGTAAATTTATTGGTAATTTCTCGGTTATTGTTAAACCATTAACTGATTTGACCAGAAAGGGTTCTGATGTGGTGAATTGGCCTCCTGAGGCAGTCTCTGCATTTCAGGAACTTAAGCAGAGATTCACTTCTGCTCCTGTTCTACGGCAGCCTGATGTTTCTCTGCCATTTCAGGTGGAGGTTGATGCCTCTGAAATTGGGGCAGGTGCCGTTTTGTCCCAAAAAGATCCAGAGACCTCTAAAAGTAACCCTTGTGCCTTTTTCTCTCGAAAATTTTCTCCTACTGAACGTAATTATGACGTGGGTAATCGGGAGTTATTGGCCATGAAGTGGGCTTTTGAAGAGTGGAGACATTGGCTGGAGGGAGCCAAACATCAGGTGGTGGTCCTTACGGACCATAAGAATCTGGTCTATCTGGAATCTGCCAAGCGACTCAATCCTAGACAGGCCAGGTGGGCCTTGTTTTTCACACGTTTTAATTTTGTGGTTTCCTTTCTTCCTGGCACTAAGAATGTTAAGGCGGATGCCCTCTCGAGGAGTTTCCTTGCGGACTCTCCTGAGTTATCTGATCCTTCTGTTATTTTGAAAGAGGGTGTAGTTCTTTCCGCCATCTCGCCCAATTTGAGACTTGCTCTGGAGGGGTGTCAGGAGGATAGGCCCGAGTGCTGCCCTGTTGGAAAATTGTTTGTCCCGGACCATGGAAAAAGAGTGTGATGTCTGAGATTCATTGTTCCGCGTTGGCTGGGCATCCCAGAATTTTTGGTACCAGAGACTTGGTTAGTCGGTCCTTTTGGTGGCCTACCTTGTCTCGTGATGTCAGGAAATTTGTGCAGTCCTGCGGGACTTGCTCTGGCTCCAAGCCTTGCTCTCGCTCTAGTGGTTTGTTGATGCCATTGCCTGTGCCCAAGAGACCATGGACCCATATCTCTATGGATTTCATTTCCGACCTTCCTGTTTCTCAGAGAATGACCACCATCTGGGTAATTTGTTATTTCCAAGATGTTACATCTTGTGCCATTACCTAAGTTGCCTTCCTCCTCTGAATTGGTGCCGTTGTTCCTTCAGCACGTGGTTCGTTTACACGGCATTCCTGAGAACATTGTGTCTGACAGAGGAGTCCAGTTTGTTTCCAGATTTTGGAGGACTTTTTGTTCTAAACTGGGTGTTCAATTGTCTTTCTCCTCGCATTTCATCCTCAGACCAATGGTCAAACTGAGAGAACAAACCAGACATTGGAGACTTATCTAAGATGCTTTGTGTCTGCTGATCAGGATGACTGGGTCTCTTTTTTGCCTTTGGCTGAGTTTGCTCTTAATAATAGGGCTAGCTCTGCTACTTTGATGTCTCCGTTTTTCTGTAATTCTGGGTTTCACCCTCAGTTTTTCTTCAAGGACAGACGGAGGCTTCTGTCTGTCCAGGTGTTGACTCTGTTGTGGAGCGTATGCAACTGATTTGGGACCAGGTAGTGGAGAGGTTGTCCCTCTCTCAGGAGAGGGCCCAGCGGTTTGCTAACCGGCATAGGACTGATGGTCCTCGGTTTAAAGTGGGGAACTTGGTCTGGTTGTCCTCAAAGAATATTTCTATGAGAGTAGCATCTCCTAAATTTAAGCCTAGGTTCATTGGACCTTATAGGATCATGGAGATTATTAATCCTGTTTCTTTTCGTTTGCTTCT
This sequence comes from Oophaga sylvatica, assembly GCA_033576555.1. NCBI lineage: Eukaryota > Metazoa > Chordata > Amphibia > Anura > Dendrobatidae > Oophaga > Oophaga sylvatica. The sequence continues at coordinate 184,153,402 of JARQOD010000002.1, read as the reverse complement.
TCCAGGGACATTTAAGATCCATAACGTGTTCCACAAGTCCTTGTTGAAGAGGTTTGTTGAGCCAGTGGTTCCTGCTGCTGTGCCTCCTGACCCTGTTTTGGTTGAGGGCAATCTGGAGTATGTGTTGAGAAAATATTAGATTCTCGTTTTTCTAGACGGAAACTCCAGTATTTGGTTAAATGGAGAGGTTATGGTCAGGAAGACAATTCTTGGGTGTTTGCTTCGGACATCCATGCTAGGAGACTTATCCGTGCGTATCATAGAACTCATCCTGACCGACCTGGTTGCTCAAATGAGGGTTCCGTGACCCCTCCTCAAGGGGGGGTACTGTTGTGAATGGGTTTGAGATGAGTTCTGAGCAGAGGCTCCCTCTGGTGGTTACAAGCGGTGCTAGTCTGTCCAGTGATGATTGTGAGGACTGGGAATCAGGTGTTACTGACTGGTCTTATATAAGGGAGTCACCTTCCCATCAGGGTTGCCGGTGATCAATTGTTCTGGTCTGAATCCTTTATTCCAGTTTCCCTTGTAGCCTGCTGTGTCGTGTCTGCATCTCCTGCTAACAGATAAGACATTTTCTTCTTTTGTGTTTGTGCTATATTTTTGCATTTTGTCCTGCACTTCTGTGGGGGCCTTCAGGGTCCCCTCCGGGGGCTTCTGCCCTCTCAGTTTTGTTCAGCCACTGATGTTTGTACTTTTGCTTTTTCCAGTTTTTTCAGTGGCTGCTGTTTTGATTTTGTTACACCAGAGAACTAATTTAGGTGGAAGAGGTCGTGTGATCTCAGGTGTTTTTGAAATTAGTAGAGTTGGTGCTTTGCAGGGTTTTTTGGGATTGCAGTAAGTACCCTTCCTATCCTTTTCTATTTAGTTAGTTTGGGCCCCAGCATTTGCTCGTACTATTTTCTTTCTGTGTCAGTATTTCATCTTGTCTAACCGCCATTACATGTTTGGGGGCTTTCTATTATCTTTGGGGTTCTGCTCGGGGCAGATAGTTTTCCTATATCTATCTTTAGGTGTAGTTAGTTTCTCAGGCTGTGACGAGGCGTCTAGGACCAACGTAGGAACGCTCCACGGCTGCCTCTAGTTGTGGTGGTTAGTCAGGGTACTGCAATCTCATAGATTCCAACTGCTCTGGTGTATTGCCTTTTTACCTGCACTCCTCAGCTACCGAAACATAACAGAAATGCTTCTAAACTCAAATCAGCCTGCCTACATCTTTGCACACGTTGCATATGTTGTATGTGATCATTTTCACAACGTTCATCCTTTTGTTCAGATGTTTCCATATTCCTTGCTTCAGCCTGCCTTGTCCGATTCTTGTGAAGACGACATTCCCGTTGCTCTGATGTCTCAGCTGCCTTACATTTAGCCTGTCTCGTCCGTTTCTTTTCAAGACGCGAGTCACGTTGTTCACTCGTCTCAGCCCTTTGACACAATTTTGCTTTCTTAGCTTTTGGATGAACTTGCCCAATAGATGGTTGTTTTTTGGGCGAAATTTTAACCCCTTCATGACCCAGCCTATTTTGACCTTAAAGACCTTGCCATTTTTGCAATTCTGACCAGTGTCCCTTTATGAGGTAATAACTCAGGAACGCTTCAACGGATCCTAGCAATTCTGAGATTGTTTTTTCGTGACATATTGGGCTTCATGTTAGTGGTAAATTTAGGTCGATAATTTTTGCGTTTATTTGTGAAAAAATGGAAATTTGGCGAAAATTTTGAAAATTTTGTAATTTTCAAATTTTTAATTTTTATTCTGTTAAACCAGAGAGTTATGTGACACAAAATAGTTAATAAATAACATTTCCCATATGTCTACTTTACATCAGCACAATTTTGGGAACAACATTTTTTTTGTTAGGAAGTTATAAGGGTTAAAATTTGACCAGCGATTTCTCATTTTTACAGCAAAATTTACAAAACCATTTTTTTTAGGGACCACCTCACATTAGAAGTCACTTTGAGGGGTCTATATGGCAGAAAATACCCAAAAGTGACAACTTTATAAAACCTGCACCCCTCATGCTACTCAAAACTACATTCAAGAAGATTATTAACCCTTCAGGTGCTTCACAGGAACTAAAGCAACGTGGAAGGAAAAAATGGACATTTTAATTTTTCCAACAAAAATTTTTTTTAGCATCAATTTTTTCATTTTTCCATGGGCAACAGGATAAAATGGATCCTAAAATTTGTTGGGCAATTTCTCCTGAGTACACAGATACCTCATATCTGATCATAAACCACTGTATGGGCGCACGGCAGGGCTCAGAAGGGAAGGAGCACCATTTGACTTTTTGAATGGAAAATATGCTGGAATATTTAGCGGTTGCCGTGTCGCATTTGGAGAGTCCCTGTGTGCCTAAACATTGGAGCTCCCCAACAAGTGACCCCATTTTGGAAACTAGACCCCCAAGGAACTTATCTAGATGCATAGTGAGCACTTTGAACCCACAGGTGCTTCACAAATTGATCCGTAAAAAAAAGAAAGTAAATTTTTTTTACAAAAATTTTCTTTTAGCCTCAGTTTTTTCATTTTCACATGGGCAACAGTATAAATTGGATCCTAAAATTTGTTGGGCAGTTTCTCCTGAGTACACAGATACCTCATATGTGGTCATAAACCACTGTTTGGGCACACGGCAGGGCTCAGAAGGGAAGGAGCGCCATTTGACTTTTTGAATGGAAAATATGCTGGAATATTTAGCGGTTGCCATGTCGCATTTGGAGAGTCCCTGTGTGCCTAAACATTGGAGCTCCCCCACAAGTGACCCCATTTTGGAAACTAGACCCCCTAAGGAACTTACCTAGATGCATAGTGAGAACTTTGAACCCCCAGGTGCTTCACAAATTGATCCGTAAAAAAAAGAAAGTACTTTTTTTTCACAAAAATTTTCTTTTAGCCTCAATTTTTTCATTTTCACATGGGCAACAGTATAAATTGGATCCTAAAATTTGTTGGACAATTTCTCCAGAGTACACAGATACCTCATATGTGGTCATAAACCACTGTTTGGGCGCACGGCAGGGCTCAGAAGGGAAGGAGCGCCATTTGACTTTTTGAATGGAAAATTAGCTCCAATCGTTAGCAGACACCATGTCGTGTTTGGAGAGCCCCTGTGTGCCTAAAGTTTAGAGCTCCCCCAGAAATGACGCCATTTTTGAAACTAGACCCCTAAGGAACTTATCTAGATGCAAAGTGAGCACTTTGAACCCCCAGGTGCTTCACAGAAGTTTATAACGCAGAGGCGTGAAAATAAAAAATCTTTTTTTTTCTCAAAAAATGATTTTTTTTTAGCCCACTATTTTTTATTTTCACAATGGTTACAGGAGAAATTGGACCCCAAAAGTTGTTGTCCAGTTTGTCCTGAGTACGCTAGTACCCTATATGTGGGGGGGAACCATTGTTTGGGCACACGTCAGGGCTCGGAAGGGATGTAGTGACGCTTTGAAATGCCGACTTGATGGAATGGTCTGCGGGCACCTTGTTACGTTTGCAGAGCCCCTGATGTGCCTAAACAGTAGAAACCCCCCACAGTGACCCCATTTTGTAAACTAGACCCCCAAAGGAACTTATCCAGATGTGTGGTGAGCACCTTGAACCCCCACGTGCTTCACAGAAGTTTATAATGCAGAGCCGTGAAAATAAAAAATCATTTTTTTCCTCAAAAACTGATTATTTTAACCCGCAATTTTTTATTTTCACAAGGGTAACAGGAGAAATTGGACCACAAAAGTTGTTGTACAGTTTGTCCTGAGTACACTGGTACCCCATATGTGTGGGGGAACCACTGTTTCGGGCACACGTTGGGGCTCGGAAGGGAAGTAGTAACGTTTTGAAATGCTGACTTTGATGGAATGGTCTGCGGGCGTCATGTTAGGTTTGCAGAGCCCCTGATGTGCCTAAAAAGTAGAAACTCCCCACAAGTGACCCCATTTTGGAAACTAGACCCCGCAAAGAACTTATCTAGATGTGTGGTGAGCACTTTGAACCCCAAGGGCTACACAGCAGTTTATAATGCCCGGGCATGAAAATAAAAAATCATATTTTTTCCACAATCAGGATCTTTTAGTCCCCAATTTTTTTATTTTCGCAAGGGTAACAGGAGAAATTAGACCCTAAAAGTTGTTGTCCAATTTGTCCTGAGTACGCTGATACCCCATATGTTGGAGAAAACTACTGTATGGGCGCACGTCGGGGCTCGGAAGGGAAGTAGTGACGTTTTGAAATGCCCACTTGATGGAATGGTCTGCGGGGGTCATGTTACGTTTGCAGAGCCCCTGATGTGCCTAAACTGTAGAAACTCCCCACAAGTGACCCCATTTTAGAAACTAGACCCCGCAAAGAACTTATCTAGATGTGTAGTGAGCACTTTGAACCTCCAAGGGCTACACAGAAGTTTATAACGCCCGGGCATGAAAATAAAAAAATCATATTTTTTCCACAAACATGATCTTTAGTCCCCAATTTTTTTATTTTCCCAATGTTAACAGGAGTAATTAGACCCCCAAAGTTGTTGTGCAATTTTTCCAGAGTACGCTGATACCCCATATGTGGGAGTAAACCACTGTTTGGGCATACGTCGGGGCTTGGAATAAAGGGAGCACTGTTTGACTTTTTGAACGCAAAATTTGCAGGAATCAATGGTGGCGCCATGTCGCGTATGGAGACCCCCTGATGTGCCTAAATAGTGGAAACCCCTCAATTCTAACTCCAACCCTAACTCCAACACACCCCTAACCCCAACCCTAACCCCTACACACCCCTAACCCTAATACAAACCCTAACCATAACCCTAACCGCAACACACCCCTAACCCTAATCCCAACTCTAACCATAAACCTAACCACAAGCCTAACCCTAATCCCAACCCTCACCCCAAAACACCCCTAACACTTATCATAACTCTAACCCTAACCACAAACCTAACCCTAATCCCAATCCTAACCCAAATTCCAACCCTAACCCAAATTCCAACCCTAACCCAAATTCTAACCGTAACCCTAATTCTAGCCCTAACCCTAATTCTAACCCTAGTTCTAACCCTAACCCTAAGGCTGGGTTCATATTGCGTTTTACCAGCCCGTTCAACAAGTAGCGTTGACCGGCTGGTAATGGTATAGCATAACGTGATCGCGTTATGCTATACCCGTTAGCGCAGATGAATCATCAGATGATTCATCTGTGCTAGCGGTGACGGAGCCCAGACGCTGCAGCTCGTGTCCGAGGATCCGTCACTGAATGCCGGCACGTCGCGAACGCATGCCGCTTTACGGCATGCGTTGCGATGCGCACATAAATGGGGTGAATGGCAGCGTTAACGGACTGCGTTACACCGCGTTATACCGCGGTGAAACGCAGTCCATCTAACGGACTGCCATAATGCATTATGAATCCAGCCTAACCCTATCCCTGAGGCCCCGTGCACACGTTGCGGATTCACTTGCGGATTTTTCTAAAATCCGCAGGTAAAATGATCTGCGTTTTACCTGCGAATTTAGCACGGATTTGCTGCGGTTTTTCCCTGCGGTTTTACAACTATAATGGAATAGGTGTAAAACCGCTGCGGAATCCGCACAAAGAATTGACATGCTGCGGATTTAAAACTGCAGCAAATCCGTGCTGAAAAATCTGCAGCATGTGCACAGCGGTTTTTTTTTACCATTTATTTGCATTGTACTGTACATGGTTTCTGGATCTGCTGTGGATCCGCAGCGCCAAATCCGCTGCGGATCCGCAGCAAAATCTCCGCTGCGGATCAGCAGCAAAATCCGCTGCAGATCAGATTCAAAATCCACTGCGGATCAGCAGCTAAATCCGCTGCGGATCCCCCGCAAAATCAGCTGCGGATACGCAGCGAAATCCGCTGCGGATCAGCAGCGAAATCCGCTGCGGATACGCAGCGAAATCCGCTGCGGATCAGCAGCGAAATCTGCAATGTGTGGACAGGGCCTAATAGGAAAAAAAAATTCTTTATTTTATTTTTTGTCCCTACCTATGACAGGGGTTGTTCATTTACTTTTTTTATTTTGATCACTGTGAGAGTTTATCACAGTGATCAAAATAAATTTTTGTACTTTGAAAGGCGCACTACGCATGCGCCCACCATTTTCCAAGATGGCGGCGCCCATGAAGAGTCCCGGGCGGACGCCGGGACGGATCAAGGGGCCGCAGAAGACCGGGGGAGGTGAGGACAGGCGTGGGGGGTGATCTGAGGGCGGGGGGGAGCGGAGCACACCGGAGGAGAGAGGATCGGAGCGCACAGCAGATGATAGTAACGGTGGTGACCGATCGCCGCCTTGAATCGGTGGCGGCGGCCGATCACCGCCGTTACTCGGTGTGGGGAGGGTGGGAGCACAGTGTCCAGCCATGGCAGATGCTATTGCAGCATCGGCCATGGCTGGATTGTAATATTTCACCACTTTTCAGTGGTGAAATATTACTAATCGCTCTGATTGGCTGTTTCACTTTTAACAGCCAATCAGAGCGATCGTAACCACGTGGGGGTTAATCCACCCCCACTGTGGTGATGCACAAGGGGTCCTGTGCCTGCGGGTCGGGTGACCTTTCAGTGACCCCGGTCACCCGACCCGCAGGAACATGATTTATAGCATGACGCCTACGTCGGCGTCATGGGTCGGCATGGCACAGGTTTTCATGACGCCGACGTAGGCGTCATGGGTCGGGAAGGGGTTAAAAAACAGTCCTTAGTATTATGATCCTTTAGTATTCACCGGACACTGATAAGAGATGTAATAGGATGAATAGTAAATACAGAGCAGCCCTGACATAGTATTACTATGACCTGAAGGAGCTCACATCTCAGTAATGAAAACCACCTCACAGGCAGACTTGTCTAGTTGCCCATAGTAACCAATCACCAATCAGATCTCAGCTTTCACTTTACCTCAGCAGCTTGTGATGAAAGCTCCCTGTATAATACGCAATAATGACAATCATACTATGAGACATTTTTCGCCTGACCAATATTGCTGCTCAGTAAGGCTGCTTGCACACACTGTACCTCAGCAGCTTCGTTGATGAAAGCTCCCACATGCATATGATCCATGTGTTTGTGCCTGCGCAGTGCAAGTGTCCATGGTGTGTGTGAGTACACATGTGCTCTGTTCGTCCGTGTGCGTAAGGTGCATCCTTCTGAGTGTGATTGTATGCGTGTGGTACTTGTATGCGTGTATGTGTGTGAGTGTGTGTGTGTGTGGTGTGCATGTGGTATTTTTGGGGTGGTGCTGTGGTATTTGTGGGGTGGTGTTTGTGTTGTGTGTGTCTAGAGTGGTCTGGTGTTTGTGTGGTGTGTTGTGGCATTTGTGTGGTGTTGTGCTTGTGGGTTGGTGTGTGTGCTGTCTGTGTGATGTTTGTATGGTGTTTGTGAAATATTTGTGTGTTGTGTGTGGATTGTGCGGCCCCTTTAGCAGCGACTCTATGGCGCCGTCGCTGTAATCTTTCCCTATAAGTCACAACTGTTGTTTTCCCCTCAGCACTAGTGTTGAGCGATACGATACCGCAAGTATCGGGTATCGGCCGATATTAGCTGTATCAGACTTTCGATACTTAGTTCCGATATTTTCCATATATCGTATACCGGAATCGGAAGTTCCCATAATTCTTTGAGAGGCAATGTGATTTTAGTCAGCCAATGAGGAATCCTAAGAAGTGTGGGCACATCCTGTACTGCTGCGGTCATGTTAACTAATGGCATGGCTGTGATTGGATGCTGAAATGATGTCAGAATGCACTATAAAAGGCGCCGCCGCCATTTTAGCGTCACTGTGCTGTGAATTCAGTAAGGGACAGAACGCTGCTGTGCTGACTCTGAGGGACAGTTAGAGATTGCGATTTAGTGTACTGTGCTTTAGGCAGGCTAGCACCAACCGCTGTGTAAAGCTTCCTTTTGCCTGCAGTGTTGTTTTAACAGCTCTGCAAGGTGTGTGTGAGTGCAGGTGACGCTGCAGTTTGCTCTGCATGCAACGCTGTCTGTAGGCATCTGCACGTGTCACTCACAGACTCTTTTTTTTTTCTTCAGTGTAATTCTTGCTGCTCCATGCAATTTAAATTTTAGTGTGACGCGCTTCCATCCGTATCCAATACATTGGTTGCAAACACTATAGAAGTAGACAAAGGAGTAGCCTTTCACAGATTGTGAACAGTTGTGTTTCAGTGTTCACTTCAGTCTGTGTTTTTTATTTTTTGAGTGCACATCACGCTCCAGTTACTTGTTCAAGCACTGCTGCTTGTACTCTGCTGAGCGTGTCTCAGTGCCTCATCCTTGTCATTTCTCTCCAATTGGTTCTGCTCCATTCCATTTAAAATAAATATAATCTATTAGTGTGACGCGCTTCAATCCATATCCAATACATTGGTTGCAAACACTATAGAAGTAGACAAAGGAGTAGCCTTTCACAGATTGTGAACAGTTGTGTTTCAGTGTTCACTTCAGTCTCTGCGTAATAACCACACTTAGGCCTTATAACTTTTCTGACTTTCTTTATCAATCTACCAAGATGAAGAAGTCAGTGAGTAAGGCACGTGGTCGTGGCCGTGGAGTTTCAGCAGGGAGAGGACGTGGGGATTCTGTGGCTGCTGCCGCCCTCAGTGACACAGCATCCACCAGTTTTCCCCGTGAGCGTTCCTTTATGCGCACTTTGGTAGGAGCTCGGCGTGCCACCCTGCTGCGGGAAGAACAAATTGAAGCCGTTGTTGGTTGGATGGCAGCCAATGCATCGACTTCAATTCCTTCCACCTCCTCTCAGGAACACAACACTGTTGAGCAACCATCTGTCTGTTCACCGCCTATCAAATTGCCCAGGCAGTCAGAGAGTTCTGTACAGGAGCCAGCTGAGTCTCTGCTTCTGTTCTCATAATCTGTTGGCTCGCAAACACGGGCACAGGCAAGCAGCATTCTGCAATTTGAAGAAGAGGGAGTATGCAGTGATGCGCAACAGCTGTGTCTCTCTCAATCTGAAGAGGCGGGTGAGCCAGTGCCGATGGACAGCACACCGCAGAACACATCTCATGATGATGATGAGACTCAGGTGCCAGGTTTTGTGGAGCATGGTGCTGCCCAAACCATCCAACAGCAGCAGGTGTTGGAAGAGGGTAGTGGAGATGATGAAGTCCGAGACCCAACATGGCGTGAGCAACAGGAAGGTGGTGGGAGCAGCTCTGAGGAAGAGATTGGCCCAACGGTACAAAGAGGAGGGAGAGGTAGGCTGCAGACTCGCTTGCCTGTAGCCTCCAGTTTGGCACCTGTTGGGAGCAGTTCTCTTACAAATGTCAAAATTGGCACTCCCATGACTTGCACTGCGTGGTCCTTTTTTGACAGACTTGTAGATGATATTTGCTATGTTCAATGCAAGCTGTGTAAGCAAAAAGTTAAAAGAGGTAAAAATATCAGTAACCTGAATACCACAAATATGTGGAAACATGTACGGACAAAGCACGTAGCTGAGTTACAAAGACACACTGGAGATGTAGGCCAACCTACAGCAGCACCTACATCTTCAGGTCGTGTTGGAGCCTCTACCTCCAGCTCACACACACCTGGTTCGGCTTCCTCACAGGATCTCCATGGAAGAACCTCGGTCACTGTTGTCCATAGACAAACTGTTATTCCACCCACAGCAGCAAGTTCACAGTCATCGTCACACTCCCAGGCCACAAAACAGCCATCGGTACCACAGGCATGGGATAAAAGACGGCCATACTCGGCAAACCATCCACGAGCACAGGCTCTGAATGCTGGCATTGAAAAACTCCTGTCCCTTGAAATGCTGTCATTCAGGCTGGTGGAGACTGACAGTTTCAGGAACTTAATGGCATTGGCAGTCCCACAATATAATGTGCCAAGCCGATTTTATTTCAGCAGGCAAGCCGTCCCTGCTCTGCAAAAACATGTCGAGGGAAACATTAAACATGCGCTACTAAACGCCGTCAGTAGCAGGGTCCACCTGACCACCGATGCGTGGACCAGTACCCATGGCCAGGGACGATACCTTTCCCTCACTGCCCATTGGGTCAATGTTGTGGAGCCGGGTACAGATCTTGCCAGTGGTGCTGTACGTGTTCTGCCAACTCCAAGGATTGCAGGAATCCAGTCTGTACACATTGATTCCTCCTCCTACTCCAGTTCCTCAGAATCATCGCTGCACGAGCCGTCACGGTATACCTCCACATGGACCCGTGAACGCTTACCTGTTGCGACCGATATGAGCACAGCTGTGGCCAAACGTCAACAGGCCGTCCTGAAATTAATTCCCATGGGGAATCGAAGCCACACAGCGCAGGAGCTCTGGGATGCCATCAAGCAGGAGAGCGACGTGTGGTTTTTGTCAGCTAATCTCCAGCCAGACTTGGTAGTGTGTGACAATGGCCGAAATCTGGTGGCAGCTCTGGGCCTTGGCAACCTTACTCACATACCATGTCTGGCACATGTGCTCAACTTGGTCGTGCAGAGTTTTTTGAGGGACTATCTGGATCTTGCTGGACTGCTGCAGAAGGTCCGCCTAGAGTGCGCTCACTTGCGACGTTCCAGCATAGCCAGATCGCTCATTGCAGCTCTGCAACGCCAATTTCGCCTTCCTGAACATCGCATCATATGTGACGTACCCACCAGGTGGAATTCCACGTTACATATGTTGGAGCGGTTGTGTGAGCAGCAGACAGCAGTAATGGAGTATCAGCTGCATCAGGCGCAATCAAGTCGCTCTTTGCGCCGTCCACACTTCACCACTACTGAGTGGGCCTCTATGAAGGACATCTGCGACGTTTTGCGTGCGTTTGATGTCTCAACGCGGATGGCGAGTGCAGATGATGCACTAGTCAGCATGACTGTCCCCCTTATCTGCCTGCTTCAGAAATCACTGAAAGCACTAAAGGAAGAGGTTTTGGAAGAGGTGGAGGATGAGGAGTCACAAATTCAATTACCTTCAGGACAGTCAGCGCAACGTGGTTCCTCACAAAGGGCTGGGCAGGGCTCACTTTGTGAGGAGGATGAGGAGGAGGAGGAGTCAATGGAGGAGGAAGAAATCCCTACAGAGGGAGGTACACAACGCTGTAGTCAGTATGTAGAGCGAGGGTGGGGTGATGCAGAGGAGACAGAGATGACGCCTCTTCCAGAGGACAGCTTTTGTTGGCCAGTTGGGAGTCTGCAGCACATGGTTGATTTCATGCTTCAGTGCCTGAGAAACGACCGACGCATCGCCCACATTCTCACCACGTCAGATTATTGGGTGTACACCCTCCTAGACCCTCGTTACCGGGACAACTTACAAACCCTCATCACACCGGTGAACCGGGACCATAAAATGCGGGAGTACCAAGACACACTGGTGCAATCCATACTGTTGTACATTCCAGCCGAGAGAGCTGCTGCTGCTACTGCTTTACAAAGCAGCTCTGTGCGTTGAGGCAGTGTAGACACCTCTACAACAAGAGGGAGCACAAGCAGCGCCTCTGCACAGGGCAAGAGCTGTATGTTACAAATGTGGCGAAGTTTTGTGACAGCGCCAGCAAGGTCTACACCATCCGAGACGGCTCCAGTCACCAGGAAGAAACGTTTCCGTAAGATGGTGACAGACTACTTGTCTTTCCCTCTAAGTGTACTCCCAGATGCCTCTTCCCCTTTCAAATTTTGGGTCTCTAAGTTGGATACATGGCCAGAGCTTAGCCAGTATGCATTGGAGGTGCTGGCTTGCCCTGCTGCCAGTGTATTATCTGAGCGCGTCTTTAGTGCTGCAGGTGGTGTACTAACAGACCGTCGCATGCGACTATCCTCAGAGAATGTAGACCGGCTTACTTTTCTGAAAATGAACAAGGCATGGATCTCACCTGAATTTGCCTGTCCGTTTTCAGATTAAATAACTGTTTGTCAACGTTTTCCATGTCTCCTGTTATGTTCATCTTTCTACCACCTGAACTCTACTCCCTGGGCTACAACACCGCCATTTGTTGCTCGTAAGTAATTGGCAGGGGTACTGACTCCTGGCCAGCCTGGTTACAGCACGACAGCTGTTTCCTGGCAGTGTGAACGTCAATTATCCTCCAATAAGTTGTGCTGTCGTGTTGCATTCGGGTTAGCCGACTCTATGGTGCCTGCAGTTTAGGTGATTCCTATGTGTGCTGTGGGATATGTAAATAAAGGCTGTTTCCATTGTGACAATAGGACAAGCACCCACTGTAGGACTGTGTGATTCGGTAACTGCGGACGGCTTGCGTCCTGTCAACTTACATTTTCATGGGTGCGTTCTGCTACCCGTCCGGGGTCCAGTACCGTCAACTGGTTCTCCCCAGTGCCTTTGGCCTAGGTGCCTCCATCTCCGTATACGAGTTCCAGCAACGTGCTGGCCCTGGTATGCTTTGGAGCACAGTACTCCTGCTTATAACCGTGTCACAGTAACGTCAGCTGGTACTGTTGTGACATTGCCTCTTTTCCTTCTGCTACCCGTCCGGGGTCCAGTACCGTCAACTGGTTCTCCCCAGTGCCTTTGGCCTAGGTGCCTCCATCTCCGTATACGAGTTCCAGCAACGTCTGCTGGTCCTTGGTAGTGCTTTGGAGCACAGGTACCTCCTGCTTAGTAACCGTGTCACAGTAACGTCAGCTGTACTCGGTTGTGACATTGCCTCTTTTCCTTCTGCTGCCCCTCCGGGTTCCAGCACAGTCAGCTGGTCCTCGTTACTTCCATTGTCTCTTGTTCCATCTGATACCCGTCCGGGTTCCAGTAACGTCAGCTGGTTCTCGGAAATTAGACGACCTTAAAGACCACCCAGAAGAAGATGACGACAACAAGGACGACGAGCATGAAGCCAACCAGCCTGAACACCATCACAAAGAAAAAATAAAAGATTACCCAGAAGAAGATCACCAACAGGACAAAGAAGGTTAAGACAAACTACAAGATACAGAACAAGAGACAGAAGAACAATAAGCAGAAGATCAAAAAGCAGAAGAACATGAAGTATAAGACCAAAATGAAGAGCAAAATATATGCTCTAAATTCTAAGCAGAAGAAGACTAAGCAGTGTATGGGGGTGAGTCCGTTCCTCCTCGTGGTGCCCCTGGAAAATGCCTGCTGCTGCAGGCTAAACTGAACACGGACAAATACTGTTGTAATTTAAATCTTTTGTGACAGCAAGAACGGAAGGATGAAAAATTCATACTTTTACAGATTACAAGTACAGGAATCTCTGTCACAAATAAGAATATGATGAAGAAGATGAAGAGGAAGAAGATGAAGAATTTGAATATGAAGAAGATTAATAGTTTAATAATAACAATATGAGTAATGTAAACAAAAACATGAATAGCAAGAAGTTTAAGAAGAAGATTAAGAAGGTGAAGATGAAGAATAATTTGATGAGAAAGATGATGCTGCTGAAGATTATGAAGGAGAAAGTGTGGCACTGGCAAAAGTTAAAAAGGTGAAGAGCATGGAAGTTGTGAAACATACATATTTGCCAAAATAGAAAAAAGGTTAACAACATTGTCAATTTGTTCGTCAATCCAAACGTATTTCCAAAAAAAATATATATTAATGCTATTCCAATGCATTGGGTTAAACATGTATGCCTTTATTGTCTCCTCAACCTCCCCCAATACATTCTACATTACTCTTTGTTGTTTTCCTTCATGTACAATTAACCAACAAGGCAAGAATGTTTTTTTTTTTAATGTTGATATTTGGTTCCCATAGACTTACATTGGACTTCCGGTATCGGGTATCGCCGATATTTTAGTGATATCGGCGATACCATTCCGATCCGATATTTTTAGATACCGAGCAGTATCGCTCAACACTACTCAGCACTTTTACTTTCACCTTCACATTTCTCTATTATATGTATAGGACCTAACTTCGGGGGCGCCAATCTTATGACGGGGGGACGCTAGGGAGATTTAACGTGTGCAGTATTCTGCTCCTGTGGGTGGAGAGGGGCATGCAAAATTTCACCCAAATCGAGCGAGAAGTGTGGATTTGTATAGAGCGGGCTACTACAGATTTCACATTTCCCCATTATATGTATGGGGCCTAACTTCGGGGCCTCAATCTCATGACGGAGGGATGCTAGCAAGATGTAACATGTGCAGTATTCTGCTCATGTGGGTGGAGAGGGGGCATGCAAAATGTCACCCAAATCGGGCGAGAACTGTGGATTTCTATAGAGCGGGCTACTACAGATTTTGAGTTTTATATGTATAGATAGTGTAAATTGCAGAGCAGTAATGGTGTTAATCACAAAATTTATTAATCTTCCATAAAGAGCTAATTAAACAGCATCAGTACTTAGTTCCAATAGCTATGGTAACCAAAGTATGACATTAATTCACAATCAAACCAGATTCTGAATAAATAAAACCTTTCTAAAAGTAATAATAGTTAATTATGCAATGAAAATTCTATTCCTTTCAAGCTATGTGGTAGTAACTCTTTATGCAAATATTTGGAAGCATACATATATCAGCGAGTTATTAAAGTACACAGTTCATAAAATAATACATCGCTTTTTAATTCAAGTATCAAATTTTCTGTAGATTTTTGGCTTCAAAGCTAAAGCAGATTATCTTGTTAGTGATCTCTCTAAGGAGCTTGGTAGCTTGTATAAAAAATGTATTCAGGCTTTCAGCAAAATAAAATAATATCCTGCATCAAACAATAATTGGATCTAGTGAAGTTGGAAATACAGAATATCTATTGCCATTATTTTGTCCTGCTTCATTTGTATTAGTTCCTTGAAGTAGTAGTTGTGTAGGCTCAGTTGAAAAACAGTTTATTAAAAGAGCAGTCTGGTTTAGGAAATCAAAGTTTATAAGAGGAGGTGTCCTATTCTGGAAGCTTGTAGCCAGAGTAGAGAGAAGCTACAAAGGGACATTCTTTGTTTTCGTAGACCCAGTATATCATTGCTTTACATGAAAGACCCAGGGAACTAAAGGGAACCTGCCAAACCATGGGCAGCATTAACGAGGGACAGTTCTCAGCCATGTGTGTTTTACTCTGAAATGTTGCTTTGTTTCAATAGTAAAGGTACTGCCACACTAAACGATCCCGCTAACGATCACGATAACGACGCAAACTAATGAGATCGTTGGTGTGATCGTTTTAAGGTCGCTAGTAGCTGCCAAACTGGACGATCTCATTAACGACGCATCAACCGTTAGCGATCTCTTTAACGACTTTGCCGGTCGTTGGGACGTGCCACACTGCATGTACTGTGAAAGATCACGACCTCGATAGGCGTGACTGAGTGCAACCTTTTGCACGCCCCTCATCACTGATTGGTGGTCACTATTTATCTCATAGATATTTATCACAGCTCTCCCGCTTTGTGATTGGATGACCGCGTCATAAAAGATGACGTATCAGCACTCCGCTCCATTGCTCTTGAGCAGAAGCGGTTCTTTCAAATCTCCAGCATCGTTCCAGTGTGTCCTGCTAGCCTTTGTAGCTACTGCGATCCAGTTTGTGCCACTATTGCGGTTGCTGCGTTCCAGTCTACGACGTTGTTTTTTTTTCTGCGATCCAGTCTGTGGCGATATATCCTCTGCGATCCAGTTTGTGACGCTATTTAGTTTCCCTATTTTCTTTTTTTCAGAATCACAAAGTTTTGTAAGGTAGGTATTTTTTTTGTCACATTTAATTTTTATTTTTTCTTTAATTTTACAGATCCATTTTTAGATCTCTGCTGTTGTTAACCATTGTCGGCCATCAATTTTTTTTTTTTTGCCATTGTTTTGTTCTGGCACGCCCACCACCACCATTTTATGATCCCAGCTCTGCCATTGTTTACTCCTGCTGCGCCCACAACCACCATTTTGTGATCCCTGCTGTTTTTAGCGTAATTGTTCATCTATGATTTTTTTAGTTTGGTCTGCCATTGTTTTGTTCAGGCACGCCCACCACCACCATTTTATGATCCCAGCTCTGCCATTGTTTACTCCAGCTGCGCCCACAACCACCATTTTGTGATCCCTGCTGTGTTCTATGTTGTAGGCTATGTAAGCATTTTATTTAACCATTCTGGCGTTCTCACATAATCCTTTTTTTATTACAGATGGCCGATAAGCAGGAATTTTTGCGGGAGTTTATCGAGATGTACCGCTCAATGCCGTGCCTGTGGAAAATAAAATCGGCTGATTACTGTAACAGGCTTAAAAAGAAGGACACGTACCAAAAACTGGTGGAGCTCTGCAAGAACAGTTACCCAGATGAACCGGCGGATGAGTCATCGGTGAAAAAACGCATTCAGGCCCTCCGCACAGTGTACAAAAAAGAGCTAAACAAAGTACTAAATTCTACCAAATCTGGAGCCGGGACTGAAGATGTTTATGTCCCCAAACTGTGGTACTTTGATCTGTTCGCTTTCACAAGGGACCAAGAAGTACCCAGACAAGGGACATCCATGTTGGATCTAGACCCGGTGATCCAGCCGGACACCCCTGTCATACATGTAAGTACCTTTGTATTACAACACATTTTAATGTACATGCCAAAGTGGACTTAAAATTAAAAAATATAATTGTGAAATGTAGATAAAATGGCTGAATTAAGCACTTCATGTACTGATAATTTATCTAGCTCAACGGTTGAGGCCTATCCATTTACAAGTGTCGTTTTCACATTTTTGCTGTATATGGGTGTTATAGTGTGAAGATAAATTTCTTTGTCTTTTGATTTACCATTTGTTTTTTGTTCATGCAGGACACAGAAGAGGCTGTCTCCACACCTCTGACTGAAGAAGACAGCATGGCGTTGATCCAAGATGAAGAAGCAGTCGAGCCACCATCCTCATCTGTGCGGAGCCGGCTTACATTTTCAGGAAGGAAAAGGAAGGCTCCCACCTCGGCTACTCCTGAATTGGTTGAAATTGCGAAAAAAGTGCTTACGGCGGAAAAAAAACAAACAAAAATAACTGACTTTGCATACTTTGCTAATGAGAAGCTCCCTACACTGGATCCTGTACAGCGGATTCATGCAGAGAGACTCATGTTTGAGGTCCTGACTCAAGCGTCTTTTGGAAACCTGGATAACAATTATGTCGTCATGCCAAGACCGCAGTACCCGGACTACTCATGGCCCAACAATCCTGTGCCGAACCCAATTGGGATAAATCCTGCAAACCCAAACGTTGGTGCTCCCCCTTATTTTTATACACCGCAGAGGCAACGTGGTAATGGCAACGATCCATCTTACCAGCAGTTGTAGTTTTTAAAATTTTTTACAAAAGTTTTTTTGTTGTCTATATTTTTTTACATTGTTACATTTTTTAATAAAAATCTTATTTATCTAATGAATTGTGGTCTTTTATTCTTATGTGATGTCAACTATTAAAATGTTGTATTTTTATTACATCTACTTGTTTCTACTTGTCACACACATGGGAGTACCAGCTGTCATAGGTGTTCCATCATAGGGAAAAAATGAAATGAAAAAAATTTCAAAAATTAACATTTCTTTGAAAGGCCCCTGGTCACACTAGCGCTAAAACCTTATACTAAAAAATAATACACCACACCTGCGTAGATAAACGTTAAATATATTATATATATTTGCATCATATATATATATTTTTTTTTTAATTAAATGTAAATAAAAACAAAAAACAGTAAGATAATAATAAAATAAAAAATTATAAGCAAAATATTACAAAATACAAAATAATTAAAAAAAAATAAAAAAAATTACTGAGGGCGGCCCCGTAGTCCTTCAACAACCCTCTCCAGCATCACCCCGTTCTTCAGCAGTGCAGCCATGGCGCTGTTCACAGCTGCCACTGCGGTGTGCATTGTCTCCATCAGCCGGCGGTGGGACACCAACAGGTCCTGGGCAGTTGGGATTTCTGTGGAGGTAAAGGTAACAGTTAATAGTGAATTCTGTTGCAACATCAACATGTACATGTTATGTTAATTAACACTTACGGTTTTCGTCAGGCGACTCGCTGACTGCCCACCCAGAACCTGTTGCTCCGCCGGCTAGGGAAACACAGAAAAAAAAAATTATATCACAACAGCCATTACACAAAAGACCTTACAAAGTTCTCAAACTTGTCTGAAGCTTATATAATGTGCGTTAATTACCTGATGGGGAGCCTGCATCCGTGTAACGGGATGATGCTGGAGAGAAGCCATATCCAGGTGAAGGGCTGGATGACCCCAACTGTGGAGGGGGGGTTGCTGCCGGGGAAGACAGGTACGGAGATGATGGAGGTGGAGGGGTAGGTGATGGAGGTGGAGGGGTAGCCGGGGAAGGAGATGATGGAGGTGGAGGGGTAGCTGGGGACGGTGGAGCAGCTGGAGCTGCTGATGGTGAAGGTGGTGCTGTAAATGAAATATACAATTCAGACTCCCCATTATCATCATCATTGCCTCCCCATTAATATAATTATCATTGCCTTCCCATCATCATTGTCTCCCCATTAATATCATCATTAGCATTGCCTTCCCATTATCATTGCCTGCCCCATCACTACTGGTACTCCCATCACTACTCGTCCTCCCGTTACTGCCAGTACTTCCATCTATGCCTGTAAACCCCCTCACGACTGGTACTCCCATCACTGCCTGCCCCATCACTGCCGGTATCTCCCATCACTGCCTGCCCCATCACTGCCGGTACTCCCATCACTGCCTGCCCCATCACTGCTGGTACTCCCATCATTGCCTGCCCCATCACTGCCGGTACTCCCATCACTTCGGGTGCATTGATATAGTTAGATAACCCACAAAACATAACCTCTCCAGATACCCTCATCAATACTCACTCAGAGGCCTGCGTAGCTGGGCCCGGATGCTGGCGACCCTCTCGCGGGAGCGGTAGCGAAGGTCCGCCAGCTTTTTTCTTATCTGGGCGCCGGTCCGCTGCACGCCATAGCGCCGCGCCAGGCCCCGCCGGATTCTCTGCAGGACTACCTTTTTGTGGCGCATAGGATGCGCCACAGGTAGCCTGCAGTCATAGCCCCACTTTTCTACTTTTTCTATTAAGTAGAAAACCTCTCCCTCCGACCACTTTGCCCCGCGCTGTCTCGCCGCCATCTTAACAGGAATGCATTGGGCAACGCCAGCGCCATGACGTCACAGAGTGCGCACGTTACGTGCGTCCACACTCGCGACGCAAAACGATATTACGATCGCAAAGTGACCGCAGCAGCCATGCGTTCAGCCATACACAGATATGAATGCCGTTGCGATCGCAAGATGATGGTTCCAAGCTAGGCGATCGCAATGGCATCTCATATCTGTGTAGCTGGAGCGCGTGAGAATCGTCACGTTACGATCACAATGGCATCTCATGTCTTTATGGCTGGGGCTCGTGAGAATCTTCACCTTGCAATCACAATGGCTTTGCATATCTGTATAGCTGGAGCTCGTGAGAATAGTCACATTGCGATCACAATGGCGTCGCATATCTGTATGGCTGGGGCTCGAGAATCTTCACCTTGCAATCACAATGGCTTTGCATATCTGTATGCATATCTGTATAGCTGGAGCTCGTGAGAATAGTCACCTTGCAATCACAATGGCTTTGCATATCTGTATAGCTGGAGCTCGTGAGAATAGTCACATTGCGATCACAATGGCGTCGCATATCTGTATGGCTGGGGCTCGAGAATCTTCACCTTGCAATCACAATGGCTTTGCATATCTGTATGCATATCTGTATAGCTGGAGCTCGTGAGAATCGTCACATTGCGATCACAATGTGGCATCGCATATCTGTGAATAGCTGTGATTCCCTGGTGAATGTTGACCTTTACCTCCCAAGAATTTTCAAATATATTTATAACAATTTTTTAATCTTTCATATATGACTAAAATATATATATTATATATTTAAACTTTATATATGCAGCTGTGGTGTATTATCTGTTATATTTAATTATAATGTTTGAACGCTAGTGAGACCATAGACCCTTAAAATAATTGTAAATATTTGAAACTTTTTTCTTTATTTTTTTTATACAATTAACTCCTATGACCCCGTGTGTGACAAGTAGATACAATGTAAAACAAAAAATAGACAACAAAAAAGCCTTTGAAAAGATTTTAAAAACTACAGCAGCTGGTAACATGTCTCTTTGCCATCCCCATTACTCCCTCCCCACATCTCACCCATCATTAGCCCTTCTCCCATATTGGTAAAATAATTGAAAAAAAAACACGAATGCATTTTTAAAATAAAAAATTTTTTATTATAAAAAGATTGTTAAAAAAAGGCAAAAGTCAAACATTATCAAAATCAAACTAGACCTGATGCTGCCAACTCACTGCACCAGGCCCATTAAAGTAATGGCAATACTTGTCTCGGCCGGCCTTCGCATCGTCCTTGCTCCTACCTTGATTGACAGGTTGAAGGCCTGCAATAGCGGGATCATTGTCACGCCATTCTCCAAGCACCACGTCACCATTGCTGTCCGAGTCCATGAAGCCTGGCGGACTGTAAGTACCAGCATCGCGTTTGCGTAGAAAATTGTGCAGCACACAACAGGCCAACACCACAGAATCTATGGATTCCAGCTTCATGTTGATTGGAGTGTGGAAAACCCTGAAGCGGTTGGCCATTATGCCGAAGGCAGTCTCAACAACGCGCCGTGCCCTAGACAGTCTGTAATTAAAAATCCGCCTTTCCCCTGTCAAAGTCTTTTGTGGGTACGATTTAACAAGATGCTCATGAAGGGGGAAGGCTTCATCGCCCACAAACACAAAGTTTAGGTTGGCGGTGGTGTCCATGTTGGTTGGCAAGTTAAGTTTATTATTAAACAACTGTTCACCAAAACTTGTGTGCTCCAAAACGCCACCGTCAGAAACCCTTCCATTAATGCCAACATCAACGTTAATAAACTCATAATTGGCATTAACAAGGGCCATGAGGATCGTGCTGAAGTAGCCCTTGTAATTATGAAAAAAGGATCCGCTGTTGGCTGGTTGCGTGATCCGCACATGTTTGCCATCCAAGGCACCACCACAGTTTGGGAACTGCCAAATCCGTTCAAAATCAGAGGCAATAATTTGCCATTCCGCCACTGATTTGGGAAAAGGCATGTAGTTCCGTAAACTGCGGACGATGGCGTTGCATGTCTCCGGAATTAGTTCTCCAAGCAGCGACCGAGAAATTGCAGCAGAAAATTGCAAATCCTTCATTGAACGCCCGGTTGCCAGAAATCGCAGCGTTACTGCCAAACGTTCCTCTGCTGAAACAGCTGCACGCATCCGGGTATCCTGCCGTTCAATGAGTGGCCTCACAGCTTCCAGTAGGAGCTTGAATGAATCCTCCGACATCCGTAGATAATTCCGGAAATCCTGTGGATTCTTCTCCTGCAACTCCCTCACTAGATGCATGTGGGTGAATCTGGACCTCTGCTCCAGCCATTCTCTGGTCCACATGCGACGCTTTCGCTTGGAGCGCCTCTCTTCCACCCGCGCCTCTTCTTGTCGATCTGCCTCCATTGATAGTGCAACTGCCACAATCACACGCTCCGCGGTGGACAGGTTCATTATGTGCAACCTGTACGGTAAAAAAGAGAAAAGTTAATTACTAATTAATTACTATTACTAAAGTGTTTAAACAAAATAAAATAAAGAATAAAATTAAAAATATATAAAAAAAAAAAAAAATTTGTTAACTTTTCAGTTAACATTTAAAATACAGTTTACAAATGTCTAAAATGGTGGGGGGGTGTAAAAAAAATAAAGCAGACGAAAAAAAAAATAAGGTCAAAAAACGTATCAAACAACATCACAAACAATATGTACCTTGAATTCAAATATCCAAATCAAAATGAGGAAGATGAAGTGCTCTAGCGACTCAGACAGGATCGCAAAACCCACCACTGCGCCACAAACAGGATCGCAAAACTCCAACACATGATACTATCCTCGCAACAACGCACAAAGCACCGTTGGAGTCATCCACAAAGTGCTCTGGAAACAATGGATGGGGGCGCAGTTATTATAGCTGAGGTGATTTGTGGTCACCAATCGGAGCTGAAGGGCGTTGACGAAAGAAAACAAAGTCTCGCCTGCGCCGCTGACTAATGCGTCGTCAACGAGGTCGCACATCGTTCACCAAAGGTGCCAAACACAGCGATTCAGGCTCACCAGCGGGACACCAACGATCAAAATACGGTCCAGAACTCTAGTGAACGATCAACGAGATCACAGCAGGGGCCACGTCGTTGCTACATGCCACACACAACGACGTCACTAACGAGATTGCTAAATAGTGACGTATTTTAGCGATCTCGTTAGCGATCTCGTTTAGTGTGGCATACCCTTAAGAGTCAGGTCTCAAACCACCTTGTCACTGCCCCATGCTCTTGACTGACAGGCAGTAGCGTGCAGCTACTGGGCAGGAAAAGGGGACCATCGCCTCGGGCCCGGTCCCATGAAGGGGCCCACTCGGAGCAACAGCCGCTTCTGTCCTCAGGCAACACTCAGGGAGACCACGGCAGATTGCCTACTCCCCTATCTTCCTGAGATGCGGACTAGCAGAGTGGCAGAGTCTCTGTGCAGTGTAGAGTGGGGCCAGAGCTGAGCTGATAGTTTCTGACCTGCTCTGCTGTCCATGCTGCAGGCATCCTGTGTGCTCTGGCTCATGCATGCTGGAGCTCCCCTGGGTCCTAGTGCCCACATTACAGTTACATCAGACACTGCCTGGCCATGTCTGACCTCATCAAATGCTCTGCGCCTGCAGCACTTGGATCAGACATTGCAGGTGCCATCCATAAACCACCTGCCTGCAAACTTCATCAGTGGCCAAAACTTATTAGGTTTACTATATTCAGGTAAGTAATGGTCACTGTGGGGTGAATGTGAGATGATGGGGGCAGAGTTGGAACTAAAGAGGTGGTGGAGGGAGGACAGACAGACAGGGGGCCTTATTATTATACTTATTATTATTCTTGCAGCCGGCGGTCTTATTATAAGCCAAGCCTGTGAGCATAACAAGCCCCCATACAGTAACTGGCATGAGCTATGTTATATGTAATACTGTTATAGTATGGAATATTATTATAATAAAGTTATTAAAGGGAGCCTGACAGGTGATACAGACCGCTCATGGTTTGTGCAGCGTGTATCAGCCCCGGCTGCAGTATCTCACCAGGTATTTTTGTCTTAAAGCTGGGGTGTTTCAGGGAAAAACATACTTTTTGTAGCTGCTGAGGAGAGAGCGGCGCTGTGCACTAGTCCTACAGATAGGTCCCTGGCGGCTTCTCCCCACACGCTGACAGTGCGGTGCTGTGCACTAGTCCTACAGACAGGTCCCTGGCAGCTCTCTCCCCACACGCTGACAGTGTGGTGCTGTGCACTAGTCCTACAGACAGGTCCCTGGCGGCTCTCTCCCCACACGCTGACAGTGCGGTGCTGTGCACTAATCCTAGACAGGTCCCTGGCGGCTTCTCCCCACACGATGACAGTGCGATGCTGTGCACTAGTCCTACAGACAGGTCCCCGGCGTCTCTCTCCACACACTGACAATGCGATGCTGTGCACTAGTCCTACAGACAGGTCCCTGGCAACTTCTCCCAACATGCTGACAGTGCGGTTCTGTGCACTAGTCCTACAGACAGGTCCCCGGCAGCTTCTCCCCACACGCTGACAGTGCGGTGCTGTGCACTAATCCTAGACAGGTCCCCGGCGGCTTCTCCCCACACGCTGACAGTGCGGTGCTGTGCACTAGTCCTACAGACAGGTCCCCGGCAACTTCTCCCAACATGCTGACAGTGCGGTTCTGTGCACTAGTCCTACAGACAGGTCCCCGGCAGCTTCTCCCCACACGCTGACAGTGCGGTGCTGTGCACTAATCCTAGACAGGTCCCCGCGGCTTCTCCCCACACGCTGACATTGCGGTGCTGTGCACTAATCCTAGACAGGTCCCCGGCGGCTTCTACCCACACGCTGACAGTGCAATGCTGTGCACTAGTCCTACAGACAGGTCCCTGGTGGCTTCTCCCCACATGCTGACAGTGCGGTTCTGTGCACTAGTCCTACAGACAGGTCTCTGGCAGCTTCTACCCACCCGCTGACAGTGCAATGCTGTGCACTAGTCCTACAGACAGGTCCCTGGTGGCTTCTCCCCACATGCTGACAGTGCGGTTCTGTGCACTAGTCCTACAGACAGGTCTCTGGCAGCTTCTCCCCACCCGCTGACAGTGCGGTGCTGTGCACTAGTCCACAGACAGGTCCCTGGCAACTTCTCCCAACATGCTGACAGTGCGGTGCTGTGCACTAGTCCACAGACAGGTACCCAGCAGCTTCTCCCCACAAGCTGACAGTGTGGCGCTGTTCACTAGTCCTACGGACAGGTTCCAGTTGCTTCTCCCCACACTCTGACAGTGCGGTGCTGTGCACTAGTCCTATGGACAGGTCCCTGGCGGCTTCTCGATGCCCGCTGACAGTGCAATGCTTTGCACTAGTCCTACAGAAAGGTCCCCGGCGGCTTTTCCCCACCCGCTGATAATGACTGACAAGTGTCTTCCTACGTGCGCATATAGCAGAGACTTGTCAGTCACTGCCAGCGTGTGGGGAGAAACCACCAGGGACCTATCTGTAGCACTAGTGCACAGCATCGCACTGTCAGCGTGTGGGGGAGAATCCACCGAGGACCTATCTGTAGCACTAGTGCACAGCATCGCACTGTCAGCGTGTGGGGAGAAGCCGCCGGGGACCTGTCTGTAGGACCAGTGCACAGCACCACTCGCTCCCCAGCAGCTAATAAAAGTATGTTTTTCTCTCAAACCCTGCAGCTTTACAGGAACATTCATACCTGGTGAGATACCACAGCCGGGGCTGATACACGCTGCACATAGTTTGAGCTGCCTGTATCACCTGTCAGGCTCCCTTTAAAGGGGTAGTCCAGACTTGGAATAAAATTCTGCAGTCAATCTATGTGACTGCAGACTGCCATATCATGACAAGGTGCAGTGCGCCTGTTGCCATGATTCCCATCAGGTGGTTATGCAAGCTCATGTTTGCTATTTGCACGTGCCGCCTATATACGTCTGACGTCTTTTAATAAAAAAGGATTGAGAGAAGCTGAAAGAGTGTAGTTGACACATGACTGCAAGTTGTATACCTGCGATCAAATGACCGCCTGTTCACATCACTGATACTGGGGCCATTATTACTGTACATGGGGGAATCAGGGGACATTAATAAATGTTAAGTGATACTTAAGAAGCATTATTGTTATATGGGCACTCAGTGTTTTGTGACTGTCAAAGGTGGCATTATTTCTTTCTAGAGACCAAATGTGGACACTGTTTTCACAGTGGCGGCATTACTATGTGGGGCAGTAAGAGGAGACCGTTTTTGTACAGCCAGGTGCATTAATAGGGACACATACGGCAGATGCGGTTCAGTATTAGGGTATCAGTAGGATAAGGAGGTTGTGCAGGCAGAGAATACGTGGGAGTGATGCTGGAAATGTGAGAAATCATATGTGTCTTTGTTGTAATATCTATCTACAGCTGAGTCCTGGCTGGAGACGTTGTTGTGTCGGTGTGGGCCAGACGGAAAAAACAGGGAAAGTGAACTTTTCCATCAGAAAGAACATCATCTGTAATTCACTATTTATAAATGTACTGTAATCTCCTATATGTTCTGCAGTAGTGGTATCTAGCACCACATGGCGGTAATAACAGTTTTGTTTTTTCAAAGAGATTTATTTTCAGTAATGCCATGGTCATCGGCTGAGGTTCCCCTATGTCGATAATTAGGGTGTGCCACTATAGTTATAATCAGGGTTACCTGGGTTGGGGCCCACTCAGATGTTTCGCCCCCCCGACCTAAACCCCTAGCTACACCACTGCTGACAGGTCTTTTTAATCTTTGTACATTCTGTAACGAATGGAAGCGGAGGCACAGGTGGTGAAGTTCACATTCGTTTTTTATTGCAATATTTGTGGAACCTTGGGACTAAGGGGTGTGACTAAGTAAGCTCCAGACACCCGTAGTGAGTCCCCTCGAACAGGGTCAGAATGGAATGTCTGGGGGACACAGGTGCTACCTCCAGTTAGACCCCGGACACGTGGCAGCTTTCCCAGCAGGATAAATGGGTACACAGGTAGATGGAGCTGACCGGCGGGTTCGGGGTACACGGGTATCGGCTGACACTGGCGTTGTCCAGATGTTCGGATGGCTGAGTAGCGGAACGGGACCGTATGGACGTCATCCTGGACAGCCGGGTAACAGGTAACTGATAGATTGCGGAGACAAACAGTGTAAGCAGAGCACTAGGCAGAACACTGCAGAAACACAGGCACAATAACAGCGGAACCGGAAGCTAGCAACAGAAGATACTTGCTGCTCCGGTGCCCTCCCTATGGCAGAGGGGCCAGAAATAGTAAACAGTACCACTAGGGATGAGCGAATAGTGAAATACTCAGACTCACTGTACTCGTTACGAGTAGCTCCTAATAGTCGGGCATTCATAACGAGTAGTGAGTCCAATGTAAGTCTATGGGAAATGCGAGTAATGGCAGAGAATGTGTGTGGGTGGAAAATGTGTGCGCGGGGCTGTGCCAGGCTCTGCTGGCTCGGGCTCTGCCGGGGCTGTGCTCGGGCACTGCCGGTGCTGTGCGGGGCTCTGCCGATGCTGTGTGGGGCTATACCAGCCTCTGCTGGGGCTGTGCCAGGCTCTGCCGGTGCTGTGCGGGGCTGTGCTGGCCTCTGCTGGGGCTGTGCGGAGCTCTGCCGGGCTCGGGCTCTGCTGGCTGTGCGGGCATCGTCCGATGGGACTACTTATCCCATCCAGCTATGCCTGCTACAGTGACAGCATTAGCGGATGATGGGAAAGTAGTATGTGGTGAATGTTAAAAAAAAAGAAATAAGATATACAGTACATACAAGATAATACAGTACATACACATAACATACAACACATAACATAGAGTACATACTCACCGCACACACCTAATTTCCTGAAGCCCTAGTCTCCTGCAAATAATATTAAAATAATAAACCAAACTATACTCACTTTTCCGAAGCAGTCCCTCTTTAAAAACGAGTGTCCCACGACGGACACAGCAGAGCCTGACACAGCCCCACAGACACACACACACACCTTCACAGACCTCTGCACACATTCTCCGCACACACAGTCATAGCCTATGACTCATAGGCTATGACTATGACGCTGCGCGACCAGCCAATCACAGTAATGCCACAACAAAGAAGGCCGCGGCTTTACTGTGATTGGCTAACACATGCCGAGCAGGAGATCCGAATATTGCGAGGCGAGTAGTGAAATTTACTCTCTAGGATTCGAGTACCGCGAGTACCGCATTACTCGCCGAGTACCGAATCCTAACGAGTGTACTCGCTCATCCCTAAGTACCACGCCATTAATCAGAGGCATTTTTGAAAAATGTGCGCTGTCTCTTCAAGAGACAAGGAGCATGCGCGTGCACGGAGTAAGCACTCCCCAGGGACCTGCTAACAGTGCACCAGGAAGTAGAGGGGAGGGAAGGAGCAGAGGCTGCGGCAGGACGGCGCGAGGCCGGCACAGAGCGGGAGTCCCGACAGGGACCCCGCCGAGGTATGGGACCGGAACCAGGACTGGGTGCAGCAGGGCCGGGACTGGGTGTAACAGTATCCCCCTCTTTGTGCCCCCTCTTTTTCAAGCCTGCGTAGAATCTCTTTAGTAAGAGAGGGACCTGGATGTTCTCTTTAGGCTCCCATGACCTCTCCTCAGGACCAAAGCCCCCTCCAGTCCACCAGATAATAGGTCTTACCCTTTGCTTTCTTAGTGGCCAAGATATGTTCTAACTCAAAGACATAATCCTCACTGATGGGGTCAGGAGTGGTACCTGGGTCTTTAAAGAAGGAACTCAAAGCTTCTGGTTTGAGGAGGGAAACAAGGAAAGAGTTAGGCACATGTAAAGAGGCAGGTAATTTCAACTTGTAAGAAACCGCCTTAATTTGCTTCAGTACTACAAAGGGTCCAGTGAAGCGAGGACCCAGTTTGTAGGAGGGCCCCTTCAGGTGGATGTAATTGGAGGACAGCCGGGGGTAGCCGAGACCCCAGAGAACATGATCCGGGTCAGTATTTACCGACCCCATGTTGCGATCGCCGTTATAACAGTATAACAGCGACCGCAACAACAAAAAAATGATTTCTCTCCCCTCTGATGTGATCGCACATCAGAGGGGTGAGAATTAGGGTCCCCAGGTCCCCCGATCCCCCCCTGTACCTGTAGGTGTTTCCCATGTCCCCCTGTCCTCCGATCCTCCCGGCCTCTTCTTCCTTTAAAAAAAAAATGGCGGGCGCATGCACAGATTCAAAAAATGAATTCATTCATTCTCTAAAAGTACATTTTGATCACTGTGATAAACTATCACAGTGATCAAAATAAAAAAACAGTACATAAACCCCCCTTTACAACCTCCTTAGTTAGGGACATATAATAAAATATAGAAATTGTATTATTTTCATTTTTCCATTAGGGTTAGGGCTAGGGTTAGGGTTATAATTAGGGTTAGGGTTAGCATTAGGGTTAGGGTTAGGCTGGGTTCATACTACGTAATGGCAGTCCGTTAGACGGACGACGTTACACCGCGGTATAACGCGGTGTAACACAGTCCGTTAACGCTGCCATTCACCCCCATTTGAAGGCGCATCGCGATGCATGCCGTAAAGTGGCATGCGTTCGCGACGTGCTGTCATTCAGTGACGGAGCCTCGGACGCGGCCTGCAGCGTCTGGGCTCCGTCACCGCTAGCACAGATGAATCATCTGCTGATTCCTCTGCGCTAGCTGGTATAGCATAACACGATCGCGTTATGCTATACCGTTACCAGCCCGTCACCGCTATGTGTTGAACGGACTGGTAAAACGCAATATGAACCTAGCCTTAGGGTTAGGGTTAGGGTTATAATTAGGGCTAGGGTTGGAATTAGGGTTAGGGTTAGGGTTACAATTAGGGTTAGGGTTACAATTAGGGTTAGGGTAAAAATGCGGGTTGGAATTAGGGTTGGGATTAGGGTTAGGATTAGGGTTAGGGTTGGGATTATGGTTAGGGGTGTGTTGGGGTTAGGGTTGGAGCTAGAATTGAGGGGTTTCCACTATTTAGGCACATCAGGGGGTCTCCAAACATGACGTCAAAATGTCAAAAAGTCAAATGGCGCTACCTCCCTTCCGAGCCCTGCCGTGCGCCCAAACAGTGGTTTATCCCAACATATGGTGTATCAGCATACTCAGGACAAATTGGACACCAATTTTGGAGTTCTAATTTCTCCTGTTACCCTTGGGAAAATAAAAAATAGCTGGCTAAAAAAAATCATTTTTGAGGAAAAAAATAATTTTTTATTTTCACGGCTCTGCGTTTATAAATTTCTGTGAAGCACTTGGGGGTTCAAACAGCTCACCACACATCTAGATAAGCTCCTTGGGGGGGTCTAGTTTCCAAAATGGCGTCACTTGCAGGGGGTTTCTACTGTTTAGGCACACCAAGGGCTCTGCAAACACAACATGATGCCCGCAGAACATTCCATCAAAGTCTGCATTACAAAATGGCACTCCTTCCCTTCCAAGCTCTCCCATGCGCCCAAACAGTGGTTCCACCCCACATATGGGGTATCAGTGCCCAAACAGTGGTTTACCCCAGCATATGGTGTATCCGCGTACTCAGGACAAATTGCACAACAACTTTTGGGGTCCAATTTCTCCTGTTACCCTTGGGAAAATAAAAAAATAGCGGGCTAAAGAATAATTTTTGTGGAAAAAAAATGATTTTTTATTTTCACGGCTCTACGTTTTAAACTTCTGTGAAGCACTTGGGGCTTAAAAGTGCTCACCACACATCTAGATAAGTTCCTTAAGGGGTCTAGTTTCCAAAATGGTGTATTTGTGGGGGTTTCCACTGTTTAGGCGCATCAGGGGCTCTCCAAACGCTACATGGCATCCAATCTCAATTCCAGCCAATTTTGGTTTGTAAAAGTCAAACTGCGCTGCTTCCCTTCCAAGCCCTGCCGTGCGCCCAAACAGTGGTCCCCCCCCACATATGGGGTATCAGCATACTCAGGACAAATTGTACAATGACTTTTGTGGTCTAATTTCTCCTGTTACCCTTGGGAAAATAAAAAATTGGGGACTAAACGATCAGGTTTGTGGAAATAATATGATTTTTTATTTTCACGCCCGGGCGTTATAAACTTCTGTGAAGCACTTGGGGGTTCAAAGTGCTCACCACACATCTAGATAAGTTCCTTAGGGGGTCTAGTTTCCAAAATGGGGTAACTTGTGGGAGGTTTCCACTGTTTAGACACATCAGGGCCTCTACAAACGCGACATGGCGTCCAGCCAATTCTGCGTTGAAAAAGTCAAACGGCGCTCCTTCCCTTCCAAGCTCTGCCATGCACCCAAACAGTGGTTTACCCCCACATATGGGGTATCAGCATGCTCAGGACAAATTGCACAAAAACTTTTGGGGTCTTGTTACCCTTGGGAAAATAAAATTTGGGGTGAAAAGATCGGTTTTGTGGAAAAAATATGATTTTTTATTTTCACGGCTCTACGTTATAAACTTGTGTGAAGCTCTTGGAGGTTCAAAGTGCTCACCACACATCTAGATAAGTTCCTTAAGGGGTCTAGTTTTCAAAATGGGGTCACTTGTTGGGGTTTCCACTGTTTAGGCACATCAGGGGCTCTCTAAACGCGACATGGCATCCAGCCAATTCTGCGTTGAAAAAGTCAAACGGCGCTCCTTCCCTTGTGACCTCTGCCGTTTGCCCAAAAAGTGGTTTACCCTTGCATATGGGGTATCAGCGTATTCAGGAGAAATTGCACAACAAATTTTGTGGTTCATTTTTTCTTTTAACTCTTGTGAAAATAAAAAAAATTGGTTCCAAAGTAAAGTTTTTGCCAAAAAAGTTAAATGTCAATTTTTTCCTTCCACGTTGCTTCAGTTCCTGTGAAGCACGTAAAGGGTTAATAAACTTCTTGAATGTGGTTTTGAGCACCTTGAGGGTGCAGTTTTTAGAATGCTGTCACTTTTGGGCATTTTCTATCATATAGACCCCTCAAAGTGACTTCAAATGTGATGTGGTCCCTAAAAAAAAAAATGGTGTTGTAAAAATGAGAAATCGCTGGTCAACTATTAACCCTTATAACTTTGTATCAAAAAAAAATTTTGTTCCCAAAATTGTGCTGATGTAAAGTAGACATGTGGGAAATGTTATTTATTAAGAAATTTGTGTGACATATCTCTCTGATTTAAGGGCATAAAAATTTAAATTTTGAAAATTGCTACATTTTCAAAATTTTCGCCATATTTCCGTTTTTTTATAAATAAAAGTAAGTGATATAAAAAATTTTTTACCACTAACGTGAAGTACAATATGTCCCGAAAAAAAAAATCTCAGAATCAGCTGGATTCGTTAAAGCGTTCCAGAGTTATAACCTCATAAAGTGACAGTGGTCAGAATTGTAAAAATTGGCCCGGTAATTAAGCTGCAAATTGGCTCTGTCACTAAGGGGTTAAAACTGGTTCATGCTTCTGGAGCCAGGGTAGACCTAAAAGCAAGGGGTGAGACAAACCAGGCAACACATAAAGACGATTCTTTCTGAATACATTAGACCTACCCGAAGCTCCACTGGCTCAGTCTGGAACTGGATGGGTTCGGTCAGGGATTTGCCATCCACAGAGATCACCCGCAACGGTTCTGGGGGATGCTGGACTGGTATCAGGTAACGATCTACAACCGCCTGCTGGATGAAATTCTCGGCGGCTCCTGAGTCCAGGAAGCAGAGTTCTGAAAATGTTACCGTGACGAAGGACACGGTGACCGTTATTTGCAGTGATTGAAAGAGATGTTTCTTACCTAGGGTAGCCTCTCCTACAGACCATAGGCACTGAAGTTTTCCGACTTCTTTGTGGAGGTGTGAATCAGATTCTTAGGACTGCTACAGTAGAAACTGCTCCCCTCCAGGTGACTCGCCTCCTGGCAGCGAGTGGCCAACCTTACTTGATCCACCTCCATAGCCTCTGGAGATGAAAACGAAGTCAGAGAGGCCACAGGTCTTGGAGAACTAGGAACCAGGCGGTAGGGCCTCTTATCATGTTTGGTTTCCGTGTCGCGTTCCTGAAACCGCAGGTCAATCCGGGTTGCCAGGGATATCAGGTTATCCAGAGTTGTAGGCACGTCTGTTATGTTTAGGTAGTGAGGAGAAATAGCAAAAACGGTAATACACCAGAGAGGCTGGAACCTATTGGATTGCAGTAACCTGAAACAACCACACAACTAGAGGTTGCCGTGGAGCGTTCCTACGTTGATCCTAGATGCCTCGTCACAGCCTGAGAGATAACTACACCTAAAGGCAGAAAGATGAAAGCTATCTGCCCCGGAGCAGATCCCCAAAGAAAATAGGAAGCCCCCAAACAAGTAATGGCGGTTAGACAAGAAGAAAGCACGGACACAGACAGAAAATAGAATGAGCAAACGCTGGGGCCCAATCTGTCTAGACAGAAAAGTACAGGAAAAAATTCTGACTGCAATCCAACAAAAAACCCTAAAAATACCAACACTTCTGATTGCAAAAAAAAAACCCTGAGATCACACGATCTCATCCACCTAAATCAGATCTCTGGTGTAACAAAACCAAGCCGCAGCCACTGAAAAAACAGGAAAAAGCAAATGAACAAATAACAGTGGCTACAGATAAACTGAGAGGAGCACAGGCCCCAGGAGGGGACCCGGCTGACCTCCACAAAAGTGCAGAAAACTATGAAAAAAGCAAGCACAAAAAGAAAAGCAGAAAATATCTTATCTGAAAGCAGCAGATGCAGGCAAGACTCCAGCAAACTTCCAAATGAACCAGGAACCACAAATGAGACAAGAACAATTGATCACCGGTGACCATCATGGGAGGGAACCTCCCTTATATCAGTCCAGTCAGTGATCCCAGATTGCCATTCCTCGCTGGAAGGTTCAGTACTGTCTGTAACCACCAGAGGGAGCCTCTGCTCAGAAACCGTCTCTAGCAACTTCACAACACACTTCCCATCCCGCCAGCTCCCCCCCCCACATATGGGGTATCAGCATACTCAGGACAAATTGTACAATGACTTTTGTGGTCTAATTTCTCCTGTTACCCTTGGGAAAATAAAAAATTGGGGACTAAACGATCAGGTTTGTGGAAATAATATGATTTTTTATTTTCACGCCCGGGCGTTATAAACTTCTGTGAAGCACTTGGGGGTTCAAAGTGCTGAACAACCACACAACTAGAGGTTGCCGTGGAGCGTTCCTACGTTGATCCTAGATGCCTCGTCACAGCCTGAGAGATAACTACACCTAAAGGCAGAAAGATGAAAGCTATCTGCCCCGGAGCAGATCCCCAAAGAAAATAGGAAGCCCCCAAACAAGTAATGGCGGTTAGACAAGAAGAAAGCACGGACACAGACAGAAAATAGAATGAGCAAACGCTGGGGCCCAATCTGTCTAGACAGAAAAGTACAGGAAAAAATTCTGACTGCAATCCAACAAAAAACCCTAAAAATACCAACACTTCTGATTGCAAAAAAAAAACCCTGAGATCACACGATCTCATCCACCTAAATCAGATCTCTGGTGTAACAAAACCAAGCCGCAGCCACTGAAAAAACAGGAAAAAGCAAATGAACAAATAACAGTGGCTACAGATAAACTGAGAGGAGCACAGGCCCCAGGAGGGGACCCGGCTGACCTCCACAAAAGTGCAGAAAACTATGAAAAAAGCAAGCACAAAAAGAAAAGCAGAAAATATCTTATCTGAAAGCAGCAGATGCAGGCAAGACTCCAGCAAACTTCCAAATGAACCAGGAACCACAAATGAGACAAGAACAATTGATCACCGGTGACCATCATGGGAGGGAACCTCCCTTATATCAGTCCAGTCAGTGATCCCAGATTGCCATTCCTCGCTGGAAGGTTCAGTACTGTCTGTAACCACCAGAGGGAGCCTCTGCTCAGAAACCGTCTCTAGCAACTTCACAACACACTTCCCATCCCGCCAGCTCATCCTTTACTCCTCCTGACAGACCTTCCCAGAATGCGGTCACCAATGCCTCGTTGTTCCAGGATAGCTCCGATGAAAGGGTACAAAACCAAACAGCATACTGAGCCACTATAAGAGCCTCCTGGCATAGCTGAAGAAGAGCAGAAGCTGTCGACGTTGTACGACCGGGTTCATCAAAGGTCCTGCGGAATGCTTCTAGAAAAGACTGAAGATTATTTACCAGAGGATCCCCTCTCTCCCACAGCGGATTCAGCCAGACGAGAGCCTCTCCAGCAAGGTGAGACATAATGAAGCCCACCTTGGCCCGATTAGAAACAAACATATGCTCCAGGATTTCAAAGTGCAGTGTGCACTGCTTGATGAACCCCCGACACTGAACGGGGTCGCCATGGAAGCAGGTGGGAGCCGCATGGGTAGGACCTTTACTAGCCATGCAACTGGATACCTGGATGCCGGTAGCAGAGATGGGTGCAGCCAAGGGTATCAGAGAATCCATGCGTGTGAACAAGTTGCGCAGATAGGTCGTGAACTTGTCCTGTTGATCCCTCAGACGGGTAAACTTTTGACATAGCTCCACGGCCCGAGGTCCCTGGGATTCAGCGGGTTCCATGGCCGGAGCAATCTGTAACGAATGGAAGTGGAGGCACAGGTGGTGAAGTTCACATTCAATTTTTATTGCAATATTTGTGGAACCTCTGGACCATGGTCCGGGGGGCTCCGAAGGGGGCGTGAATAAGTGAGCCCCAGACACCCGTAGTAAGTCCCCTCGAACAGGGTCAGAATGGAATGTCTGGGGGACACAGGTGCTACCTCCAGTTAGACCCCAGACATGTGGCAGCTGTCCCAGCAGGACAAACGGGTACACAGGTTTAACAGTTATAATGGAGCTGACCGGCGGGTTCCGGGTACACGGGTATCGGCTGACACTGGCCTTGTCAAGAGGTTCAGATGGCTGAGTAGCGGAATGGGATGGAATTGGCGTAGACCGTACGGACGTCGTCCTGGATAGTCGGGTAACAGGTAACTGATAGTCTGCGGAGGCAAACAATGTAAGCGGAGAACTAGGCAGAACACTGCAGAAACACAGGCACAATAACAGCGGAACCGGAAGCTAGCAACAGAATATACTTGTTGCTCCAGCGCCCTCCCTATGGCAGAGGGGCCAGAAATATTAATCAGTACCACGCCATTGGTCAGAGGCATTTTTGAAAAATGCTTGGTGTCTCTTTAAGGCCTCTTTCACACTTCAGTCGTGCGACGTCAGTCAAAATCCGTCAAAATGTGAAAAAAACGGATCCGCCAATTTTTTTTGGCGGATCCGTTTTTTTCCCATAGACTTGCATTAGTGACGGATTTTGACGGATGGTCGTCCGTTAGGTCCGTTTTTGGACGGATCCGCCAAAAAATTGGCGTCCGTCATTTTAAAAAAACGTCCAATGCAACGTTTTTTTTTGACCGCCAAAATGACGGACAACGGCGGATCCGCCGCATCCGCCATTTTGTATAATGGCCACCTATGGGCGGCGGATCCGCCAGCATCCATTTTTGACGGAATCCGCCGGCGGATCCGTCGCCTCTATTGAAAACCATAGTAAATGCACAAAACAGTGTCCGGGGTCTCCTCTCTCTCTTCTCTCTCCTCTCTCTCCTCTCCTCTCTCCTCTCTCTCTCTCTCTCTCTCTCTCTCTCTCTCTCTCTCTCTCTCTCTCTCTCTCTCTCTCTCTCTCTCTCTCTCTCTCTCCTCTCTCTCTCTCTCTCTCTCTCTTCTCTCTCTCTCCTCTCTCTCTCTCTCTCTCTCTCTTCTCTCTCTCCTCTCTCTCTCCTCTCTCTCTCTCTCTCTCTCTCTCTCTCTCTCTCTCTCTCTCTCTCTCTCTCTCTCTCCTCTCTCTCTCTCTCTCTCTCTCTCTCTCTCTCTCTCTCTCTCTCTCTCTCTCCTCTCTCTCTCTCTCTCTCCTCTCTCTCTCTCTCTCTCTCTCTCTCTCTCTCTCTCCTCTCTCTCTCTCTCTCTCTCTCTCTCTCTCTCTCTCTCTCTCTCTCTCTCTCTCTCTCCTCTCTCTCTCTCTCTCTCTCTCTCTCTCTCTCCTCTCTCTCTCTCTCTCTCTCTCTCTCTCTCTCTCTCCTCTCTCTCTCTCTCTCTCTCTCTCTCTCTCTCCTCTCGTCCGGATTTACATTTCCATAACGAAATTTTCACCATTTCCGGGTGAAATCTTCTTGGCGGATCCGTCAGAAAACTGACCAGTTTTGCATCCGTTTTTTTACTTTTCTGACGGATCCGCCATTTACACGGATGGGCGGACGTCACACAACGGAAGTGTGAAAGAGGCCTAAGAGACCGAGAGCACGCGAGCGCATGATCTAAGCACCCTCACCGGGGACCTGCTGACATTGCCAGGAAGCAGAGGGGAAGGAAGGAGCAGAGGCTGCAGCAGGACGGCGCCTGGCTGACACAGAGCGGGAGTCCCAACGGCGACCCCGCAGAGGTATGGGACCGGGACCCGAACCAGGTGCAGCAGGGTCGGGTACGAGTGTAACACATACATACAGTGTTTTAAAGTAAAGCATATTTGTCTGCCATTTAACATCCGAGCTCTGATTCATGCTACCTTTGGTTCAGGAACCATAAATTACATATCAGATTCTCTTTAAAGAGAAAATGAATGATGATTCTTGGCTTGTTTATTGGCATTGCAGGGAAAATGAATGCTTGCAGCCCGAATAAATATTACAGAAAAATGCCGACTACCTTACAATTGCTTAAATTAAAAAAAAAAAAAAGAACTGTTTCTACTGGCTCAGCACACTATAGTTCACAGTTTGCCTGACCTTTTAGTAAAAAGATACTAAGTTCCGGTTTTAAATAATTACTACTGAAAATGGCTCACACTACTAAACACTATACGCAAAATATTATCAGTTCTTAACACATTTGTTCTTCCCTATAAATAGACAAAAAATACAGATGCAGCAGATGACCTTAGCTATATATTTTATATCTATCATCCTATTGATATCAATATCAAAAATATAGATGAAAAATGTGCAGATGGGAGTAATAATTGTCTCTACACAATATTACTAGTTGCTTTATTTTATCTTGTTAATTCATCTTTGGAGATGATTAGTAGTGACAGATATACAAGATATAGTTTTAGCAGTCACAATTAGATTTCTACTTAAGGCCCCCTACAAATTTGGCTACTATCGTCTAAACCTATGAGACAGTCTAATACATAGTTATTACTAGGAAAATCCCAATTGGAATTAAATAGATTAATCTAGCTCATAAAACGATATATGACATAACTCCTTCCCCACATATGAGGCCAGAACCAGAGCTATTTATATGAAATTATTATATTAATAAATAACAATAGTAATAAAAATTATTGCAGAGTATCACAGAAAACAGGTCATGAGGAAAGGACAATTTTTCCCCCACCATGTAACACACTAAACCACATCATATACAAATGAAATAAAAGGACCTTATATTAAAGATCCAGTGCACGTGCATATCGTGAGGCGCATAAATTGCAGCTATAGTCAATTTGATCAATAACAATGGGATAGTGCAAATAAATAGAATCAAGTGGTTAAATTGTACCGGTTTTTTACTTACATGTGGGAGAAAGTCCTGACCGCAGCCTGCCGCCCCAACGCGCGTTTCGCCGTTTCTTCGTCAGGAGGCGTGACGAAGAAACGGCGAAACGCGCGTTGGGGCGGCAGGCTGCGGTCAGGACTTTCTCCCACATGTAAGTAAAAAACCGGTACAATTTAACCACTTGACTCTATTTATTTGCACTATCCCATTGTTATCCCATTGTTATTGACTATAGCTGCAATTTATGCGCCTCACGATATGCACGTGCACTGGATCTTTAATATAAGGTCCTTTTATTTCATTTGTATATGATGTGGTTTAGTGTGTTACATGGTGGGGGAAAAAATGTCCTTTCCTCATGACCTGTTTTCTGTGATACTCTGCAATAATTGTTATTACTATTGTTATTTATTAATAAAATAATTTCATATAAATAGCTCTGGTTCTGGCCTCATATGTGGGGAAGGAGTTATGTCATATAGTCTAATACATAGGTAGTGTGCTCAGTGCTACAAACCTAACAGGGCTCCACATCATTGCTATGTTTGCATCTTATACTCCTTTATTTGATGTGTGTGCTAACCATTAGGGAATGTACTGCAACAGCTATGTGGGCAAACTAACTACTGTCTATACTGTTCATAGCCTTGGGAGGTTTGTTGTTAACCCTCCATTGAGATATTCTGTTCATCAAAATTCGTTATAATATTTTATATTTAATACAGTTCATATCCTTGTATGCATGGCTGGGCTCATCCCCCCTTGTACGCATGGCTTGGCTCAACCCCCTTGTATGCATAGTGACTTGGCTCATCCCCCTTGTATGCATGGCTGGGCCCCGCAGGAGGAGCGTGAGTTTGATGTCTTCAAGAAGGTGGGTGGGTGGGCGGCCAACCCCGAACTTAAAAAAAAAAACCTCAGGTGCGGCCCCCCCGCATCCTGGCGCCCTAGGCAAGTGCTCTCAAGTGACTAGTGGCAAATACGGCCCTGCATATCCCTAGTAATTTTTTATTAAAATATATAAATGTTGCAGAATACATGAACATACTGCTGAAACAACCCTATTCACATTTCATCAAATCTGTAGCAGACAAATTTAACCATGGGACCTCCTCAATTATGCTAAATGACAAGAATAATTATTAAAACACCACTCCAGTGGGGGTTTTTATATTTCAGATCTGGAGTGGTGCCACTAATGTAAATTCCTGGACCCTGCCCCTTATATTACACTTATCAGCTGCTCGCTTTAGCTATTCCCGGCACTGCTTTGGTCCCTCAATCCACCATCTTGTTACTAGAGATGAGCGAACTTGTTCGGAAAACGTTCGCCAATCTCAAAGTCGGTACGTAGATTTGGATTCTTGTTCGAATTCCTTAGCATTTAACATAAAATTTGGTAAATGATCGAGTTTCCACAAGGCTGTGATCTTACCGCCAGTAAGATCATTACCGTAGGTCAGAGTGCTGCGGGGACACGCTTTCAGATGTCAGCGTGACCCTGCAGCTGTGACTGTGACCGGCAGTACAGTAAATCATTACGCGCGGTCAGAGAGCCACGATTCCCATGATGTCAAATGACAGCGTGAGCCTGCAGCTGTGATCAGAGGTAAAAAGTTTATCTCATGTCACTGGCGTCAGCTGATGGGACTACTGCTCCCATTCTCTGATGACTGCTACTGCTCATATCAGCAAGAGCAGGAGAAGCTGATGGTTGTTGGCAACCCTCAGCTGTCAGCATTAGCAAGGCTGATTATCAAGAATAGAGGGGTCCCCAATCTCTTTTTTTTAAATTACTTAAATAATTAAAAAAAATTTAGAATTGAGAGTCCTCAGTGGTTGATACCTTTCTAAAAGGTATCAACCACTGAGGACTCTCAATTCTAAATATTTTTCTATCTACTGGCTAACACGGTACTAAGATGTACAGTTCAGACCAAAAGTTTGGACACACCTTCTCATTCAAAGATTTTTCTGTATTTTCATGACTATGAAAATTGTACATTCACACTGAAGGCATCAAAACTATGAATTAACACAT
Organism: Oophaga sylvatica; assembly: GCA_033576555.1. Taxonomy (NCBI): domain Eukaryota; kingdom Metazoa; phylum Chordata; class Amphibia; order Anura; family Dendrobatidae; genus Oophaga; species Oophaga sylvatica. The sequence continues at coordinate 184,113,762 of JARQOD010000002.1, read as the reverse complement.
GTGGAATTATACATTACACTTTGCAAAAAAGTGTGAAACAACTGAAAATATGTCGTATATTCTTGGTTCTTCAAAGTAGCCACCTTTTGCTTTTATTACTGCTTTGCACGCAGAAAAGGTGAACGGATGGACTCTACATGCCTAGTTCCCACCATAAAGCATGGAGGAGGTGGTGTGATGGTGTGGGGGTGCTTTGCTGGTGACACTGTTGGGGATTTATTCAAAATTGAAGCGGTGAGCGGTCCAGCTCACCCCAAACCATCTCGATTGAGTTCAGGTCTGGTGACTGTGGAGGCCAGGTCATCTGGCGTAGCACCCCATCACTCTTCTTCTTGGTAAAATAGCCCTTACACAGTCTGGAGGTGTGTTTGGGGTCATTGTCCTGTTGAAAAATAAATGAAGGTCCAACTAAATGCAAACCGGATGGAATAGCATGCCGCTGCAAGATGGTAGCCATGCTGGTACACTATGCCTTCAATTTTGAATAAATCCCCAACAGTGTCACCAGCAAAGCAACCTCACACCATCACACCTCCTCCTCCATGCTTCACGGTGGGAACCAGGCATGTAGAGTCCATCCGTTCACCTTTTCTGCGTGCAAAGCAGTAATCAAAGCAAAAGGTGGCTACTTTGAAGAACCTAGAATATAAGACATATTTTCAGTTGTTTCACACTTTTTTGTAAAGTGTAATGTATAATTCCAATGTGTTAATTCATAGTTTTGATGCCTTCAGTGTGATTTTACAATTTTCATAGACATGAAAATACAGAAAAATCGTTGAATGAGAAGGTGTGTCCAAACTTTTGGTCTGTACTGTATATCTTTACTGTATTAAATAATTAAAAAAAGGTTGGAGGTCCACCTTATTTTTGACAACCAGCCAAGCTAAAGCAAACAGCTGGGGTCTGGTACTCTCATACTGGTAAAGGACCATGGCTATGGGCACCACCCGGCCTAAAAATAGCACCTGGCAGTTGCCCAGAAAAGGCTCATCTATTAGATGTGCCAGGTATGGCGCTCTGCCCGGCTCTTCCCACTTGCTCTGTGGCAGTGGCTAGTGGGGTTTATATTTGTGTGGTTGATGCCACCTTTGTATTGTGTTGTGACATCAAGCCCACAGCCATTACTAATCCTGTAGTTACACACGTGGTCAAAATTGTTGGTACCCCTCGTTTAATGACAGAAAAACCCACAATGGTGACAGAAATAACTTGAATCTGACAAAAGTAATAATCAAAAATCTATGAAAATGAACAAATGAAAGTCAGATATTTCTTTTCAACCATGCTTCCACAATTACTGGCAATCAAATGATTCCTGTAACTGTCAATCTGACTTCTGCACCTCTTGATAGAAATTTTGGTCCACTCCTCAAGAGCAAACTGCTCCAGTTGTCTCAGGTTTGAAGGTTGCCTTTTCCAGACGGCATGTTTCAGCTCTTTCCAAAGATGCTCAATAGGATTTAGGTCAGGGCTCATAGAAGGCCACTTCAGAATAGTCCAATGTCCAATGTTTTCCTCATTCTTGGATGTTTTTAGCTGTGTGTTTTGGGTCATTATCCTGTTGCAAGACCTGCGACTGAGACTAAGCTTTCTGGCACTGGGCAGCACATTTCTCTCTAGAATCCCTTGATAGTCTTGAGATTTCATAGTACCCTGCACAGATTCTAGACACCCTGTGCAAGATGCAGTAAAGCAGCCCCAGAGCATAAGACAGCCTCCTCCATGTTTCACAGTAGGGACAGTGTTATTTTCTTGATATGCTTCATTTTTCCATCTGTAAATATAGAGCTGATGTGTCTTGCCAAAAAGTTCAATTTTTGTCTCATTTGTCCATAGGACATTCTCCCAGAAACTTTGTGGCTTGTCAACATGTAGTTTGGCAAATTCCAGTCTGGCTTTTTATGATTTTTTTTTCAACAATAGTGTCCTCTTTGGTCGTCTCCCATGAAGTCCACTTTGGCTCATACAATGACTGATGGTGCAATCTGACACTGATGTTCCTTGAGCTTGAAGTTCACCTTTAATCTGTTTAGAAGTTTTTCTGGGCTCTTTAGTTACCATTTGTATTATCCGTCTCTTTGATTTGCCATCAATTTTACTCCTGCGGCCACATCCATGGAGGTTGGCTACAGTCCCATGGAGCTTAAATTTCTGAATAATATGTGCAATTGTAGTCACAGGAACATCAAGCTGCTTGGAGATGGTCTTATAACTTTTACCTTTAACATGTTTGGCTATAATTTTCTTTCTAATCTCCTTAGACAACTCTTTCCTTTGCGTCCTCTGGTCCATATTGAGTGTGATACACACCATGTCACCAAACAGCACAGTGAGTATCTGTAGCTGTTATGTTTCGGTAGCTGAGGAGAAATTGCAAAAAATAGCAAAAGCAGTAATACACCAGAGAGGCTGGAACCTATTGGATTGCAGTAACCTAAACTAACCGCACACACTAGAAGTAGCCATGGAGCGTACCTACGGTGATCCTAGACGCCTCGTCACAGCTGGAGAGATAACTACACCTAAAGGCAGAAAGATGAAAGCTATCTGCCCCGGAGCAGAGTCCCCAAAGAAATAGGAAGCCCCCAAACATGTAATGGTAGTTAGACAAGAAGAAAACACGGACGCAGACAGAAAATAGAATGAGCAAATGCTGCGGCCCAATCTGTCTAGATAGAAAAGTATAGGAAAGAATTCTGACTGCAATCCAACAAAACCCTGACAAAAATACCAACACTTCTGATTAACAAAAAACCTGAGACCATACGATCTCAACCACCTAAATCAGATCCCTGGTGTAATAAACAGCAATTCAGCAAATAAAAAGTGACAAAGGGACAAAGCAAAAGTGCAAACACAAACTGAGCACAATTGCAGCGCCAGACCCCAATAGGGGACAGGCTGCAGTCCACTGCAAGCAGCAAACCAGCAGTGAAAATCCAACAGAGGAAAAAAAAAACATCAAACACTTATCTGAATGAGAGCAGGGAAGCTAGCTGTGCTCCAAGCAAGACCAGGAGGAACAATTGAAGGCTGCTGGGAGTTCAGATCACCTATATCAGACCATTCGGATCCAGCTGAAAGCCATTCTGCAATTAGTTCATTACTCTCAGCAACCACGGAGGGAGCCCCAGTTCCGAAGTCGCCTCCAGCGTATTCACAACATGTAGCCCTCTATATAGGCTCACTCACTTATTCTAAAATTGTAGACACCTGTGATGCTAATTAGTGGACACACCTTGATTTAACATGTCCCTTTTGTCACATTATTTTCAGGGGTACCATTATTTCTGTCCAGGTCTATTTGATGAGTTTTATTATTTTTTAAATGCTGTGGAAGCATGGGTGAAAAGCAATGTCTGACTTTCATTTGTTCATTTTCATAGATTTTTGATTTATTATTAAACGTGGGGTACCAACAATTTTGACCACGTGTGTATATTGTAAATTAACACACAGCAAGTATAAAATCCTTTATTTGAAATAAAAACAAAACACAAACACACTTTTCCATTGTTATTTAAAAAAACAAACTCTGTTATGCTCACCTAACGCCCATTTCATTGAAGCCCTCGTCTACTGTAATAAATAGAAGATAAAATCAACCACATCCCTCACCTGTCCCACACTGTAATCCATGCCTGTGGATAGTTTTCAACCAAGATGTGACCGTCCAGGCTGAGAACAACTGATGAATGAGCTGCTGCAAGTGCAGCATGACTGACCAGTGGTGATGTCATCAGGGTTACAGCGATTAACTGAGGCAGCATTCCCAACCGGTGATTTCTCACGGTGGTCTGCGGTGAACTCACTGAGCTGAACTACGATGAACTCACTGGCTTTTTCTCAAGGTACTGTCCTCTCTACTGTTCAGCAGGGCTGGGGAAGCAATCTCAGTGACCCTTGGTAACCTCAATGACGTCACCGCTAGTCACTGAGGCTGCGCTCGCAAAAGCTCATTCATCAGTGGTCCTCATCCTGGAAAGTCGCATCTTGCCACCGTCCAGGTTGAAAACTGTTTATCCCTTGATATGGATTACTGTATGGGACAGAACGAGATATGGTTGTTTCTTGTTTTCTATTTATTACAGGATACGAAGGATTCAATTGAATGGGCATTAGGTAACTGTGTTTGTTATTTTTAAATAAAAATGGAAAAGTGTGTTTTGTTTTTATTTCAAATTTTATTTTTCTTGCTGTGTGTTTATTTACAATATAACTATAGGAAATATAGGATTAGTAACCAGCCTGAGAATACCCGCCCCCAACTGTCTCCTTTAACTTGGCTGATTGTCAGAAATGGCGGCACACCAGACTGTATTTAATTATTTATTTAAATAATTTAAAAAAAATGGTGTGGGGAGCTGAAAGGGATCTCACAGGGGAAAGGGGGTAGACTGCGCTCACCTCAGGGGAGGGGAGAGAAGGACCTAGTAGGGGTCAGCTCTCTGGTGCCATCACTTGCCCCAGGTCAGTCAGGGAACTGCACCGAGGGCAAATAGTCGCCAAAAAGGTTTCCCTTATAGGTACGAGTTAGTGAGGCGCTCCCAGTGAGGGGGATATATATCACCTGTCCAGGCTGGGGATATTTATATAAACCTCCCTGCTGTCATTGCCAGAGTTCCTCACTTAAACAATATGGTATTCTGCCACCAGTTCCTCGTTTGAAATAAGCCCAGTCCAACAACAGGCTTATATGGGGTCAGGAACCCACCCTGGTAGCGTATCATTTAACAACCCGAGCGTGCGGACGTGGGGATTCGTGGATCGAGATAAAAGAGCAGCCCAAGATTAATTTTAGATTTAATCTCCTAAAAGGTGCACTAGAAATATACAAGCATATATTTACAGAACAATATTCAGGTATGCAGTCAGGAGTGCAGTACAAAGGATAGTGTATAGATAGGTTGCAATTACCGTGTTATGTAGCATGTGACCACAGAGAGGCGCTGATGGATCACAGGTCCAAATCTTAGTTACAGGCTTTCCTGGCTCTATCTGATAATGGGTCCTGCAGCCAGAAGAAAACTGAAAAACTGAGCTCCAAGTGAGGAGCTGATGCTTATCTCCTTGGCTGCTCCTCCCACACTCTGCACCCACCCCTGGGCTTGTGCAGCCTCCCTCCTCCCATCTCCAAGCGTATGATTTCCAGTCCAGAACTGTGAATGGCCCACAACTTTCCACCCAAAGCTCTAAATGGAATGGCAGCAGTGCCACTGGATTTGGCTGGATTTCATCTGCGCATAAAGTCCAAATTTTCCTACCCTATGTAATTCCTGGTGGCTAAGCTTTATAACTCCATAGCACAGAGTGCTACAATTGGCTGCCGGGCACGGGTGTATGGGGGAAGGAACGTCGATTCGGATGATGTGCTCGGCTAGGCTCAGAGATATTGCATTCTGCTATTATAGGTCATTTTCCAGGTTCAATATCTCATTGCCATGCTGTGATTTATTGTACAACGAGGTATATCCATGTGTTTCAAGTCACACAAGAGTTTGCCAGTATCTTGCAGGGGATTTTGCACCTTTGTGTTATGAGCTTCAAAGGATTAATTCTTGGTTTTTAATTAAAGATAAACACTGCTTGGCTTTTTATGGCCTTGGGGAATGCAAGGGTGGGGGCACATTTCAGGAGTGGAAGGAGATGTCCTGAACTTAAAATCAAAAATGGATCCTCCCTTGTCCCTCACAGGAGCCCTCTATTCTTAATGACCAGCCTAGTTAACACTGATAGGTAAGGGTTGCAGCACCTGCAGCTGTAAGTTTTGCCTGGCTGGTTATCAAAAATACAGGGGTACCCATGTTGTTTCTTTTTTGTTTTTTTATTTACAATCAGGCACCGCCTGATGAATACTCCCATCAGCTGCTCCTCTCTCTGTTATTAGCGTCAGCAGCCGTCAGCAGATGGAAGTAGTAGTCCCATCAGCTGACACCAGTGACCGAAGGTAAACTTTTTACCTCCAATCACAGCTGAGGACTCACGCTGTCATTTGACAGTGTGGGAATTGCATCTCTCTCACCGGCGGTAATGATTTTACCGATGATCAGAAGCAGTGTGCGTCACGCTGTCATGCACATGACAGCGTGGCAAACATTGGATGTTCTGGTCCCCCGTTCAAGTGAATGGGGTCTGGGATCAAGTTTGAGTACTGTTCTGGTACCCGACCCAAACTTTTTTTTAAACTGTTTGCCGCACCTGCCAAACCCGAACATCCAGGAGTTCATCTCTACTTGTGACCACAGGTTTCGACTGTCCAGAAGTCAAAGATAATGATCACAAGAGCTCAGTGTAAGCATTTAAGAGCCTCCTTCTGGCTCTAATAGAGTTACATTGAGTAGATACTTCTGGCTTGCTCAGCAATCACTGGAGCGATCCGACAAGTCACAACCTGCAGCACCAGAGCAGCGCCGATAACAGATGAAGACAGCTGCTGATAAGTATGTGACTATGGGTAGGGAACTTACATTTGTGGCACCAATCCAGCACTGAAATAAAAAAGCACTGGAGTAGTGCTTTAAGATTTATAATAGCACAGTAACAGAATCAGAAAATCAATATAACATTTACTGATGATTAAGAAAAATGTATCATTAATTATCTAATGCTGCAAAAACTCCATCAATCCCCATGGGAAATTGTTGAGGAAAAACTACCACTGTAAAGACATGAGCTAAAACATATTAAAAACTGTGCAAAAATAATATATCAAATATAACAAAAGGGCTTTTATCATAACGAGTATATTCATTATCACCACAGATTAGAAGCCTTAAAAAAGCCATAAAAGTGTTATTCTGTATATTCCTGTAAACACATTATGTTGCAAACCCAGAATGTTAATTATTACTGAATGTGTTTATTATTTATTGGAAGGCCTCATGGAAAATGTCACACTGTAAAATAAAAGATGCAAAACCATTATAATCCGGCTTTCAGCATTGGCAGCCAGTGGGACTCCCTGAGCTCAGTAACAATACAGCTCTTTTGAGCTTTGTTTGTTGATTTTTGTTTAATCTTATGTTTTATTTACTAAGCTAGCAGAAAGGTTATATCTATTACTTTTTCTTGCTTTTAATGCATTGCTGGCACATAGTTGTATATATAAAGCTATTAAAGGGTAAAATATGCTTTGGATACAATTGGTACTTGTGAATTTAGTATTGAGCAATAGCACAAATAACTAAATTTGATTATAAACCATTGGAATATATGCCTCAGAATATTTCTGTGATGTGCATTTAAATATATGTGAAAATATATGTTGAGTAATATTGTAAAAAGCAACCCATATACTGTATAATACTTTAATGCAAAGTTATATGTATACAGAGTGACAAAGCTAAACTTGTGAGTTATACACCGGATCGTCTGGATGAATGCCATGGCACTTGGCCACCACGGGGACCTATTACAAAAAAATGTATACCGCAGCCAACTTTCCTAGACAGTTAAATAAATGGTGTGCAGATGCATATAAAACAGGCAGAGGCCAAAGGAACACACTTTTGGTATCTGCCTGACAGAACAGAGGTCTATGGTAATGTTCAAATATATGCGTGCAGCTTTTCTCAGTAAATGCTTTCAGGTCAGTGCACAAATGATTTACATGCATAGGTCAAAGATGTTCCTGATTTATTATGTTGACTCATCCAATGGACAACTTATTATTATCTCTTCTAAGTATTAGGTGAAATATACAAGTAGCTCTTGTTGTCTACTAGATTTGAGACCAAAGAAGTTTTCTTTCACACAACAGCAATGAAATTTCACAAGAAATGACTTTTCAAACTGTGGACTAATGATCAAGGAGTCATTGTGAAGGATTGACTGCCTTCAAGGCAAGGCATGTCATTATCGCCACTTACAATGCAGCCATGCTGTTATCGGCAATGTCCATTGTAAAGCAATGGTTAAGTTCCCTATATATTTACCAATGATTCTGCATATATTTGCAGCTCTACAATTAATGAATATCAATAATAGTTTTATTGTTTATCACTAAAGTGGTTTTTCAGGCTGATTAGAAAAAAGTCTACCTGCACTCTGCCTGCAGACTGCTGAATTATGTCAGTGTGCCATATATATGCAAATTGTCATGTTTCCCCGGTATTCGCAGCACAAACTATAGGTATGGTATGGTAGCTTAGTGTTCAGCACAGTTGCTTTGCAGCATTGGGTCCTGGTTTCAAATCCCATCAAGGGCAACATCTACAAAGAGTTTGTATGTTCTCCCCGTGTTTGTGTGGGTTTCCTCCAGGTTCTCCGGTTTCCTCCCACACTCCAAAGACATACTGATAGGGAATTTAGATTGTGAGCCATTTGGGGACAGTGATTATAATCTATGTAAAGCACTGTTGAAATAATGGTGCTATATAAGTGAGAAAAAATAAATAAAATGTAGGCAATTTGTATACTTGTAATCATGTGTGCAGACTAGAGTCTCAGCCGCTTCTCTAACTGTTGTAGTGAAAAGACAGAGAATGACAATATAGTCAACATGTGACCAAAAATATGCAAATTGCATACATGTGGTCAAATGACCTCCAGCTTCTGCTATGAATACATCGGAAATGAATAGAGGAAAGTGTGCATATTGCACACTGTCATAGCTCAGTAGTCTGCAGTTAAAGTGACTGCAGACTTTTCTTATCTGTCTGGAAAACCCTTTTAATTATGCTCAGAGAGAGTCAGAACATATTACTCATTGCCCAATGTAAAAAAGTCCTTTATACTATCTAACAACATGTCTAAAGATTAGGGTTGAGCATTCCGATATTGCAAATATCGGATATCGGCCGATATTGGCTGTATCGTAATTCCGATTCCGAGTTCCGATATTTTCGTCATATCGGATACCGGAATCGGAATGTCACTGTCACTGTCAGTGTCCGTCGGTCGGGTCTGTCAGGAGTCAGCGGCACTTACCCGGCAGAAGATCTCCGGCGGTCACATCCTGGACTGCTTGATGGCCGCCATCCTCTTCTCCCCGGCGGTCACATGCAGTTTCTCGCGATAACTGCAGTGACTGCTGGGTAATCGCGGCCGTAAAGCAGTCCGATGACGTCACCGCCGAGGAAGCAGGTAATCAGCTGTGCTGCGTCGGGATGTCAGGCTCTGCCTGCATTCCGATGTAGCAGAGCTGGATCGTCGTGGGACTGTCGTTACTATGGACTGCGTCGGACAGGTGGTATACTGTTGGTTTGTTTTTTTTCTTTTTTTACGGAGATCGATGGCGTCGCAGGAATGAGAGTGTAATAAAATTAATGAAAACTGTGTTGTCTCTTTTATTTCATTAAAAGACTTTTTTCTGGCTGTGTCTTTTTTTTAAACATTTAAAAACTTTGGGATTAATAATGGATCGGTGTCTTATTGACGCCTCTCCATTATTAACCGGGCTTATTGTCACCGTGCAATCAACGGTGACATTAACCCCTTATTACCCCGCTTGCCACCGCTACAGGGCAAGTGGGAAGAGCCGGGTAAAGTGCCACAATTGGCACATCTTTTGATGCGCCAAATGTGGGGCTGCTGTAGCCTGGTATTATCAGGCTGTTGAGGGCCAAAATCCATGGGCCTTGACAGTCTTTTAATACCAGGCCGCAGCAGTCTGCATTTTATTTGGCTGGTTAACAAAAATAGGGGGACCCTACGCCGTTTTTTTTTCGAGGGGATCCCTATTTCTGTTAATCAGCCAAGCTAAGCAGACTGCTGTGGCCTGGTATTATCAGGCTGGCAAGGTCCATGGATATTGGATCCTTACCAGCCTGAAAAACCAGGCCTCAGCAGTCTGCTTCATCTGGCTGGTTAACAAAAATAGGGGGGACCCCACGCCAATTTTTTTCGAGGGGATCCCCTATTTTTGTTAATCAGCCAAGATATGCAGACTGCTGTGGCCTGGTATTATCAGGCTGGCAAGGTCCATGGATCTTGGCTCCTTAAAGCCTGAAAATCCAGGCCTCAGCGGTCTGCTTCATCTGGCTGGTTAACAAAAATAGGGGGGACCCCACGCCAATTTTTTTCGAGGGGATCCCCTATTTTTGTTAATCAGCCAAGATATGCAGACTGCTGTGGCCTGGTATTATCAGGCTGGCAAGGTCCATGGATCTTGGCTCCTTAACAGCCTGAAAATCCAGGCCTCAGCGGTCTGCTTCATCTGGCTGGTTAACAAAAATAGGGGGGACCCCACGCCAATTTTTTTCGAGGGGATCCCCTATTTTTGTTAATCAGCCAAGATATGCAGACTGCTGTGGCCTGGTATTATCAGGCTGGCAAGGTCCATGGATCTTGGCTCCTTAACAGCCTGAAAATCCAGGCCTCAGCGGTCTGCTTCATCTGGCTGGTTAACAAAAATAGGGGGGACCCCACGCCAATTTTTTTCGAGGGGATCCCTATTTTTGTTAACCAGCAAAGATAAGCAGACTGCTGTGGCCTGGTATTATCAGGCTGGCAAGCAGGGTCGGACTGAGCCACCGGGACACCGGAGAAACCTCTGGTGGGCCCCAGCTCCTGCGTGGTGGGCCCTGATTTGAAAGGATAGGTCGTGGGGCAGAGGGGGCGGTGGCCCCGGGCCCCGCGCTCTGAGGGGGCCCACCCGGAGCTACGCTACAGTTACATTCTGCGGCAGAGCAGGGAGAATCGCTCTCCCTGCTCTGCCGCCCGGAAGCTATGGGGCCTGAACAGGCGGTGGGGGGCCCGGTGCCAGCAGTGGGCCCCCCACCCGTCATCGGAGGGTCAGCTGTATCGGCATCCAGCCGATACAGCTGACCGCATAGAGAGAGAAGGAGCGAGCGCTCCTTCTCTCCCATAATCCCCCTCTCAGCGTCTGACAGCGGGCGCGATGACATCACCTGCCGGCGCCCGCTGTCAGACGCAGAGAGGGAGAACAATGAGCAGCACAGGAGCCGGGAGGTGAGTATTTTTTTTTTTTTTTTTTAAATGGGGGTGCATTATACTACAGAGGCTGTATATGGGGGTGCATTATACTACAGAGGCTGTATATGGGGGCTGCATTATACTACAGAGGCTCCATATTGGGGTGCATTATACTACAGAGACTCCCTATGGGGATGCATTATACTACAGAGGCTGCCTTTGGGGGTGCATTATAATATAGCGGCTGCCTATGGTGGTGCATTATATTATAGACTCTGCTTATGGGGGTTTATTATAATATAGAGGCTGCCTATGGGGGTGCATTATACTATATTGAGGACTATCTGGTGTATTATGCTGTATGGATGCTATCTAGGGGCCATCATACAGTGTTGGACCCATTAAATAGTTTGGGGACATTAAGGGGTCAGTATATATCCAGTGAGGGGCATTATTCTGTGTATAGGGGAGATGTACAGGGGGAGACTTGGGACATTATTAAATGTAAAGTGGACACTTATTGTTATAGGGGAACTCGGGTTACTGTGACTGTCAAAGGGGCACACAGGGCATTATTACTGTCTAGGGGACAAAATGTGGGCACTGTTTTCTAGGGCACTTGCACCCGGCATTACTATATTCTAGAGGGGTGCTTTAAAATTTAGAGGTCACACAGAACCACACAGCAGGTGCAGTAATAGGGACACATACGGCAGCAGCAGCTCAGTATTGGGGTATCAGGTGCAGTATAGGACACATATGCAGCAGCGGCTCAGTTTGGGTATCAGTGTAGTAATAGGGCACATACGGCAGCGGCTCAGTATTGGGGTATCAGGTGCAGTAATAGGGACACATATGGCAGCAGCGGCTCAGTATTGGGGTATCAGGTGTAGTAATAGGGGCACATACGGCAGCAGCGGCTCAGTATTGGGGTATCAGGTGCAGAAATAGGGACACATATGGCAGCAGCGGCTCAGTATTGGGGTATCAGCAGGATGAGGAGTTTGTGCAGGTTGAGAATAGTCCAAATGGTGACCGTGACAGTGCTAAAAATATGAGAAGTGAAATGTGTCTTTGTTGTAATCTCTGCAGTCGAGTCCTGGCTGGAGAAGTCGTCATGTCGGTCTGGGCCAGATGGAAAAGACATGAAAAGTGAACAATTCCATTAGAAAGAACATCAGCGGTAAGTCATTATCTGTACCTGTGCTGTAATCTATTATATGTTCTGTAGGACTGGTATTATTTACCACAGACCATATGGCGGTAATATCAATATTGGTCTTTTTATATATAGATTATTTTTGGCAACAGAGCGGTCATTTGTTGAGGTTCTCTGATTAGGGGCCCACTCAGAAGTTTCGCCCCCACTAAACCAAAACCCTAGCTACGCCTCTGGCTCTCTCTCTAGCTCTTTCTCGCTCTCTGTTCTTTCCTTCTCGCTCTCTGTTCTTTTTTCTCTCTGTTCTTTCTTTCTCTCTCTCTCTTTTCTTTCTTTCCTCTCTTTCTTTCTCTGCTTGTTCTTTCTCTCTCGCTGCTCTTTCTTTCTTTTCCTCAGTACCAGCCACTGTGCCTCATTACCAGTCAGTGTGATCAGCAGTGCTAAATGGGTACGCTTGGGGCGAGGATATGGGTGTGATTAGCTGTGAAATGGGTGTGGTCGGGGCGTGGCCTAAGATTTGCAGCAGCGCGCTTAGCGCGCCGCAGCCTTTAACCCTCTTTCCTGTCTTCAAAATTTGGGAGGTATGCTGTATGACCTCCCTACAACTTCTGTGCATGCTCCTGATGAGCACGACGGATGGTCTCCTGAGGGATCTCCTCCCACACCTGGACTAAAGCATCCACCAACTCCTGGACAGTCTGTGGTGCAACGTGGCATGGCCTAAAATTTGCTGCAGCAAGCACAGCGTGCCACAGCCGTTGTCCCTCTTTCCCTTCTTCAAAGGTTGGGAAGTATGATGGTGGGCCCCAAGAATAATTTTTCTCTGGTGGGCCCAAGGTACTCCAGTCCGACGCTGCTGGCAAGGTCCATGGATATTGGCTCCCTAACAGCCTTAAATACCATGCATCAGCAGTCTGCTTCATCAGGCTGGTTAACAAAAATAGGGGGGACCCCACGCCATTTTTTTTTCGAAGGGAACCCCTATTTTTGTTAATCAGTTCCCTTTGACGTCACTGATTGTGTCCCTGGCTGACCTGAAGTGAAAGTGGAAAGCAATCAATTAAGCTTTCCACTTCCTCTCCTGTGAGCCAGGAGAGGAACTCATTCATTTGGGGGTTTACTGTGAGGCTGCAGCATTAGCTGCGGTCCCTGAAGTAAACATTAACCCTTTCTGAAGGATTACACCGTGGGACCTGACTGTGCATGGGATAGGTAAGAATAATTTTGCTTCTTTATTTTTATTACAGGAAATGGTTTTTGCAGTAAAATAAAAGATGGTCAAAAACATGTGTCTTTATTTCATTAAAATGATTTTTAATTAAAGTGTGTGTGTTTTATTTTTATTTCATGCAATAGGATTAATAATTGATAGTTGTCTAATTGACAGCTCTCAATTATTAACCTGGCTTAAGGTCACCTTTCAATAGCAAGGTAGCTTTAACCCCATATTAACCCATTCGCCACCGCTACAGGCAATGGGAATAGACGGGCAAAGTGCCAGAAAGGGCGAATCTAATTATAGATTTGTCTTTTCTGGGGTGTCTGGGGCAGATGTTAGTAGCCAGGGGGGGCCAAAAATAATGGTCCCTCTCTGGGCTATTATTATCTGCCCCACTCACTGGCTTTGTCTGTCTGGTTGCGAAAATAGGGCGGGAGCCCACGCATTTTTTTTCAGCAATTTTACACCTCATATATATATATACATGTCATTGAATTTGTGACACATATATATATATATATAAATTTATATTTATAGTTCATACACTTCTACATAGTATAATAGCCGCTAATTCAATTGCCGGCTTTTGTGAAAATGCAGAACCCGACATGAAATGACACTTGGTTTACATAGAGTTAACCATGTCTTTTCATATATATCCTATAATGGGCGACCTATACTAAGGCACTTCCTACCAAAGTAGTATTCAAAAAAGGAACCAATGGAAGTATATAGCCTTAAAATACAAAACTTTATTATGTTGACATATTATAAAACCACCAATATAAAAGAAGGAGATATACAAGCAAAACCACTCACATGAAGTGAATATGCGCAAAAAATATGGTACAGTACGGATCCAACTTTATTACATGTATTGAAAGCCAAACAGCTACAGAGTGGTAGAGGAACTAATATATGACAATAATCAAAGAAGGTTTACACCATTCATTAATATATTGAATCCTATATCACCATGTCAAAATAAGTCAGAAGGGGAAAAACTAATGAAAAAACAGAGTGTGTGCCCCCTCTGACATATAATTTGTACAATGTACCAAAAAGAGTATGCTAAGTGCACACTAGTACAAAAATATACAAGCCATGTAAGGCAGATTGCCAATGATGCATCTAAAGCATATCAAAATGAACACATGTTTAGCAGCAATATGCATGTAAAAATATGTGCCAATAAATTTAAATACAGAAGGTAAATCCCTGCATCCAAAACCTAATCATGCATATACTAGGGTGCAGGACACTTTCCCAAGTAGTCTAAGGAGCCTCATAAATGTGACGCTACATAGGTTTCAATGGATACAAGGTTACTGTCCCATTATCCAAAAGACATGGTAATAAGATAGATAGATGAATCTATGGTAAGAAGCGCATACAACCTTATGTGGTGTGCAGAAGAAATACCCGACGCGCGTTTCGCGTTAGCTTCGTCCGAGGGGTACTTTTGGTATAGTCTGGTGTTCAATGTGAGCATATATACATAAATTCCCCATAGATTATAATTACCTCCAGGTGATACCACCATGTGAGTCGTATCGCCGCAGTTCCCGGCGTGTGACGCCGCTGACGAACGCTTCCGCTCCCTGCTCCGCCACTCCCCTATCCGGCACGTCAGGACGGGGAGAAGGCTGACAAACAGCGAGCGTAACACGTTCCCCAGGATTCCCATGGATGCTGACATGTGGTTAGTCAGCTTTGATGTAGAATCACTCTACACTTCGATACAACACAAAGATGGTATACGAGCGGCTAAGATGTATCTGACAATGTCCAATCTTAATGTTGAATTGGTGGATTTTCTGATTACATTACTTCAGTTTGTCCTGGAACACAACTATTTTATGTTTAAGGAAACCATATACCTACAAAAGCAAGGTACAGCTATGGGGGCGGCCTTTGCCCCCTCATATGCCAACCTCTTTTTGGGTATGTGGGAACGCAATATCTTTTTTGTAAACCCGGTTGCCTACATTGAGAAGGTCCTGCTCTGGGTCCGATACATTGATGACATTTTCATGATTTGGCAGGGGACAGAGCAGGACCTTCTCCATTTCCGGGATATACTGAATGATAATGGTATGAACATTAGGCTGACAAGTAAATTCAGTCAAACAGAATTAGATTTTTTGGACATATTGATCACAAAAGGTGAGGATGGTTTCTTGCAGACAAATGTACATCGTAAAGAAACTGCAGTTAACTCGATATTACAAGCAACCTCCTCACATCCCAAATCTCTTATATGCAGCATCCCTACAGGCCAATTCTTGAGGGCTAAGAGAATATGTTCCAATGAGAAGGCATTTCAAGATCAAGCCATAGATTTATCACAGAGATTTCTCTCTAGAGGTTTGTCAGCCTTCTCCCCGTCCTGACGTGCCGGATAGGGGAGTGGCGGAGCAGGGAGCGAAGCGTTCGTCAGCGGCGTCACACGCCGGGAACTGCGGCGATACGACTCACATGGTGGTATCACCTGGAGGTAATTATAATCTATGGGGAATTTATGTATATATATGCTCACATTGAACACCAGACTATACCAAAAGTACCCCTTGGACGAAGCTAACGCGAAACGCGCGTCGGGTATTTCTTCTGCACACCACATAAGGTTGTATGCGCTTCTTACCATAGATTCATCTATCTATCTTATTACCATGTCTTTTGGATAATGGGACAGTAACCTTGTATCCATTGAAACCTATGTAGCGTCACATTTATGAGGCTCCTTAGACTACTTGGGAAAGTGTCCTGCACCCTAGTATATGCATGATTAGGTTTTGGATGCAGGGATTTACCTTCTGTATTTAAATTTATTGGCACATATTTTTACATGCATATTGCTGCTAAACATGTGTTCATTTTGATATGCTTTAGATGCATCATTGGCAATCTGCCTTACATGGCTTGTATATTTTTGAACTAGTGTGCACTTAGCATACTCTTTTTGGTACATTGTACAAATTATATGTCAGAGGGGCAAACATTCTGTTTTTTCATTAGTTTTTTCCCCTTCTGACTTATTTTGACATGGTGATATAGGATTCAATATATTAATGAATGGTGTAAACCTTCTTTGATTATTGTCATATATTAGTTCCTCTACCACTCTGTAGCTGTTTGGCTTTCAATACATGTAATAAAGTTGGATCCGTACTGTACCAATATTTTTGCGCATATTCACTTCATGTGAGTGGTTTGCTTGTATATCTCCTTCTTTTATATTGGTGGTTTTATAATATGTCAACATAATAAAGTTTTGTATTTTAAGGCTATATACTTCCATTGGTTCCTTTTTTGAATACCATGTCTTTTCATGTAGTTTGATATCTGATTTGCACAAACAATTACATGAGTGTAAGTGTGCAAAATTTCACACCTGTAGGGGTTAATTAAAGGTGTAAATTCGTAGCAAAAAAGTCCGTTTTTTTTACAACGAATTTACACCTTTAATTAACCCCTACAGGTGTGAAATTTTGCACACTTACACTCATGTAATTGTTTGTGCAAATCAGATATCAAACTACATGAAAAGACATGGTTAACTCTATGTAAACCAAGTGTCATTTCATGTTGGGTGCTTCTGTCTTTTCACAAAAGCCGGCTTTACCCGGCAATTGAATCAGAGGCTATTTTACTATGTAGAAGTGTATAAACTATAAATATATGTATATATATATATATGTCACAATGACATGTATATATATATATATATATATAATTTATAGTTTATACACTTCTACATAGTAAAATAGCCACAATAGTATTCTATGTGTGTATATTTAGTGTTTACAAGGAAAGAAAGAGGTTTTTTTAGTTACGATATTTTGTTCCCATAGACTTACATTGGATTTCCGGTATCGGTATCGGGTATCGCCGATATTTTAATGGTATCGGCGATACCATTCCGATTCCGATACTTTTGGATATCGGAAAGTATCGCTCAACTCTACTAAAGATACTTTCTGCCAAATTTAAGATTTTGTCCAATTAATGCTTTATTTTATGGCTTATAATGACATGTCAAGTACAGGTGCTTCTCACAAAATTAGAATATCATCAAAAAGTTAATTTATTTCAGTTCTTCAATACAAAAAGTGAAACTCGTATGTTATATAGAGTGATTACACAGTGATGCATTTCAAGTGTTTCTATTAATGTAGATGATTATGGCTTACAGCCAATGAAAACTCAAAAGTCATTGTGTCAGTAAATTATAATACTTTATAACACCGGCTTGAAAAAATGATTTTAAAATCTGAAACGTTGGCCTTCTGAAATGTATATTCAGTAAATGCACTAAATAATTGTTTGGGGCTCCTTTGGCATCAATTACTACATCAATGCGGTATGGCATGGAGGCAATCAGTCTGCGGCACTGCTGAGGTGTTATGGAAGACTGGAAAACATGTATTTGGAAGTCGCCTTGCTACACTCATCAGGAGAGCTTTAAACTAGAACAATGTGGGAAGGGAAGCAAAACGCCAGCAAAAGCCATACACTTGACAAATACTATTGAGATTTCTGCTATTAGAAGTGAAGGGGAAGAACAAAGACAAAAAAATTTACATAATAAAAATATTGAAGGAAGAGAAACCAATCACAAACTAAAGTGTTTCTATACGAATGCACAAAGCATGGGCAACAAACAAGGAGAACTGGAGCTACTAACGCAGGAGAAGAAATATGATGTCATTGGAATCACTGAGACTTGGTGGGACGATACACATGATTGGAATACAAGGCTAGAAGGATACAACTTATTTGCAAGAAACAGACTTGATAAACGAGGAGGGGGTGTTGCATTGTATGTTAGAAAAGCGTATATCTGCACAGAGATTGACGCTTCAGAGACTGGGAGTTCTGTGGAAACTGTTTGGGTAAGAATACAAGGACAGAACAATGGAAAGGACACCATTGTAGGCATTTACTACAGGCCGCCTGTGCAAGCTGAAGATATGGATGAACTCTTTATGCATCAAATGGCCAAGTTCTCCAAAAAATATGACATAGTGGTCATGGGAGATTTCAACTATCCAGACATTTGTTGGAATCTCTCTCAGGCAAAACTAACAGGTCCAGGAAATTCTTATCCTCTCTTGCTGACAACTTTATCTTCCAAAAGGTAATGGAGAAAACAAGGGGATCTGCTACCTTGGATCTAATCCTCATAAACAGGGAGGAAATGGTGGAGGAGGTAAGAGTGGCTGGGACTCTAGGAGGTAGTGACCATGCTATTTTAGAATTTTGGATAACAAGAGGAGGAAGACCTGTGAAGACTCAGACGTCAAGGTTAGATTTCAGAAAGGCAGATTTTAAGGAACTCAGAAAGAGAATTGGAGGGATCCAATGGCTGGATATCCTTAAGGACAAAAATGTCCAGGAAGGATGGAAAATCTTGAAAAATGAGATTCTCAAAGCACAATCGTTAACAATTCCGAAAAGAGGGAAGAATGGGAAGCATTTAAGGAAACCAGGATGGATGAACATAGAACTTAAACACATGCTAAAAAGGAAGAAAGAAATGTTTATCAAATGGAAAGAGGGAGGCATATCTAAAGAAGAATATAATGCCGTCTGCAGAACCTGCAGGCACAAATCAGATTATCTAAAGCTGACAATGAATTAAGGCTTGCAAGTGACGTCAAAAGCAACAAAAAAGGATTTTGGGGATACGTCAAAAGTAAAAGAAAAGTCAAAGATGCTATAGGATTTTTACAGGATGAAAATGATGAAATGGTAAGTCAGGATGTTGAGAAGGCTGAACTTTTAAATTCCTATTTTGCATCTGTTTTCTCTCAGAAAGGAAATGTAACATCAACTGATCTTCACTGTCCTATTAAAGGAATAGAAGAATCCAGGATATCTATAAACAGAAAGACAGTGAGGAAACACTTAGCTAACATAAATGAATTCAAGTCTCCAGGTCCAGATGAATTACACCCCAGGGTACTGAAGGAGATAGCAGAAGAAATTCTTGAACCACTGTCCATAATCTTTGAAAATTCTTGGAGAACAGGAGAAGTCCCAGAAGACTGGAGAAGAGCAAATGTTGTTCCTATCTTCAAAAAGGGGAAGAAGGTGGACCCAGGGAACTACAGGCCGGTGAGTCTGACTTCTATACCAGGAAAGATCTTTGAACAAATTATTAAAGAACATGTATGCAAGTACCTGGATAGAATGAAGTGATTAAACAGAGTCAGCATGGGTTTGTAACTAATAAGTCATGTCAGACTAACATTAATTTCCTTCTATGACAGAATCACTGACTGGGTGGATCAGGGAAATGCTGTAGATATAGTATATCTTGACTTCAGCAAAGCATTTGACAAAGTATCTCACACAATCCTTATTGAAAAAATGACTAAGTATGGAATGGACAAGGCAACTGTTAGGTGGATTCATAACTGGCTTAGTGATCGGACCCAAAGAGTGGTTGTAAATGGCTGCACATCCAGTTGGAAGAATGTCTCAAGTGGGGTACCACAAGGCTCTGTTTTGGGCCCTGTATTGTTCAACATCTTTATCAATGATTTAGATGAAGGAATTGAGGGTAAACTGATCAAATTTGCTGATGACACAAAGCTAGGAGGGTAGCTAATACTAGAGAAGAGAGAGATAGAGGATTCAAAAAGATATACATAAACTGGAGCAGTGGACAGCAACTAACAGAATGGATTTTAACAGGGAAAAATGCAAAGTACTACATCTGGGCAATAAAAATGAAAAAAGCATATACAAAATGGGAGGAATAGGGCTAAGTAACAGCACATGTGAAAAAGACTTGGGTATACTAATTGATCACAGACTTAACATGAGTCAACAGTGTGATGCAGCAGCAAAAAAGGCAAATGCAATTCTAGGATGTATCAACAGAAGCATACAGTCTAGATCACGTGAGGTCATTATTGCCCTCTACTCCTCTTTGGTCAGACCTCATCTGGAATACTGTGTCCAGTTTTGGGCACCACATTTTAAAAAAGACATCAACAAACTGGAGCAAGTTCAGAGAAGAGCCACCAGAATGGTGACCGGTCTGCAAACCATGTCCTATGAGGAACGGTTGCAGGATTTGGGAATGTTTAGCTTGAAAAAAAGAAGACCGAGAGGAGACTTAATAGCTGTCTACAAATATCTCAAGGGCTGTCACATTGTAGAAGGATCATCTTTATTCTCATTTGCACAAGGAAAGACTAGAAGCAATGGGATGAAACTGAATGGGAGGAGACACAGATTAGATATTAGAAAAAAACTTTTTGACAGTTAGGGTGATCAATGAGTGGAACAGGCTGCCACAAGAGGTGGTGAGTTCTCCTTCAATGGAAGTCTTCAAACAGAGGCTGGATAGACATCTGTCTGGGATGATTTAGAGAATCTTGCTTTGAGCAGGGGGTTGGACCAGAAGGCCCAGTAGGTCCCTTCCAACTCTACCATTCTATGATTCTATGATTCTATGATTCTAAGCCCAGGTTGCTTTGATAGCAGTCTTCAGCTCGTCTACATTGATGGGTCTGGTGTCTCTCATCTTCCTGTTGACAATACCCCATAGATTCTCTATGGGGTTAAGGTCAGGCGAGTTTGCTGGACAATCAAGCACAGTGATACTGTTGTTTTTAAACCAGGTATTGGTACTTTTGGCAGTGTGGACAGGTGCCAAGTCCTGCTGGAGAATGAAATTTCCATCTCCAAAAACCTTTTCAGCAGAGGGAAGCATGAAGTGCGCTAAAATTTCCTGGTCGACAGCTGCGCTGATTTTGGTCTTGATAAAACACAGTGGACCTACACCAGCAGATGACATGGCTCTCAAAACCATCATCGATTGTGGATACTTCACATTAGGCCTTGGAAATCAAGGTCCCAGAGTCTGTAGGAAGAGTGGAGAGGCCACAATCCAAGCTGCTTGAGGTCACTCTGTAATGACTCTATCTAATATATGAGTTTCACTTTTTGTATTGAAGAACTGAAATAAATTAACTTTTTGATGATATTCTAATTTTGTGAGATGCACCTGTATATTGTCTGGTGCAGGCATGTTATTTGCAGGCTTTGTTTATAGGCAATGAACCACTAACTGACTATATAGGAATGGTGATAGTTTTTATCTGGCACTTCACTGATGTTTCTACTAGACTGATAAAGATTACAAGCAACATTTTCTGATTTTTCTGTCTGGCAAAAATGAATTGTTGCCATTCTCTTTCAAATATTTCTCACTTAACCAATAGGGTTTTAGATGTCAACTTTCCATTAAGTTTTACGCAAAAAAATCCTTAAAATAATAGATGTCCTAGGTCATATTTATCTAACAGATATAATATAACATTTAATGAGATGTTTGAAACTCAAACGTTGGTTTTCGGACGAATGTTCTAATTGGGAGGTGATAATGTTAAAGTATAATAACAGTTTTAATGTTGCATAAAGCCAATCCCAAGAGTCTGTTTTCAATGTGTTTTTAACCCTTAACCTCCAAGGGTGGTTTGCACGTTAATGACCGGGCCAATTTTTACAATTCTGACCATTGTCCATTTATGAGGTAATAACTCTGGAATGATTCAACAGATCTTGGCGATTCAGAGTTTGTTTTCTCGGGACATATTGTACTTCATGATAGTGGTAAAATTTCTTCGATATAACTTGCGTTTATTTAGGAAAAAAATGGAAATATGTCGAAAATTTTGAAAATTTCGCAATTTTCAAATTTGAACTTTTATGCCCTTAAAACAGAGAAATATGTCACACAAAATAATTACTAAATAACATTTCCCACATGTCTACTTTACATCAGCACAATTTTGGAAACAACATTTTATTTTGTTAGGAAGTTGTAAGGGTTAAACTTTGACCAGCGATTTCTCATTTTTACAACACCATTTTTTTTTAGAGACTACATCACATTTGAAGTCACTTTGAGGGGTCTAGATGATAGGAAATACCCAAAATTGACATCATTCTAAAAACTGCACCCCTGAACGTGCTCAAAACCACATTCAAGAAGTTTATTAATCCTTCAGGTGCTTCACAGCAATTTTTGGAATATTTAAAAAAATGAACATTTAACTTTTTTGCACAAAATATTTTCTTCAGATACAATTTTTTTATTTTACCAAGGGTAACAGGAGAAATTGGACCATAAAAGCTGTTGTGCAATTTGTCCTGAATACGCTGATACCCATATATGGGAGGAACCACTGTTTGGGCTCATGGCAGAGCTCAGAAGGGAAGGAGCGCCGTTTGACTTTTTCAACACAGAAATGGCTGAAATTGAGATCAGACGCCATGTCACATTTGGAGAGCCCCTGATGTGCCTAAACAGAGGAACCCCCCCAATTCTAACTCCAACCCTAACCCCAACACACCCCTAACCCTAATCTCAACTCTAACCATAACCCTAACCACAAACCTAATCCTAACACACCCCTAACCCTAATCCCAACCCTAACCCTAATCGGAAAATGGAAATAAATATTTTTTTTTAATTTTATTATTTTTCCCTAACTAAGAGGGTGATAATGGGTGGTTTGATTTACTATTTATAGCGGGTTTTTATATCAGGTTTTTATGATTGGCAGCTGTCACATGCTAAATTACGCTTATTATTGCAAATAATAGTTTTGAGAGCTGTAATTTTTCCTTATTTCGTCCCACAGAGTCATGTGGGTTCTTGTTTTTTATGGGATGAGTTGTCGGTTTTATTGGTACCATTTTTGGGCACATTAAATTTTTTGATCGCTTTTTATTCTGATTTTTGGGAGGCAGAATGAACAAAAACCAGCAATTTATGAATTTCTTTTGGGGGGGTCATTTATACCATTCTGCATGTGGTAAAATTGATAAGGCAGTTTTATTCATCAGGTCAGTACGATTACAGCGATACCTCATTTGTATCATTTTTTATGTTTTGGCGCTTTTATACAATAACAACTACTTTATGTAAAAAATAATTATTTTTGCATCGCTTTATTCTGTGAGTATAACATTTTTATTTTTTCACTGATGACACTGTATGGCAGCTTGTTTTTGCAAGACAAGATGACGTTTTCATTGGTACCATGCTTATTTATATCCGTCTTTTTGATTGCATGTTATTCCACTTTTTGTTCAGCGATATGATGATAAAGCATTTTTTTTGCTTTGTTTTTTATGTTTTTTTTCAAGGGGTTCACTAAAGGGGTTAACTAGTGGGACAGTTTTACAGGGCGGGTTGTTTCTGATGCGGCGATACTAAATATGAGTACTCTTATTGTTTTTTTTATTTACATAATAATAATAATGTGTTTATTGGGAAATATTTTTTTTTATTTATTTAGGGATTTTTAAAAAAATATTTTTACACATTTTTATTTATTTTTTTTTTTACATTGTTCCAGGCTGGGACATCACTATATAGTGTCAGATTGCTGATCTGACAGTTTGCAGAGCAAGGTGTCAGATCAGCGATCTGACAGGCAGTGCAGGAGGCTTTCCGGCGCCTGCTCGCAGGGAGGAGTCCCTCGGAACAAAGCGATAACATCGTGTTACTCTGAGGGTTTCAGGGAAGCACACAGGGAGCCCTCTCCCTGCGCGATGCTTCCCTATGCCACCGAAACACTGCGATCATGTTTGATTGCTGTGTGACGGGGGTTAAAGTGCCGGAGCGGTCCGTGACCTCTCCTGGCACTTAGTGCCGGGTGTCAGCTTTGAGAATCAGCTGACACCTGGCCACGATCATCCGCACTCCCCCCATGAGCGCGGCTGATCGCGTATGATGTACTATTCCATCCTTGGGAATTAAGTCCCAGGTCACATGGACAGAATAGTATGTCAGATGGAAGATAGGGGTTAAAGGAGTTTTCTGGAAAAAGCCTTTTTTCAGTAAGTGCATAGTTAAAATAATAAAATAGCTATTACTCACCCCAACTGTACCCAAAGCTGCCTCTCTGCCGCTGCCCCAGTTATTGTCACATCAGCAGTGATGTCACAACTATAGTGCACATTTTAGCCATAGTGAATCATTGCAGAAGCCTTTCAACCATCGGAGCAGTGGTAGAGAAGCAGCGCTGGACTCTGGAGGGCAACAACTCTTTTTATTAGTTGAAATTTTCGCTGGCCCAATGCAGAGAAAAACACTGTTCCTTGAAAATTATTTTAACGTGACAAATGATATATGCTGTCCATGTATCAGGCATTGGTTGTATGATCTCAGTCACATATATTTGATTCTGAAACACTGCAGCGTTCCAGAGAAAAGTATGCTTTAAAAGCCGTGGAGACGAAGCAGCGCTGGAGACTAGCCGGACAGGCAGGTCCCTGATGGCCACTCAGTGCTTGCTGCCCTGTAGTGACAGGTCTCTCTGTATACGAACACGTAGGCAGATACCTGTCCATCCAGGGCCGCAGGCAGGGAGAAACTGCCATGGACCAACCTGCTGAATAGTCTCCAGAGCGGCTCGGTCCCCGGTGGCTTTTAACATGTATGTTTTTCTCTGGAACATTTTGGAGTCAAACATACCTGGCTGAGTTAATACAGCCAGTGCCTGATACATGCTTCCTGCTGATCAGGCAGCATTTATCAACTATCAGATTCATCCTAAAAGGATTTTTCAAGAATAATATTTTTCTCTGCATTGGCCCACATGAGCCGGAAAAAGCATGTATTCATGGAATATAGCTGGTGTCCCTAATGTCACTGCAATCCTGTGACCGAAATAAAGTTTATTTTACTGAAATTGCCAGTGGTGAGTGCCTCTACTCTTGCTCTCCTCTCAGTTTTCAAAATCTTTTATGTATTTTAAGTATTAAGCTGAGTGTCGCAATATAGTCTGGATATTTTTTGCTTGATCCTATTTTTTTTTACTTGTAACTGGGGTATTGGTATTGCCAGCATTTTTCCCTTTGGTTCTTGTTCACAGGGAGGAATGGGATATAGCTATAACTTCTCAGCATTTCAAGAATATATTAGGATAGTGAGGGGGTATCAGCATTGTTAGACAACTCTGGCTCAGAACACAGGGCAGTTCAGATGTAGGAAAGAGAAACAGGCAATACAATCAACATACAGAGTATATAGAGATATAATACACATGTACGGAAATCAGAAGTAATAAAATATGCATTTAAGAGTTCTGATTGTAGATACACATCTGCAGCTGCAAAAATCTGTTTGCAACGTGCTTGTCATGGTTGAAGTTCCCTGTGGGTTAAATGAAACCCCATTCACCTCTGTAATATTGAAGCTGCATAGAGTTATCTTCGTCATATGTGTTGACCCGCCACCACAATTGTGGGTTACCAGGGCAATGTGGTACTCAGAGCCGAGCCCATGGAAGTCTATGGGGTTGTCACAGGTAGCGGTGGCTCGGTCTGTGGCCCTGGCGGTCAGGCGTATGTTGGGGGGGTATATTTACAGGGGATAGATTTATATACAGTTCGTGACGCCACCTGTAGTCTTCTGGTAATTTATACCAGCGCTGCTGTAGAGCTCTGAGGGGATGGTGAGGCAGCTAGATGTCGGGTCCCCTACAGGTAGGACTCTTCCCTCAGGTCGATGGTTAAGGCGGGTTGTGCAGGCATGCAAGTAAATAACTCAGTCTCACACGGTCAGCGTCTTTCCATACCTTTACTTGTAAGATGGTAAGGCAGGTCCCAGGGAGGCTGATCCAAGGAGAATGTATTTCGAGATAGCAGCTGGACAAGTTAGGGGCCTCCTTTACTTTCACAACGATGAGTACAACCAGCATGAAGCGTAGTTCCCTCTATAACTCCAGCTATTCCAAAGCTGTACTGCCCAGTCAGTTTTGTGGTCGGAGCCTTCCTGTGAGAGAGCTGAGTTCCTATTCTTGCTGATCAGGCTCAAGGTTCTCACTCCCCCTGACCCCAGTTACGTACCGACTATTTAGGGGCTGCTTTCCGCTACCTAAGGTCCGGTAAGCCTCTGGGTTTCCTACCACCATGCATGAAGCTATGGTGATGCTTCGGTCTCCAGTGACCGGTAACAACGTGCAGGACTTCTCCAATCCTATTGCACTCAGAATTTCTACCACTGTGCCTTTCGCCTTGTCCTCGCTGGTAGCATAAGCATTTCTCACTTCACAGGTTAACAAAGTCAGTCCCTTACTTAATTCCTTTCTTGAGCTTGTTGCCAGACTCTCAGTAATCTTCCAGGCAGGAGCACGTCTCTGAACCTTCACTGTCCTTGAGACAGGAGACTGAAGTATATCTGCAACTCACTCCTCTCTCCTCCTGCACAAACTTCACACTGTCTGCTCTGTCTGAAGACAGGAAACTCACTGCATGACTGAACTCGACTCCCCTCCTCACACTCTCTGCACTCCCTGACTGAGACTAGACTTTATATACCTGTGGGCGTGTCTAAGTGTGTGTGTTGAAATGAATGTTCATTGAGCATTAAACTGCTATCTCTCCACACATCCTCCAGGGTACTGCGTGTGCCTTACACCAGGGCTACACATTCCCCCATGGTAAATGACAGCACTCCCGGGCTGTAAAATACAAAGAGACAATTTTGTTTATGCATTAAACATCAACATTAAACATTAATTCGTCCCATCCGGGAGGTAAGGATTTCTTGAACGTTGCGAACAAAACATTATATATAGAAAAGTACAAATATTAAATAACATTTTCATATAAATAGACAATATGCTTGTGAAGGACCCGCACCAAACCTTCAACGTGGGTCCTGGGTGGGCTGCAGGACATCCGAATGCAGACCTCACTCAGTGCCACACCACACGGGTTTTGTATTCAGAGGTAATTGTGCTGGTTTTATGTAAAACCAAGATTAGGCACTGAAGCGCAACTATATACAGATAAGTTCTGGGCTGGCACAGTCCTCAACCTCGAAGTCCATTGTTAGCAAAACGACACATATTATATCACATTATAATAATAATAAAGTGCAAAACTTTTTATCTGATTACCCAGCCGGGCATTCTTCTTTTGGCAATATATATATACGTTATATACACATTTAACTTGTGCAAAACATTTTCACTTTTATAAAACTTATGTACATCTTCTTAGTTGCGGTAAACCCTGTCTGGGTCCTACCGTTCTTCACATTTCTTGGTTAACTTTGATTACACTTTCCATCCCGGGGGCTGGAACAATGCGATGGTCCCTAGATCCCATTACTAACAAGTCGTGTGCTGCTATTAGGGTCTGGGTCGCCACAGTTCTTGTGTGAACCTCTAGGGGCGCAACGGGTACATTCTCCTTGCGAGACACCGATTGCGTTTCAATCTGAGTCACAGTTAACGATATGGATCGTGTCATGGATTGCGATGGAAACTGGGTCGCAAGTGGCGATGTAGAAGGATAACGGTATACAGGTGTCGCTTCCACTTGCGAAGTACCTGCAGGGGGCGATGCTGGGGCACGGCCGGATACTGCTTGAGCTGGAGACGGGGACGCTGCGGTAGTGGTGACGTTACCTGCGTCGGGGACGGGGTCACGGACGATGGTGACGTTAAGGGCATACCATCCCTTCATTCCCCAGTGCCGTGTATACGTGACAATGTCTCCATTAACTAAGTCCCTCCCGGGGTGGCCTTGCGGTAGGTGGGATTCCATGTCACGCCTGCTGACAAAGACCCCTGGGTAGAGGCCCGGTTCACGGATGAAGCCCCAGCCCTTCCGGAGCTGGAACTCAGTCACACACCCCTGCCGCCGCGGTTCCCTCAGGGTACCTTTCTCTCTCCGGACACTCTCCTTGTCCGCGATCAGCTCTGCATGTTGCCGCTGTCGATTCGCTGAGCTTCCCGCTCTTCCTCCTGCTGGCGTTTCTGCTTCTCCTCACGACGCTGCCACTCATATTCCCACTGGGCGGTGTAGGCGACGTCATCCAGGCGCGCCATCTCGTCCCAGTCCACGTCTGGTAATGACGGACAGGACCCCTCCGGTGTCGGGGATCGATCATCTGCTGCGGCCTCCTGGCCGGGCGGGCGTTCCGGAACTGGCGGTACCTCCTCAACCTCCTTCGCCTCCACCGCTTCACCGGTGGGATCAGGATTGGTACTTTCGGGGGCAGCCTCCGGTTGCTCCTTTGCCTTTGGCAGCAGAAGTTTTGGTAACTCCAGACGTAGGGGATCATCGAAGGGGGAGAACACCGCGTCCCACAGCCGCCGCTGCTCCAGGGTACGCCGGCGTCTCTCGATCTCTTCAAATCCAGGTTGTGGCGAAATCATCTTTCTTAGTCGTGCATTTTCCTCTTTAACTTCCAGCAATGCTTGCTGCAGGTGCAGGACCACGGATGACTCCGGTGCTGGTGGCAGCTTGGCTGGGGCACGGGGCCTGCCTTCCTCCGCTTCCCTGCTCGGCTGCACACGTCCTGCTTCCATGATGTTCCAGAAGATTCTTTCTTCTTCCTCCAGAGACGTCCGGTCTCTTCCGTGGAGGCGGGGTTTGCGTCTCCTCCTCTTTGCAGGAAAGGTGAAGAGGAGGCGGACCTCCTTTGCTGTCGGGCAGGATCGCATATTGTAATAGCACTTTGAGAGGGCAGGCATTTTCTTCGCGCCACAGGGGGGTACACGCCCACGAAGGTACGCCCACCTTCTTCTCCAGCGCCTGAGGGCGCGAATATGGCGACAAAGATGGCGATTTTTGGCGCCAAAAGTGCAAACAGTCCTTTTCACAAAAACAACTCCATAGGCACACAGGGCTCGCAATTTTGCGAGTTTCGCATCCTGTTCGTGACGCCAATTTGTCTCGACCACGCACCACAACTGTGGGTCACCAGGGCAATGGGGCACCCAGAGCCGAGCCCACGGAAGTCCACGGGGATTGCCACAGGCAGCGGCGGCCCGGTCCGCGGCCCTGGCGGTCCGGCGCATGCCGGGGGGCATATCCACAGGGGATAGATATATTTACAGTTCGCGACGCCACCTGTAGTCCTCTGGTAATTTATACCAGCGCTGCCGTAGAGCTCCGAGGGGACGGTGAAGCAGCCAGATGTCGGGTCCCCTACAGGTAGGACTCTTCCCTCAGGTCGATGGTTAAGGCAGGGTTGTGCAGGCATGCAAGTAAATAACTCAGTCTCACACGGTCAGCGTCTTTCCATACCTTTACTTGTAAGATGGTAAGGCAGGTCCCAGGGAGGCTGATCCAAGGAGAATGTATTTCGAGATAGCAGCTGGACAAGTTAGGGGCCTCCTTTACTTTCACAACGATGAGTACAACCAGCATGAAGCGTAGTTCCCTCTATAACTCCAGCTATTCCAAAGCTGTACTGCCCAGTCAGTTTTGTGGTCGGAGCCTTCCTGTGAGAGAGCTGAGTTCCTATTCTTGCTGATCAGGCTCAAGGTTCTCACTCCCCCTGACCCCAGTTACGTACCGACTATTTAGGGGCTGCTTTCCGCTACCTAAGGTCCGGTAAGCCTCTGGGTTTCCTACCACCATGCATGAAGCTATGGTGATGCTTCGGTCTCCAGTGACCAGTAACAACGTGCAGGACTTCTCCAATCCTATTGCACTCAGAATTTCTACCACTGTGCCTTTCGCCTTGTCCTCGCTAGTAGCATAAGCATTTCTCACTTCACAGGTTAACAAAATCAGTCCCTTACTTAATTCCTTTCTTGAGCTTGTTGCCAGACTCTCAGTAATCTTCCAGGCAGGAGCACGTCTCTGAACCTTCACTGTCCTTGAGACAGGAGACTGAAGTATATCTGCAACTCACTCCTCTCTCCTCCTGCACAAACTTCACACTGTCTGCTCTGTCTGAAGACAGGAAACTCACTGCATGACTGAACTCGACTCCCCTCCTCACACTCTCTGCACTCCCTGACTGAGACTAGACTTTATATACCTGTGGGCGTGTCTAAGTGTGTGTGTTGAAATGAATGTTCATTGAGCATTAAACTGCTATCTCTCCACACATCCTCCAGGGTACTGCGTGTGCCTTACACCAGGGCTACACACATACAACATGTGTCACGGCCAAAGTCTCCATGTAGCCATAGCCTAAAGAATGGAGAGGAGACAGTGTGATCATGTGAACATTATGGCCCCTTCCTTGTGTTAATCGAACGGGGTTACGAAGATTAGACTTTTTGAAAGGGAATCTGTCACCCTAAATTGGCAGGATATTTAAATGATAGCAGTCAGGTCAGATGGGCGGTATTTTGGGTACTTGCCTTAACATGTTGTTCGCCGCTGTCTCCATTATTTCTGGGAATTGTAGTCGTTGCCCTCCATATAACGCACTTGCGCATTGCAATCTGCGGGCAAAGCATACTGCACGTGCGCAATTCAAGATTGCAATGCGCAGGCGCGTTATATGGAGGGCAACGACTACAATTCCCAGAAATAATGGAGACAGCGGCGAACAACATGTTAAGGCAAGTACCCAAAACACCGCCCATCTGACCTGACTGCCATCATTTAAATATCCCGCCAATTTAGGGTGACAGATTCCCTTTAATGCTTTAAAACATATTTTGTTCAATTGCAACTCCAAATCCAAAAGCAAACAAGTGTAACTCAATATTAGAATAACTTAAAGAGATGTCTGTGGAAAATAAAAATCCTGAGGAAAAATAACAGTAAGTTATACTCATAGGAAACCATCAGGATTCATTACTAGCTGCTCAATGGTCTGCGATGAAACAGGGAAAAGAGGCATCACTGTTACACCAGCAGCAGAACCGTTGCAAGCAGTGATTAGCTGCAGCAGTCAAGCAATCAGTCATCATCAGATGGGTTTTTTTATGACACATTGCTCAAGTCACCTGCCCACTATAACCTACTGCGAGCTGCAGTGGTACTACTGCTGGCAGAATGGTTGAGACTCCTTATGTCAGTACAGACCACAAAGATGCCTGCGCTGGATACAGGTGGTATGTTGGAAAATGGGAATCACTAAATGCTATTTTTTTTACAGCTTAATGCCATAGAGGGGCTTTGCTTTTTGCAAAGACAACCCCTTTAATGGTAGCAATTTTCCTGCAAAATATATAACTTCTGTTCAATTTACATTTGAGACCATGGACGTACCCAGGATCAAAACTAGGGGGGGGCAAGCCAATGTCACATCTTATACAGGTCACATCATATACACTGTACATTATCCTGCATATTAGGTATGGAGCATTAGAACTGTTGTATATTGTATAATACAGCAGTGTATGCGACACTACGCTGTATATACCATATATTATACATGGCACACTAACCTCTATACAAAGACTAAGAGGCATTATAACCTGTATATGAAAAGTATAATACAGCAGTGTATATAAACTCTATATACCGCACACGATGTGTATGACCTGTATACACCATATACTACACTCTATATACTGCACACGATATGTATGACCCTGTATACACCATATACTACACTCTATATACCGCACACGATGTGTATGACCTGTATACACCATATACTACACTCTATATACCGCACACGATTTGTATGACCTGTATACACCATATACTACACTCTATATACCGCACACGATGTGTATGACCTGTATACACCATATACTACACTCTATATACCGCACACCATGTATATGACCTGTATACACCATATACTACACTCTATATACCGCACACCATGTATATGACCTGTATACACCATATACTACACTCTATATACCGCACACGATGTGTATGACCTGTATACACCATATACTACACTCTATATACTGCACACGATATGTATGACCCTGTATACACCATATACTACACTCTATATACCGCACACGATGTGTATGACCTGTATACACCATATACTACACTCTATATACCGCACACGATGTGTATGACCTGTATACACCATATACTACACTCTATATACCGCACACCATGTATATGACCTGTATACACCATATACTACACTCTATATACCGCACACGATGTGTATGACCTGTATACACCATATACTACACTCTATATACCGCACACGATGTGTATGACCTGTATACACCATATACTACACTCTATATACCGCACACGATGTGTATGACCTGTATACACCATATACTACACTCTGTATACCGCACACGATGTGTATGACCTGTATACACCATATACTACACTCTATATACCGCACACCATGTATATGACCTGTATACACCATATACTACACTCTATATACCGCACACGATGTGTATGACCTGTATACACCATATACTACACTCTATATACCGCACACGATGTGTATGACCTGTATACACCATATACTACACTCTATATACCGCACACGATGTGTATGACCTGTATACACCATATACTACACTCTATATACCGCACACGATGTGTATGACCTGTATACACCATATACTACACTCTATATACAGCACACAATATGAAAATAGTCATTTTTCATTAAGCTGGGACTATATGTCAACTTTGGCCATGAAACAGCCGCTTCTATAATACAGGTGAATGGGGTCGCATTGTGACCCGCTAGGTACCGCGACAAAGAATCAGAACCAGTTGGATTTTTTTTGCAACTTGATTGTCGCAGTTGCAATACCTTGTGGGTCATAATGCAACCCCATCCAGGGTTGGATTAAGAACATGATGGGCCTGGAGCTGAAGGGGCGGGGCAAGGGGTGGGGCCAAACACGGCAATTCACAAAGGCCAAAATGTAACGTAAAAGATATAAACAAAGTAAATATATGATACATGCCTAATATAAATACAGTGGATATAGAAAGTCTGTTATGGTTATCACGCTGATAGTAACTTATGAGGCAAATAAACAGGGTTATTCACTGAACACAAAACTGTGTTTTATCGTAAATAAATCAAACTGGTAGAAGAAAATTAAACTACACATTCACTTTTCGTGCTTTTTTGCTTGCAAATTCCTCAATTGTAGAATCAAGATTAAGCTCATTGAGCAATCTATTTTCAATACATAACAGAGAGAGGGCATTTAAACGCTCCTGGCCCATTCTAGTATATGGTGCAGCATTGAATGTCCCATAGTAATATAGGGCAACATTGAGAGGCCCATTCTAGTATATAGCGCAGCATTGCATGGCCCATAGTATATATAGCGCAGCATTGAATGGCCCATAAGTATATATAATGCAGCATTGAGAGGCCCATATAGCGCAGCATTGCATGGCCCATAGTATACAGTCATGGCCAAAAGTTTTGAGAATGACACAAATATTATATTTTCACATGAGCTGCTGCCCTCTGGTTTTTATGTGTGTGTTTGACAGATGTTTTTATCACAGACAGAAATATAATTGCAAACATATGAGTAACAAAAGCTTATATTGACAGTTAGAATGAGTTAATGCAGCAAGTCAATATTTGCAGTGTTGACCCTTCTTCTTCAGGACCTCTGCAATTCTCCCTGGCATGCTCTCAATCAACTTCTGGACCAAATCCTGACTGATAGCAGTCCATTCTTGCACAATCAATGCTTTCATTTTGTCAGAATTTTTAGGTTTTTGTTTGTCCACTCGTCTCTTGCTGATTGACCACAAGTTCTCAATGGGATTAAGATCTGGGGAGTTTCCAGGCCATGGACCCAAAATCTCTATGTTTTGTTCCCTGAGCCATTTAGTTATCACCTTTGCTTTATGGCAAGGTGCTCCATCATGCTGGAAAAGGCATTGTTGATCGCCAAACTGCTCTTGGAGGGTTGGGAGAAGTTGCTCTTGGAGGACATTCTGGTACCATTCTTTATTCATGGCTGTGTTTTTAGGCAAGACTGTGAGAGAGCCGATTCCCTTGGCTGAGAAGCAACCCCACACATGAATGGTTTCAGGATGCTTAACAGTTGGCATGAGACAAGACTGGTGGTAGCGCTCACCTTGTCTTCTCCGAATGAGGCGTTTTCCTGATGTCCCAAACAATCGAAAAGGGGATTCATCAGAGAAAATAACTTTACCCCAGTCCTCAGCAGTCCACTGCCTGTACCTTTTGCAGAATATCAGTCTGTCCATGATGTTTTTTCTGGAGAGAAGTGGCTTCTTTGCTGCCCTCCTTAAGACCAGGCCTTGCTCCAAGAGTCTCCACCTCACAGTGCGTGCAGATGCACTCACACCTGCCTGCTGCCATTCCTGAGCAAGCTCTGCACTGCTGGTAGCCCGATCCCACAGCTGAAACACTTTTAAGAGACGGTCCTGGTGCTTGCTGGTCTTTCTTGGGCGCCCTGAAGCCTTTTTGGCAACAATGGAACCTCTCTCCTTGAAGTTCTTGATGATGCGATAGATTGTTGACTGAGGTGCAATCTTTCTAGCTGCGATACTCTTCCCTGTTAGGCCATTTTTGTGCATTGCAATGATGACTGCACGTGTTTCTTTAGAGATAACCATGGTTAACAGAAGAGAAACAATGATGCCAAGCACCAGCCTCCTTTTAAAGTGTCCAGTGGTGTCATTCTTACTTAATCATGACAGATTGATCTCCAGCCATGTCCTCATCAACACCCACACCTGTGTTAATGGAGCAATCACTGAAAAGAGGTTAGCTGGTCCTTTTAAGGCAGGGCTGCAATGATGTTGAAATTTGTTTTGGGTGATAAAGTTCATTTTCTAGCCAAATATTGACTTTGCAAGTAATTGCTGTTAAGCTGATCACTCTTTTTAAGATTCTGGAGTATATGCAAATTGCCATTAGAAAAAGTGAAGCAGTAGACTTTGTAAAAATTAATATTTGTGCCATTCTCAAAACTTTTGGCCATGACTGTATATAGCGCAGCATTGAATGGCCCATAGTTGCGCAGCATAGAATGGCCCATAGTATATATAATGCAGCATTGAGAGGCCCATATAGCGCAGCATTGCATGGCCCATAGTATATATAGCGCAGCATTGAATGGCCCATAGTATATATAATGCAGCATTGAGGCCCATATAGCGCAGCATTGCATGGCCCATAGTATATATAGCGCAGCATTGAATGGCCCATAGTTGCACAGCATTGAATGGCCCATAGTATATATAATGCAGCATTGAGAGGCCCATATAGCGCAGCATTGCATGGCCCATAGTATATATAGCGCAGCATTGAATGGCCCATAGTTGCGCAGCATTGAATGGCCCATAGTATATATAATGCAGCATTGAGAGGCCCATATAGCGCAGCATCGAATGGCCCATAGTATATATAATGCAGCATTGAATGGCCCATAGTTGCGCAGCATTGAATGGCCCATAGTATATATAATGCAGCATTGAGAGGCCCATATAGCGCAGCATCGAATGGCCCATAGTATATATAGCGCAGCATTGAGAGGGCCTCTCAATGCTGCCCTATATATACTATGGGCCATTCAATGCTGCGCTATATACTAGAATGGGCTTCTCAATGCTGCCCTATATTACTATGGGCCATTCAATGCTACTGATGGAATTTGTCAGAAACCACACACTTTACAACACAAACCTGTGCAGAGACTTCAGGATTCTCCATCTGCTTTCACTGTAATATGGCTGGGATTCTTGTAACAGCACACACACCTCTGCCTGCCTGTCTCTAACTCTCTCCTCCAGACAGGGACCGTCACTACAACACACTGAACACAGGGCAGGATGCCAATAGGCAAAGCTGTAAGAAGACAGTGCATGGATGAGGACAAGTGAAACTTGAGCTGTGACTGGCTGCTCTGTGGTCACATGTTCTGCCTTCATTTACATCCTGCTTCTGTATTGGGTGAATGAGATAACACTGTGCTGCTGCCGACTCCTCTCCTACAGTACTTTCAGCGGCAGCTTTCCTCTCTCCCCCTCCAGCACACAGTCTCTCCTGGCTCCTCCCCTCCCCCTCCACCACCAGGCTGACGTCAGCAGCACAGGGAAGGGAGGAGAGCAGAGAGCCACTAGATAACAAGCGGCTGGCTGGGCCGGCGGATGGGCCTATCTCTAACAAGGGGCCTGGAGCTGCAGCTCCATCAGCCCCTACGTTAATCCGGCCCTGACCCCATCGATGGAGCAGCAGCAGCCTAGAGCAATTTTTGGCCATTTGTGTCGCAGCCAATGTCGCCTTCTTTGATGTAATGGATGAAAAATATATATAAATGCTATTCAAAACAATGTGTATATTTTATATGACATTTCCTTAGTAAATATTAATATAACACTGATTAGCTGTGGTGCAGGGGGAACCAACTTTAAAACCTCTTAAATCCACAAATAGTCACTACATTAACAGAGAGATATATGACTGAACTGCAATACCAGACACAGCCCATAGACAAGAGAGCGCTAACAAAGCAGAACTTTTCACAATCCCATTAATGGGGGGACCTCATATGTACAGCCACTGGGAATGGGGAACCTGGTACCTCATGGATGATGGGGGGTCCTTCAGCCTCCTGCATCACCTAATAGTAGCTCAATTATTGAGCAAATCTAGCATCACAAATTAGGATTTAGTTCAGAAATAGCCACAAGATGTTCTGCAGCAGCTTGCACCTGCAAACCAAACCATATCACTAAGAAGAGGACATGGAGCATAGTCCTAATAGTCCAAATCTTTACCTACAACCTCTTCAACTTTTATGGGAATATTTGCTGAATATGTCAATATTGGCCATGATGTTCTGCAGCAGCTTCCACCCTTACAAAACACACACTGTATCATCAGGTTGAGTTAAGGCCAAGCCTTATAGTCCTACTTGGTAAATTACTGCATCATTTCTATCTACAAATTGTAATTGTTCAACTTCTATGGGGCTACAAGTCCCTGTAGATCAAACACTAGATGTGGCCAAGATGTTCTGCAGCAGCCACTCATCTACAGTTACCAGCATGTCATAAGAAACTTGTCAACTAGACACAGGTTGAAAACCTCATAAAGTGCAACCTTGCCAAGATGTTCTGCAGCAGCATCGCAAGGTAACAACTTGTTGCAGTCCAAAAGTTACTGTTGTGGGACTATAACCCCCAGCAGGTGACAGGTAAAGAGTAATATACTGTAGCTGCTGGAAACTAGAAGTCCCAGCAGATAAAGCTGGATTAATAGGGAAGAGGAGAACTGCCTGTGGACTACAAATCCCAGGATATCATAGATTCACTAGATGCATAGTTTGGAGCTAACCATAGTGACCCCTTGCAAGATGTTCTGCAGCAGCAGCAGCAAGGTAGTAGTACTCACACAGATGTGACGGAATGTCTCCTCCAGGAGCTCCTGCTGAACATGGTCACAGGGAAGGTGTGGGGGGTCTCTCAGTGCCCGGGGTCCCCTGTCCTGCTTTTTCTAGCTTCACACAGTGAACCCAGAGGGTTCAGACAGTGTTCAGAGGCATGCTTACCTTGCACTCTGTACATGACACGCCTCTGAACCCTGTCTGAACCCTGGCCGGATCCAATCCCAGCGTGCAGCCGGGTGTCAATAGCAATGCCAGGGATCTCAGTCTGCTCTGCAGTGAGTCCCCCCGCCCCCTGTCAGCTGTGTGTGGCCGCCTGGCTGGCCTCTCTCCAAGTTCTTTCATTGTGCGCCCCTGCTTCTAGGGGGGGCAGTAGCCACCCCTGCCCCACGGTGGGTACGCCCATGTTTGAGACAACTGAATTTAATCAGTAAAATGAATATTTAAAAAATTAATTTAAATGTAATTTTTTTGACTTCATTAGTGAAGTCTTTGGCAAAGCAAATAACAGCTACACAACAGCTGCTTAAAACAGAGTTCCTTCACTATGACAATATAATATAAATTAGCTGACTTGCGCCAGAAATCCAATAACGGATCCAACAGAGTTTTTCAGGTGGTGATACATTGAAATAACACAGCAAGCAAGTTCTCTGCAAATACAAGGATACATCATATTTCTGTTGAGTAATGATTTTTCAAGCTAAAACGCACTCATCAATATTACATCCTGATGGGTATTTGTGTTTTCTATGGAAGTGAAAAAAAACAAAACAATGTGTGCAATTTTTTGTAGTGCTTCTATTCATGAGAATGCATACGTTGTTATCAGTCTGGTGAAAGAATACAGCATTTTAACAAGTGCAATGGATACTGAAACTGCGCATATTAAAAAATATTTAAAGACCCCGATAAACAATCATGACAATAAGGCTGGAGTCACACACAACGTCTAAAAAATCGGACCGTTTTAGTTGGTCGATAATCGCACCAAAATGTCATGAACATTGATGCATCTGGCATCCGATTTTCTGTCGCTGATGCATTTTAGTTGCATGTCAGCGTACGTTTAACATCCGATTGACATCCGACTACCGTTTTTTGTGGCATCATACCAAAATGGACATTTAACGGTTTTAAGGCCTGCAACTAATTTAAATAATCAGCCAGACCCATATTTAAGCTTCCTCAAACTGTTCTGACCCTCCCAACTTTGCAGTGGAGTGTTTGGGTTGTTAGTGGTTCCTGCTTTCTTGCTGCTTTCTGTCAATCATGAGCGACAGACTAATCTTTAATACCACTGAGCGTCTGCTCACAATTGGGTGCTATCCAGACGTTTTGGGGAGCCATACCCTGTATTTGGTGCTCCCAGAATCCGCTGAAGACTATGGGTGCATCCACTTTTGACACAAAGGATCAGTAAAGGGCATTTTCAGCGCCTGTATTCGACCCTGCGTAGGAATCCAGACAAGTTTTTTGGTTATTATCGCATGAGTGTGGAAACTTTTGATATTTTGCTTGAGATTTTGCGCCCTGGACTAACCTTTCAGAACACCAGGATGTGTCCAGCAATTTCTGCTGAGGAACGGCTTCTCCTAACTTTACGGTATGTGTGTCAACAATATGTTGATGATGTTTCCCCCAACATATCAACTTTTGCATTGTTCTTACTTAGTTCATGTTAACATACTGTAATGAATGTTCTAATCCCACTTACCATGTTCCCTATTTGCTTGTGTGTAGCCCTCATAATGCATTTTAAGTCATATAATTAACTGAATGGCTGATTAGTGAAATGTCCTCAGTTTACATGTGGCTAATGCAGTGCTTGTTGTTTATTTTGATGATGTGTAGATCTTTGTTGTTGTTTGTTTATTGCAGGTTCCTTTCCACTGGGGTGTCATATGCTGCTCTGCACTTAGAGTTTTTAATTGGCAAATCCACCATTTGTGGAATTGTCAGCTCAACTTGTGCAAAATGTGGTCAAGACTCTATAAAGAGGTGATGGCAGAGCCTAAAATGGAAGATTGGTTGAGGATTGCACGTGGATTTCAAGAAAGCTGCCATTTTCCACACTGTATTGGAGTCCTGGATGGGAATCACATACGTGTTCGTAAGCCGCCAAACTCAGGGTCCCAATACTACAATTATAAGCAATATTTTTCCATTGTTTTGTTGGCCTTGGTTGACAGTAACTACCGGTTCATCATTGTAGACATTGGGGCTATGTAAGGACTGGAGACTCCAGAGTCTTCAATTCTTCCATTATGGGTCGGCGGCTACGCAATAACCAATTGGACTTACCACCACCATGTCAAATTCCACACTCCAATATGGATCCAGTGCCTTATGTTGTGGTAGCAGATGAGGCCTTCCAATTAACCTGTCATGTTATGAGGCCATATCCACGTAGCAATCTGAACCATCACCGTCGCATATTTAATTATCGCCTTTGTCGTGCACGACGCCTGGTGGAGTGCACCTTTGGTATTCTTACTGCAAAATGGCGTGTACTCCAATCAGCCATTCAGCTGAGTGAAGCAAATGTAAATGTTGTAGTCAAAGCATGTGTGGTACTACATAATTTTACTAGAATGCATGAATGCTCCTCATCTGATGTGCCTGACCTTGTGTCTGTTAATATGGCGAGGCCTATGAGACCATTCATCCATCCTTGTCGTCCCCCTTCTGGACTTAAAGTCCGTGATATATTTACTATTTTTTTTCTTTCCCCTGCTGGTGCTATTCCATGGCAAGAGGAGGCCATAGCTATGTAGTGTGTTTGTTTTATGCTACCATAAACATACTTTTGTAGAACTCATTTATGTTGTAGTGTTGTTCCTACTCTCCAGTTCACTATACTTTACACAGGACATAACATATAATAATAATGACAGACAAC
The DNA here is from genome assembly GCA_033576555.1 of Oophaga sylvatica. Lineage (NCBI taxonomy): Eukaryota > Metazoa > Chordata > Amphibia > Anura > Dendrobatidae > Oophaga > Oophaga sylvatica. Next base: position 184,073,530 of record JARQOD010000002.1, on the reverse strand, counting down.
CAATGCCACTTCACAAATTTTACTCATTTGTGGTTTTTTTTGCCCTTTTAGTGGCTCTTAACTTAGGTTTTCTGGACAAAAACGTCCCAAGGTAGCATTGAGCTTTTTTTGATAAAACAAAACATTAACAGAACTGGATAACACACTTAGAGAAATACTCAAATATTGAGGACAATAATATTTCACCTACAAGTGAAGGCAGGTGGGTGGTGGTGATGAAGGAGGCCCAGGTTGGGTGTGTTGCCTTGCTGGATCTGCAACAACTGGGTCAGCCTGAGCTGTGACAGAAGGCAATGTTACAGCTGGGTTAGTGGCTAGATCCTGATGTGCGTTTTGGTAGGGATACATGGGGAACTGGTGCTGATAGTCATACGCATATGGCTGACCAGTTTGAGAATGACCCCCAATATGCCCATGTCGACCATACCCATGTTGTGCCCAGCCCACAACATTGGTATGTTCGAGTGGGCATATTGGGAATGGCCACTCTGTCCCATGTGCTGTTGGTGCTGAGGTACATAGGAGTATGAAGGAGGTTGAGGAGGAGGAGGAGGAGTTGGGTTCTGTTGGACACGAGGAGGTGGAGGAGGAGGCTGATGATGAGGAGGAAGATCAGAGGCAGAAGCAGACTCCCTTTGCTGGGTGCCAAACAACCGTAGAAGATTTTCTGAACAAAGCTGCCACCTTTCTAGAAAATCTAATACGGTGTTTGGCTGATTTGGTGGGGTTCCTGCGTCCAGAACAATTTGAAGTCCACCTCTGATCTGCAGTCTGTGCTCTCGTGAAATAGCCCTGAGGTAGCGTGCCAGACTGCGGCCAAAGGCTTCCTCCCCATCATCATTAGCTACATTGGACAAATAGTCCAGTACTCCTCTGTCCACCTGCCTCCTTGTCCCAGAAGCAACTCCTTCTCTTCGCCGCCTGCCTCGCCTCGTAATAAGGGAACGAGGAGGCGACACCTCAGGACGCCTAGTAGGGCTGCTGCTGACTGGTTGCTCCTCTTGCTCTTGAAGCTGACTTTGTGACTCCTCAGCTTCAGCAGCTGCTGGTGGTGGTGGTGGTGCTGGTGGTTGTGCTTGGGTGGAACATGAGGCTGCAGAGGAAGGGCCAGCCTCCTCAGCCCCATCCCCAACAGGGTCGATCAGAACCTCGGAGTCCGACCCTGTCTCCCTCTTTGTAAGGTTAGACTCTGTCCTATAAAGGAAAAGGAAAAACTAAAAATTTGACATACAAAAATAAACAATCATAGTGGGTCAACAGACATGCACTTACGGTCGCAGATCCATCACAGGAGCAAGGAACTCCAGCCTATCAAAATATAGGTACTTCGTTTTTCTACTTGCTGCTGCCCCACTCTGCGCCCTTAGCTGTCTGTCCCTACGGAAGTAGTCCCAACAGCTGCGCCACCGCCTTGTCACATCTGTCACTGCAAAGTTAATAAAAGCATAACGGTAACTATCATTGTTATGGCGTTTGACTACACTTCACACATGTGTCGCCAAGAAAAATCACATTTTTTACATGTGTGTTGGTATGTGTACAGTAAAACATTTGTATGGTATTCAGGGTGACAAAGTAAATACATTTGCTACATGCATACAAAAATAAGTGTCAGTGGTATGACAAGTACCATACATTTAGGCCAAAGCTTGACCCTTCACAAAAGGAATAAATATTAATTTCATGACCTACACATTTAATGTGTGCTGAAGGTGGATATAACCTTTTCAAATAATAAGTAGCCAACCATCAGGGATGGATGACAAGATATGGATGTTGTTAGCGGACACACAGAAGAATGTGTAATGCTAATTATAAAGCGCTACCTAATCATGTATTTTCTACACAATAGTTACAGATATGGGTACAATATAATATTGGTGTGTGCAAATACAGTTACATATTACTTTTGTTACTCATTAGAGTATGGCACTTACTAATGCGCTCTTGTTCCTCTCTTGATCTCCGGCCATAGTCGGGGAAGATTTGGCCACAAATTCGGCGCCATGCCGCCTCCTTGCGTGTACGATTGGAGTAATTGGGATCGCGCTGGTCCCACAATTCTGGTCTCTCCTGGACCAACACAATCAACATTTCCACGTTGATGTGCGTAGAAGACATGTTTGTGGACTCCGTGTAGGCGTTCTTCTGTTTTTTTTCAAGATGTGCTAAGCTAATTAGCATGTAAAGGCTTCCTGAGAATTACTGAGGCAGTTTCCTGTCACCTGGAAAAGTTGTGCGATTTAATCGCAAGTCACACGTGCGGTCCGTTTGTAATCCCACTTTTCATTGCAAATATAATAATACATTGGTGGCAAGAAAAAATATCGATGTGGTACAGATACTTCGACGATGTGTTTGTGGTTTGGACAGGTACGAAGGTGGGATTTGAGGAATTTGTTAAAGAACTGAATCAAAATAACTTGAACTTGAGATTTACTTTTGAAATCCACAATAAGGAAATATCCTTTTTGGACATCAAGATTAAAAAAGAGACACAGGGAAACATTTCCACCATGATATATCGAAAACCAACAAGTACAAACAGCCTTCTACATTGGCAGAGCCATCACCCCATCCCACTCAAAAGGGGGATTCCTAAGGGGCAGTTCTTAAGGCTTAGAAGGAACTGCTCTAGGAATGATGCCTTTATGCGCCAATCAAGGGACATGCATAGTAGATTCAGAGAGAAGGGTTATCCGGAGCATGTCATTAATACAGCATTTGATCACGCGAGGAAGGCGGATAGACATCAGCTTCTGCAGAACAGGGTAAAGGTAGATACCTCTGAGATCACCAGGGTGATAGGCACTTTTGACTCTGGGCATAATGAGGTGAGACATATACTCACCAGACACTGGGATATTCTCAGAATGGATCCGGACCTTAGGGACGTGGTGGGCACACGACCAAACATCACGTTTAGGAAAGGGAGGTCTGTTAGAGATCTTCTGGTACATAGCCAGTATAAGAGACCAGTGAGAGAAGGCACTTGGTTGGATAGGAGACCCATTGGGTTTTTCAAGTGTGGAAATTGTACACTTTGTAGATGGATGTCACCAGCTAAATTTTTCGTTAGTGCATCTACAGGGAAAAGGTTCTTTTTGAGGGACTTTTCCAATTGTAGGACCATGGCTGTGGTCCACAGAGGGACTTGCTCATGCCCAAAGGATTATGTGGGAAAGACCAAAAGAGAGTTCAGGAGAAGAGTTGGGGAACACATGGGGGATTTTCGAAATAACAGAGACACCCCCCTGGCACGACACATTAATTCTTATCACGGTGGCAATTTGGGTGATATAGCTTTCATGATCATCGAAGTGGTACATGTCAATTCCAGGGGAGGCGATATCGATAATACGATCCTTAGAAGAGAATGTGAATGGATCTTCAGAATAGATTCCCTGGAACCTCATGGCATGAATGAACTTAATTCATTTACCTGTTTCTTATAGCCATCACTCATTTTGATGGGCTTGAGAAGAAATGATGCCAAACAATCCATGTTGTAGGATCTCCCTTTGTTATGGGAGCCGCATAGATTTCTATGTTATATTGTTTTGATTTTGATTCTCCATTTGTCACAAACTTGGTGATACTTCTTTATAGCCTTGGTTACTTTGAATGTTATACAGATAAGAATGAGCACACGGAGTTTTATCTGAGGATTTAATGTATATATTATATCCCATATGACCGATTGATATAATTATGGCTATGATATAGGAAAAGGCTTAAGCAGGTCATAAATGAGAGTATCACGTGTCATCATCCTAATTGGGTATAGAATTGTGGGGTATGATGTGAATTCCCCCTTGAATATCGGTATTTAGTCCAATGAAATGGGACACTTACATAAGGGCTTGAATTAGCCCAGAATATAATTCCCAAATGTAAATCATTTCTAGAACATGAAACAATGTGGACGCTATTTAAATTAAGTTTATGGAGAGAAATGGTCCATGCGATGGGGCACTTAGTTTGTTGCTATTTGCTGTCCATTTAGATACCCCCGTCTATTATTAGATAGCATCTTGTTCGGCTAAGCAGACGTCGAGGGCGGTATTGGAAATGTCATCATTGATGACGAGGCAGGGCTGCAACATAGATGGGCGTGTTTACACGCCTGCCGGTCATTGGCACTCCTGGACATGCGCACTCATCCGCCCACAAGCCGGATTGTCATTAAGAGTGAGGGCGGAAGTGACAACAGCAGGGAGTGGCCTCGTATTAGCACCTAACCCACATATTAGGGGTGGTGCTAAGTGACGTCTGTTTTGGACATGCGCACTTGTCCGCCCACAAGCCAGATGAACATGAAGAGTGAGGGCGGAAGTGACAATAGCGGGGAGTGGTATCAGCACCGAACCCACATGGTGGGGCGGTGTCAAATGACGTCTGGATTGGCGGTATGTACAAATGGGGAACATACACAGAATATCGGTTAGTTACTGCACCATGCACAGGACATCTGAATCTCTTTATCTGGCCTCCTGATGAGCCTGACTGGGCGAAATGTGTTGAGGCGCTAAAGCAATGGTTCCATAGTGGTAGCTGAGAGAGCTAAGTATCGCTCTATATTGCATATTATCGGTCATGCGATTATAATTGTTTTGTGTGAGCGGATGCGGACGCCATACTCTGTGCATATGGCCATGAGCATAACGGCATAAAAAGGTTGAAACTATGGGAACGCATGGGGTATCCCATTGATATATATTGAAACCCTGCATATGGGCTGACATTGCAACAGAGATTTGCTATACTTTCTCTGGGACCCAAGGGCCTGTAGGCTTCATCATTTGTCCCCATAAATCGCTTTTCTAGAATATTAATGAAGCTGTACATCATTAGCATTGAAATAAGGTGATAACCGCATCGCTGCATACGATTTGTTTATGTAACTGCATTAATCTCTTCCAATGACATACAATATGTGATACTCACAATTTAGTGGCACAGCAATTAGTGTCAATTTATATGACAATAGGTTTTCTGGCTGGATGAGAAAAGTTGCCTATCTCATGAGACACTAAAGAATTTCATTGATATATATTATGTGAAACTCACATCCTTTTGGCACAATAACCAGCGTTAATGTCTATGTAACAATAGGTTTTCTGGCTTAATGAGAGATAAGGTCTATCTTACATGACACCAGTAAATTATGTGATCATATATATTTTCCCTTTGCGGAAACAAGTCCAATTTTTGGAGATTGATATTTTGTGAGCAGATACATTTCCATCAGAATATCTATCAAATTAGTGGTATACCATAAGCCTGTTGATAACCAGGCTATATAACTTTATTTTCACCAAAACGTTTATTGCATGTTATTATATATTGATGGCAACAACCATCTACAGCTACCACTATGTATATAACCTGTGTTCATTGTTTTTACACCATTGGGGCATAGGGATGTACTAGCATAGTAGGTCTCTGTCTATATATAGGGGTCCCCTTAGCTATTGGGCAGTGGGATTCCCTAGGGCTGCAGGGTGTATCAGGGCCACTAGGGATAGCCATCGGTGAGCGGGGGCGCCACAACGCTCCCCCTAGGGTGCCAACCTCCGCGGCAAGGCAGGTGATAGCCTAGTGTATACTAGGGACATTCAGATGTGCCCAATTTTTAAATTTTGGAACACTATATGTTTTTCTTTGTATGTCGTTTTGTTTGGTGCCACCTATTAAGTATTAGTATTTTTGTTAGGGTTTTTTCATATGATTTCCACTTTTCATCGCACCCATAGACTTGCATTGGCGATAGTCGAGCCACAATTGGTGACAATCGCAGCATGCTGCGATTGCACTCGCACGTTTAAAACGGACCACAAAAAATTGGATACTAGGAGCTGCTCCATAGATTAACATTGGTCCCACTGCAATGCGAGATTTCATCGCTTTGCAGTAGTACGATTTAGTCGCCAGTGTGACCCCAGCCTTAAAGTAAAATACTGATATGCAGTTAATAGAAAAGAAAACATCAGGATTGAAAAATTCCCATGGAGATAATGTTACATAGAGTAGTAATGGGTGCTGGAATTAAATCCAAATGCTTGTGATTTGAAGAAGCCTTTCTTTTGTATACACATGGGTGTTTGTCTAATGATCAATTAAACACGTCAATCCAGATCTACAGCAGAAAGACAATAAAAAAGAAATTTATAAAAGTTGTAACTAGTAGCAGTATTTTAAAGTAGTGACATTTTAATATGCATTGTATGTTGCTCTTTTAATTTCACTTGTTTCAATCAGGTTTTTATATTATTTATTACAAAATAATTAAAAAAAATAGCTGGAACTGGAAGTATATATTATTATAAATAAATATAAATTATATATTTGCAGGAATTTTGATTATTTGTAATAAATATTACTTCCAGTTCCAGCCACATATACATAAGCAGCAATGGCTTTGACCCTATTTCCTTGAATGGAAGTTTTTTCTGCTCATTATCTGATCTAGACAAACTCAATATTAGGCCCCCTTCATACAACCTTTTGACCCAGGGAGGCAGGAACCTTCGCAGGAAAAGCGCACGCAGCTGTAGCGATATGAAAAGGAAAAGCGCACGCTGCAAGGGAGTTTGGCACCTTTCCAGGGCAGCGCGCAGAAGAGCAGGGAGCAGTGCACCCGGCTTCCCCATACCCCTACAGTGAGTATTGGCGCTGCGGTGGGGCCCCACCATCCAGAGAGGGACAGCTGCCAGGAGAGAGGCCAGGAGTTCAGTGACAAACCAGAGAGAGAGAGGTGCTGCAGTGCTTAGCAGAGCCGGTCAGAGCAGAGCCGTGTAGAGCAGAGCCGTGCAGTCCAGAGCTGTGTAGATCAGAGTCATGCAGAGCTGTGCACGCAGAGCCAAGCCGGGTGTTGCAGCAACCACGGAGAGGAGTGCTACGGCTGGGAGCACCACCAGCGGGAGCTGGGGAAGAGAGACATGCAATGTAAGCCCGGTGACTACCAGAGAGAAAGCCGTAGAATGCTCCATGTCCTTGAGTACAATACACGTACCCCATAAGAGTTACCGGGGCAGGACAGACACTTGCACCCTGACCGTGCCTGTAACCACTTTCTGAGCCATGTTGTGCTTGTATGGGACCGTGACCCATATTACTGTCAGCTACATTGGGTTCGCTTGACAGAGACTGTGAAGAGTGTTGGGCAGGAGTCACGTTGGGCTTAGATAGTACCATGGCCCATACTCTTGAAGGCCACTGCAGTATATGGAGTAGGGACAGTGGGAGGTACCGAAGACTGACCACTGCCGCCAGAAGACGGACATCATGCTACAGTGTTTTCCTGGAAAGGACACTGCGCCAGCCGTTGTCGGCGCTATTGAGTTTGCAGCAGGAGCTGCTGTTTAAGGACTTCCTGACACACGTGCTAATGAGCTGCCATTATCTTAAATGTTGTTCCTCACTTCACCATAATCTTTTGCCTTTTTGATTCTGTTTAATCCACTGTTTAACCCTTTACCTCCCTGTGTGGAGTATTCCCCTGTAAGTAAACTTGTTAACCCTTGCTCTGCCTCCCATCCGTCACTGCATCCCTCGTTCCTGCTAGAACCTTACACTTACACAATTGTTTTTCAGGGGTCCCCCATAAATTTAACAGTAAAGGCTAAGCAAACAGCTGTGAGCTATTATAATAACCTGGGAACCTTTTTTGGATATTGTCCCTTTTCCCAGATTATTAGCTTATGAAAATTAAGCTGGAGCCCACGCATTTTTTTTTTATTTAATTATTTTTTACACAGGAGCAACACAGCGGGTGCTGAAAACAATTTCCCATTATTGTCGCCTGGTCTCGCTGATCGCAGAGAGACCAAGCCACAATGATGAGAGCTGTCTTCAGGACCCGGTACCTGGGATCAGCGCGAACTGTACTGTCACGCTGACACACTGAGGATGCACAGCGACACACGCATGTGACACACGACAGTAAACTGATACACGTATGTCTCATACGTACATATGGATGGCACATGGACATGGTCCATGGATCTCACCAGTACTGTTTTCTCCTGTACATGAATCATCAGGAAACATGAAGGAGGAAGTGAGTTGTAACCAACACCAAGTTGAATGGTGGATCCTATGCTATTTACTGTATAAAAAAAGTTACTTTAATTGAAATCTAGTCTATCATTATAATGAGACTGCTGAAAAGTGACCTGTATAGAATAGGAAATATGAGCCTGCTAGTCAGCATGAAGATTTCTGTTTTATTTTGGATATAGTGATGCCGAGAAAAAATATATATCAAACATGCTTAAAAAACATTTTACATAAAAATCCTGTTTTTAACAATAGGTGACTTTTTTTATTATACATTCCCTTTAACTCCTTAATAACCATTTTGGCACTTTTTTTGTCCCTTTCTTCCAAGAACCTTAACTTTTTTATTTCTCCTTTTAAATAGTATGAGGGCTTGCTTTTTTGTAGGCCGAGTTGTACTTTTGAATGACACCATTCGTTTTGCCATATAATTTACTGGAAAAAAATTAAGTTTGGTGAGAAGGTGAGAAAGAAATCATTATGCATAATTCATTTTTAGATTTTGTTTTATGGTGCAGTGCAATCACAGTGATACTAAGCTTATAAAGATTTTTTTATTTTAGTGGTTGAATAAATGTAAAACTAGGTAAAAAAAACAGCTATTGGTTTGTGTCACCATTTTCTCAGATCCATTACATTTTCATCTTTCCTTCTATGAAGATGTACGAGGGCTTGTTCTTAATGTAACAAGCATTAGTTTTTATTGATGCCAATTTGGGGTTCATACAACATTTTCACAGCTATTTTTTGCACTAATTGACTCTTATTGCTAATGGGTGAGCGTAGAGTGGTGATTGCTGCCATGTTGGCAGCCTTTTAAATGCATTGTCAAGCTTGACAGCAGCAGTTGAGAGGGAAAACTGTAGTGATTGTGTAGGGGTCAACCTCTGCCAAGAACTGAATTACATTGTGACTTTAAGAGACAAATCCCTCTTATGATTTGTGTGCACTTGGACTAGTCCTTTTCCCCTTGCAGCATGCTATGTGTTAGTTTTAGCTCCAGCAGTGTCTGATCTGTAAGTGGAGACTGAGAGACTCGTGCTTGTGTCAGGAGGCAGAACAATAGGGGTAACTGAAGTTGAGAGACAGTTAAACAAATTAGCAGCTTTAAGCAAGAAGATAGTGTCCAGTTGCCACAGGATCGACTGGCAGAACCGTGTTAGAAGGAAAGAGTTGCATAACACAGCAAGGTAAGTGTTCCCTAAGCACTGGTAACCTGGAGAAAAAAAGCAACACCATGGTAGCAGTGGCCCCTCAGCATTGAAAGTGGGAGGAGACTTGCCCAGACCCAGAAGAAGATGGAATCATTAATTAAAAGGAGGAATGCAACACAGCAAACTCTGCTCCACTACATTGGGATCAAGCGAAGCTAGTAGACTTTCTTCTCAGCGCCGCTGAACTCTGATTGTGACACAGATGTTCTACTGCATTACGGGATAGAGCAGGTTTCTCTAGTTAGGGCGCTGTAGATAGGGAGGAATTTAGATCTCTAGAAATTTTTTAAGCTGTTGAATTGTATTTTCTATTGTAACTATTGATGAGCGAGCATGCTCGGTAATGCTCGGTACTTGCCTGAGCATCGCTGTACTCGCGGTGCTGGCGAGCGCTGAGCATTTCTGGGATTGCTTGGTGGAAGTTCTGGTCCATGCCCTGCATGTTTGACGCTCTTTAGAGCACCAATCAACATGCAGGGATTGTCTGCCACGCACTGTAATGCTGCAGCCATCTTGATTGTGGTGTTACAGTATTTGGCTGGCTGCACAGCATCATCAGGTCTATAACAGACCTGGCGCTGCCATGCTTGTCACATTCTGCTCCAGAATCAGCTAGTGTAGGGAAAGCTGCTGCCGAGATAAGGTCAGATTTGGGGGTTTATAAGTTAGTGTGGGTATACCATAATAGAATACACAAATTCAGCTTAATCAACAGTGCTTCCAAGGACTAATTACAGGGTATATAGATTGCAGTGCTAGGTAGGCAGGGAGTGTCTGTGGGTATATACATATCAGTGCAAGGCATGCAGGCACTGTATGTGAGTATATAGATATCAGTTGCGGGCAGGCATTGTATGTTGCATACTTCATTGCATACATCAAGAGGGTCAATTCCATTATGGTCTGCTGCTGCTGCCTATTACATATATTGACCGTACATACATAGCCCCAGGTATCAGTGGCCAGGAAAAATTTTTTTTTTTTGCATCTTAATCCTGTCCTAATTATTTTATTCCAAAGCAATCCAGAGCCCTCTTTTTTTCTCCATTTGCTTGTTGACATTGCAGAATATCAGCCAGATTCTTTTCATAGTACAGCGTCAAAAATCAGCTATTTTAAATGGGTTTTCCCATCCCAGCCATCACATCTGAGTGCGCAGAAATTTCTGCCATTTTTGTGGTACTGTAAAAAATTTTTGGAGTGTGTTATATAAATAAATATTTTTTTGGCAGCTAAATATTTAGCTACAGGGCAGATATTTTACACTGGGTTTTTTCCGCCTCACAGATCGCATATCATTGCGCTCAAAATTGTGCCATTTCAGGAATCCATAGAATTGTTTTTGTTGTGTTTTAGCCTACTTATTGACACAATTTTACTGCCCCCCAAAAAAATACAGGCCAGATATTTGAAAGTGTGGTATCTCTGTCACATGCCTCATCTATCTGTGGGCTAGAAATTGTGCCATTTCAGGCCTCCATTCAACTGTTTTTGCTGTGTGTGACTCCAATTATTAACACTATTTTGCTGTAAAAAAAAAAATACAGGACACATATTTTACAGTGTGGTATCTCCGTCACACGCCTCATCTATCTGTGGGCTAAAAATTGTGTAATTTTAGGTCTCTATTCAACTGTTTTTGCTGTGTGTTACCCTAGTCCTTGACAGTATTTTGCTGTAAAAAAATAGAAATACAGGCCACATATTTTACAGTGTGTTATCTCTGTCACACGCCTCATCTATCTGTGGGCTAAAAATTGTGCCATTTCAGGCTCCATTCAACTGTTTTCCTATGTCTTACACTAGTTATTGACACCAGTTTGCTGAAAATAAAAATTGTTACATACAGGCCACATATTTTAAACTGTGGTTTTCTCACACACGGATCACATATAAGTTCGCTTCAAATTCAGCTATTTGTAGTGAACGTGGAAAATATTGTAGTCCATTTAAAATGGGCAAGGCGTGTAGCAAGGGACGAGGAAGTGGACGTGATGGTATATGCAGAGTCTGAGGCTGTGGGCAAGCTGAAATTGGGTCATAACAAACACCCACATCTTCTCGCTTGACCTTCCTGTCCAAATTACTAGGGGACCGCAGCAGGACACCACTATTGAACACAGAGCAGTGTGAGAAGGTTATTTGATGGACAGCGGATACTTCTTCCAGTCACTTTGCTACCACCACCACCCTGTCTTCCACACGATCAAGTCTGAGTAGCCATGAGTCTGGACCGCATATTCCTCAACCTGATCCTCCTTCCTCCCACCATGCCGAGTGCCCGGAGACAACTGATCCCACACTTGGACACTCTGAAGAGCTGTTCACTTTTCCATTTATAGATTTGGGCCTCTTGCCCAGTCCACTTGAAGCGAGGCAAGATGAGATCGCATGTAGCGATGCCCAAATATTTGAGCAGCCATGGTTCACATGAAGGCGACAATGGGGCCTCTCGCCCGGTCTACTTGAAGCAGGGCAAGAGGAGATCACATGTAGCAATGCCCAAATATTTGAGCAGCCACAGTCACACAAAGGCGATGGTGGGAACGTGTCACAAGAGGTGGACGATGATGAGACAGAATTGCCAGAAAATCTGGAGGAGGACCAGGGAGCGGAAGTGGAAGACGAGGTGGTGGTTGATATAGTAACTTACCCAACCTGGCAGGAGGGCATGCAGAGCGAGGACAGCAGCACACGGGGAGGGGTAGCAAAACTACCAGCCTGACCACCACCAACATGATCAGGCACATGGCAGCAAAGCACCTGACTTAGTGGGCCGAACCCCAGGGTCCAGGAACAGTGTCTGCATGTGACACCACTGCTTCTTCCACTGTTGTGCATGCAAGCCAATCCCCTGTCCACGGTGCATGCGAAGAGGCCTCCTGCCCTGCACCTGCCATTGCCCAGAGTCAAATTGCACCATCATCAAGCACGTCCACATCCTTGTCCCAGCACAGCCTTCAGTTGTCTATACTCCAGTAATTGGAATTGCAAGTGGAAACAAGCAGCCAACGCCCCACAGGCCACAGTACTAAATTCACACATTTCTTGTGTGCTTGCACTCGAAATGCTGCCTTTTAGGCTCGTGGAGATGGACACTTTCCACAACCTGATGGCGGCCGCCGTCCCAAGGTACTCTATCCCCAGCCGACACTATTTCTTCCAGTGTGCGGTCCCGGCATTACACAAGCACGTGTCCCACAACATTACCCGTGCCCCTCAACAATGCTGTTACTGGGAAAGTCCAACTAACCACAGACATGTAGACAAGTGATTGTGGGCAGGGATGTTACATCTTGCTGATGGCACACTGGGTTAACATAATGGAAGCCTGGACCCAGTAGGACCTTGGGATGGAACACGTCCTCCCGACGCCGAGGATTGCGGGCCCTAGGTCAGTCAGGGTAGCCCCCACATTCTACTTCTCCTGCACATCATCCTCCTCTTCCTCTTCAGCCTCAATCTTGAAATGACCACATCAGTCACAAGCTGGAAGCACTGCAGCACTGCCTCAGCTAAGTGGCAACAGGCTGTGCTGTAGCTAATATGCTTTGGTGACAAACCACACAATGCGGAAGAGTTAGTTGTGGACAGCTCTGAAAGAGCAGGCAAATCTGTGACACTGCTGAACCTACAGCCAGGCATGGTCATGTGTGACAATGGCCATAATCTGGTGGTGGCTCTGAGGCAAGGTGTGCTCAGACACGTACCATGCCTGGCCCATGTGCTTAACCTCATTGTTCAATGGTTTCTCAAAAGCTACTCGGAGCTTCCGGATCTGTTTGTCAAAGTACGCTGCCTGTGTGCCATTTTAGAAAGTCAGCTAAAGCTTCTGCTGCCCTTGCCTGCTTCAGCAGCGTTTGCAGCTTCCGGCTCACCAACTGGTGCGTGATGTCCCACATGTTGGAACTCTACACTGCATATGTTGGAAAGGATTTGTGAGCAGAAGAGGGCAGTTGGTGACTACCAGCATCAACAAGGCCATTGGTATTCAGTTCAGACTCCATACATAAGACCTCAGGAGTGCACATGGATGTCAGACATATGTACCATCATACACAACTTTGAGGAGTCCACCTAGATGGTGAGCAGCGATTACGCCATATTTAGCATCACCATCCTGCTTATCTGTATTCTGAAAAGCTCTCTGTTCACAATAAAAGAGGATGCATTGGAGGCGGAGCACGATGAGATGGACCAAGGAACCATACAGTGTGATTACACACCGCCCAGCGTCATGTCATCCCAATGTGGATTGGTTGACAATGAGAAGAGGAGGAGGAAGAACAGGAGCTCTGTTCCTGCGCTATAGACGGTACTACAAGCACAACTGTCATACTGTCTGTTCAGCGTGGATGGCCTGAGGACATGGAGGAGGTGTAGGAGGAGGACAGCATGGTAAATCATCCTCTTGGTGAGGAGATGGAAGTCTTGCCTGTTAGCAGTCTGGCATGCATGGCTGACTTTATATTGCACTGCCTTTCCCGTGACCCTCGCATTCTCAAAATTTTGGGTTACACTGGTTGGTGACACTTCTAGACCCACGCTACAAGGAGAACTTTCAATCTCTTCTTCCAGAGGCAGACAGGTCTACTAAAATGGTGCAGTACCAGAGGGTCCTTGTTGCAGAATTATTTAAAAAATTCCCATCTGAAAATGCTGGCAGCAGAGGTCACAGTTTGTTGGACAACTAAGGAGTACAGGCGAGAGAGACACAACTCCAATCCAGCAGAAGCAGGGGAATACTGGCAAAGTTCTGGGAGAGTTTTCTCAGACCCTCCCATCGCACTGGCCCTGAGGCGTGGGGTACTCTCACAAGGAGTTCAAAGTTTTGGAAAATGCTGAGGGAGTACCTTGCTAACCGTATCAGCGTCCTCCATGATTCTTCTGTGCCTTTTAACCCCTTCACCACCAAGGGTGGTTTGCACGTTAATGAAGGGCCAATTTTTACAATTCTGACCACTATCTCTTTATGAGGTTATAACTCTGGAACGCTTCAATGGATCTTCGCGATTCTGAGACTGTTTTCTCGTGACATATTGTACTTCACGTTAGTGGTAAAATTTCTTTGATATAACTTGCATTATTTTTGAAAAAAAACGCAAATATGGCGAAAATTTTGCAATTTTCAAACTTTGAATTTTTATTCTCTTAAAACAGAAAAATCTGTCACACAAAATAGTTAAGAAATAACATTTCCCACATGCCTACTTTACATCAGCACAATTTTGGAACCAAAATTTTTTTTTGGTAGGAAATTATAAGGGTTAAAAGTTGACCAGCGATTTCTCATTTTTACAACAAAATTTACAAAGCCATTTTTTTTAGGGACCAGCTCACATTTGTAGTCACTTTGAGGGGTCTATATGGCAGAAAATACCCAAAAGTGACACCATTCTAAAAACTGCACCACTCAATGTACTCAAAACCACATTCAAGAAGTTTATTAACCCTTCAGGTGATTCACAGGAGCTGAAGCAACGTGGAAGGAAAAAATGAATATTTAACTTTTTAGTCACAAAAATGATCTTTTACAAACTTTTTTTTATTTTCACAAGGGTAAAAGGAGAAAATTGACAGATAAAGTTGTTGTGCAATTTCTCCTGAGTATGCCAATACCCCATATGTGGAGGAAAACCTCTATTTGGGCACACGGCAGAGCTCGTAAGGAAAGGAGCGCCATTTGACTTTTTCAAACCAAAATTGGCTGGAATTGAGATTGGCCGCCATTTCGCGTTTGGAGAGCCTCTGATGCGCCTAAACAGTGGAAACCTCTCACAAGTGACACCATTTTGGAAACTAGACCCCCTGTGGAACTTATCTAGATCTGTTGTGAGCACTTTGAACCCCCGAGTGTTTCACAAAAGTTTATAATGCCTGGGCGTGAAAAAAAAACAATTTTCCACAAAAATGATTTTTTTAGTCCCAAATTTTAGATTTTTCACAAGAAAATTGGACCCCAAAAGTTGTTGTCCAATTTGTCCTGAGTACGCTGATACCCCATATGTGGGGGGTAAACTGTTTGGGCGCACGGCAGGGCTTGGAAAGGAAGTAATAACGTTTTGGAATGCAGATGTTGATGGGGGTCATGTTCTGTTTGCAGTGCCCCAGATGAGCCTAACAGTGGAAACCCCCCACAAGTGACCCCAGTTGGAAACTAGACCCCCTAAGGAACTTATCTAGATCTGTGGTGAGCACTTTGAACCCCAAGTGCTTCACACAAGTTTATAATGCCCGGGCATGAAAAAAAAAATCCTTTTTTTCCCCCCCAAAATTTATATTTTAGTCACCAATTTTTTATTTTCACAAGGGTAACAGGAGAAATTGGACCCAAAAAGTTGTTGTCCTATTTGTCCTGAGTACGCTGATACCCAATATGTGTGAGAAAGCTACTGTATGGGCACATGTCGGGGCTCGGATGGAAGTAGTGACGTTTTGGATTGCAGACTTTGATGGAATGGTCTGCAGGCGTCATGTCGCATTTGGAGAGCCCCTGATGTGCCTAAACAGTGGAAACCCCCCACAAGTGACCCCATTTTGGAAAATAGACCCCACATGGAACTTATCTAGATGTGTGGTGAGCGCTATGAAGCCCCAAGTGCTTCACAGAAGTTTATAACGTACAGTATTAAAAACAAAAAAATCATTTTTTTTTTTTACAAAAATGATATTTTCGCCCACAATTTTTTATTTTTCCCAAGGGTAACAGAAGAAATTTGACTCCAAGAGTTATTGTGCAATTTGTCCTGAGAATGCTGATACCCCATATGTGGGGGTAAACTACTGTTTGGGCGCATGGCAGAGCACCGTTTGACTTTTTCAACGCAGAATTGGCTGGAATTGAGATCAGACGCCATGTCACATTTGGAGTGCCCCTGATGTGCCTAAACAGCGGAAACCCCCCATTTCTAACTCCAATCCTAACCCAACACACCCCTAACCCTAGTCCCAACTCTAACCATAACCCTAACCACAAACCTAACCCTAACACACCCCTAACCCTAATCTCAACTCTAACCCTAATCCTAACTTTAGCCTCAACCCTAACCCTAACTTTAGCAGCAACCCTAAACCTAACCCTAATGGGAAAATGGAAATAAATATTTTTTTTAATTTTATTATTTTTCCCTAACTAAGGTGGTGATAAAGGGGGGTTTGATTTATTATTTATAGTGGGTTTTATGATTGGCAGCTGTCACGCTAAAAGACGCTTTTTATTGCAAAAAATAGTTTTTTGCATCACCACATTTTGAGAGCTATAATTTTTGCATATTTTGGCCCACAGAGTCATGTGAGGTCTTATTTTTTGCAGTACGAGTTGACGTTTTTATTGGTACCATTTTTGAGCTCGTGACATTTTTTGATCGCTTTTCATTTAGATTTTTGTGAGGTTAGAATGAGCAAAAATCAACAATTCATGAATTTCTTTTGGGGGGGCGGTTATACCGTTCCACGTGTGGTAAAATTGATAAAGCAGTTTTATTCTTCGGGTCAGTACGATTACGGCGATACCTCACTTATATCATTTTTTTATGTTTTGCCGCTTTATACAATAAAAACAATTTTATATAAAAAATAATTATTTTTGCACTGCTTTATTCTGCAAGCTATAACTTTTTATTTTTTCTCTTGATGATGCTGTATGGTGCTAGTTTTTTTGCGGGTACAAGATGACGTTTTCAGCGGTACCATGTTATTTATATCGGTGTTTTGATCGCGTGTTATTCCACTTTTTGTTCGGCGGTATGATGATAAAGCATTTATTCTTTGCTTAGTTTTTTTTTTTTTAAGGGGTTCACTAAAGAGGGTTAACTAGTGGGACAGTTTTATAGGGGGGGGTTGTTACGGATGTGGCGATACCAAATATGTGTACTTTTATTGTTTTGATTTTTTTATTTACAGGAAGAAATGAATTTATTGGGGAATATTTTTTTTTCCTTTATTTTGGAATTTTTTTTTTTTTACACTTGTTATTTTTATTTTTTTAACTTTTTTACTTTGTCCCAGGGTGGGACATTACAGTATAGGGTCAGATTGCTGGTCTCACAGTGTGCACTTCACTCTGTGAGACCAGCGATCTCACAGGCAGTGCTGCAGGCTTCCTCAGCGCCTGCTCTCAGCAGGCACTGAGAAGCCGCCTCCCTGCAGGACCCGGCGGCCATTTTGGATCCGGGGTCCTGCAGTGAGGAGAGTCCCTCGGAACAGCGAGACACATCGCACTGTTCTGAGGGTCTCAGGAGAGCGCGCAAGGAGCCCCCTCCCTGCACGATGCTTCCCTGTACCCCCGGTACACCGCGATTCATGCGGTGTCCAGGGGTTAATGTGTCGGGAGCGGTACGTGACCGCTCCTGGCACATAGTGCCGGGTGTCAGCTGTAATAATCAGCTGACACCCGGCCGCGTACTATGGACGTACTATCCCATCCCTGGGAATTAAGTCCCAGGGCACATGGACGGGATAGTACGTCCGATGACAGAAAGGGGTTAATAATTGGGCCCATTTTATATGGATCTTTCTTTTGGGCCATAAGACACTGGAGCATCATCATGGGTCCCATCATGTATTGGAGCATTCTAAATGGGGCAGATCAGATTCTGGAGCATCATTACACACAGCAGGCACTGAGGAAGCCGCCTCCCTGCAGGACCTGTCGGCCATCTTGGATCCGGGTCCTGCAGTGAGGAGAGTCCGTCGGAACAGCGAGACACATCGCACTGTTCTGAGGGTCTCATGGGAGTGCGCAGGGAGGGGCCCCCTCCCTGCACGATGCTTCCCTGTGCCCCTGGTACACCGCGATCATGTTTGATTGCGGTGTGCCAGGGGTTAATGTGCCGGGAGAGGTCCGTGACCGCTCCTGGCACATAGTGCCAGGTGTCAGCTGTGATAATAAGCTGACTCCCGGCCGCGATCGACCCCGCTCCCCCCGGGAGCGCGTCCGATCGCTTCAACGTACTATCCAGTCCATGGTCAGATTGTCCCGGGTTTCATGGACTGGATAGTACGTCGGATGGCAGAGAGGGATTAATATTTGGGTATCCAAGCTGGATATGTGTCATGAACTGGCTCTCTATGCCTTGGAGGTCCTGGCCTGCCCTGCTGCTAGCGTTTTGTCAGAGCGGGTTTTTAGTGCCGCTGGTGGAATTATAACTGATAAGCGCATCCACCTGTCAACTGAAAATGCTGACAGGCTGACTCTTATAAAAATGAGCAAGGGCTGGATTGGGGCAAACTTCTCTACACCACTAAATGATAACAATGAACCATAACCTCAAATCCAGTGTCTTTTTTTGGGAGGTCTATTCCCATGCACTTCTTCACACCCACACATGGGTATACGCTTCCTGATTTTGGCTATTTGGTCCTATCCTCCTACTTCTCCTCATCCTCATCATCCACCACCACTAGATTGTCATAGTGACTGTGTTCCGTGATGCAACAGCCACGTTAGTGTTTTCAAGGGTGTTTATGATGCCCATAACAAAAATCTTGACACAGTATGTTGATGTGTACCCCCCAGGGGGAAATGTTTGTCAGCCCATACACTTAGTGTATGGGGATTACAAGTATAGGAGACCCACTCCTTTAAACTGGGAAGACCTTTTTCTGAGGTCATCCTCCAGGTCTCTTCCGACACCACCACTAGATCACCAGGGTGACTGTGTTCCGTGATGCAACAGCCAAGTTAGTGTTTTCTAGTGTGCTTTTGATGCTCATAACAAAAATGTTGACACAGTATGTTGATGTGAACCCCCCGGAGGAAATGTTTGTCAGCCCATACACTTAGTGTATGGGCATTACAAGTATAGGAGACCCGCTCCTTTGTAATGGGAAAAAAAATTTTATGAGGCCCTCCTCCACGTTTCTTCCAAGGGTGATTGGGGTGCGTGCATATATGGAGCAGGCCTTGCATTCACTGCATAGCCAAACAGTATTGGAGACCCAGTTCATAATAATGGGAACTGTAGGGGTTGGTCAGCTGCTTCAGCAATGCAATTCTCAACTTTAGGCCTTCATCCTTAACACTGAGATTCTGCACTGCAGGTTCTTCAGCTTCAACTTTGAAATTCTCCACTGCATGTTCTTCATCCTCAACAATGCAATTCTCCACTGCAGTTTCTTCAGCCTCAACACTGTAATTCTCCACTGCTGGTTCTTTAGTCTCACCACTGCAATTCACCAATGCAGGTTCTTCAGCCTCAACACTGCAATTCTCCACTCCAGGTTCTTCAAGCTCATCACTGCAATTCTCCACTGCTGGCTCTTCATCCTCAACACTGCAATTCTCCACTGCACTTTCTTCATCCAAAAAAACTGCAATTCTCCGATGCAGGTTCTTCAGGCTTAACACTGCAATTCACTGCATAGTCAAACAGTATGGTAGTACCAACTTCCTAATAATGGGAAGTTTGGTTTGATGTGACCATCCACTACGTCGGTTCAAAGGGTTATTGAGGAGCGTGTAACTTTGTGGCAAGGTGGGCCTTGCATTCAATGCATAGGCAAACAGTGTGGCAGTACCAAATAAATAATACGAACTTTGGTTTCATGTGGCCATCTAGTACGTCACTTCAAAGGGTTATTGGGTTTTGTGTAACTTTGGGGCAGGGAAGGCCTTACATTCGATGCATAGGCAAACAGTATGGCAGTACCAAATGAAAAATAATGGGAACTTTGGTTTCAGGTAGCCATCCAAGACGTTGGTTCAAAGGGTTATTGGGGTGCGTGTAACTTTGTGGCAAGGCAGGCCTTGCATTCAATGCGTAGGCAAACACTATGGGAGACCCACGTTCTTATAATGGGAACATTTTTTCATGTGGCCCTCCTATACGTCTCGTAAAAAGGGTATGGGGGTGCGTCTTAATTATTGGCAGCCCAGCCACTCACTGCATAGGCAATAACAATATAGGAGACCCACTGTTTAATAATGGGAACAACAAAGCATAGCCAGCTGATGGCCCTTTAAGAATATTAATGCCGCCTGATGCCCATATAAAAATAGGCTTTGTGACTTTCTGAGTCCCTCCTTCATAAATGGAGCAGGATATGTTTGATGATGTGTCACATCACACACCACATGGCCAGCTAAGGTTGTTAAATGTTAAAATGACATTTCATCAAAAACACTAAGTGTGTACATAGCTCAAGTGGTGGAGGTACATTTTTATTTCGTGTTATTTATTTTGCCTTATATACAAATCATTACCCTGGAAAGGATGTTCCTTAACATATTTTACAGGAAAACCCATTTTGGTTTAGTTTTTGTATGTTTTCGTGTGCGCCTGTAAAAATGGCGTAACACTCTGACTACATTGTTCACAGCAGTGACCTAGGAGTCAGAAATGCTTCCAGGAGTCTTCCCCATGATGTTCCCATGTCATTTGTGCACTGTTCCCATAGATTTCCAACGTTTTGATACCCTAGAAAGACCTCCGGGGTAGGTTGCATCAAAAAAGCTTGGGTTTCCCATAGACTTACATTGAGCTCATTGCTCGGGTCGAGCACCAGAGCATTCCAATTTGTTCGACCCGAGCAACAAGCACCAGAACATTTTAGTGCTCACTCATCACTAATTGTAACAGCTTATATAACACATTCTACCTATCTTTCCTTGTATGTATTATTGCTGTTATCATTGCAAGAACCGTCAGTATTATTTTCCAGCATAAAATCAGCTATCTTTCAATAAAGGCGGTTTGCTGTTTCTGCCATCTCGTTTACTGTACTGTATTTGAGTACTGCCCGGTGGTGTCATTCAATCACTGCTTCAATTGCATCGGTAACTGTTGGATGTGAACTTTGTAACACAGTCACCAACAGACTCTGAATTAGTAGCTGCTACTTCATTGTAAATAGAAACTGAGTACTGAAAAAAAAACGAGTCTGAAACTCAGATTTCATGCATTAATATTAGTAAGGTTGCTCTAAAGAATGTAAGAATTTAGTTTAACTGTGCCTTACAAAATAAAATACAATTTTTGTAGTTTGTCAGTTCTAGATAAAAAATGTAAAACAAGAGTGTATTTGCAAAAAAAATAACAAATTTGTTTTGTAACACCCCTTTAAGCCGCCTCTGGGGGCAGCCGGTCCAGTAGTTTTCACCTCAATATGGGACAGTGCCTGCACCTAAATCTTGCTGGGAGCTGTAGTGAGATGCAAGATGATCTTTATCTTCTGCCAGGCTACATCTCAGGAAACTCCTGTATATTCTTGCGTGCACGCTCACAAGAAATGAGGTTGAAACAATTAACAAGTTTTTTTTTACAGAAGAATAAATGGTGTTAAATTGAGAAGCCATAACAAGGAACAGGAAAACATATAATACCATACAATCTATGACACAGGTTCAAAATGTGCTTTGCAGTAGTTCTGCACGTTAATAATGACACTTCAACTTTAAGTGACAAGAGACACATTCTTAGCCAATAACACCCAATAATGGCTGCAGCAATGCAAGTAACACAGTCCAATGATGGGGCTCCAGTTACTGAGGTTGTTGCCGTGCTTTTGAGAAACTGTTGATGCACATAATACATAGGAACAAAATCCCCTCAGTAACAGTTCTCTTACTAACTCCTCAACAGTGGAACCACAAGTCCCAACAATAGTCACTCACGCCTTGGTGTAGCAGGTTTGGGGGTCACACAGGAAACCAAATTAGGGTTGCAGGGTCTGGACTCCTCAGGCACAAGGAATAAATTGAAGATTTGCTCACTTCAGGCTATGTGCACACGTTGCGGATTGTTAGCATTTTTGTGAAAACGCGGCAAAAACTCTTACCCAACGCAACTCATTATATTCCATGGGATTCCACAATGCTGTGCACATGCTGCGTGTTTTTCCACAGTGGAATCGCATCGCGGAAAATACGCAGCATGCTCATTCTTTTTGCGAATCGCGGCGATTCCGCCACCATAGGAATGCATTGAACCGCTTACTTTCCGCATGTGGCTATGCCCACCATGCGCAAAGTAAGTGTTTCATGTGCGGATGGTACCCAGGGTCTGGAGGAGAGGATATCTCCTCCAGGCCCTGGGTACCATATCCCTGTTAAAATAATAATTAAAATAAAAAATAATGATATTCTCACCTTCAGGCGGCCCCTGCAGCTTTTCCACTCAACAGAGACTCTCCAGCCCAATCCCTTTCCCAGGCGTCCTTAGCGACAATGACCCCAGATGACGTAGCGGTCTCGCAGTCTACTGAGCCAGAATCTGACCCTGATGAAACTCAGGTGCCCCTTCCCGCAAACTATACCACCTTACACGGTAACACAGAAGAAGGTGTAGATGAAATTGAAGAGAAGGTGATGGATGACCCAGTTGTTGACCCGGATTGGCATCCATTGGGGTAAGAGTGTGCCGCTGGCAATAGCTCAGAAGAGGAGAAGAATCCGCAGCAGGCATCAACATCGCAGCAGCGGTTATCTGGTAGGCCCGTAGCAGTCCAAAAACGTGTAAAAAAATCAAAAAGAGTTGCAGGACAGCTTGGCCAGAAGATCAAATTAGCACAGCGTGCAAGCCCTGAAAATTTATACCATAGTAGGAAGAGTGCAGTGTGGCACTTTTTGACCAAAATCCTATTGATGTACCCCTATCAAACAGCTAGTGGTAAGCGTCAGCAGGCTGTTTTAAAGATGATGTCTTTGGCGACAACAGACACACCGCGGAGGTACTAGCCAACTACTTGCAGCGAGAAACTGAGTCATGGCTGGGCAGTCTACATCTTGAGCCAGGCAAGGTAGTCAGTGATAGCGGCCGTAATTTTGTGGTGGCCATAGCCCTGGCAAAACTCAGACACAAACCTTGCCTGGCTCACACCTTGAACCTGGTGGTGCAGTGCTTCCTAAATAATTATCAGGAGTTAACAGCCCTGCTCCATAAGGTGCAAAGACTGTGCTCGCACATCCGTCGCTCTCCCGTAGACTCCAGTCGTATGCAGAGGCTGCAGCGATCGCTCCACCTCCCCAAGCACCGCCTAATCATAGACATTGCAACAAGGTGGAACTCCACCATGCACATGGTTGAGAGGCTGTGAGAACAGAGGCAGGCTGTAATGCATTTGTGGGAGGATACACCGGCAGGCAGTTTGAGGGCAGACATGGAGTTGTCGGGTGTGCAGTGATCAAAGCTGAAAGACCTCTGTAAAGTCCTTCAGTGTTTTGAGGAATGCACATGGCTGGTAAGCGCAGATGACGCCATCATAAGCATGAGCATCCCACTTATGCATCTGCTCATGCAAACTTTGACGCACATTAAGGATCAGGCGTCTGCAGCGGAGGAGGAGGGAAGCCTTGATGACAGTCAGGCATTGTCTGCTCAGGGAACTGTCCTGGACGAGGTTGTGGAAGAAGAGGAGGAGGAGGATGAGGGATATTTTGGGGAGGAGAATGCTTCTCAGGGGGAAAGAGAAAATGTTTGCTTGCCAATGTCAGGTACAGGGTTTGTGCGTGACTGGAGGGATGTGGATTTGGCAGAAAGTGCTCCTCCACCCACCACTGGCAGTGCATCATTAATACCTGGAACATTGGCCCACATGTGTGATTATGTCTTGCGGATCCTAAAAAGGGACCCCCGCATTGCCAAAATAATGAAGGATGATGACTACTGGTTGGCCAGCATCCTCGATCCACTCTATAAAGGCAAATTACAGAACATCATGCCACAGGAGAACCTAGAGCTAATATTGGCGAACAAGCAAGCAACTCTGGTAAACCGTTTGTTAGAGGCATTCCCAGCACACAGCAGTGGTGCAGGATCTACCACGAGCCGTACTGGGCCAAATGGAAGAGGTGTTCGCTGTTCACACAGCAGAAGTGGCGTTGGAGACAGGGTTTTCATGTTATGGACTGATTTCTCGAGTACCGCTCACACGAATGTTAATACTGAATCGATTGCAACAGACAGGAGACAGCAGTTGTCAACTATGGTTCAAAATTACCTCTCCTCCCCTATCAATGTTCTCCCTCACAGTTCATTCCCCTTTGACTACTAGGCCTGTAAACTGGACACCTGGCCTGTATTGGAACAATATGCCTTACAGGAGCTCGCTTGCCCTGCTGGTAGTGTGCTATCAGAAAGAGTCTTCAGTGCTGCTGGATAAATCCTGACAGAAAGAAGGACCCGGCTGTCGACCCAAAATGTTGCTGATCTCACCTTCATTAAAATGAACCATGCCTGGGTTTCAAAGGATTTTGTACCACCTTTGCCTGATGACACATAGGTTGCCAGCAAAATGGGTCGCTTTGTCCTCCTCTTCCTCTGACTTCTCCAATTCCTTCATTTGCAGCTGCTGAACGTCCAGCCTACTGTACACCTCAACATATGCCAGTTTTTCCACCTCCCTAACTGGGTTTCTCCCCCCAGGGCCGGCATCAGCACCTGGCGCACCCGGGCAAGTGACGGTGCCCTGAGCAGGTGGGGGGCCCCCTCGTGGGCGACGGCACTGGCACAGGGCCCCTCATAGTATGCCGGTGTCTCTGACGGTGGCGGCCCATTCGCCATCAGAGACACCGGCGTACTATGAGGGGCCCTGTGCCAGTGCGTCACCCACGAGTGGGCCCCCCCTGCTTGCTGAGGGCCCCAGCACTTGCAGTACTTACCTCTCCCTGCTCCACCCCTGTGATGTCTTCCGCGTTTCCAGACAGTGACATTCAGGTCAGAGAGCGCGATGATGTCACGTCTGTACGCCCTCTGCCTGAATAGCCCAAGTGCTGAGAGCTGGAAGATGGCGACGCTGAGGAGTCCAGAGTAGAGCAGTGCCCAGCTGAGGAGGGATATTTCATTTTTTTTAATGTTTGGAGCAATATATGGGGAGCATTATACACTGGAGAATTACATATGGGGCCCATCATACATTGAGCATCATAGATAGGGCCCATTATACACCGGAGCATTACAAATGGGGCCCATTATATATGGAGCATTATATAGGCCCATCATACACTGGAGCATCATGCATGGGGCCCATCATACACTGGAGCATTATAAATGGGGCCCATCATACACTGGAGCATTATAAATGGGGCCCATCATACACTAGAGCATCATATACGGGGCCCATTATACACTGGAGCATTATAAATGGGTCTGTCACAAATAGACCACCAAACACTTTCTGCGGTTGCACCTGCAAGGGTTAATCTATCTCCTCTCACTCAGTCCAGCATTCAACCTCTGTCCTATGCTGTAATGAGAGCACAAATCACACCCCGACACAGACCACACACCCCGCTTAATACACACTGCCACCACTCACCGAACACACGGGCGATGAGTCCTGGAAATATTACTACTATGTGCCAATTACCAGGAGCACACACTTCTAAGGCTATGGATTCTTTAGAGCAACAAGGTTCAGACTTATTAAAGTTTAAAGCTTTAATATAAAAGGTACAGTGCTTACAATAAAAAGGATATAAAAATGGGAAATAACAAAGGACATACAAATATGAAAAACAGTATAAAATAACAGGGAGAAAACTTACAGAAATATCGAACTTTGCATTCTGGTACTCTGTCCCCAAGGGAGGGGGGGATATGAGATGATCACATCAGCTTGGCTGCCCTTATATATGACACAGCTCTTTTGTGTGGAAGTCTAATTTATAGACATGACTTGGGAATCCAATTTCTAGACCAGCCTCTCATTATAATATTCTAATTACTGCCATGCTACCAATGAATACATTATTTACTCTCTAAACCTCTGGTGTGAGCTTCCTCATAGATAGCTAGCATTTGCATCTAAAGGCTGGGTCTCACATAGCGATACACCAGCGATCCCGACAACGATTAGGATCGCTGGTGTATCGCTACATTATCACTGCTGAGCTGCCAAACAGGCAGCTCAGGCAGCGATCAGTACAAGCGACACTGCGGGTAACATCGCTTAGTTACCCGCAGTGTACCTTGGATACCAGTGCCCTGATGCAGGGAGCTGGTAACCAAGGTACACATCGGGTTTCCAGGCGCTGCGCGGTGCCTGGAAACCCGCTGTGTACCCTGGTTACCAGCTCCCTGCTTCAGGGAGCTGGTATCCAAGGTACACAGCGGGTTTCTAGGCACAGCCCTGCGCCTGGAAACCCGCTGTGTACCTTGGTTACCAGCGGATCGCTGGTCTCCCCGCTGTCACACGCAGCGATGCGTGCCTGTCAGCGGGAGACCAGCGATCAAAAAAATGCCTTGGCCTTTCAGCTATGATCAGCGATACCCGGTAGGGGGGCTGATCGACGCTGAATGTCACACACAGCGATATCGCTGGTGAGCTCGCTGCTGCGTCACAAAACTAGTGACTCAGCAGTGATCTCGCTAGCGATATCGCTATGTGAGACGGGGGCTTAACTTCAAAAGAGCCAGAAGGTGTGAAATGCTCAAATTCTATGTGCTCTCAGGAAGGCACCCTGGAGAGATTGGAGACTAGGAGACTGCCACAATTTAATTGAATTGAATTGAATTGACTGCCAGTCAGGCTAACATGAGGTCATGACCTGTGTGGAGAGCTGCAGCCTAAAGGTACTGCCACACTAAACAATCCCGCTAGCGATCACGATAACGACGCATACTAATGCGATCGCTAGCGGGATTGTTTCTATATCGCTAAATGCGGCCACATTTAGCGATACAGTTAACGACGCTATCGCCGTTAGCGATCTTCTTAACGACTTTAGCGGTACAAAAGTACTGCTAAATCGCTAAGAAAAGGTGCCACACAGCGATTAGATACTTACCCAGCGGGAGCGCCGACGAGAAAATAGGGTCCGGAACGATTCCAGCGACGAGCGAGATCACAGCAGGAAGCTCGTCGCTGGAAGCTGCCGCACTGAACAACATCGCTAACGGGATCGCTAAATAGTGACGTTTTTTAGCGATCCCGTTAGCGATATTGTTTAGTGTGGCATACCCTTAAGACAAATGTCACTTACTGCTGGTCATATATATGCATACATATACATATTTCACTACAGGGCCCATTATATATGGAGCATTATATAGGCCCATCATACACTGGAGCATCATGCATGGGGCCCATAATACACTGGAGCATTATAAATGGGACCAATCATACACTGGATCATCATATACGGGGCCCATTATACAGTGGAGCATTATAAATGGGGCCCATTATATATGGAGCATTTTATAGGCCCATCATACACTGGAGCATCATCCATGGGGCCCATCATATACTGGAGCATCATATGGGGTTCATTATTTATGGGGCATCATATAGGGTATGGAGCATCATATGGAGCACAAATGGGGTCTATTCTGTATGGAGCAATATATGGAGCCCATTCTGTATGGAGCAATATATGGGGCCCATCATATACTGTATGGAGCTTTATATGCAACTCATTATACTGTATGGAGCAATATATGGGGCTCATTATGCTCTATGTGGACCGTCCTATACTGTATGGCACATTATATGGGGACCATCATATACTGTAGCATGCGGAGCTCATCATATACTGTATGGAACATTATATGGGACCAATTATTCTGTATGGAGCAATATATGGGGCTCATTATTCTGTATGGTGCACTATGTGGTGGCCATAATACTGTATGGAGGATTATACTGTCCGGTTTTTGAGCTATTGTATAATTTAAAATAGATATCAGTCATGTAATGTAATAAGTGAAGTATTTGGCATTGTACTATACCTATATTTCTCTTCTGTATCGGAGTATCATGAATTGTGGTATGTGTTAAAGGGGCCCACTGACACTCTTTGGCCCGGGGCCCACGAAAACCTGGAGCCAGCCCTGCCCCCCCACAACTTTAGCCAAAGAACCCCCAGTTTTTTTATGCATAGCTATTATTATAAAGTAAATTAAGGTTGACAAGCTTAAGTAATAAGAATTGATGTCGTTAGCATTCAAATGGGCACTGTAGGTGTGTTTACTGTCCTCCACTCCCTGCCGACTTTGCTTCCACATTGGCTTGCACTGGGTTTCGTGTTTCAGTCGGACCTTCGACCTTTACCGATAGTCGGCCGATTTCGTTCGACTCGACTTTTGGGAAAGTCGGATAGTCCGAAACCCGACTCGACCCTCCCGTAGGGAAAGTCACTCATCTCTATTGAAGAGAAATTGAAAATGGGAACTGGGTCTTAGAAAAGAGGTAGCATCTGCTTGAGCTGGATTTAATAGACATTGGGTGATGATGTCCAAGGTGTTTGCTGGGTTACTAGTATAGAAGGTACGAAGATACACATCTTTCCTATAGTATAGAAGAAGCACTCCATAGAAGAATTCCTTTTCTTTGATGAATACTGTATTTGTGTCTTTTTCAAGTCTAAAATGGCTGGGAAGGTGTAAGATTTAGGTTCATTTCACATGACCATTCAGGCCTTCCATTAATCTGTTCTGTTTCAGGAACAGATAGATGAAATAAGTGATCTGCTGAATCAGTTATGCCAAGGGAGGCCGAGGGGACCTACTGATTATTATGTGGTACATCTGGGTTCAATTTTTTAAATCGACAATAAACTTCTTCATGCAGGACTTTTTTTCCCATTTTAATAGGGGCCTTCTGCATCTTTTTGCATAACTGAGGCAGTGAATCACTTAATCCATTTTTCCATTCCTCAAATGGAATGCCCGAACAGACATGTGGACAGAGCCATAGTGAGAACCATATGAAGAAATGTTCTGAGAAAATGCTATCAGGAAAAAAGAAACTGCGCATCAGAATAAATTGTCAAATTATCAGGCAAGTTACAAAGGCAAAAAGAAAATCTTGAATTGTGATGCCATTACTTCCTAATTACTTGCATATCTTATAAATTCTAAAGGATAGAATTATCATAAATGCAATTCCTTAATTTCTTGATGACTGTAGCTTTCTAGTTTGCAGCACACAATTTTAAGTCTCTCCTAGAGCATGCTAAAAGCTGGAGGATGGAGCTGAATGTTAATGTTGTTATTACTGTACTGCAGGTCTATGGAAAAAAAAGGTCATGAAGACAGCAGCAAAACCGGCTCCCTGTTGTGCCGTGTGTGGAAGTCTTACCTTGAAACCCAATGATTTTGTACATATCTGCAAGACAGACAGGGCAAATCTCTGGAATAACAGATTGACAATACTTTTTAATTGCTATATCATGCAAGTCTAAGGTGTAATCTATTGCCAATGTCACAGAGAATGAAATAATGTCTGCAAAATGTAGAATAAACAAATGATCCTAAATGCTAATATATCACACTAAATATGTTCAATTAATTCTTACAGATATATAACTCAAACCCAGGGGCAGAACTATCGTGGAAGCAGGGGAAGCAGCTGCCACAGGGCCCGGGCTAGAAGGGGGCCCGTCCCTGTTTCAGCTGCTTCACCTACCACCAGGGTCGCCATCAGGGCATTACAGCCCTGACTGGCGTATGGGGCCCGATCAGCAGAGGGGGCCCGCACCGGGCCCCGTCACCTACCGATCGGGCCCCACTGCCCCGCCCCCAGCATCCAGGACGCAGGTTCAGTTACTCTATTACCGTGCGGGCTCGCACGGTAATAGTTAACGCTGCCAGCCAATCGGAGGCTGGCAGCTGACGTCAGCGCGCCGGCGCCTGATGTCATTGTCAGTTGCCGGCGAGTGCGCGCTTTCTGTGGAGTGTGGATGGATCGCCGCTGGAACGCGGCAAGGTAAGGAGAAAGATTTTTTTTTTTTTTAATATTGCAAGCCGGAGCCGCGGCAGAATGGAGAGTGGGCAGGACTGGGGGCAGAATGGAGAGTGGGCAAGACTGGGGGCAGAATGGAGATGGCTGGGGCAGGAATGGGGGCAGAATGGAGAGTGGGCAGGACTGGGGGCAGAATGGAGACGGGGCAGGGCTTTGGGCAGAATGGAGACGGGGCAGGACTGGGGGCAGAATGGAGACGGGGCAGGACTGGGGGCAGAATGGAGACTGGGCAGGACTGGGGGCAGAATGGAGATGGGGCAGGACTGGGGGCAGAATGGAGATGGGGCAGCACTGGGGGCAGAATGGAGAGTGGGCAGGACTGGGGGCAAAATGGAGACGGGGCAGGACTGGGGGCAGAATGGAGACTGGGCAGGACTGGGGGCAGAATGGAGATGGGGCAGGACTGGGAGCAGAATGGAGATGGGGCAGCACTGGGGGCAGAATGGAGAGTGGGCAGGATTGGGGGCAGAATGGAGACAGGGCAGGACTGGGGGCAGAATGGAGACAGGACAGGACTGGGGGCAGAATGGAGACTGGGCAGGACTGGGGGCAGAATGCTTGCTTGCTGAGTCTGACTCTCTTTTACAGGGACGCGGCAGCCGCAGCTTCCCATCCCGGCACTTGAGGAGAGGGGGGAGAGCGGAGGGGGGAGGTGTGAGTGTATCAGGGGCCTCAGGCCCCAGAACACAGCAGGCCACATTAGAGGCCCCAGGAAGCAGCATTTTGGTCGCCATCTGCAGCACTGTAATGAGGCCTGCAGTTTTCGGGGCCCCATTAGGGGCCTGCAGTTTCCTGGGGCCCTAGGTCCCTGATGGGGCCTGCAGTTTTCATTGGACCTAAGCCCCTAATGGGGCCTGCTGCTTCCTTTGGGCCTAATGGGGCCTAGGCCCAAAGGAAGCAGCAGGCCCCATTAGGGGCCTAGGTCCAATGAAAACTGCAGGCCCCATTAGGGGCCTTGGGCCCCAGGAAACTGCAGGCCCCATCAGGGGCTAGGGCCCCAGGAAACTGCAGGCCCCATCAGGGGCCCAGGGCCCCAGGAAACTGCAGGCCCCATCAGGAGCCTAGGGCCCCAGGAAACAGCAGGCCCCATCAGGGGCTTAGGGCCCCAGGAAACAGCAGGCCCCTAATGGGGCCCCGAAAACAGCAGGCCTCATTACAGTGCTTCAGATGGCGACCAAAATGGTCGCCAAAGCGGCTAAAAATTTGCAAATGGCGACTGGATTATTCAATCCATTCGCCGTTTGCGATTAGTGATTTTTAAAAAATATATATATTTTTTAAAATGGCGGCCGGAGGCGAGGGGGGGGCCCATTGTGAAGTTTGCTGTGGGGCCCTGCCATTCCTAGTTACGCCCCTGCTCAAACCTACTGTATCTGAGGTTAGTATGCCTTACACTTTTTTAAGCATGCCAAATTAGCAATGTCTGTTGTATTATTACAGTCAATCCTTTGAAATTGTGGCAAATAAAATCACTGCAAATTGCAATACTGAAAAGCCTCTAATTACCTGGAAAATATGTGCATAATGCTCTTAGGTCTCCTAGGTCTGTATTGAGCCCTCTTTGAGGTCTATAATGCAAACACAGACTTATTAATGTCCAAGTGATGTCAAGCTATCTGGCAAGTGGAAAATGAGAGGTAACCGGTGGTAAACAGCATCTATTCAAGCACACTGCAGTTTAACCCCTCTCTGCCATCAGAGTACTATTCCGTCCATGTGACCCTGGACCTAATTCCCATGGACGGAATAGTACGTCATGGGCGATCAGCTGCGCTCCCGGGGGGAGCGCAGCTGATCGCCGCCTGGTGTCAGCTGATTATCACAGCTGACACCCGTGACTGTGTGTCAGGAGCGGTCACGGACCGCGCCCGGCACATTAACCCCTGGCAACACCGCGATCAAACATGATCGCGGTGTACCCGGGGCACAGGGGAGGATCGCGTAGGGTGGGGGCTCCCTGCGCGCCCCCCTGAGACCCTCAGAGCAGCGCGATGTGTCGCGCTGTTCCGAGGGTCCGTCCTCCCTCCAGGTCCCCGGATCCAAGATGGCGCCGGGGTCCTGCAGGGAGGCGGCTTCCTCAGTGCCTGATGAGAGCAGGCACTGAGAAGCCCGCAGCACTGCCAGAGCGATCGCTGGTGTGACAGAGTGCTGTGCACACTGTCACACCAGCGATCTGATAAAATACAGTGATGTCCCACCCTGGGACAAAGTAAAAAAGTAAAAATAATAAAAATAAAAAGTGGTAAAAAAAATCATAAAAAAAAAAAAATATTCCCCAATAAATTCATTCTTTCCTGTAAATAAAAAAAACAAATCAATAAAAGTACACATATTTGGTATCGCCGCGTCCATAACGACCCCCCTATAAAACTGTCCCACTAGTTAACCCCTTTAGTGAACCCCTTAAAAAAAAAAAAAGAAAACGAAGCAAAAAATCAATGCTTTATCATCATACCGCTGAACAAAAAGTAATAACACGCGATCAAAAAGACCGATATAAATAATCATGGTACCGCTGAAAACGTCATCTTGTCCCGCAAAAAACGAGCCGATCATACAGCATCATCAGTGAAAAAATAAAAAAGTTATAGCTCGCAGAATAAAGCGATGCAAAAATAATAATTTTTTATATAAAATTGTTTTCATTCTATAAAAGCGTCAAAACATAAAAAAAATTATATAAATAAGGTATCACCGTAATCGTACTGACCCGAGGAATAAAACTGCTTTATCAATTTTACCACAGCGGAACGGTACAAACGCCTCCCCCAAAAGAAATTCATGAATTGCTGAATTTTGTTCATTCTAACCTCCCAAAAATCGAAATAAGAAGCGATCAAAAAATGTCACGTGCTCAAAAATGGTACCAATAAAAACGTCACCTCGTCCCGCAAAAAATAAGACTTCACATGACTCTGTGGGCCAAAAATATGCAAAAATTATAGCTCTCAAAATGTGGTGATGCAAAAAAACTATTTTTTGCAATAAAAAGCGTCTTTTAGCGTGACAGCTGCCAATCATAAAAACCCGCTATAAATAGTAAATCAAACCCCCCTTTCTCACCCCCTTAGTTAGGGAAAAATAATAAAATTAAAAAAATGTATTTATTTCCATTTTCCCGTTAGAGTTAGGGTTGCGGCTAAAGTTAGGGTTAGGGTTGGCGCTAAACGTTAGGATTTAGGATTAGGGTTGGGACTAGGGTTAGGGGTGTGTTGGGGTTAGGGTTGGAGTTAGAATTGGAGGGTTTCTGCTGTTTAGGCACATCAGGGGCTCTCCAAATGTGACATGGCGTCTGATCTTAATTCCAGCCAATTCTGCGTTGAAAAAGTCAAACGGTGCTCCTTCACTTCTGAGCTCTGCCATGCGCCCAAACAGTAGTTTACTCCCGCATATGGGGTATCAGCGTACTCTGGACCACAAGAGTTATTGTGCAATTTGTCCTATTTCTCCTGTTACCCTTGGGAAAATAAAAAACTGGAGGCGACAAAATCATTTTTGTAAAAAAAAAAAAAGGATTTTTTATTTTTACGGCTGTACGTTATAAACTTCTGTGAAGCACTTCGGGGTTCAAAGTGCTCACCACACATCTAGTTAATGTTCCGTGTGGGGTCTATTTTCCAAAATGGTGTCACTTGTGGGGGTTTCCACTGTTTAGACGCATCAGGGGCTCTCCAATGCGACATGACTCCCCCAGACCATTCCATCAAAGTCTGCAATCCAAAACGTCACTACTTCCCTTCCGAGCCCCGACGTGCGCCCATACATTAGTTTACTCCCACATATTGGGTATCAGCGTACTCAGGACAAATTGGACAACAACTTTTGGGGTCCAATTTCTCCTGTTACCCTTGTGAAAATAAAATATTGGGGGCGAAAAAATAATTTTTGTAATAAAAAAAAGGATTTTTTATTTTTACGGCTGTACGTTATAAACTTCTGTGAAGCACTTCGGGGTTCAAAGTGCTCACCACACATATAGATAAGTTCCTTGTGGGGTCTATTTTCCAAAATGGGGTCAATTGTGGGGGGTTTCCACTGTTTAGGCGCATCAGGGGCTCTCCAAATGCGACATGACTCCCCCAGACCATTCCATCAAAGTCTACAATCCAAAACGTCACTACTTCCCTTCCGAGCCCCGACGTGCGCCCATACAGTAGTTTACTCCCACATATTGGGTATCAGCATACTCAGGACAAATTGGACAACAACTTTTGGGGTCAAATTTCTCCTGTTACCCTTGTGAAAATAAAATATTGGGGGTGAAAAAATCATTTTTGTAAAAAAAAAAGAGATTTTTTATTTTACGGCTGTACGTTATAAACTTCTGTGAAGCACTTTGGGGTTCAAAGTGCTCACCACACATCTAGATAAGTTCCTTGAGGGTCTAGTTTCCAAAATGGTGTCATTTGTGGGGGGTTTCCACTGTTTAGGCAGATCAGGAGCTCTCCAAACACGACATGGCATCCAGCCAATTCTGCGTTGAAAAAGTCAAACGGCGCTCCTTCCCTTCCAAACTCTGCCATGCACCCAAACAGGGGTTTACTCCCACATATGGGGTATCAGCGCACTCAGGACAAATTGCACAATAAATTTTGGAGTCTTGTTACCCTTGGGAAAATAAAAATTGGGGTGAAAAGATCAATTTTGTGGAAAAAATATGATTTTTTAATTTTACGGCTCTACGTTATAAACTTGTGTGAAGCACTTGGGGGTTCAAATTGCTCACCAAAGATCTATATAAGTTCCTTAGGGGTCTAGTTTCCCAAATGGGGTCACTTGTGGGGGGTTTCCACTGTTTAGGCACAGCAGGGGCTCTCCAAATACAACATGGCGTCCAATCTCAATTCCAGCCAATTTTGGTTGGAAAAAGTCAAATGGTGCTCCTTCCATTCCGAGCTCTGCCATGCGCCCAAACAGTGGTTCCCCCCATATATGGGGTATCAGCGTACTCAGGACAAATTGGACAACAAATTTTGTGGTCCAATTTCTCCTGTTACCCTTGGGAAAATAAAAAATTAGTGACAAAGAGATAATTTTTGTGGGAAAAAAATAGGATTTTTTATTTTCATGCCCGGGCATTATAAACTTGTGTGAAGCACTTGGGGGTTCAAAGTGCTCACCAAAGATCTAGATAAGTTCCTTAGGGGGTCTAGCTTCCAAAATGGGGTCACTTGTGGGGGGTTTCCACTGTTTAGGCTCATCTGGGGCACTACAAACGGAGCATGACCCCCATCAATGTTTGCATTCCGAAACGTTACTGCTTCCTTTCCAAGCCCTGCCGTGCGCCCAAACAGTTCCCCCCCACATATGGGGTATCAGCGTACTCAGGACAAATTGGACAACAACTTTTGGGGTCCAATTTCCTTGGGAAAAATCAAAAATTTGGGACTAAAAAATCATTTTTGTGGAAAATTGTTGTTTGTTTTTTTTCACACCCAGGCATTATAAACTTTTGTGAAACACTTTGGGGTTCAAAGTGCTCACAACAGATCTAGATAAGTTCCTTAGGGGTCTAGTTTCCAAAATGGTGTCACTTGTGGGGGGTTTCCACTGCTTACGCATATCAGGGGCTCTCCAAACACGACATGGCGTCCAATCTCAATTCCAGCCAATTTTAGTTTGAAAAAGTCAAACGGCGCTCCTTCCCTTACGAGCTCTGCCGTGTGCCCAAACAGTGGTTTTCCCCCACATATGGGGTATTGGCGTACTCAGGAGAAATTGCACAACAACTTTGTCTGCCCATTTTCTCCTTTTACCCTTGTGAAAATAAAAAAAGTTTGTAAAAGATCATTTTTGAGGCTAAAAAGTTAATTATTCATTTTTTCCTTCCACGTTGCTTCAGCTCCTGTGAAGCACCTGAAGGGTTATTAAACTTCTTGAATGTGGTTTTGAGTACCTTGAGGGGTGCAGTTTTTAGAATGGTGTCACTTTTGGGTATTTTCTGCCATATAGACCCCTCAAAGTGACTTCAAATGTGAGGTGGTCCCTAAAAAAATGGCTTTGTAAATTTTGTTGTAAAAATGAGAAATCACTGGTCAACTTTTAACCCTTATAATTTCCTAACAAAAAAAAATTTTGGTTCCAAAATTGTGCTGATGTAAAGTAGACATGTGGGAAATGTTATTTCTTAACTATTTTGTGTGACATATCTCTCTGTTTTAAGGGAAAAAAAATTCAAAGTTTGAAAATTGCAAAATTTTCAAAATTTTCGCCATATTTGCGTTTTTTTTCAAAATAAACGCAAGGTATATCGAAGAAATTTTACCACTATCATGAAGTACAATATGTCACGAGAAAACATCTCAGAATCGCGAAGATCCGTTGAAGCGTTCCAGAGTTATAACCTCATAAAGAGACAGTGGTCAGAATTGTAAAAATTGGCCCGGTCATTAACGTGCAAACCACCCTTGGGGGTGAAGGGGTTAATACTTTGCAGGCTACATAAATTGTATACACAGTCCAAAACACTTTTTTGTTTTTGGGACAAACGCCTGCCTTATTGATATTTAGGTTCACAAAGAAGACG